>CP106734.1:80418795-81666010 GCA_025506655.1 Gossypium rotundifolium | reverse complement strand
ATTATTCATTCTCCCTCTCTTTTCTTTTGCCAAATATTCTTTCTCCTCTCCACTGCCAAAATTCTTCTTGAGCATCCATTCTTTTCCTCTTCTCTTTTAGCATCCTAGGATTCCTTCTAAGCCTATTATTCCTCTCTTCTTTCATCTTTGAAGCAAGATACATAAGGGGATCATAGCGATTGTTCATCAAGTTTCTAAGTAGAATCTACGAAGTGGTGTCGGGGAGGATCTATCGATTTCAATATAAAGGGTAAGGATCTATAGTTATAATTGTATTCCTTTCTTTTTAGCTGAAAGTTAGTCTAATCCCTCCTATATCTTATTGATCGAAATATGGAAGGTGAATTTGGGATTTCGGATCTAAGGTATTTCGGCATCTCCATTAATTAAGAAGAGTTTGAGTTTAAAAGATTTAAGGTAAGATATATGTATATATTGTCCAAAGGCCATGTTTATGTTTAATGTTAGATTAAATCTAACATATGGTTAAAAAATTTCTGAGTCTTAATCAAGTGGCGATTTTGGGATTTGTTTGGAAATCAAATTGTTTAAAGATCTAGCATCGTAGATCGAATCTTGAGGATCTAGGAATTTCGGTAGAAATAGGTGTGTAAACTCTTTACACACTTTATTAATAAAACCTTGCTATATTGTTGCCTTGTTGATAATTATTGTAGTGATCTATGATATATGCTTGTGGGCTTAAGCATGGATTCGAGTAAGTCCCTGTCGTGATCTATTGATATATGATTTTGTATGCCATCACATCTTTGTTAAATGCCATGCCTAAATACATGATATATGATAATTGATTTGTAAGCATGATGATGGTGGGATTGATGAGAGGAGGGATAATTTTATGGTATGCGATGGTTTGACCACAAGATGGGTTGGCCCCATCGATTATTTGTGACCTATGGTCATCGATGGTTTTGACCACACGATTGATAAATGCGACTAAGTCCGGTGGTTTGGTACCACGATGGTTTTGACCACACTTGATTATTTGTGACCTATGGTCATCGATTGGTTTTGACCACCGATGGGTTGGCCCGTCATTTGATTTGTGACTCTAAGTCATCGATGGATTTGACCACCGATGGTTTTGACCACAGGGGTAGTTAAGGAGTATGGATGGTTAGGTTGGGTTGCATGTGCATGTTTATTAATAACTTGTGATGAGTTACTTTCTGGGTGGGGATGTACACTCGAGTCTTGGTGACTCACCCCTTCCATTACCATTTTTGGATGAGTAGATCGTGGAGATGGCGTAGGAGAGGACTCGGCGCCATGTATCGATGAATTTAAAATTACTTTGCTTTAGTTAATCTTATTTATTTTCTAAGTCTTTTATTTCGGGATTGTAATAAGGCCGCTATTATTTATTATTTGGATGTTATTTAATTTTACTTATGTTATGCTACAAATGAATTTACAAGAGATATATAAGCCGGTTAAAAGTAACTTTTCAAACTTAATAAGCTCTACGGGTTTTCAAAGATGTTACCATCGGGTAACAAAAAATTAAACTAAGTCAACTATAACTTTGATGGATTTTAAAATGCTACATGATCAACCGTTTTCAAAAGGTTTATCAACCAAGTATGTTATAAAAAGCCCAACTAAGTTTTCAAACACCGTTTTCATACCTTAGCCAAATTTTAACAAATTTTCACGGACATGATTCAAATTATTTTACTCCGTGACATACGGATCCGGTCGGGACTCATGGGTCGGGTTTGGGGTGTTACATTTATGGTATCGAGCCGTTTAAAACTTCGATTGTGGGGGCCCAAGGCCCAAAATGTTTTATTTTTATTAGTAGGCCTTATTGAAATGTTTTTGGAAAGTGTTTGTGGCTTGAAACGACATGTACTGAGTCTCGTACCAATCCGCCCGAGTAAGTACTTCTATCCATTTTGTGAATATTTGATGAGGGTAGAAGGGTAAAATGGGGAAGCGTGAGCAGTTAGAATAGAAATTGTTGAACCCTAGGGTTAGCATACCCCAACAAACAATGCATAAGATTTAATGACTCCATAAACAAACCACATGAGTTGTCCTTGAGCAAGGAATGTGGCAATCGTTATACGCATGTCTAGGATTGGATTTGGTGGGGCACGGTATTTAAGCAGTCCTCGTGACTCACCTCCTACTCACTTGAATCCTACCTAGTGCGTAGTAACGGTTCATCCTAGCTGAGACGACACACTCACAGGCTAAACTCGATAACTAAAACCCGAAAGGGACTAGCCATTTTGTTTTTGAAGTAACTAAAATCATGTTTTTAAAAAAAGGAAAAAAATGACCAAAATGCCCCTAGCTTGTAAATTACCAAAATACCCTCCGTAAGAAAATTTCCAAATAGAAAATTTTCAAAATATCTTTCTTTTGTGAAATCAACTAGAACATTTTGGAAATCTTTTTATGGAAAATTAGTAAAATACCCCTAGTGGTAAAATTACAAAAATGCCCTTGGTTTATGAAATTTCCAAATACCCACAGTTCTTATCAAAATTTCACTACTTTGCTTAAAGGAACCCTAAATTTGCAAACTATCAAAAATACCTTGATTTTGGAAAAAACTACAAAATTGCCCCTTACTAGCAAAATTACCAAAATGACATTGGTTTTCAAAATTTTTGCAACACCATCAACTTGGAAAATAAATTCTTAAAAAGAACCTTCAAAGTTTTACAACTCTTGAAATATCTCTGATTTATTAAATTTTACAAATTCACCCTGATTTGTGGAAAATTACCAAAATGCCCCTGAACTTCAAAATCAACAAAATACCCCCGGTTTCCAAAATTTTTCGAATACCCCAGAAATTTTAAAAGCTCCAAAATACTTTTGACAATTTTTTTTTGGGGGTTTTTTTTTTTTTAAATTTTAAAAATTTTTTTTTTAAAAGGGGGTTTTTTTTTTTTTTCCCCCAAATTCCCAAAAAAAATGGGGCCCCGGGGGGGGCCCCCCCCCCCCCACCATTTTGGAAACCTAAGTAAATTAGGAAAGTGAACATTTTGGAAACCTAAGCTAAAAGAGGAAAGTAAACATTTTGGAAACTAAGCTAAAAGAGGAAAGTGAACATTTTGGAAACTAAGTTTGAATTAGGAAAGTGAACATTTTGGAAACTAAGCTAAAGAGGAAAGTAAACATTTTAGGAAACCTAAGAAATGTCAAGTTTACAGAGTAGAACGAAAATTTTGGAAACCTAGAAATGACTTAGAAATGTCGAGTTTTAAAGTTTAAAAGAGGTAATTAAGGCAAGGAGGCCTTAAAAGAAAAAGTACGTGAAATTTGACACACAAACAGGCTTGGAAAAGTGGCCTGAAGATGCCACTTAGGGCCTTTGGAAATGGCGCCACATACAAGGGTGTTGGGCCTGAGTTCAAGTCACATGGGAAGCAAATGAAATAAGTTTTAATTTTGCTTCTAGAAGCCCAAGAGGTGGACGGCACAAGACTTGCAAAAGAGGAGTTTCACTCTCTTTTAAATTCGGCTAATTAGAAGATAATAAGGATTATACTTTATTTGTTTGTTTTAAAATTAAAGAGATAAAGTTATCACATAAGGAAGAGTAGTGGCCAAGCAAAGGATTCTTGGCCTAATTTCGGCTATAAAAGGATGAGACTAGGGCTATTCATTATTCATTCTCCCTCTCTTTTCTTTTGCCAAATATTCTTTCTCCTCTCCTCCGCCAAAATTCTTCTTGAGCATCCATTCTTTTCCTCTTCTCTTTAGCATCCTAGTCGATTCCTTCTAAGCCTATTATTCCTCTCTTCTTTCATCTTTGAAACCGAATACATAAGGGATCATAGCCGATTGTTCATCAAGTCTCTAAGTCAAACTCTAAAGTGGTGTCGGGAGGATCCATCGATTTCAATATAAAGGGTAAGGATCTATAGTTATAATTGTATTCCTTTCTTTTTAGCTGAAAGTTAGTCTAATCCCTCCTATATCTTATTGATCGAAATATGGAAGGTGAATTTCGGGATTTTAGATCTAAGGTATTTCAGCATCTCCATTAATCAAGAAGAGAGTTTCGGGATTTAAAAGATTTAAGGTAAGATTTATGTATATATTCGGCCAAAGGCCATGTTTATGTTTTAATGTTAGATTAAATCTAACATATGGTTAAAGAAATTTCGGCAGAGTCTTAATCAAGTGACGATTTTGGGATTTGTTTTGAAATCAAATTCGTTTAAAGATCTAGCATCGTAGATCAAATCTTCGGGATCTAGGAATTTCGGTAGAAATAGATGTGTAAACTCTTTACACACTTTATTAATAAACCTTGCTATATTGTTGCCTTGTTGATAATTATTGTAGTGATCTATGATATATGCTTGTGGGCTTAAGCATGGATTCCGGGTAAGTCCCCTGTACGTGATCTATTGATATATGATTTTGTATGCCATCACATGCTGTTAAATGCCATGCCTAAATACATGATATATGATAATTGATTTGTAAGCATGATGATGGTGGGATTGATGAGAGGAGGGGATGATTTTATGGATGCCGATGGTTTTGACCACAAGATGGGTTGGCCCCATCGATTATTTGTGACCTATGGTCATCAGTGGTTTTGACCACACCGATTGATAAATTGCGACTAAGTCCCAGTGGTTTGGTACCACCAGTGGATTTGACCACACTTGATTATTTGTGACCTATGGTCATCAGTGGTTTTGACCACACGATGGGTTGGCCCCATCATTTGATTTGTGACTCTAAGTCATCAGTGGTTTTGACCACCAGTGGTTTTGACCACACGAGGTAGTTAAGGAGTATGGATGGTTAGGTTGGGTTGCATGTGCATGTTTATTAATGACTTGTGTATGAGTTACTTTCTTGGGTGGGGATGTACACACTGAGTCTTGGTGACTCACCCCCTTCCATTACCATTTTTGCAGATGAGTAGATCGTGGAGATGGCGCCGGAGAGGACTCGAGGCGGCCATGCTTATCAGTGGATTTGAAATTACTTTGCTTTAGTTAATCTTATTTATTTTTCTAAGTCTTTTATTTCGGGATTGTAATAAGGCCGCTATTATTTATTATTTGGATGTTATTTAATTTTACTTATGTTATGCTACAAATGAATTTACAAGAGATATGTAAACCGGTTAAAAGTAACTTTTCAAACTTAATAAGCTTCTACGGGTTTTCAAAGATGTTACCATCGGGTAACAAAAAAATTAAACTAAGTCAACTATAACTTTGACGGATTTTAAAATGCTACATGATCAACCGTTTTCAAAAAGGGTTTATCAACCCAACTGTATTTATAAAAAGCCCAACTAAGTTTTCAAACACCGTTTTCATACCTTAGCCAAATTTTAACAAATTTTCACCAGACATGATTCAAATTATTTTACTCCGTGACATACCAGATCCGGTCAGGACTCATGGGCCGGGTTTGGGGTGTTACACAAGTACCCTTAAGGCCCACTTCACCTAGTTCTCCTTTGCAGAGTCTAAAAACAAAATTTCTACCAAGGCTCAGGCTTAACCTCAAGCCTTCCCAAAACTCCAAACACACCAAACACACACACACACATCATGGCATGCACACACAACGCATAACAAATGCAGAGCCCCCAATCTAGGATGTTACAACTGCTATTTATGATTTTAGAAAATCCCCATTTAAAATAATTCAAGAAAGATATTAAGTATGTCTAAATATAAAGCAAAATAAAACATATTCCAGAGGCCTTATTACAACTTTAAAACCCAAAATAGTAAAAGTAACGAATTAAAATGGTAAAGAAGTTTACTAATGTTCAAAAACATTATTTCCAAAGTATGGCCTCCACCAAGTCATTCATGGCCCCAAGTCCTCGTCACTGAGCATTACTTGTAAGGATTAAGGAGGGGTGAGTTACTAGAACTCAGTGTATAACCCCTTACCGTTATCCACTGGGCCTGAACTCGTTTAACAACATCTTGGGCCTAAGCCCTTTTACAAAGTATTAAATAAATCAAATGAATGCAACCCATCCCATCCAGCCAATCTCTCCCCAACCAGCCAATCTCTCCTGTGGGGATCAAGTCAACCCACCCCGCTAATCTCTCCAATTTGTAGTCAAGCTGCCATTTATAATATATTTGTGGCTGAGCCACCAGAGTATCATATACGGTAATATAATTAGCACATAGCCTTGGGTAAATACGTTTGGCACATAGCCATAATCACGATGGCACAGAGCCATATTTGGGTTGGCACGTAGCCATTATCAGAATTTGTGGCAGAGCCACCAGGCTACACTTCTCTTCATTCAGTTTCCCATCCCATGCAATATGTAGAGATGCAACATACATAATAACATAAAATATCCACATATAAATAACAACCATTAATCTATTGAATACTCTTAATGAATCGGCCCATTAAAGAAATATAATAATTCGACCCACTAAGGCATTTTAACAAATCGGCCTATAGTGGCATTTCGGTAAATCGGCCTATAAGGGCATTTCGGTAAATCGGTCCATAGGGACATTTCGATAAATCGGTCCATAAAGACATTTCAATAAATCAATCCATAGGGACATTTCGGTAAATCAAAAATTTTACCAATTAAGGGTAATTCGATAATCTCACAACCTAGGGGTATTTCAATAATTTACCCTCTAAGGTTATTTTGGTAATTTCGCAACCCCGGACTTAACTACTAATTTGGGGCATAAAAATTAAAATTGTCCATCCGTGTCATATTGACTAAATTGACTATAACTCGAGTTAGGAAACTCAAAATTTAGATCCGTAAATTTTCCTTGAAATTAGACTCATATATCTTCTTACTACAATTTTTCCAGAATTTTTTTCTCAACCATTTAGTACAGTTTATTCAATAAAGTTTCCCCTGCCTCACTGACCAACGATTCTAATCTCTCTTAACCTAAATTCAAATATCTCATTGTATAGTTTTCATTTGTTGCTCCAACTTGTTTCTATTGAAAATAGACTCACTAAGGAATCGATAAATATAACTTATAACTCATAATTCATTTTGTACAATTTTGAATTATTTTTCCAAGACAGAACAGGGAACCACAAAGTCATTCAGAACCGGTCTCACTAAAATTAAAATATCATAGAATATAAAATTTCTCTTCCTACTCTGTTTCTTTCATATAAAAATAGACACAATAAGCTTTAATTATATATCTTATTCACTTTGTAATTCCCTTTCTCCTATTTTTCGTGATTTTTCAAAATCACATCACTGCTGCTAACCAAAGACTATTTCATTGCAAAATATAGTTACCACTACGAACATACGCAGGCCCGAGTGGTCACAGATTTTGGTTTTTGATTTTTCGATCTTTCCACCGAATCACAAAACATTTCATGCAAATATTCAGAAAGGTGTGAGATTACACACCTTATTTGGAATCCATAACACGATATTCTCTGGGGCACCAACAATTTGAGTCTCTTATTTTGAGGAATAGGTGTTCAATTGAGCCTTTGATAAAGTACTTCGAGACCTTACCAAACTTCCTCCAAAAGCCAAAGGCTAGAAAGATGACAAGAGTGTAGGCTAACACTCTACCGATTCGGCCCACACCAAGAGAACCAAGAAGATGGAAGTAGCAAGGAATAGATTTGGCCTTGCAACCACTGAAAACCCGAGAAGGCAAAGAAACTTTGGCAACCACAAAAACCAAGTTTCGGCTATGAGATGAAGTTGATGTTTCAGTTATGGTGTAGAATAGAGAATGTTTGAAGAGAAAGGAGTGGAAGTCAATAGGCAATTTGAAGTTTTGGAAAAGAGGAAATGCCATAAAAAGAACAAAAGTATTTAGAAAAGAAGAATGTCTAAAAGCTAAAATTGCCTAAGAAGGCTAAAGAGAAATTCAGCTCCCCCTCTTTTTTTTCCTACCAAAACCTTGTATCATCTTTACCAAAAAGATGAGTGTTGACTCAAAATATTCTTTCCAAAACATCTTCCACATAATAGGCCAACATGTTCCCTTCTCTTCCCTTTTTCTTTTGATTATTTCCTTTATTTTCCCTTATTTTCCTCCTTACCATAATCCTTAGCCATCTTTCCATCAATAAAAAGTCTCCCTTTCCATATTTGATGCCACGGCTGACACTTACCTTAAAGCACCAAAAAAAAAATAATCCAAAATAAGTACACTAGGTGGGATTCGAACCCAAGCTTTCCCCTCTGCCATTCACGCCACTTGCCACTAAGCCACAAGCTCCTCTTGTGCTAGCAAGTTGCCCAATTATTCCATTATGCTAGACGCCACTTGCCTTTTCCCCTTTAAATGCTTCAACACTAAAATTTTCCTATGGCCTAACTTGAACCCGAAACTTCTTAGAAACCCCGTAACTTTCCAAAATCACCTTCCCAATAAGTCCAACTTGAAATAATGCCGTTATCTTGTTCTCAAAAATTTTAAACGCTCCCAAGGCCCAATGGGACCAATTCTACTAGGCCCAAATTTGGGTCGTTACAACCAAGACCTATAACAACACAAACATGATTTTAATAACTTAAGTGGACGAAATGCAATCAACCTAACATGAGTTAAATTTAAGCCATGTTAATTAAATTTAGAATAAAAACATAACAAATATTCATAGACATGTTCATAACAACAACAAGAAAAGTTAAATGATAGGAAACTAGAATCAAATCCCGTGTTTCTCCAAAGCCTGACTAGTTTGCTCCGCTCCTCCTCTTCCGCTTGTTCTGATGAACTGAGACTTCTACAAGCACTTTAATTCTGATACCCAAGGTGGTTGAAGGGCTCTTTTCAAAGAGTGAAATTGGCAAGGAAGGGATAAGAAAAAAATGGAAAACAAAGGGAGGTTTGGAAGAGAGAAAGTGAGTGAAAGGGAGAGAGATGTGTGGAATGAAAGGTGTGTTAAAAGGAAAAGGTGAAAGGGGTATTTATAGGTGAGATTGGATGCTAAAAATAGCAAAAAATCAGCAGCCATATACCCCATTCGGCCGGCCACACATTTGGAAAGTTTGAATATTTCAAACTTGCTAAATTTAGCTTGGGGTAAATCTTTAAAAGCAGAGAAAGTGGAGGGGTTTAAATGCAGTTTCAAGGAAACTTTAAGGGATGAATTGCAAGTCAATAAATCAGATATTTTGAGCTGATTGGTTTAGCATGTTGGACGGTTTTGGGGAGCCCATTTGCTCGGTTGGATCAATCTTTCGATTTAGTACAACTGAACCTCCTTTCATAATATAATTAATAATATTTTTTTATCGCAAAATAAATTGGATATAATTAAATTCAATTATATTATGTATTAATATTCATCATAGGCTGAAAATGTAACACCCCAAACTCGGCCTAGACGTTATGGTCGTATCTGGCAATGTCACACGATAGTGTTTTTGAAACCTCGTTGTTACGATGAAAACATTCCATGTTATTATCTTTAGTAAACCTTTGTTAGAACTTAGGAAGTTGTCTTTATTCATTTAGAACATTTGTTTTGAAACATCCCTCATTGCAGAAGCTTTAATAAATCAATCTAGGTGATCATGCGTTTAGAAAATACTTTAACTTTTTTTTTTTTGAAAACCGAATTTCCTACGACCAGTAGGTATAAATCCATAAAGTAAAATAAATAAAGAAAACCCAAATTTAAAACAAAAGTCCCAGAGGGTCCTTAAATTACAACTCAAATAATCAATAATAAACAAATCATAACTTGTAAATTGAAAACCATGAAGTCCAGAAATTACTATGGTCACCGCTGAGTCCTCCTTCGCACCGATTCATCTAAGTCTAGGGATAACCTGTGCACATTAAACAAAAAGGTTGAGTTTACGTAAATTCAGTGTGTAATCCCGTAGAAACAAACAAACAATTAGTATTCACGATTGCACATTGACCGCCTTGGGCCTAAGCCCTTTTCAATGATCGATGATAGTTTGGGCCTTATCCCATCTCAATACAATGGTCAAAAATGCAGAGGGACCTTAGCCCATCACAAGATGTCGAGTAATAATAGATTATGCAATAGCAAAATCCTACCCAACCAGCCTTTACACACCATTTCTGTCCAACCTTACACTCCATGTGGGGATATAATCAACCCACCCATCCCTAGACTCCAAGTAGTAGCAAATGCGGCACAAAACAGTAGTTTGCGGCTAAGCTACCAGTAAATTAGGCTTAAAGCATTTCAGTACACTTCCTCCAAATAACAACCCCCAACCCAATGCAATGCAACATACAATGGATGATATGCTATTGTGCAATTTAAGTACATATATTTAGTTCAGATATTAACATGCTCAGTATAGATATCATTCAGTCAATTTCACACATTTAGGGGTCTATGTAGCGCTTACCGACCCTACAGTAGGGCTGACTCGTGCAATCGTAAAAATATTTCGATAAAAATAGGCCTACATTCCTATGTGATCTGCCTGTGTGGGCCCATACACCCATGTAGCCCACTCAGCCCAAATTGGCTTGGCCATGTGATCCATTTTTAAAGTAACCCATGCTAGCTCAATACTCATATATGTTTTCACTATTTACTTATATGTTCATTCAAAGCTGTCTACTTGAGTCATTATCACTAAATTATTTATATCTTGAGTTACAGAATTCCAAATTAAGATCCGCTTGATGTTTTTGAAACTAGACCCAAATACCTTTCTACCATAAAATTCGCAGAATTTATAGTTTATCAAATAAGTATAGTAAAATCTTTAAATTTATCCCTATTCTGCTATTTGACAGCTTCATCCTTTCCTTACTAAAATTATTTATCTCTTAGTGCGAAATTTCGATTGTAACATCCCAAACCCGGCCTAGACGTTATGGCCAAATCGGCGATGTCACATGATAGTGCTTTAGAAATCGCAATGACGTTAAGACCATTTCTCCGTTTGTACCACTTTTCATTATCTTATGCTAACTTCAAAAACGTGTCATTTGTTTTCAGTTATTATCCATTTTCAAAACGTTATACTTTGCGGAAGCTTTTAAAATAGTTTGCGAATTTCTGTGTATTTTGATAAAATGTTTGTTTGTATTGAAAACTCGAGTTTTCATACAAATAGTAGTAAAACCATAAAAGTTGCAAATCCCAAATTTAAACAAAATACATAAAGTCCATAATTACATTAAAATTTCCCAAATAAAAATTAAAGCCAAGATAAGTACAAACCATAAATCTATCGTAAGGTAGTAGCAATGGTCACTGTCGAGTCCTCCACTGCACCGATTCGTCTAACGCTAAGGTTTCCTAGACAGATTAAATAGAAAAGGGTGAGTTTCACAACTCAGTATGTAATCCCCACAGACATCAAATGTACAAAGTAATCACCAGAAATCTGATATCATAGGCTGGGCCGAAGCACATTACAGAAATAGTTTAGGCCTTAGCCTACTCGGATGCAGAATCAGATATATATAATAGGGCCTTAGCCCAGTTAAATACTGAGTCAGAAATATATTAGGGCCTCAGCCCAATTAGATACAGAATGCATATCAAAATATCATAACCTACCCACCAGCCTCTACACACCATCTCTGTCAAGCTCTACACACCATGTGGAGATATAATCAACCCACCCATCCCTACACACCATACTGTACTGAAATGCGGCACATAAATAGAATAATGCAGCTAAGCTTCCAGATAACAGGCTTAAAGCCTTTCAGACACTTCCTCCGAAATATCATCAACCCACCGAGATGCAATGTAACTTACCAAATAATCGATCATACATTCAGTTCAGTATAGATATCATGCTCAGTCAGACACCATACAATTAGATCACATAAATAGGGGTCTAAGTAATGCTTATTGACCCTACAGTAGGTCCACAGTCGACTTGGGCATCCCGTGCAACCTTACAGATCATTTCAGAAAAATGAGCTCACACGCCCATGTAGCCTGCCCGTGTGGCCCACACGGCCCAATAGGTCAAGCTCGTGAGTTACACACAGCCTTGCTCGACCATTATACAGCTATGTCACTTGTGCATGGCCTGGCTCGTTAATCATCTGGCCGTGTTGTGGCTCACAGACTTACACACGGCCTACCACACGGCCATGTGATGTCGACAGAATCGTTTTTAGCTTTTACCGATTCTCATTTTCTGTGTTTCTAGGTACACACCTCAATTCAATCATGCAAATACCCTCTTGAGCACTCCTAGGCCGCCGATAAAAGGTCCTTCGTAAACACTACTAACACCCATGATACGAAAATCACTGCTCAAAATCTCACCTAATGCCTTCAATAGCAGAAAAACACATTACTACACAGATTAATAAAATTCAACAACAGAGATTACGAAGGAAACTTACCAAACCCGCACCTAAATTTTGTACCAAAAATCATTGAAAATAAAGAAATAAAGAAGGAAAACGAGATGAAGAGAACGATGTAGCAGTAAAATTTCAATAGAGGAACGAAAAAAAAATCAAATTTCTATAAATGGGGGAAACAGTATGGGGCTAACGTCAGAACAACACAAGAGAGAGGGAGAGTCAAAATTTGCACAGGAAACAATCAGGAAAGAAAAATTCCCATGACTCCTACTAACCACAACTCATTGATTTTCTCTCCACTAAACCCACTACTCAGTATTCCAGTCAAACTCAAGCTCTAGTCGAATATTGAAGCAAAAATACTAACCCTTACCAAAACAGAGAATCGAACACAGGACCTTCAACAAACTAACACTCCACTTAACAATCAGACTAGCAGGCCCATTCTGTTATGTTTTACAAATAATCAAATATAAGCCTATCGAATCTAGCTAAGGCTTTACTCATAAAAATGCCAAAATTTACCCAAGGTAAGGCTTGAACTTGGGACCTTTCACACACACCCAGAACACTTAACCACTGAAGCAGATACACAGTTGTGTCATAACAAATATACAAATTTTGGGTCGTTTCACCTCTACCCCCTAAAAGAAAATTTTGGCCACGAAATTTACCTGATCAGAACAGATGAGGATACTGCTACCGCATCATATCCTCAGACTCCCACGTGACTTCCTCAGTGCTATGATTCACCACAACACTTTCACTAAGGGGATAGACTTTTTTCGAAAGACCTTTACTTCACGCTCTAAAATCTGTACCGGCTCCTCCTCAAAGGTCAAGTTTGGCCTAACCTCTATCTCCTCCATAGGAAAAATATGCGTGGGATCAGATCAATAGCGCCTCAACATCGAGACGTGGAATACATTGTGAATGTGATCCAACTCTAGAGGTAGTTCCAACTGATATGCAATAGGCCCCACTCATTTGAAAATTTGGTACAGCCCTGTAAATCTAGGGCTTAGCTTACCCTTGCGACTGAACCTCAAAACCTTCTTCCATAGCGAAACCTTGAGAAAATGAAGTCTCCCATAGAATACTCTATCTCTTAACATTTTACATCTGTATAAGACTTTTGCCTATTAGAAGCCACTTTCAGTCGATGCTGAATCAGTCTGACTTTATCCTCAGTCTCTGAAACCAATTTCGGACCCAGAACCCGTCGCTCACCCAACTCAGTCCAGCATAAGGGAGTGCTAAATTTATGACCGTACAAGGCCTCATAAGGTGTCATCTGGATGCTAGACTAGTAGCTATTATTATACGCAATTTCTGCCAACTGCAAATATTCCTCCCAACTGCCTTGAAAATCTATAACATAGCTCCTCAACATATCCTCCAGTACTTGAATCACCCTCTCCAACTGACCATCTATCTGAGGATGGAAAGCAGTACTGAAGTCCAACCTTGAATCCAGAGCCTCATGTAATTTCTTATAGAACCGAGACGTGAAGCGAGAATCCCTATCAAAGATGATCGAGACAGGAACCCCATGCAATCTCACTATTTCAGATATATAGAGTTTAGCCAATTTTTGGAGAGAAAAGTCTGCCCTGATCGAATGAAGTGAGCAACTTGTTCAATCGATCCACGATGACCCAGACAGAATCCTTCTTAATGGGTGTTAAAGTTAACCCACTAACAAAGTCCATCATTACTCGTTCCCATTTCCACATCGGTATCTTTACCGACTACAGCGACCACTAAGGCAACTGATGCTCAGTCTTAACCTGCCGACAAGTCAAACAGTGAGCAACGAAGTCAGTAACCTCACGCTTTAACCCTGGCCACCAGTATAACTCTCAGAGATCTTGGTACATCTTGTTCCCACTAGGATGCATAGCATAGGGACTACTGCACCTCCCTCAGAATCGACTATCGCAACTCCTCATCACTCAGTACACAAATCTATCCACAGAAAAAAAGTACCCCTTCACTGTTAATCCTAAAATCAGTAGCATCACCAGTCTCAACCTGACAGAAATGCAACTCAAGAGACTTATCCCCTATCTTTTTACCTCTAATCTGATCAATCCATGTAGGCTTAACCTGAAGTTCAGCTAATAGACTCCTATCATCGAATAAATTGAGTCAAGCGAACATTGCTCTCAGATCGGTCACAGCCCTATGGCTCCAAGCATCTACCACCATATTGGCTTTACCAGATGGTACTCGATGGTGCAGTCATAACCCTTAAATAGTTCAACTATCTATGCTGCCTAAGGTTTAACTCTTTTTGAGTGAGGAGATATTTGAGGCTTTTATGATCAGTGTAGATAGTACACTTCTCACCGTACAGATAGTGCCTCCAAAACATTAAGGCGAAGACTACAGTAGCTAGTTCCAAATCATGAGTAGGATAGTTTACCTCATGCGTCTTAAGCTAACGTGAAGCATAAGCTACAACCTTACTATCCTGCATCAGTACGCAACCTAAACCCACATGCGAATCATCATCAGATACCATTTAAATCCTTCCAGATTCAGTCAGATCGTAATTAGAGCCTGAGTCAAAATAGATTTGAGCTTTTCGAAGCTCTCTTGTTACCTATCAGTCCAGACAAAGGGAACTCCTTTGCACAGAAGCTTGGTTAATGGTGTTGCGATCAAGGAGAACCCTTCAATGAAGCATCGATAATATCCTTCCAGCCCCAAAAAGCTATGAATTTTGGACACATTCTTTGGTTGTTTCCAATTCAACACAGCCTCAATCTTATGAGGATCAACACGAATCCCCTTCACAAAAACCATATGTCCCAAAAAGTTTACTTCTTGGAGCCAAAACTCACACTTACTAAACTTCGCATACAACTATTTCTCATGAAGAGTCTGTAGTACCACTCTCAGATGCTCATCATGCTCGTCCTCAGTCTTAGAATACACTAGGATATCATCGATGGATACCACCAAAAATTGGTCCAGATAAGGATAGAACACATGGTTCATCAAATCTATAAATGATGCTGGTGCATTGGTCAACCCAAAAGGCATAACCAGGAACTCGTAATGTCCATAACGAGTCCTAAATGTCGTTTTATGTACATCAGCCTCCTCAACTCTCAATTGATGATATCCTAAACATAGATCAATCTTGGAGAACACAGAAGCCTCTCTGAACTGGTCGAATAGATCATTTATCCTCAGAAGTGTGTACTTATTCTTGATTGTCAGTTTGTTCAACTGTCGATAATCAATGCACATTCGCATTGTCCCATCCTTTTTCTTAACAAACAACACCGGTGCTCCCCATGGAGACACACTTGGACGGATGAACCCACGATCTAACAGTTCTTGAATTTGAGTCTGTAAGCTCCTTCGGTGCCATTCGATAGGGCGTGATAGACACCAGAGCTATACTCAGAATGAGTTCAATCCCAAGTTCTAATTCTCGATTTAGAGGCAAACCCAGTAGTTCCTCAGGAAAAACATCCGAAAAGTCCCTCACAGTTCTGATATCTTTAACCAAAGAGTCTCTAAAGTCATAAATACTATTGTAGGCCAAGAATGCCTCGACACCCTTTCCTCACTAACTTTTTTGCCACCAACGTAGAAATCATATTAGTCAGATAGTCTCTTCGTTCCCCAATCACAACTACCTCGCTATCCTCTCCGGCCTCAAAACAACCATTTTTGTCGCACAATCCAAACTTACCCGGTGTTTAACCAACTAGTCCATTCCCAGGATCAAATCAAACTCCCCAAATAAAAGCTCCATCAGATCAGCTAGAAATACTATCACTTGAACCTCTAACGGGACATCTCTAAACAATTTACTCACTCGGATAGACTGCTCCAACGGACTCACAATAGTTACCTCACTAAAAGTACTCTTAATCGGAATCCCCAAGGTTTCAGACACAGTGCTAGCCACGTAAGAGTGTATAGAGCCTATTTCTATCAATGCCAAATACGGTAAATTAAAATTAAAAATGTACCCGTGATGATGTCTAGAGTATCTCGGTCCTCACGGTGATGGACAGCATAAACCAGTGTGGGCTGCCTCGCCTCAGGCGGTCCAACACCTCTACTCGGTGCTCTCTATCCTCGACCTATGCCGTTACCACCCCTGGCCAGACCTCGCCCCTAGGTGGCTGTTGAACTACTCTCGGTGGCTGCGTAGCACAAGTAACTAGAGATTGCATCTGATCAGTTCTCAACGGACAATCTTGAACACGGTGCTCAGTCGACCCACATCTCAAACATGCCCCAATCATCCTCTAACACTTGCCCGGATGGTATCTACCACAGTGCTCACACGATAAAAGCCTAGTATGTGCAACAGGAGGCCTAACTCTCACTGTCCCATCAGATTTGGCCTTTTTTTAGGCCTTATCACAGAATTCGAGGGCTCCAATTCCCTCTTATTCTTTCTTCCTCTTGGTTTTGGCGCTTAGCGCACTTAACTTCCTCGGGATCTTCGCCTTCTCAACCAGTGTAGCAAACTCACGCTCCTTCTGTGGAGCTATCAGAACTTGCAAACTATCCCTGAGGCCATCCTTGAAGCGGACACATCTCTCATATTCGGTCGCCACCATGCCACGCGTATATCAGCTCAATCTTAGAAACTCAGCCTCATACTTGGCCACTGTACGGTCTCCCTAGGTGAGATTAAGGAACTCACGTCTCCTAATGTCAGTAACACCCCATAACCGCCCTAAATGTTATGGCCAAATCTGGCGGTGTTACATTGAAGTGTTTAGTGTAAAACTTATTATTTTTGAAATCCTCAGAATTGATTAATTATTTTGTTATTAAACGGTGATTCCAAAATAGGTTGTTCATTTCCAAAGCGTACATCGTTAAAAGCTAATCACTTTTAAAATGTTATTAATTTCCAAAATCTCATTTATTGTGAAATTTTTTATTTTTAAGAAATGTTGCGAAAACGTGGTGTCTTTGAAAACAGTTACCTTTTGAAGACTCGTCTTTTTCTACAACTAGCATTTTATATCAAACTAAATAAATAAAAACCCTAATTTAAAGTTTATAACTTTAAAGAGGCCTTATTACATAAGAATACCCAAATTTAGTTATTTTTAAATCAAAAGCTAAAAATGAAAGCTGATGCGGTTGTGTGGCCATCATTGAGTCCTTCGTAGCACCGACCCGCCTATGACTGGGGATTACCTGTACAGTTAAACAGAGGCGTGAGTTTACGAATACTCAATGTGTAATCCTCTAACAAGAAAATAATCAATTAAACAGTAGATAAATATAGTTTGGGCCTGAGTCTGTTACAATAACAGTCCAGTTTAGTGTGGGCCTAAGCCCTTTCCTGTAACAGTACACGATTGGGCTTGAGCCAAGTACAATGCCATTGATCAGTAGGGCCTTTGCCCAATTTCAATATTAGTATCAGTGGGGCCTTAGCCCATAATAGTAACAAATATCAGTCATGTAGTGAACAATATGTAATATAATTAATCGATGTAGTAACAGTACAGTATCATTAATCAGTGTAGATATGCTGTCAGAAATCCTACCCAATCCAGCCTCTACACACCACTCCGTCCTGCTAAACACACCATGTGGGGATAAAATTAACCCACCCAACCAGGACATGCCGAGATTAGCACCGGTTGCGACACTAAACACTATTGCAGCAAAGCTACCAGTAAAATAAACCGTATATAGCCATCAGTAGGTCCACAATCATCTTGGGCGACCCGTACGACCTTATCAATACAGTACACTTCCTTTAAATATAACAACCTATCCCCATGCAATATGTCGTGACATAATATCATACGTGTATTCAAAATTTCATGCTCAATCACAGTCATACATATCATAGAGCAAATCAGTAATACATAATATAAGGCCATAACAGTCATTTTACCCTATGGGGGCATTTCGATCATTTTATCCCATGAGGGTATTTTGATCATTTACCTATAGGGGTATTTCGATCATTTTACCCTATAGGGGTATTTCGGTCATTTTATCCTATGGGGGTATTTTGATCATTTACCCTAAGGGGTATTTCAGTCATTTTACCCTATAAGGATATTTCGATCATTTTACCCTATAAGGATATTTCGGTCATTTTACCCTATGGGGGTATTTTGGTCATTTACTCTATTGGGGTATTTCGGTAGTTTTACCCTATGGGGGTATTTCAATCATTTACCCTATGGGGGTATTTCAGTCATTTTACCCTATGGAGGTATTTCGATCATTTTATCCTATATGGGTATTTTAGACATTTTACCCTATGGGGGTATTTCGATCATTTACCCTATAGGGGTATTTTGGTCATTTTACCCTATAAGGATATTTGGTCATTATTTCGACCCAACATGGCCCAAAACGGCCTAAGCCCATGAGATCGCTCATGGTGGCCTCTACAGACAAATGCCCCTATTTTGCGAGCTCGGATTGCCACACGTACGATCGCACGCCCGTGTGGCATCAAATGCCATATTTTTTGACTTTTTAGCTTTTGCCAACCAACGTTTAAAACAGTGTGAGTACACACTTCTTCGACTTTTTCGTCGATTTCCGTGTATAGAGTACTGTTACACACCTGATGCGATTTGCAGTTTCTCTTCGTTTCGGACACTCTTATTCCAAAAATCAATGATCATTACACCCTTGGTTCTCAGGAAATGTGCCAATCAACCTCGACCACCACCTACACAAAAGTCACCATCTTTGTATTAGACTCATACTTGACAAACCATCTCAATTGCACCCCACTTACTACTAAATATTGTTTCTCAAACAATAACAGATGACTCCTTATCATACCATAACCACTTACCAACAACGATAAAACAGATTACAGATCAGAGAAGTAGCGTACAAAGAACCAAGAATTGAGATTCATCTATTAGTATTCGGCCAATGAAGAGTACTTGAGGGAGAGGAAAAGAAAAATCATGTGCTCCCAATTGATCAACGATCCCTTGCTAAAGTCGAGAGTAAAAATAGAAAGGTTCAATGGCTGCTCAGCCAAAGTAATAACGTAACAAGGAAAAGAACAGAGAAAAGAAAAGAGGGAAGAGTATTCAGCAGAGCTTAAAAAAGAAGAAGAGGAATCACTAGAGAGAAAATCAAAAGAAAATGGTAAGGGAGTAAAGAAGTCGATTCTACGAGGTTGAAAGAAAAGTGTAAAATCGAAACTCAAGAATTGGAAGAGTATCCTTCCTCTAATTCACCAGATCCCAATATTATCTCCTCAATTCTCTCTATGACCAGCTCAAACTCCATTCAACAAGATTTCAATCCAACTCTACCACCCACACGAATTAGGCAAAGAAAATAAATACTCCTTTTTGATGCCCACCACTGACCCTATGTACACTCTACACGCCCCTTACCACTAGACCAATAACTCCTTTGTATCATATTTTAACCATAATAATTTAAGAACCTACTATCTAGATCCAGGGATTTTATTCACTTAAAAAAATGCATAAGCCAAGGCTTGAACCCCTGGCTTCTCAGACACTTCCAAACACTCCTAAATCACTTAACCACTGAAGCAAGCATTCATTTATGTCACTTTCTTGCACAACTAAATATTTATGTATAGTCTCCTAACTATTCCATTGTTCGAAACCTATTTCTTCTAGTCCCAAAATTCAGGGAGTTACAGTGTCAATGTAATTGGCTCTAACATACTTACTCTGGAAAGCCGTCTTAAAGTAATCCCAATTCAACTAGTCAGGCTGAGTGCCCTCTTTAACCTTCAGCCACCACTGTAAGCTTCATCATAAAATAGAAAAACAACCCCCTTAAGCTTCTGCTCGTCGGTAAAGTCCAGGTCGTCCATAATCCTCTCCAAGGCCTTCATCCAATATCGGCCACATTAGGAGCGACTCTAGTGACACCCCTAAATAACTTAGCCCCATTGGACTGGAGTCATTCCATAACTGACCTCGGCCCCTAGATCCAGTGTTGGGCCCAATAACCCTCTCCAATATCCTAAGAATGGCCTGGGACAGTGCGTCGTCCCCAGCCATGCTATCTCGAGACCCAGTCTCCGTTGTAGGTGATATCGATGTCTTACGAGTATCCAGATTAGGAAGATTTCCAGATGATGAGGATCCAGCTTGAGCCGTTCTATGGCCTCTACCACGGCTTCTAGTACCCCGTCTGCGCGGATACCTCAAACGCTCATCGTAAATTTAGAGTTTATCTAAATTAACAGTTTTATGCATTAGTTATAGTTCCTATAGTTATTAATAGATATTTTATGCATAATAGTATCAGAAGTTCAGAGTTCGTTATCGTGAGTCTCAGTCTCACTATAGTTTGCAGTTTACACTACCTAGAGTGTTTTTAGTACAGTATACTACCTATTAGCTGTTTCAAGCATGCTAGTAGTATTTTTAAACCAATCTAAATTGAATTTCAGAACACTTACAAGATTAGCGCCAGAGACTTGGTGTACCACATACCCAGTCTAAAAATATTTCAAATCACTTAAAACTCGTTTCTTTAAAACCAATCTTTATCACCCAAATCCACAGTCGAGTTTTGTAACTTGGCTCTGATACCACTAAAAGTAACACCCCAAACCCAACCTAGACGTTATGGCCGAATCTGGCGATGTCACATGATAGTTCTTTAGAAATCGTAATGACGTTAAGACCATTTCTCTATTTGTGCCACTATTCATTATCTTATGCTAATTTCAAAAGCGTGTCATTTTTTTCAATCATTATCCATTTTCAAAATGTTATACTTTGCGGAAGCTTTTAAAATAGTTTGCGAATTTCTATGTATTTTGATAAAATGTTTGTTTGTATTGAAAACTTGAGTTTTCCTACAAATAGTAGTAAAACCATAAACATTGTAAATCCAAAATTTAAAAAAAAAACGTAATGGCCATGATTACATTAAAATTTCCCAAATAAAAATTAAAGCCAGGATAAGTATAAACCATAAATCTATCATGAGGCAGCAGCAGTAGTCACTGTCGAGTCCTCTGCTGCACTAATCCATCTAACGCTAGGGTTTTCTAGCACAGATTAAACAGAAAAGGGTGAATTTCGCAACTTAGTGTGTAATCCCTATAGATATCAAACGTACAGAGTAATCACCAGAAATCAGATATCACAGACTAGACCAGTGTAACAGTCTGGTTTATACCCTAGTTGGAACAGTGGTTTCGGGACCAAAAATTAGAGTTTGAATAATTTTTTAATATTATTTTTTGTGCCTTTAATATGTGTTTAAGCATGTGCTAAATTTCTGTGTATTAATCCGTCCGTCTGTGTGCTTAATTTGACAAAAGGACTAAATCGCATAAAGTTTAAAAGTGGCTTTTCATTTGATTAAGTGGTTAATTGATGTGGCTTTTGTTTGTAAGGACGTTATGAGGCAATTTTCCTATTATCTATGATAGTGGATGGTTATAGTCCATAATAACCTTGGAAATTATGTTTTGTAATTTTATAATATAAGGTTAAAATTGGAAATTATTTATTAATGAATTTTGATAAGATTAAGCATGAAAATGGACATTATTTTTCATGCATTCATCCTCTGAAAACACAAAGAAGAGAAAAGTTTTGAAGCTTTGCATATTCGCTATTTACAAGCCAAATTCAAGGTATGCTTTTAATCGATTTTCGATAATTTCTACGTTTTTACAATCGTTGCTTTGTCTACTACAAAACTCATGCTTCAATCTTGAGAATTGATGATGTTTGTGAGATGAGACTTGGATGAACTCATATGTTTTATGATGATTTATGGTGTTAATTGAAAGATTTGTACTAGATGAACATACTTTGTTCTTGAATTTTTGATGAATTTAGCTAGTTAGGGCTAAATTGAGAAAATAGTAACTTGAGGGACTAAATTACAAATTTGATGGAAAATATGGACTTGTATGAGATGTATGAACATCCGGCTAAGCATGAGTATGGGATGATTTTGTGAATTTGATGTTTTGAGAAAAATGGACTAAATTGATAAATTATGCAAATGTGAGGGTTAAGTTGCAAATAACCCTATATCTATGTGTTTGGATTGAATTGAATGAGTTAGTGAATAAACGGGCTAATTCTGAATATGTATAGATCAAGAATCGAGGAAAACGGATTTAGATCGCGGGAAAGAGAAAGTAATCGAGTAGTTGTTTCCGTTTCAGTAAATCAAATTCGAGGTAAGTCATTATGCAAATAAATGTATTCGTATTGAATTATGTACGATTATATGACTATTGATAACAATGAATGCTTACGAGATGCTATGTACATGAATTCTGAGACAAGGTCGATATAGTGATAAGCTTGAGAAGTCCCATACGAACTTAGGAATATATAGGATTAGCTATGTCATGACATAGGTATCTGTTCTGTTTATTCATGTAAGACCACGTCTGGGACGTTTGCATTGATTTGAGATTTTCGTGTAAGACCATGTCTGGGACGTTGGCATCGATATGATCTTTACGTGTAAGACCATGTCTGGTACATCGGCATCAAATTGATTCATGTAAGACCCTGTCTGGGATAGTGGCATCGATATCTGAGTGCATGTAAGACCTCGTCTGGGACGTTGGCATTGTACTACTATTCCGAGCTTTTTGAGTATCCTATTAGGTTCCTGTTGGTTCAACGGGCAACTCTGTGTTACAAATGGATAAGTGAATTGTAAATTCGTTTCAGGTACGTTGATTTATACACTGTGTATATAAGGTAAGTATTTATATGATCTTACTATGATTATATATATATTGGAACAATATTATGTTATGTGATAGTATGCATGAAAGAGCTATGTTTATATATGATTCTTGAATTGATGAATGTGGCAAATATGGCCAAGAATATGGATCAAAGCATATATGTGAGAAATTTGCTATGAATATGAATTGTGCCAATGTTTCTATCTTATATGCTTTACATATTAAGTTTATTTGTATATGACTTACTAAGCTTTTGGAAAGCTTACTCTGTGTGTGTTCTATCTATTTTATAGATCGTCAAAGCTACTGAAGGCTCGGGGACTATAGAGGATTATCATCACACTATTCAACTTATTTTGGTACATTTTGGAAATGTATATAGCTAGATATGGCATGTATAGGCTAGTTATTTGGATAATTATAAGATGTGAACTTAGCCATGAGATTTGGCTAGTTATGTATTAGTTATATGCTTTGGTGATTATTATATATGGTGTATGTTTTTGTAACATCCCAAAATTGGGCCTAGTAGGATTGGGCCCATTGGGCCTTGAGTGTATAAGTGTTTAAAATTTTGAGAACAAGGGAACGACATTATTTTGAGTTGGACTTATTAAGAAAGTGATTTTGGAAAGTTACGAGGTTTCTATGAAGCCTCGAGTTTAATTGGGCCTTAGGAAAAATTTGGTATTTTAGCACTTTAAGGAGAGATGGTAAGTAGCTTCAATGTTTATTGAAATAAATGAATAAATGGTTAGCACAAGTGAGCAATTAGTAAAGAGGTTATGGCATTAAGTGAAGTACCTTGAGGGAAGAGGTTCAAATCCCTTTGTGTGCAATGTTTGGCTAATATTTTTGCACTCTTTCTTTAAGTGTCAGCTAATAGGTAGTTATGGCAAGCTTGACTTCATTATTTTTGGTCAGGTGGCTATAAGAATAAGGCAAGGTTGAGGTTGGGGAAAGGAATCAAGAGAAATAGGTAAGTAAGGGGGACAAGAGGCTTATTTTGTGGATAATGTTTTGGAAAGCTTGGGTGGCCAAACTCTTATCCTAAGGGGGGATGCATGTGGACGGTTTTGAGGTAGATAGGTGGCTGAAAATTTTACCTTGGCATTTGATAAGGTCTTGGTTTTGTTTTGGCAAAAATCCTATTGCAACCTTTGTGTCATCTTGTCTCTTTTTGCTACTTTCTTTGCCGAAATTTTCTAGCACAATAGTGCAATTTTCTCTTCTCTTGAATTGGTCACATATTCATCTTTTGTCTAATCTCCTTGATAGCTGAATATCATTGTTCATTCTCCTCGATAACCGAAACCTTTCCATCATTGTTTCTTTCTCATTCCTTAAGAAATCGGTAAGTATTCTTTCCAATGTTTTATTTTCTCTTATGACCGAATCCATACTTTGATTTTTGGATGGTCATTTTACCCGAGACTATCACCTTACTTGCTCTCATACGAGATCGTTTTCTTCTTTGTAGTGATATAGAGGGAGGGCGAATACCATAACATCGCCTAATCATCTCTAGTCATAGGACGATCGTGAGAAACGGGATTATAATCGATTAAGGTAAGAAAGATCTTTCATAGTCCATTCGATATCTCCATTCGGTTATTCACTACCAGAAAAAGGGTTTTTATTTTGCAGCAATGGGGAGCAGTAATGGACAGCAATTGGGACTTTGGAAGATGAGGATAAGTCTTGTTTTTCTTTTTCAAATTTCGGCTAAAGTAAAGGATAATTGTTGATGTATTTCAATTAATTTGAATAAGGTGATAAAGAGAAAAATAAGGGAGCTGATAAGGGGAGAGTGTTGGACGGACTAGGGACTCTCTTAAGGTGATTTTCGGCCAAGGTTAGTAAGGGGGGATAGCCGAATTTCATAAAGGCATTGTAGCCTCTCTTTTGTTTTCTTTTTCTCTCCAAAACCATCGCCTTTCTCTTCATTTTCTTTTATTCTAGCCGAAATCTTCTTCTCCCTATTCCACCATTGCCGTAACCCCTAAAGATTCATGCCCTTCCTTTTGTGTTCCTTGTTGAAGCCGAATCCTCTACTTGGCGGCCATAGCCGAATGTCCCTCTACCTTTTAGGAGCCGATTTGATCATTTAAGCAGGATTTGAACCTCTCTGTTTCAAGAAAGGACATTTGATTAAGTTGGTAAGGAATCTCTTCTAGATCGAATTACTATTCTTTTTCTTCCTCTAACTATCGAAAATCAAGGTACTAATCCTATTAATGTACTTTGGCCGAAACTCTGAAGGAGGGTTTCGGGATTCTGCTATTATCGACTATAAGGGAGGAGGTTTTCGGGATTTCTAATCTAAGGTAAGCAAATAAGATCTTAGGCCGAAGGCCATTTTATTGTGAATAAATGTTAGAATTGGATCTAACATATGCCCATAGTGATTTCGACAGATACCACAACCAAGTAGCACTTTTCGGGATTTAAGATTCACAAGGTAAGTAAATATGATATTCGGCCAAAGTCATGATTAGTGATTCAGATATGTTTCTTAATTGTTCAAAACCCAAAACTAACCAGTTAGGTGATCTAGTGTTAGCCGATTGCCAGGGGGAACACTACGAAGTTTTGGGATTTGATTAGTAATCAAATCGGCAGCAAGGTAAGGATTTAAGTTGTGATAATCCTTCGGGATTTGATTATCTAGCTGAATGGCTTTTTGCTAAAGTGCTCAGTGTTGGCCGAATGTAGGAACTAAAGATCTAGAGTGTTAGATCGGGATTTTTGGGATTTCAGTGAACTCGTTAAGTAAACCAGGTGTGTAGCCCTACACTATTTCTCAATAGATTTATGGTACTAATATTCTGTATATGTTAATGAAAATCGGAAAAAGTGGCTAAAGGTACCATATAATGGTACAGTACTCAGCACGTAACCTTAACATTATGTTAACAAATGTTGTGAACATTTGGAATATGGCACATATGTGAATATTGATATGAATATGGAATAAGACATATAGCATGTTACTTGCATGATTTGTATGACACGGGGCATATGGGTGAATATGAAAAGGGAAGTGATCCGTGGTTTTACCACAATATCCGTGACTCATGTCACATAATCGAATGTGGTGACTTATGTCACATATAATTATCTGGTGGCTATGCCACGAATTTATAAGGCGATGTGCGCTCATCTGCAATGACGCCTTCGATGATGTGTAGCAAATGGAGGGTCGACTTAGTAGTCCCTACGGTGTGATGGTTGGTAATGCGGGTGATGTGTAGCAGATGGTTATCTAGGTTTGGGTTGGGATTGCATCATTATCTATAATTGCTATATATGTATGAATTGATATGCCTAAATCATTGGGACTTTGTGTTGGTGGTTATACTACGATGCTCATTTCGTAATTTGTTTTATTTTAGGACTTTCTATTTATTTTAAAGAATTTTGGATTTATTTGGGTTTTCTTTGATGTAATAAGGCCACTAGTATGAAACCCATTTATGCATGCATTTTAATTATTTTAGTATGATACGATTTTTATCAATTTGAAGTTTAAGTAACTTTTCTTAAAATAAATGTTAAATGTTTTGACACCTAAACACAAATGATTTTCAATTAAATGGTAAACTCTAAAAACTCCTGCTTTTCCTTTAATTATAGTTTTGAAATGCAATGATAAAGTTTTAATATGACCTAGTCTTGAGAACAACACCATTTCCAATTTGAACTCAACCCAAATCATGTTCTCTTTAAAATCACCCAAGTTTTTCCAAAGTAATAAACACGTTTTGAACCGTTTTACTCAAGGAACATACCAGATCCAGTCAAGACTGTGGGTCGGGTTTGGGTGTTTCAAAGTCTCTCATTACAGCTTTGGATTCGACCTCTCTTCACTAAAAATAAATTATCTCATAATATACAATTCTTTTTCCTACACCGGTTTTTTTATATAAAAATAGACTCAATAAGATTTAATTATATATCTCATGCACAACCTAATTCCATTTCTATTATTTTTGGTAATTGTTCAAAATCACGTCACTGCTGTTGTCCAAATTGTTCCCCTGTATATAATTACATAATTTCTTAAAATAACTATCAAATAGGCATTGCATAACATCCAAAACATGTTATTAATTAACCATTTTAATAGCTAATCATTACCAAACATTTACAGGCCAATATTAAGCCATATCATAAGGTCATACACACAAAATGGCTAAGTTCCTATACATGCCATAACTTAAAACATTTGAGTCACAAAATACCAATATAATCCTTTGATAGTGCGTAACGATCTCTGACGTCCTTACGATCCCCGAGTTGGCTTGTAAAACTATGAAAAGAAAGAAAGGAATGGGAGTAAGTGTTAAGCTTAGTGAGTTTGCATGTAAATAAATAACAACATTCTTAATGCATTATCATATTCTTTTCTTACCAAAATTATTTAAGCCTTTAACTTAATATACTTAAGTCTTAAATTTTTACCTGTACCTTTTTAACTTGAACTTGTCTTACCTTTCCTTTGGTATACTCTTTAAATTTTCCCTTTGAACCACTTGGAATACTAAGGATACGCGGGTACCTTTCCTTGTGAAACTTAACCATTGCCATGTCTTGACATGGTCTTACGTGGTATCCTTGCCTTATGAACTCACCAATGACATGTCTTGGCATGGTCTTACATGAGACCTTTGCCTTATAAATTCACGAATGCCATGCCTTGGCATAGTCTTTCATGGGACTTTTTCCTTATAGTAACTTATCAATGCCATGTCTTGACATGGTCTTACATGATTTCCTTAAACCCTAATGTCATGACATTTGTATCCTACACATTCCTAAGGTTCAACCGGGACATTCTGAGATTGCTTCTTCGTCAATTCATGCTTGAGTATTTAAATGATAAATTTATAGAATAAATATTTAAATGCTGGAATTTAATAGTATCAAATGTAACATAATAGAATATTGCATTTATTTACCGCAAACTTACCTCGAAACAAAATACGATAAACTATATCGATTTAGTCCACTATCTTTTTCTTTCCCCGATCTAACTCTGGATTTCATTCTTCTTGATCTACAATAGAAAATTTAGCTTATTTAATACTCACATTTATCAAAACAATCCTTAAGTCTAACTTTGGCAAAATTACAATTTTGCCCCTAAAATTTTACATATTTACACATTTGCCCCAAAGCACGAAAATTATACTTTATCCCTTATTCTTATGTTTTATGACATGCTGATAATTTTTTCCCTTCTATGACAACATCAAATTCTCACTCTAACATGTACTTATGAACATTAGGTATTTTTACCGATTAAGCCATTTTACTCGTTTTCACTTAAAATCACTTAGCAAAAGTTGTTTAACATAATTTCAGACTTCATATTTTATCATAAAACATCAAAATAAACACATTTCACCTATGGATATTTTTCCAAATATGAACCCTAGCGTGAATTATTGATAGAATAAGCTAAACCGAGCTATCGGGGCTTCAAAAATGTAAAGAACATTAAAAAGGGGCCTGGAATCACTTACTATGGAGCTTGGAAGCTTGAAACAAACCCTAGCTATGGTGAACACTTGAAAATTTGGCCTAATGAAGAAGATGAGCATATTTTGCCATCTTTTCCCTTTTAATTTCTTTTATTACCAAATGACTAAATTACCTTCATTAAAAACTTTGGTTCTTTCTACCTATATATGTCCATTTTGTCCATGAAAATATAATGGTCTAATTACCATTTAAGGGCTCTACTTCAAACCCCATTTCAATAAAGTACTCTATAAATTAGAACCCCTATTTAGCAACTTTTGCAAACAAGTCCTAATAGGTAATTTAAGCATGAAATCAATAAAATTTCTTATCAATACTTTAACACATGTATTTAATCACTTGGTAAATCATAATAATTAATCATAATAAAATTTTATAGCTCAAATTTGTGGTTTCGCAACCACTATTTTGTTTAGGCCCTATTTCGAGATGTTACATTTATCCCCCCTTTAGGGATTTTCGTCCCCAAAAATCTTACCTGTAAAGAGATTTGGGTATTGTTTTTGCATAGTCTCTTCGGGCTCCCATGTAGCCTCGTCTATCCCATGCCTATTCCATAATACTTTCACAAGTTCAATACTTTTTTTCCTTAATTTCTTAATCTCTCGAGCTAGAATTTTTACCGGTTCCTCACCGTAAGTCATATCTGGTTAAATCTCAACCTCTGTTTGCGAAATCACATGCGATGGATCTGAATGAAAACGACATAGCATAGACACATGAAACACATTATAAATCTTCTCTAACTCAGTCGGGAAAGCTAACCGATATGCCAATGGCCCAACTCTCTCGATCACCTCAAACGGTCCAATAAAACAGGGACTTAAATTGCCTTTCTTGCCAAATCTGAGAACTTTCTTCCAAGGGTATACTTTCAAGAATACCCTATCACCAACTTGAAATTCAATTTCTTTTCTTTTCAAATCTGCATAGGATTTCTATCTATCTGAAGTCGCTTTTAAGCAATCTCGATAACTTTTACTTTCTCTTCATTTCTTTGACTAGATCAACCCCATAAATCGATTTTCCTTAAGCTCCATCAATACAAAGGTGCGGCATTTACGTCCACACAAAGCTTCATAAGATGCCATCTTCAAACTCGATTGATAACTATTATTATAGGCAAACTCTATTAACAGAAAATATTTCTCCCAACTACCTTGAAATTCCAATGCACAACATCTAAGCATATCTTCAAGTACCTGAATAACTCTTTCTGATTGACCATCAGTTTGAGGATGGAAAGCTGTACTAAAACTCAACTTTGTACCTAAAGCTTCCTGTAATTTCTTCCAAAACCGTGATGTAAATCTCGGATCTCTATCTGAGATAATCGATAACGGTACTCCATGTCGTCTCACAATCTCTGAAATATACAACTCGGCCAGCTTGTCAAGTGAATAATCCATACGAACTGGGATAAAATGAGCCAACTTCATTAGCTTATCAATCTGTAACATCCTAAATGTGGGCCTGTGCATTTATATGTTGGTTTAACATGTTAGTTCAAGAATTTAAGGCTCGGATGAGACCTTGATTAAATATATGGATTAGAGTTTAATTAAATATTCGAGAAGTTTAAGTGATATTTTGGGCTTTAAAACTTGGTTTAGAATGATTAAAATAGTGTTAGTAGTAATTAAATTTAAATAGTTATGTTTGGAAGCAAGTTGGGCTTGTGGCCCAAAAATTTGAGTGCTTTGAGGGGCACTAAGGTGGCGCCACTTAGGGGGTTATTGGGCCATGTGTGGCCACTTGAGGCCCAAGTGTTGGGGCAAAATTTTGGCATACCAAGGAGGGAGAGTGGGCGGCACACTTGTTAGCATTTAGGAGTGTTTATTTCTTTTATTTTAGGTGATAAAAAGATGATAATTAGGAGGGAAGAGGTGGTTCTCAAATGGGCTCTTCTAAAGGTAAGATAAGGATTGGGTTATCAGGTGAGATGAAGGCTATCAGGAGGGAAAGAGTTGGCAGAAACTCCAACTCTATGTGTTGGTGTGTGTGTGCCGAATTTAGTAGGAGGAAATCATCTTTTTCTTCCATTTGCTTCTCTTTCTTTCACACTTTTTCCCTCTCTAGCCGAAACTCTTCTCACCCACTTGCCTTAATTTTTCTCTTCTAGTCGAAACTCCTTAGTGTATCTCCTCTCCCCAAAAACCGTTCTAAAGGCTGAATACTTGGTGCACATCTTCTTCCTCCATAGCCGAACCATTAGGTGAGATCTCATTTCCGAAGGTGCACCGTAGTTTCAATACTCTCTATAATCCGGTGAGTTTGAGATTTTGTTCTATTCGATTTCACTCTTTCTTTTCCTAAGATCTAACCCGAATCATGTGTACTAATGCCTATCGATTTCCCTCTTTGTCCATAAAGTGAATCCTTTCTTGTCGATATCTGTAGTCTTGATTTGTGAAAAGTCAAGGTAGGTGGTCAAGGGTAGGTTCAAATTAATGGCCACTTTCTTATCCTTTGTCTTTGGCCAAATGTCTTAAGGTGTTAGCAATCATCGATTTGTTTAATTATTTTAGTGATGGCCGAATGTAGGAAGGGAGGTGATGAGTTCTCAATGACATTCGGGATTCAATTAACTAGGTAAGAATTTGATTTAAGTGTTATAGTTGTTAAGTAATTAGATCTCATCGTTTAAATGATTTAGTGACTAAGGATGGGCTCGAATAATAATCAGGCAGAAAAGGGTGTATCTATACAACCAACACCCAAATACAAGAGACGATCTGTTTCGGTAGTGCAAGATTGGCCATCGGGGTGTGGGCCGACATCAAGTCGATCGTAAATGATAGTGGTAGTTTCGAGTGATAGTAGCATAGGCGTAGAAAGCATTAGTACGAGAATCGGTGTGTAATACTTCCCACCATCTAGATCTAATTATTAATATATATATATATATATGCTCATAAGTTTTAAATGTTACATTAAAAGCCGAAATCTCAGAAATAAACAGCGGACCACCAGGCTAGTAAATAATCTGATTATATGTTACAAGTAAATTGTTGTACGTGTTTGCATGGGTTGGGTGATGAAAGGAGGAAGTTATATGTATATGTATATGTGAAGTGGTTTTTACCCTGATTTGATGTAGCGGCTAATGCCGTGAACTGTTATAAGAGCTTCAGCCATAATATGATGATGAGCAGCATGACTGCCATCTTGGCGTGTAGCGGTGTGGGTTGATTGTAGAAATCCCCAATGGTGTGATCGGTTGGTACGGGGGCATGTAGCGGATGAAAACCTAGGTAAATGGGTTGGGTTTTGCATATTACTTGTTAATTATGTAAATGGAAATGTTGTTATGTTTATGGGTTGAGGCTCAAGACTAATGATGCATGAGGGTTGCACATTGAGTCTCGCGACTCACCCAATTAAATTAACCTTTCAGGTGACAACTAGTGCATCGGACCGGGCCGGAGTGGAGCGCAAGGTGGCCATGCAAAAGAATGTGGATCCGACGAAAAGTTCCACTTAATAGTTTTTTTCAAAGTATTTTATGTTATAGATTCAAACTACGTTGTAATAACGCCATGGGCCATTAGTTTACATTTTAGTTTTATTATGGGCCTTTATTATTTACTCTTATCTTAATTTTTTTTAAACAAAGACATGTAATTCAGTTTTGGGCTTTTGATTATTAAGGCAATTTCATATAAATCTCTTTTGGGCTTTCTGCCGACACGATTGGTTTTATAAAAAATTTCTTCGTGACATACCAGATCTGGTTGTAGTGTTTGGGTCGGGTTTGAGGTGTTACACAATCACAATCCATATTGCATCTTTCTTTCTCGGTGTCGAAGGCAATCCTATCACAAAATCCATAGTAGCTCGGTCCCATTTCCACTCGGGAACTAATACAGGCTGTAATAAACTTGAAGGTACCTAATGTTTGGCATTTACCTGCTAACAGATCAAACATCTAGAAACAAACTCTGATATATCTCTTTTCATTCCTGTCCACCAATATATTTTCTTCAAGTCATTATACATCTTTGTACTACTGGGTGGATAGACAAAGAACTGCTATGTGCTTCTTGTAAGATCTTTCAATAAGCTCATCATTCTTTGGTACACATACCTGCCTCTCGAACATCAAACAACCGAGTCGAATCGATCTAAAAATCACACTCTACACCTAGTTTGCAATGAACTCTTTTGGCTTGCAACTTACTATCATCCTTCCAGCTTCACAAATTTCTTCAAGAAACGTCAGTTTAGCTCTCAACTCAGCTAAAATAGAACCATCATCTGATAAGGCCAAACTAGTATGCAAAGTTCTCAAGGCAAATAACGATTTTCTACTCAAAGCAACAGCAACAACGTTTGCCTTACCCGGGTGATAATCGATCACTAGCTCATAATCTTTAATCAACTCTAGCCATCTTCTTTGCCTCAAGTTTAGATATTTTTGAGTCATCAAGTATTTCAAACTTTTATGATCAGTGAATATTCGGTACTTTTCACCATACAAGTGATGTCTCCAAATTTTTAATGCAAATACAATAGTAGCTAGCTCTGAATCATGTGTCGGATAATTTTTCTCATGTGATTTTAACTGTCTAGAGGCATAAGCAATTACCCTTCCTTCCTGCATAAGTACACAACCTAGTCCATTTAAGGATGCATCACTGTAAATCACAAACTCTCTACCCGATTCTGGTTGTACTAAAATAGGAGCTTTAATCAATAATGCCTTTAACTTGTCGAAACTCTGCTGACACTTCTCAGTCCATTTAAACTTGACATCTTTCTGTAGCAATCTTGTTAATGAAGTAGCTATCATGGAAAATCTCTTTACAAATCGTCTATAATAACCGGCAAGACCAAGAAAACTTCTGACTTTTGATACATTCCTGGGAGGCTGCCAATCAACAATGGCTGAAATCTTGCTCGAATCAACTTTAATACCTTCACCGAGACAATATGTCCAAGAAAACAAACTTCTAAACCGTAACTCACTTTTGCTAAACTTGGCATAAAGTTGATTATCTCTTAAAATCAGAAATCTGTTCTCAAATGCTCAGATGCTCGGTCTCATCATGAGAATAAATCAAGATGTCATCAATGAACACAACTACAAACTTGTCCAAGTAAGGTCTCGAAAATTCAGTTCATTAAATCCATGAAAATGGCAGAGCATTGGTTAAGCCAAATGGCATCACAAGAAATTCATAGTGACCATACCTAGTTCAAAAGCAATTTTGAACATTTGACTCTTTAACTCAAGAATCGATAGTATACGGATCTCAAATCTATCTTAGAGAACATAGTGGCTCCTTTCAATTGATCAAACAAATCATCTATTCTAGGCAATGGATATTTGTTCTTGATGGTAACTTTGTTACTGTCGCCGATAGTCTATGCACAATCTCATGGAGCCGCCCTTCTTTTCACAAATAACACCGGTCCTCCCATGGTGAATAACTAGGTCTTACAAAGCCTTTTTAGTTAATTCACATCGAGCTTTCAATTCTTTCAATTCTATTGAAGCCATTCTATAAGGAGTAATAGAAATAGGAGTGGTACATGGAATCAATTCAATACCAAGCTCAACTTCTCTGATAGGAGGCAAACCTGGTAGTTCTTCCGAAATCACATCGGGAAACTCATTTACCACAGGCACTGATTCAATTTTCAACTCTGAATCTTTAGCATTCAACACAAAAGCAAGATAAGCTTCACATCCTTTCAATTAATAGTCCTTTTTATAGCTTCCACTCGACCATCTCGGTTTGAACATTTCAATGAGAATATCTTTGTATCATGCTCCCCCACTTATGAACACACATAATTTTATTCTCTTTATTGATTCATACATGAATATACACAGAACTCGAATCATATCTCAATACGTTAATCTACTCTTTTCTCCATACTGAGAACATATCTTAAGCACACTCTCATCTGAGTTTCTCTTGCTATGTTAATCTAAAACCTGTACTATTGTCATATCTCACAATAGCAGAGACATCTCTATCAAATTCATTAACTCTATTCAGCTTGCCCGAAAACTCATCACACAACGTGAAGCTCATGATTTCACTCTTTATACTATAATCATCACCAAATTCCTCCTCAAGGTACCCGAATAGGGCTACGAAGAGGTAAAGGAATGTCAATTTTGATTAACTAAGTTGACAACTATTTGTCTGATTTCTACTATCAGCTAACATTCTCACACAATCACGGTTCATGGAAAGAACAACTACATCAGCCCTGAAAGGCAATAGATAGTTACACAAAATACTCAAGGAGATTATTATAATCCCTTCATGGCATCAACTAACCATGCACAAACTACAGGCTTCGAGCCAACTTACTCAACTTAACTCTCATAACATCTCATCATAACTCAACAATAATAAGGGGGTGAGTTATAAAGTCCCTTAGCCTAATTCTCGTGGATGCATACTCATGGTTTGATATTCATCATCAATGAAACATCATCATAGTCACACAACTCGCTCCAAGTGAGTTTTCACATTTATCATGCCACAATTGTTTCTATCACTTATACTTTAATACAGTGACTTCATTTACTCAAGTTTCACATTAATATCTACTCGAGTACTTAGCATTTGACTATACTTTCTCTTACTATTGCTTATCAAATTATAGAATGTCTTATGAATTTTGAGTACGTCATTTTCTTGATTGCCATAGTCCAACTATGGTCTTACTTGTATCACAACATCATAGCCTAGCTATTACTTTACATGTAGTCGCGATGCCATAGCCTCCCTATGGTCTTACAAGAAATCTCATATCAACACCAATGCCATATCCCATATATGGTCTTACATGAAGTCTCGTCTAGGTACCAATGCCATATCTCGGATATGGATTCACACTAGCTCCCGTCTCGATGCCTATGCCATGTTCCAAACATGGTCTTACATTGGCCCTCATAGTGTGGCTGATGCCATGTCCCAGGCATGGTCTTATTCATCATTTTATCACTAAACGCCCATACTCATCTTTGCATTCTACTTAGTCAAACTCCTCAGTTTGGCTCTCACACCATAATATTTATAGTTTCATAAAGAGTTACGAAATAAAACATTATACATCATCTAATTTAATAGTCGCACATGAAATTCAACTATGTGGACATATTGATCACACATCATCCAAACAACCATACATACACATATACCCCATCCTCTGGGTAAATTTACTCACCATATACACCTAACCCAATAGATTGGGTATATAACACCTTATGCACATTCAACCGATGCAGATAAGCTTCTCATTCCATGCATTATCACACACATGTCATATAATTCTACTCATACCTCTTTGAATCTCATCAATGCATAAGATCATTTCAATCTCCCCATTATCACTTACAATATTATTGGATTTAGCTCGTTTGGGAACCATCCCTATCTTAACAAACAATTTCAGATTGAGAGGGTAGATATCACACTATCACGGTCCACCTATGGCATGTATAGCTAGACTCTTTTCTCTCTAGGTTAGTCCGAGAACCACTAAACCATAACTCGATACCACTAAATGTAAAACCCTTACCCGTGATCCCGTCTCGAGCAGGGGCATGAGGCATTACCAGAAAAAAGTACTCGATTTCCACCTAGGCTCAACATGACTACCTTTCTTAAGTCACTTCAATAACTTCATATATGGCCTCGAGACTTCACTGCATTTGCTACAAGGGCTCTCGAGGCTATGTCGAAACTTTACGATCCATAAAATTTCTTTCCATCTAAGCAGGAGTACATGCCCGTGTTAGATGACACACATGCCTATGCATGGTCACACACGCCCATGTGCTAACTGCCGTGACCAAAAACCCTAGCATTCTGCCAAAAATCCCAGGCTAGAGGCAGCGCCCATGTGAAATGGGGGCACACCCGTGTACCCTCACAACATGGTCGTGTCTTCCACCCGTGGTCGACACTAACTAATTTCACACGGCGTGGACATGCCCATGTGGGTAGTCCATGGCCTATCCCGATTTAAAACACTAAGGTGCGAGGATCGTGCACGGCTAAACACACCAGGTGTGTCTACCTAATGGGCACATGGAGGCTATTTTCTAAACCAAAGTTACGAGGTTTCTATGAAGCCTCGGGTTTAATTGGGCCTTAGGAAAATTTGGTATTTTAGCAATCGTAAGGAGATGGTAAATAGCTTCAATGTTTATTGAAATAAATTCTCAGTTTAGTCCCGAATCACTACCAATGCATGTTTTGGGCCTCGTAGGCTCATTTTAGAGATGATATGGATGGTTTTGAAAAGTTTTAAATTTGAATGGAAATTCAGGTCTCGATTTTGAATGCTTTCTTGTGAATAAGTTTGTAACACCCCTTACCCGAGACCGTTGCCGGAGTCGAGCACAAGGCATTACTAGACTTAACTTACTAGATCAGGGCATAAAAATTGAAAATGTCCATCTGCGTCATGTTCACTAAATTAACTATAACTCGAGTTATGAAACTTGAAATATAAATCCGTAAATTTTCCTTGAAACTGGACTCATATATATTTTTACTATAATTTTTTCAGGATTTTTAGTGTGGCCAATTAGTATAGTTTATTAGTTAAAGTCTGTAATATCCGGGATTTTGGGCTTGTGCATTTTCGCTTAATTGCATGTGCTAATATGCCTGTGCATATTATGAATGTGTTTTATGAATTTCGGGAACAGTAGAATGTAGGAGAATGCCTTAGAAATTATTTGATTTTAAGTTTAAAGAGGAGCTGAGCTTGATAGGCCTTAAGAAAATTAGTAGGGAAATATGACACAAAATCAGCTTGGTAAAGTGGTGCCGGTGCCACTTAAGGCTTGGTAGGTGACGCCACAAGCAATGGAGAAGGGCTTGGGTTCGAGCCACAAGGGAAGCAAAAAAGGGTTTTTATTTTGCGGCAATGGGGAGCAGTAATGGATGGCAATTGGGACTTTGGAAGATGAGGATAAGTCTTGTTTTTCTTTTTAAAATTTCAGCTAAAGTAAAGGATAATTGTTGATGTATTTCAATTAATTTGAATAAGGTGATAAAGAGAAAAATAAGGGAGCTGATAAGGAGAGAGTGTTGGATGGCCTAGGGACTCTCTTAAGGTGATTTTCGACCAAGGTTAGTAAGGGGGGATAGCCGAATTTCATAAAGGCATTGTAGCCTCTCTTTTGTTTTCTTTTTCTCTCCAAAGCCATTACCTTTCTCTTCTTTTTCTTTTATTCTAGCCGAAATCTTCTTCTCCCTATTCCACCATTGCCGTAACCCCTAAAGATTCATGCCCTTCCTTTTGTGTTCCTTGTTGAAGCCGAATCCTCTACTTGGTGGCCATAGCCGAATGCTCCTCTACCTTTTAGGAGCCGATTTGATCATTTAAGCAGGAGCTGAACCTCTCTGTTTCAAGAAAGGACATTTGATTAAGTTGGTAAGGAATCTCTTCTAGGTCGAATTACTATTCTTTTTCTTCCTTTAACTATCGAAAATCAAGGTACTAATCCTATTAATGTATTTTGGCCGAAACTCTGAAGGGGGTTTCAGGATTCTGCTATTGTCGACTACAAGGGAGGAGGTTTTCGGGATTTCTAATCTAAGGTAAGCAAATAAGATCTTAGGCCGAAGGCCATTTTATTGTGAATAAATGTTAGAATTGGATCTAACATATGCCCATAGTGATTTCGACAGATACCACAACCAAGTAGCACTTTTCGGGATTTAAGATTCACAAGGTAAGTAAATATGATATTCGGCCAAGGTCATGATTAGTGATTCAGATATGTTTATTAATTGTTCAAAACCTAAAACTAACCAGTTAGGTGATCTAGTGTTAGCCGATTGCCAGGGGGAACACTACGAAGCTTTGGGATTTGATTAGTAATCAAATCGGTAGCAAGGTAAGGATTTAAGTTGTGATAATCCTTCGGGATTTGATTATCTAGCTGAATGGCTTTTTGCTAAAGTGCTCAGTGTTGGCCGAATGTAGGAACTAAAGATTTAGAGTGTTAGATCGGGATTTTTGGGTATTCAGTGAACTCGTTAAGTAAACCAGGTGTGTAGCCCTACACTATTTCTCAATAGATTTATGGTACTAATATTCTGTATATGTTAATGAAAATCTGGAAAAAGTGGCTAAAGGTACCATATAATGGTACAGTACTCAGTATGTAACCTTAACATTATGTTAACAAATGTTGTGAACATTTGGAATATGGCACATATGTGAATATTGATATGAATATGGAATAAGACATATAGCATGTTACTTGCATGATTTGTATGACACGGGGCATATGGGTGAATATGAAAAGGGAAGTGATCCGTGGTTTTACCACAATATCCGTGACTCATGTCACATAATCTGAATGTGGTGACTTATGTTACCACAATATCTGGTGGCTATGCCACGAATTTATAAGGGCGATGTGCCAGTCATCTACAGCGACTGCCTTCGATGATGTGTAGCGAATGGAGGGTCGACTTAGTAGTCCCCACGGTGTGATGGTTGGTACGGGTGATGTGTAGCGGATGGTTATCTAGGTTTGGGTTCGGGATTGCATCATTATCTATAATTGCTATATATATGTATGAATTGATATGCCTAAATAGTTGGGACTTTGTGTTGGTGTTTATACACTGATGCTCAGCTCAGAATTTATTTTATTTTAGGACTTTCTATTTATTTTGAAGTATTTTGGATTTATTTCGGGTTTTCTTTGATGTAATAAGGCCACTAGTATGAAACTGTTTATGCATGCATTTTAATTATTTTAGTATGATACGATTTTTATCAATTTAAAGTTTAAGTAACTTTTCTTAAAAATAAATGTTAAATGTTTTGACACCTAAACACAAATGATTTTCAATTAAATGGTAAACTCTAAAAACTCGGCTTTTCCTTTAACTTATAGTTTTGAAATGCAACGATAAAGTTTTAATAAGACCTAGTCTTCGAGAACAACACCATTTCCAATTTGAACTCAACCCAAATCATGTTCTCTTTAAAATCACCCAAGTTTTTCCAAAGTAATAAACACGTTTTGAACCGTTTTACTCAAGGAACATACCAGATCCAGTCAAGACTCGTGGGCTGGGTTTGGGGTGTTTCAAAGTCTCCCTCATACACTTTGACGATTCGACCTCTCTTCACTAAAATAAATTATCTCATAATATACAATTCTTTTTCCTACACCGATTTTTTATATAAAATAGACTCAATAAGATTTAATTATATATCTCATGCACAACCTAATTCCATTTCTATTATTTTGGTGATTTTTCAAAATCACGTCACTTCTTCTTGTCCAAATTGTTCCCATATATAATTACATAATTTCTTAAAATAACTATCAACTAGGCATTACATAACATCCAAAATATGTTATTAATTAACCATTTTAATAGCTAATCATTACCAAACATTTACAGGCCAATATTAAGCCATATCATAAGGTCATACACACAAAATGGCTAAGTCCCTATACATGCCATAACTTAAAACATTTGAGTCACAAAATACCAATATAATCCTTTGATAGTGTGTAATGATCTCCGACGTCCTTACGATCCCCGAGTTGGCTTGTAAAACTATGAAAAGAAAGAAAGGAATGGGAGTAAGTGTTAAGCTTAGTAAGTTTGCATGTAAATAAATAACAACATTCTTAATGCATTATCATATTCTTTTCTTACCAAAATTATTTAAGCCTTTAACTTAATATACTTAAGTCTTAAATTCTTACCTGTACCTTTTTAGCTTGACCTTCTCTTACCTTTCCTTTGGTATACTCTTTAAATTTTCCTTTGAACCACTTGGAATACTAAGGATACGCGGGTACCTTTCCTTGTGAAACTTAACCATTGCCATGTCTTGACATGGTCTTACGTGGTATCCTTGCCTTATGAACTCACCAATGCCATGTCTTGGCATGGTCTTACATGAGACCTTTGCCTTATAAATTCACGAATGCCATGCCTTGGCATAGTCTTACATGGGACCTTTTCCTTATAGTAACTTATCAATGCCATGTCTTGACATGGTCTTACATGATTTCCTTAAACCCTAATGTCATGACATTTGTATCCTACACATTCCTAAGGTTCAACCGGACATTCTTGAGATTGTTTCTTCGTCAATTCATGCTTGAGTATTTAAATGATAAATTTATAGAATAAATATGTAAATGCTGGAATTTAATAGTATCAAATGTAAAATAATAGAATATTGCATTTATTTACCACAAACTTACCTCGAAACAAAATACGATAAACTATATCGATTTAGTCCACTATCTTTTTCTTTCCCCGATCTAACTTTGGATTTCATTCTTATTGATCTACAATAGAAAATTTAGCTTATTTAATACTCACATTTATCAAAACAATCCTTAAGTCTAACTTTGGCAAAATTACAATTTTGCCCCTAAAATTTTAATATTTACACATTTGCCCCAAAGCACGAAAATTATACTTTATCCCTTATTCTTATGTTTTATGACATGCTGATAATTTTTCCCTTCTATGACAACATCAAATTCTCACTCTAACATGTACTTATGAACATTAGGTATTTTTACCGATTAAGCCATTTTACTCGTTTTCACATAAAATAACTTAGCAAAAGTTATTTAACATAATTTCAGACTCCATATTTTATCATAAAACATCAAAATAAACACATTTCACCTATGGATATTTTTCCAAATATGAACCCTAGCATGAATTATTGATAGAATAAGCTAAACCGAGCTATCGGGGCTTCAAAAATGTAAAGAACATTAAAAACTGGGCTTGGAATCACTTACTATAGAGCTTGGAAGCTTGAAACAAACCCTAGCTATGGTGAACACTTGAAAATTTGGCCTAATGAAGAAGATGAGCATATTTTGCCATCTTTTTCCCTTTTTAATTTCTTTTTATTACCAAATGACTAAATTACCTTCATTAAAAACTTTGGTTCTTTCTACCTATATATGTCCATTTTTGTCCATGAAAATATAATGGTCTAATTACCATTTAAGGACTCCTACTTTAAACCCCCATTTCAATAAAGTACTCTATAAATTAGAACCCCTATTTAGCAACTTTTGCAAACAAGTCCTAATAGGTAATTTAAGCATGAAATCAATAAAATTTCTTATCAATACTTTAACACATGTTTTTAATCACTCGGTAAATCATAATAATTAATCATAATAAAATTTTATAGCTCGGATTCGTGGTTTTTTAACCACTTTTGTTTAGGCCCTATTTCAGGATGTTACATTTATCCCCCTTTAGGGATTTTCGTCCCCGAAAATCTTACCTGTAAAGAGATTTGGGTACTGTTTTTGCATAGTCTCTTCGGTCTCCCATGTAGCCTCATCTATCCCATGCCTATTCCATAATACTTTCACAAGTTCAATACTTTTTTTCCTTAATTTCTTAATCTCTCGAGCTAGAATTTTTATCGGTTCCTCACCGTAAGTCATATCTGGTTGAATCTCAACCTCTGTTTGCGAAATCACATGGGATGGATCTGAATGAAAACGACGTAGCATAGACACATGAAACACATTATAAATCTTCTCTAACTCAGTCGGCAAAGCTAACCGATATGCCAATGGCCCAACTCTCTCGATCACCTCAAACGGTCCAATAAAACAGGGACTTAAATTGCCTTTATTGCCAAATCTGAGAACTTTCTTCCAAGGGGATACTTTCAAGAATACCCTATCACCAACTTGAAATTCAATTTCTTTTCTTTTCAAATCTACATAGGATTTCTGTCTATCTGAAGCTGCTTTCAAGCAATCTCTGATAACTTTTACTTTCTCTTCTGTTTCTTTGACTAGATCAACCCCATAAATCTGATTTTCCTTAAGCTCTGTCCAATACAAAGGTGTGCGGCATTTACGTCCACACAAAGCTTCATAAGATGCCATCTTCAAACTCGATTGATAACTATTATTGTAGGCAAACTCTATTAACAGCAAATATTTCTCCCAACTACCTTGAAATTCCAATGCACAACATCTAAGCATATCTTTAAGTACCTGAATAACTCTTTCTGATTGACCATCAGTTTGAGGATGGAAAGCTGTACTCAAACTCAACTTTGTACCTAAAGCTTCCTGTAATTTCTTCCAAAAATGGGAAGTAAATCTCGGATCTCTATCAGAGATAATCGATAACGGTACTCCATGTCGTCTCACAATCTCTGAAATATACAACTCGGCCAACTTGTCAAGTGAATAATCCATACGAACTGGGATAAAATGAGCCAACTTCATTAGCTTATTAATCTGTAACATCTTAAATGTGGGCCTGTGCATTTATATGTTGGTTTAACATGTTAGTTCAAGAATTTAAGGCTCGGGATGAGACCTTGATTAAATATATGGATTAGAGTTTAATTAAATATTCTGAGAAGTTTAAGTGATATTTTGGGCTTTAAAACTTGGTTTAGAATGATTAAAAATAGTGTTAGTAGTAATTAAATTTAAATAGTTATGTTTGGTAGCAAGCTGGGCTTGTGGCCCAAAAATTTGGAGTGCTTTGAGTGGGCACTAAGGTGGCGCCACTTAGGGGGTTATTGGGCCATGTGTGGCCACTTGAGGCCCAAGTGTTGGGGCAAAATTTTGGCATACCAAGGAGGGAAAGTGGCGCACACTTGTTAGCATTTAGGAGTGTTTATTTCTTTTATTTTAGGTGATAAAAAGATGATAATTAGGAGGGAAGAGGTGGTTCTCAAATGGGCTCTTCTAAAGGTAAGATAAGGATTGGGTTATCAGGTGAGATGAAGGCTATCAGGAGGGAAAGAGTTGGCAGAAACTCCAACTCTATGTGTTGGTGTGTGTGTGCCGAATTTAGTAGGAGGAAATCATCTTTTTCTTCCATTTGCTTCTCTTTCTTTTACACTTTTTCCCTCTCTAGCCGAAACTCTTCTCACCCACTTGCCTTAATTTTTCTCTTCTAGCTGAAACTCCTTAGTGTATCTCCTCTCCCCAAAAACCCTTCTAAAGGCTGAATACTTGGTGCACATCTTCTTCCTCCATAGCCGAACCATTAGGTGAGATCTCTATTTCTCGAAGGTGCACCGTAAGCTGAATACTCCTCTATAATCCGGTGAGTTTTGAGATTTTGTTCTATTCGATTTCACTCTTTCTTTTCCTAAGATCTAACCCGAATCATGTGTACTAATGCCTATCAATTTCCCCTCTTTGTCCATAAAAGTCGAATCCTTTCTTGTCGAGATCTGTAGTGCCGATTTGTGAAAAGCCGAAGGTAGGTGGTCAAGGGTAGGTTCGGTCGAATGGCCACTTTCTTATCCTTTGTCTTTGGCCAAATGTCTTAAGGTGTCAACAATCATCGGTTTGTTTAATTATTTTGGTGATGGCCGAATGTAGGAAGGGAGGTGACGAGTTCTCAATGACATTCGGGATTCAATTAACTAGGTAAGAATTCGATTTAAGTGTTATAGTTGTTAAGTAATTAGATCTCATCGTTTAAATGATTTAGTGACTAAGGATGGGCTCAAATAACAATCAGGCATAAAAGGGTGTATCTATACAACCAACACCCAAATACAAGAGACGATCTATTTCGGTAGTGCAAGATTGGCCATCGGGGTGTGGGCCGACATCGAAGCCAGATCGTGGGCCGATAGTGGTAGTTTCGAGTGATAGTAGCATAGACGTAGAGAAAGCATTAGTACGAGAATCAGGTGTGTAATACTTCCCCACCATCTAGATCCAATTATTAATATATATATATATATGCTCATAAGTTTTCAAATGTTACATTAAAAGTTGAAATCTCAGAAATAAACAGCGGACCACCAGGCTAGTAAATAATCTGATTATATGTTACAAGTAAATTGTTGTACGTGTTTCCATGGGTTGGGTGATGAAAGGAGGAAGTTATATGTATATGTATATGTGAAGTGGTTTTTACCGTGATTTGATGTAGCAGCTAATGCCGTGAACTATTATAAGGGCTTCAGCCATAATATGATGATGAGCAGCATGACTGCCATCTTCGCGTGTAGCGGTGTGGGTTGATTGTAGAAATCCCCAATGGTGTGATCGGTTGGTACGGGGGCGTGTAGCGGATGAAAACCTAGGCAAATGGGTTGGGTTTTGCATATTAATTGTTAATTATGTAAATGGAAATGTTGTTATGTTTATGGGTTGAGGCTCAAGACTAGTGATGCATGAGGGTTGCATATTGAGTCTCGCGACCACCCAATTAAATTAACCTTTCAGGTGACAACTAGTGCATCCGACCGGGCCGGAGTGGAGCGCAAGGTGGCCATGCAAAAGAATGTGGATCCGGCGAAAAGTTCCACTTAATAGTTTTTTTCAAAGTATTTTATGTTATGGATTCAAACTACGTTGTAATAAGGCCATGGGCCATTAGTTTACATTTTAGTTTTATTATGGGCCTTTATTATTTACTCTTATCTTAATTTTTTTTTAAACAAAGACATGTAATTCAGTTTTGGGCTTTTGATTATTAAGGCAATTTTATATAAATCTCTTTTGGGCTTTCTGCCGACACGATTGGTTTTATAAAAAATTTATTCGTGACATACCAGATCTGGTTGTAGTGTTTGGGCCGGGTTTGGGGTGTTACACAATCACAACCCATATTGCATCTTTCTTTCTCGGTGTCGAAGGCAATCTTGTCACAAAATCCATAGTAGCTCGGTCCCATTTCCACTCGGGAACTAATACAGGCTGTAATAAACCTGAAGGTACCTAATGTTTCGCATTTACCTGCTGACAGATCAAACATCTAGAAACAAACTCTGATATATCTCTTTTCATTCCTGTCCACCAATATATTTTCTTCAAATCATTATACATCTTTGTACTACTGGGTGAATAGACAAAGAACTGCTATGTGCTTCTTGTAAGATCTTTCGAATAAGCTCATCATTCTTTGGTACACATACCTTGTCTCTGAACATCAAACAACCGTCAGAACCGATCTAAAAATCAGACTCTACACCTAGTTTGCACTGAACTCTTTTGGCTTGCAACTTACCATCATCCTTCTGAGCTTCACAAATTTCTTCAAGAAACGTCAGTTTAGCTCTCAACTCAGCTAAAATAGAACCATCATCTGATAAGGCCAAACTAGTATGCAAAGTTCTCAAGGCAAATAATGATTTTCTACTCAAAGAATCAGCAACAACGTTTGCCTTACCCGAGTGATAATCGATCACTAGCTCATAATCTTTAATCAACTCTAGCTATCTTCTTTGCCTCAAGTTTAGATATTTTTGAGTCATCAAGTATTTCAAACTTTTATGATCAGTGAATATTCGGTACTTCTCACCATACAAGTGATGTCTCCAAATTTTTAATGCAAATACAATAGTAGCTAGCTCTGAATCATGTGTTGGATAATTTTTCTCATGTGATTTTAACTGTCTAGAGGCATAAGCAATTACCCTTCCTTCCTGCATAAGTACACAACCTAGTCCATTTAAGGATACATCACTTTAAATCACAAACTCTCTACCCGATTCTGGTTGTACTAAAATAGGAGCTTTAATCAACAATGCCTTTAACTTGTCGAAACTCTGCTGACACTTCTCAGTCCATTTAAACTTGACATCTTTCTGTAGCAATCTTGTCAATGAAGTAGCTATCATGGAAAATCCCTTTACAAATCGTCTATAATAACCGGCAAGACCAAGAAAACTTCTAACTTTTGATACATTCCTGGGAGGCTGCCAATCAACAATGGCTGAAATCTTGCTCGAATCAACTTTAATACCTTCACCTGAGAAAATATGTCCAAGAAAACAAACTTCTCATAACCAGAACTCACTTTTGCTAAACTTGGCATAAAGTTGATTATCTCTTAAAATCTGTAAAACTGTTCTCAAATGCTCTGTATGCTCAGTCTCATCATGAGAATAAATCAAGATGTCATCAATGAACACAACTACAAACTTGTCCAAGTAAGGTCTGAAAATTCGGTTCATTAAATCCATGAAAATGGTAGGAGCATTGGTTAAGCCAAATGGCATCACAAGAAATTCATAGTGACCATACCTAGTTCGAAAAGCAATTTTCGGAACATTTGACTCTTTAACTCGCAATTGATAGTATACGGATCTCAAATCTATCTTAGAGAACATAATGGCTCCTTTCAATTGATCAAACAAATCATCTATTCTAGGCAATGGATATTTGTTCTTGATGGTTACCTTGTTACGCTGCCGATAGTCTATGCACAATCTCATGGAGCCGTCCTTCTTTTTCACAAATAACACTGGTCCTCCCCATGGTGAATAACTAGGTCTTACAAAGCCTTTATCAGTTAATTCCTGTAATTGAGCTTTCAATTCTTTCAATTCTATTGAAGCCATTCTATAAGGAGTAATAGAAATAGGAGTGGTACCTGGAATCAATTCAATACCAAGCTCAACTTCTCTGATAGGAGGCAAACCTGGTAGTTCTTCCGAAAACACATCAGGAAACTCATTTACCACAGGCACTGATTCAATTTTCAACTCTGGATCTTTAGCATTCAACACAAAAGCAAGATAAGCTTCACATCCTTTCAATTAATAGTCCTTTTTATAGCTTCCACTCGACCATCGCGGTTTGAACATTTCAATGAGAATATCTTCGTATCATGCTCCCCCACTTATAAACACACATAATTTTATTCTCTTTATTGATTCATACGTGAATATACACAGAACTCAAATCATATCTCAATACGTTAATCTACTCTTTTATCCATACTGAGAACATATCTTAAGCACACTCTCATCTGAGTTTCTCTTGCTATGTTAATCTAAAACCTTTACTATCGTCATATCTCACAATAGCAGGGACATCTCTATCAAATTCATTAACTCTATTCAGCTTGCCCGAAAACTCATCACACAACGTGAAGCTCATGATTTCACTCCTTATACTATAATCATCACCAACTTCCTCCTCAAGGTACCCGAATAGGGCTACAAAGAGGTAAAGGAATGTCGATTTTGATTAACTAAGTCGATAACTATTTGTCTGATTTCTACTATCAGCTAACATTCTCACACAATCACGGTTCATGGAAAGAACAACTACATCAGCCCTGAAAGGCAATAGATAGTTACACAAAATACTCAAGGAGATTATTATCATCCCTTCATGGCATCAACTAACCATGCACAAACTACAGGCTTCGAGCCAACTTACTCAACTTAACTCTCATAACATCTCATCATAACTCAACAATAATAAGGGGGTGAGTTATAAAGTCCCTTAGCCTAATTCTCGTGGATGCATACTCATGGTTTGATATTCATCATCAATGAAACATCATCATAGTCACACAACTCGCTCCAAGTGAGTTTTCATATTTATCATGCCACAATTGTTTCTATCACTTATACTTTAATACAGTGACTTCATTTACTCAAGTTTCACATTAATATCTACTCGAGTACTTAGCATTTGACTATACTTTCTCTTATTATTGCTTATCAAATTATAGAATGTCTTATAAATTTTGAGTACGCTGTTTTCTTGATTGCCATAGTCCAACTATGGTCTTACTCAGATCACAACATCATAGCCTAGCTATTACTTTACATGTCGTCGCGATGCCATAGCCTCCCTATGGTCTTACAAGAAATCTTATATCAACACCAATGCCATATCCCAGATATGGTCTTACATGAAGTCTCGTCTAGGTACCAATGCCATATCCCGGATATGGCTTCACACTAGCTCCCGTCTCGATGCCTATGCCATGTTCCAAACATGGTCTTACACTGGCCCTCATAGTGTGGCTGATGCCATGTCCCAGGCATGGTCTTATTCATCATTTTATCACTAAACGACCGTACTCATCTTTGCATTCTACTTAGTCAAACTCCTCAGTTTGGCTCTCACACCATAATATTTATAGTTTCATAAAGAGTTATGAAATAAAACATTATACATCATCTAATTTAATAGTCGCACATGAAATTCAACTATGTGGACATATTGATCACACATCATTCAAACAACCATACATACACATATACCCCATCCTCTGGGTAAATTTACTCACCATATACACCCAACCCAATAGATTGGGTATATAACACCTTATGCACACTCAACCGATGCAGATAAGCTTCTCATTCCATACATTATCACACACATGTCATATAATTCTACTCATACCTCTTTGAATCTCATCAATGCATAAGATCATTTCAATCTCCCCATTATCACTTACAATATTATTGGATTTAGCTCGTTTGGGAACCATCCCTATCTTAACAAATAATTTCGTTAGAGCCGGTAGATATCACACTATCACAGTCCACCTATGGCATGTATAGCTAGAATCTTACTCTCGCTAGGTTAGTCTGAGAACCGACTAAACCATAACTCTGATACCACTAAATGTAAAACCCCTTACCCGTGATCCCGTCCGAACAGGGCATGAGGCATTACCGAACAAAAGTACTTGATTTCCACCTAGGCTCAACATGACTACCTTTCTTAAGTCACTTCAATAACTTCATATATGGCCTACGAGACTTCACTCGTACCTACAAGGGCTCTCGAGGCTATGTCAGAAACTTTACGATCCATAAAATTTCTTTCCATCTAAACAGGGAGTACATGCCCGTGTTAGATGACACACATGCCTATGCATGGTCACACACGCCCATGTGCTAACACCGTGACCAAAAACCCTAGCATTCTGCCAAAAATTCCAAGGCTAGGGCACACGCCCATGTGAAATGGGGGCACACCCGTGTACCCTCACAACATGGCCATGTCTTCCACCTGTGGTCGACACTGACTAATTTCACATAGCGTGGACATGCCCGTGTGGGTAGTCCATGGCATATCCTCATTTAAAATACTAAGGTGCAGGATACGCACGGCCTAAACACACACCCGTGTGTCTACCTGTGTGGGCACATGGAGGCTATTTTCTAAGCCGATTACCACTTTAATTTGCATACATTCTTATCTCATCACATATCTACACATAGCATCAATTTTACTCTTGAATTAAAGACATTCGGTTATAAAAGAAATAATGTCTTTATCCCATACACTAGGGAGAACTATCTCCCATATAATTATAAACAACTTAGGCCATTATTTATGGCTATACACAAACAAAACATAAGTTCTCTTAGGCCAACACAACTTGGTTACATCAACAATGACTTAATCAACCATAAATACTAGTCTTATACATGCCATAGCTCATAGGGACTTGATGCCTCATACCAAATGTTTTCTCGATGGTGTGAAAACATCTCCGGCGATCTCCAACCGAATTAGCTAAATTAACCTATAAGAAATGAAAAAGGGAGAGGAGTAAGCAATATTACTTAGTAAGTTCATCTGCATAACTGATAAATATTGATATTCATTAAATACAAATAACCACAACGTATTATACTGAGTTTCTCCCCTTAACTCATAGTTACTTACTCAACCACTCTTGGAGCTTAATCATTTTATCACTTACCACATTCTTACCAAGCCACAAGCTAATTACTCGTTTAATTAATACGCATTCCTACACTAATCATCATGCGATCAAATAAAACAATATATCAAGCATTTTCAACGAGTCACTTATACTACAAAACTCTCAGCGGTTTCGTACTTAGCCTACCATTGAATCTCTTATAGGGTGGTATCGCACACAGCCCACCAATCATTCATGCTTATGGCGATTCTGCACTTAGCTCACCAATCATTTATAAGCGATGGTATTGCACACAGCCCATCGATTACTAAATAGATCAGGTGGTAATGCACATAGCCCACCAATAGCAATATATTTGATGGTATTGCACACAACCCACTGATAATAATAATAAAATTGATGGTATCGCACACAGCCCATCAATTAACAATTAATCAGGTGGTAACGCACACAGCCCACCGATAATAATAATAAAATTGATGGTATCGCACACAGCCCATCAATTAATAATAAATCAGGTGGTAACACACACGACCAAAATAATAATAATAAAATTGATGGTGTCGCATACATTCCCATCAATTAACAATAAATCGTAGTAACGCATACACATTACCGATATTATACATTCACAAATATTTATCCACATACATTTCTCGAATTCAAATGTTCAACCGAGAACATCCTCACACATTTCTATTCTTACTTAACTTTCTACTGTACTCGTTCTCATTCACACAATGCATCAATAACTCTATCTCATGTAACTAAGGTGAATTAATTAAACATATCCCACTAGGGTTCATCATATACAATTCAGTTCTAACACATACTCATGCTTCTTGAATTCATATTAATTAAGTTCTAACTCATACTCATGCTTCTTGAGGTACAACCACTTACATTCAACATCCCTTTGAATCATTCAAATTGTTACATAACTCAATAATCACAATATATACACATTTATTAAGGTTATTTTGTTTTGAATGGTTAAAATTTAATTAAAATAAGTTTTAAGTATAGCTTGAAAATTCCTATTAGTCAAAATTAAATATAGATACATAGAATTAATTTAGACAGACTTGTGGTCGAGGTCAGCACCTTGTACCTTTCTAAAAATCTTAAACTCAAAAACTTGACAGTGCAAGAATTATAAGGGACATTAATACTTTTGAGTGGATTTCATAAAAAAACCTACTTTGGGAAATAAGTTCAATAATTTTAAAATAACTTTTTTAGACTTGTGTGATCCAAATTCTAAGAGATTACTTGCAAGTCAAGTTAAACAAAATATATTTTTTTCTAGAAGATTTAGTATTTATTAGTATAATATATTTAGCATTTATTAGCATAATATATTTGACATTGATTAAAATTAGATTCTTTTAACCTATAAATAGATGTAGTCGAAACTCTTCTTGTATCATTCGAATTCGACATTAGTGAGTTTTTCTTCTTCTCTACTCGTGATTTTTTCCCGAAAGGGTTTCCACGTAAAATATGTGTTCTATTTTTCTTTCTTTTTCTTTGCGATCTTTCTACATTGCCATTATCGACACCTAGTTTTCAAAAAATTAGTATCAGAACTTTTTCAGGTTGCTTATTTCGATCACAGTAATGATGACAATGAAGTATAATATTCTGTTGTTGGATCGTAACACTAGATTCTCATTGTGGCAGATAAAGATGTAGACAGTTCTTGTAACAGCCCGATTTTGGGGCTAGTCGAAATAGTAGTCTTGGGACCACTAACCCGAGGTTTAGGAAATTATTTTAGCATTATTTTATGTGTTATGGTATTAATATATGGCTATGTGAAAATTTTGGTGCTTTAATTTGAGTGATAGCATGTTTAATTGTGAAAAAAGACTAAAACGCATAAGATGCGAAAGTTCTATTTTATAAGGTAGGGGTACCTAATAACTATAGAATGTAATTTGGAGGGTTTTAAAGTGAAATTAGGCCATATTGAGGCTGTTGGCCGACCATAGGAAGCTAGGGGGACAAGAGCATTAATTTTAGTCAATTTGGTGACATTAGGTGGTAAAGGATGAATAAAAAAATGCTAAAAAGGAAATATATCATCTTTCACTGGCAAGGTGATCGAGTGAATCGCTAGCTAACACGTTTTGCATTGAGGTAAGTTTACGTGTAAACGACGCCTTTTACATGCATAGTATGGTTGTTAATCAGTGCATATCATAATTGATAACATGTATAATTCAAGTAGATAGAAAGTGGTAGTTAATGAATAATTCTAGTATGGAAAGTAGAAGGGATTTGTGAGTGTGTTATATCAATACTTGACAATGGGCTAAGTGCGATACCACCTTTAACATTTAATCACGATGGGCTATGTGCGATACCATCGTCTATTATCATTTGGTGGGCTATGTGCGATACCACCGTAACTAATCTCTTTGGTGGGCTATGTGCGATACCACCCTAATAAAGATGGATGGTGGGCTAAGTGCGAAACCACTGAGTAATTTGATATGATTAGTTGAATAAGAGATTGTGACGTGTTGTATTTTGTGACATTGTGGTGCTGAGTACAGGGAGACATGTTAATGAATGTATACATTAGGCTTGTGAAATGGTTGCAATGTGGAAATGGAAGAAATGAGTAAGCATGATTATGAATATGGATTGTTTCTTGTTCAGTATGTAATGCTATATAATTGTTTAGCACATACTAAAATGTTATGTTGTTTACATGTAAACTTACTAAGCTTAAAGCTTACTCCCCCTTTCTTTTCCCTTGTCTTATAGGGCTTAAGAGCTGAGCCAGGATGCACCGATAACTAGAAGACCGTCCACACTATCTGCTTACTTCGGTATAATTAGATTAGTGATTTTGTATATGGCATGTATAGGACTAGACTAGTTAGATTATTTTATTATTTTGACCAAAGGTGTATTGGCTCTTGCTAAGACATAAATTTTGTAAATTTCCAAGAATGATGGCATATTTTATCATTTATGAAATTTCAATGTTATTAATGTGAGTGCATGTGGATTAAGAGAGGCTTGTTAGTTTGTCAAATAAACACAGGTAAAGTAAGGTATAGGGATGTTAGAAGCTTGGTAAATAGCCTTCATGTGCCACACGGGTAGACACACGGGCGTGTGTCTAGGCCGTGCTAACCCTGCATCTTATTATTACTAATTAGAATAGGCCACAGGCAAATCCCATACCGTGTGCATGAACCGTGTAAGGCACACGGTAGGGACATAGGCATGTCCTGGCCGTGCTAAATTAGTCAGTAACTTCCCACGGTGGAAGACACGGGCATGTTGTAAGGGTACACGGGCGTGCCCCCATTTCATATAGGCGTGCCCTAGCCGTGTGAGTTTTGGCAAAATGTTGGGGTTTTTAGGCACGGTGTGAGCACATGGGCGTGTGTGACTACACACGGGCGTGTGTATCATCTAGCACGGGCATGCACTCCCTGTTTATATGAAAAGAAATTTTATGGACCGTAAGACTTCCTGTAATATCCCAGATTATGGCTTATGCATTATTGTTAAAATGTGTGAAATAGCATGTCATTGTGGGTTTGAATGTGTATTTATGAATGTTTGCGAACTTTAGAACAATGGGAAATGCCTTAGAAAATTTTTAGATTTTAAGTCTAAAATAGGAAGCTAAGCAAGGTGGCCTTAAGAAAATTAATAAAGGAAATCTAACACGCTAATGGGCTTGGCAAAGTGGCAACAAGGCGCCACTTAAGGGCCTAGCATGTGATGCCACCTACATGTGCAATTGGGCCAGGGTTCGAGCAACGCGGGAAGCATTTTAGACTTTTAATTTTGCGCCAAAATGGGGGACTGGGCTAAGGACGATTTAAGGGAAATACACGAGGGATTTATGACATAAGAATCACCTTGGTAAAGTGGCTGCAAGGCGCCACTTAAGGCTTGGGCAAATGACGCCATAAGCTAGGGGAAGGGCTTGTGTTCGAGCCACAAGGGAAGCAAAAAGAAATTTTATTTTTTTTGGCTGCAAGAAGTTAGAGAAGTGGACTGCAAAAAGGGACACTTACAAGATGAGTTTTATTTTTACTAAAATTCGGCTAGATAAGGGATAATTGTTGGGATTAATTTTATTAATTCGAGTAAGGTGATAATTAAAAGATAAAGTTATCAAGATATGGAGAGTTGGCCGATTGAGGGATCCTTGGATGGTATTTTCGGCCAAGGTTGTAAAGGGGGGCTATAGCCAAATTTCATTAAGCACTTTGGCCTCCCTATCGTCTACTCTTTTCTCTCCAAAACCATCACTCTTTCTCTTTTCTTTTTCTTTAACCCATCTAGCCGAAACACCTTGTGTTATAGCCAAAATCTTTTCCATCTCCTTTGCCAAAGCGAGCAACTTATTTTCTTCTTCTCATAATCTTCCAAAAGCCGAAAATAAGTCCCTTCTAGCCTTAGTCGAAATTCCTTTGAGGAGTTAAGCAAAGGTGCTGTCAACTTGGTGACTAAGGGTAAGATCAAGATTGATTTCCATTCTATTTCTTTTAGGCCTATCGAAATTCAGGAACTAATCCCTCATATTGTTTTATGGCCGAATCTTTGTGTTGTCAAATAAAGGAGCTGTCGATTTCTTCAAGTAAGGGTAAGATCCAAATTCGGTTTCCATTCCTTTATATTTTTAGACTTATCGAAATTTAGGGACTAACCCCTATCATTGATCTTGGCCGAATTATGGAAGGGAGGTTTTGGGATTTAATAGTTATCAACTACAAGGAGGAGATCTTTCGGGACTTTCAAGAATCTAAGGTAAGTCAATTGGTCAAAGGCCATTTATCATGTTTAAGTGATTTCGGATCTAATATATGAGTCTATAGAGATTTCAACAGAGGTATACAAGGATTCCGGGATTTGAGAATTTCAAGGTAAGTACAATAAGTACAATCGGCCAAGGCCTAATTTGGGTATCTAGATTTATTTCTTAATTGATTAAAAAGCCGAAACTAATCCTTTAGGTGATCTAGTATAGGCCGATTGCAAGAAGAACCAATACAACGTTTTCGGGATTTGAGTGATAAGCAAATCGGCACCAAGGTAAGTTTTGAGTTATAATCCTAGTGGGATTTGGTTTTATAGCCGAATGGCTTTTACTAATATGAATGGGATTGGCTGAATATAGGCACTAAAAATCTAACGCAGTAGATTGGATTTTTGAGATTTGGAGTGAATTGCTAAGTTAATCAGATGTGTACCCCACACTAAATCTCGATAGATTTACGGCTTTAATTTATTATATGTGCTAATATAAAAGTGTAAGATTATGGTTAACGTACCATGTAATGGTACTAAGTACTGAGGTACGTTTTCCTACTCCTACTATGAGTATGATAAGACTTGTTATGCCATGAATATGAATATGATAAGAATGTGAAATCGGGCCTAAAGCATTATGTTACATGATTTTATATGACATGGGCATATGGGATATTATGAAAAAGGGGAAGTGAATGTGGTGACCTAAGACCACGATATCTCGAATGTGGTGACCTAAGACCACGATATCTCGAATATGGTGTCGATGACACAAAGTATGTATCTGGTGGCTATGCCACGAATTTTATAAGGGCGATGAGCACGTCACTGCAAATGACGCCTTGATGGTGTGTAGCGGATGGAGGGTTGACTTAGTAGTCCCTACGGTGTGCAGGATGGTACGGGTGATGTGTAGCGGATGGCATATAGGCTTGGGTTCGGGAATGCATCGTTAAATATAAATTATGATTTGTTATGCCTGAATTTGTTAAGACTTAGTGTTTGTGTACACATTGAGTCTGTTTGACTCACCCCGTTGTGGGAACCTTTTTCAGGTGACGATCAGTAATGGACCGGGTCGGCAGGAGCTTAAAGGTGGCCATGCACAGCAAGGAATTTATTTAATTTGGATTTTTATTTTATTAAGTACTTGAATTTAATTTTGGGATTGTTTGATGTAATAAGACCATAGTAGAACTACTTTATTTTACTTTTATTTATTATGCTTACAAATTTTTATCAATTAAATGATTAAGTAAAATTATTTTAAAATAAACTCTAAGTGTTTTGTCACCTAAAATAAAGGGGTTTCCAATATAAGATAACATGTTTTCAACTCGAGCCCAACCCAAATCAATTATTTTTCAAGTACCCGCAAATTTTTAGCAAGGTTGCAAATATGATTCGAATGGATTTCTTAGAAGCATGCTAGATCCGGTCAGGGCTTGTGAGCCGGGTTTGGGGTGTTTCAGCTTGGTATCAGAGCCCAGATTTAAACTCTCGACCGTGGGTTTAAGGCTCAAAATGTTTTCAAAGTTAAGTCCGAAAGGAATTTTGTGAATTAAGCAGGTTTTCTAGCATGGCCCACTAAGTCTACGACCCGAAGTCCACCAGGTAAGTCCTCCTAACCTCTTTGTGATTTGTATGTAGGGATATATAAGGATGTAGACCAGTGGATTAGGAATTAAACCCTAGGACTAGTTTACCCCAACAAATACATAAAACTCTAAGGCACAATTAAACAACCTATGTTTAAGTCGCCGAGTTAGGGTGTGGTAACCATTGTGCGCATGTCTATGATTGGTTTCGGTGGGAGCTTGGTATTTAAGCAGTCCGCGTGACTCACCTCCTCTCCACTAGAATCCTACCTGGTGCGTAGCTTCGGTTCACCCTAACCAAGAGGACTCAGCCACAGGCTAAATCCAATAATTAAAACCCGAAAGGGACTAGCCACGTTTTTATGGAAACCCTAGTTTTAAAAAGTCAACAAACTACCCTTTTGAAATTATGAAAGTTATTATTTTGGAAAAACTTTCTAAGAATTTTTAATTTACAAATTACCTAAATACCCTTAGTGGTAAAATTACTAAAATGCCCTTGATTTTCCAAAATTACCATACTACCCCGATTTCAATAACAATTTTGGTTTTGCAAAAATATCCAAAACTTCACAAAATATCAAAGACACCTCGATTTGAAAAAAAATTTACTTAAATTACCACGACTTACAAAATGACCAAAATACCCTCGATAAGGAAAAATCAACGAAGTGCCCTCAAATTAGAAATCTTCAAAAATGCCCTTGTTTTGAAGGTCACCCTAATCATATCTTTGCAAAAATTGCCAAAATGACCTCGACTTGTAAAATTACAAAATACCCCTAGTGTATAAATTACCATTTTACCCTTGAAATTTTTCCAACAAGTATTTTAATTTTGTAAAATATCAACAACCTCTATTTTATGACATTTTCAAATACTCTAATTTGAAAATTACCAAAATACCCCTATAGGATAAAATTACGAAAATACCCCTGGGTAGTGGAAAACAACCAACAACAACAATTACAACATTTCTCTGTAATGAACGCAAGTTCATGTGTGTGACTAAATGGATGATGCGAGACTCTATGTGTATGAATCGAAAGAACTACTTCTTAAAATTATTGAACATAAAACTGTTCGTGATAAATCAGTGGAATAAGGGCTAATTCATAAAATTTCTTAAACCAGACTAAAGCGCGATCGTAGAAATGAGCTCTAGGGGACGTGGTCGCAATGTACGAGGACGCGGTCGAGGTAGAATGACCGTGTTGGAACCCGTTAGATCGGGACAAGGATTTGAGAATGAGGTACCACCGCCACCACCACCAGCAGCTATTGGTGTTGAGCAGCAAGATCAGACGGGAGAAGATGCTGTATCGCAGGCTGTGCTGCGAGTTCTTGAAATGGTGGCTAGTGTTGGAGGGAATATGGGAGCTCAAAATCTATACACTGGCGACTCGAGCCAACAATTTGAAGTGTTCATGGTGTATCAAGTGTAGCACCCAATACCGCTGAAAATCTGGGTTGGAGGCGACTGAGCGGATTATGGATGAGCTCGACTTAACTGACGAGGAAAAGCTGAAAGGATTATTGTCGCTTCTCCGTGATGAGTCATATCAATGGTGGCTTACGGTGCGGGATGGTGCTACAGCTGAGGAACTCACTTGGGAGTATGCTAAGGCGGCATACCAGAAGAAATATGTTGGTACCCATTACATTGATGAGCAGAGGAAGGCATTTCTAGGACTGGTTCAAGGGAACAAGTCCGTAGCTGAGTACGAGGCTAAATTCCTAAGGTTGAGCCATTATGCTCGAGGCATAGTGTCTACTGAGCATGAGCGGTGTGTCTAATTTGAAGACGGACTAAGAGATGACCTAAGATTATTGATAGCCCCGCAACAGGAGCGGGAGTTTGCTGTGTTGGTGGAAAAGGCCAAAGTGGCTGAGGGTATCAAGGATTTCGTAAGATAGAACTCTGATCGGAATAGGTAGAAGAGAGGTTTTGGATCGTCAAGGCCATCCAGGAATGAGCAAAAGAGGCCTAGACTTGAAGGGTCGCGAGGTCAGCAAGCTGCTACTGGAGGGCAGTACCCTACTTGTGATCAATGTGGGAAAAAGCACTTAGGCGAATGTTGGAAGAAGACAAGGGATGCTTCAAGTGTGGGTCAAAGGACCATATGATTAAGGATTGTCTGATGAGACCACAAGGGAATCGACCGGTAGCTCAGAATGTTAATCAGGCTGGTAGAGGGGGACAGTAGCCTCAGTGGGGTCGTGGTTCGAATAACAGAGGAAATGGCACCGGAAGAGGATGTGGAACACCGGGCTGAGGTGGTGGTAATAAAGAGGCAAGACAGCCAGGCTTGGTGTATGCAGTTCACCGTAGGGAGGATGGTGACGCACCAGACGTCATAATCGATACGTTCCTTATTTATGGCAAGCCTTATTTTGCTTTGATCGATGTGGGCTCGACCCATTCTTATGTTGCATATAGAATAGTTGAAACTCTAGACATAGCCTCTGAACTTTCTAATAGGGAGATGGTCAGTAAGCCCACTAGGTCAAACTGTAGTGGTGAATAAGGTCTTTCGAAGTGTACCTTTAGAAATTCAAGGCGTAGTATTTTCTGACGACCTGATGGAACTTCCCTTTGGAGAGTTCGATCTCATACTTGGAATGGACTGGCTAGTGGATCATCGGGCTATGTTGGATTGCAAACTAAGCGAATGGAGTTAAGGACCCGGAGGATGAGGTGGTCATTATGATAGGAGAAAGAAGAAACTACTTGTCTAATGTAGTTTATTAGCTAAAAGGTGAGAAGATGGTTAAGTAAAGGGTGCAAGGCATTTTAGCCTTCGTATGTAACATCTGAAAAGGGCCAATGCGTTATGTAACATCATGAAAATGGGCCTATGCATTTTTGGAAACTTGGAAATGTTAATTGTACAAAATGATTCAAAGGATAAAGTTATCAAAATAGAAGAGTGGTGGCCAAGTAAGGGATTACGAGTAGTAATTTCGACAATAAGGGAAAAAAATAGGCTACTCATCAATTTTTCTTCCTCCACTTCTCTCTGAATTTCTTAGTGCTCTCCTCTCTTCTCTTCTCTTTCATTTGTTAAGTCAGAATCCATAGTCCACCATTGCCAAAATTCTCAAGTTTTCATTTCTTTATTTTTGTGGAAATCGAATACCCCAAGAGATCCCTAGCCGACTTCTCCATTAAATCCCAAAAGCCAAACCTTATCATCTAGTCATCAAGGCCGATTCTTTAAGGGCTTTTAACAAGGTCTTCTGATTTCTTAAAAGGGTAAGATCCAAAATTGGTTTCAATTCTTTTATATTTTAGACCTATCGAAAATTTAGGGACTAATCTCTATTATTGTTTTTGGTTGAATTATGGAAGGGTGTATTCGGATTTAAGAATTGTCAACTTCAAGAAGGTATCTTCGGGTATATTAGGGTTGGTTAGAATGTAAAGGTTCAATTGGGATCTAAGACAAGGAGATCAAATTTGAGATTGGTTGGTGAATCACTAGGTTTTAAGAATACAAATCTAGGTGTGTATTCCACAGGCTAATTCTTAATATGTTTTATGGAAATATTTAATATGTGCATGTTTTATGGTGATGATGTTTGGTGATGGACCGGATGGACCAGAAACTTGTGGTGGCCATGCTCAACTTAAAGTTTTATTTAATTTGGACATTTTATTTTGTTTAAGTACTCTACAATTTTATTTTGGGTTTTGTTTTATGTAATAAGGCCATAGTGATGATTTTATTGTTGTTTTAATTACTATGCTACGAACTTATGTTATCTAAAGATTATGTCAATTTAATTTAAAATAAACTTTAAATGTTTTGTCACCTAAAACAAATGGGTTTTCAATATAAAAATAAACTTGTTTTCAACTCGAGCCCAACCCACAAACAAACTATCTTCAAAACACATAGTTTTCAAAGTAACAAAAGAATTTTGAACCGATTTACATCGAGGAACATACCAGATCCGGTCCAGGCTTGTGGGCCAGGTGTGAGGTGTTTCAGTTTGGTATCAGAGCCCAGTTTTAAACTCTCGGCCTGTGGTCTAAGGCCCAAAACGTTTTCAAATTGAGCCCAAATGAGTTTTACTAAGTATTTACGAAAATAGGCGGGTTTGATGGCATGGCACCTAAGTCTCGACCATGATCCACGGTAAGTACCCCTAACCATCTGTGTGATTATGTGATTTATAGAAGGGTAGAAAAGGATCGGAACGTAGAATAGAATGATAGGTACTTGAACCCAGGACTAGTCTACCCCAACTACTACATAAGACTTAAATGCCTAACTAAACAAACCTATGGCTAAGTCAACCGAGTTAGGGTGTGGTAACTCCATGTATGCATGTCTAGGATTGGATCCGGAAGAGCACAGATATTTAAGCAGTCCTAGTGACTCACCTCCTCTTGCAGAATCCTACAGTGCGTAGCTTCAGCTTACCCTAACCCGAGAGGACTTAGTGGGTGTGGCAACCCACATGCGCATGCCTAGGAATGGTTTCGATGGGAGCTTGGTACTTAGCAATCCATGTGACTCACCTCCTCTCCACTCAAATCCTACAGTGCGTAGCTTTGGTTCACCCCGACCAAGAAGACTCGGTCATAGGCTAAACCCAATAACTAAAACCCGAAAGGAACTAGCCATGTTTTTTTATATATAAGAACCCTAATTTTAAAACTCTTAAAATCATTTTATTTAATTTGTGAAAACTACTATTTTTTCACACAATTTTTGAAAAATTTCGATTTATAAAATTACAAAATACCACTAGTGGTAAAATTATAAAAATGCCCTTGGTTTATAAAATGTCTAAAATACCCACGTTCTAAACAACATTTCCATTATTTTATAACAAGTCCAAAACCCTTATTTGCAAATTATCAAAATACCATGATTTTGGAAAATTACAAAATTGCCCTAACTTACCAAAATTTCCAAAGTGACCACGATTTCCAAAATTTTTGCAACTTCATCGTTTTGGAAAATAAATTTCTCAAAAAGAACACTCAAAGTTTTGCAAATTTTGAAATATCCTAAATTATTAAACTTTAAAATTTACCTGGTTTATTACCAAAATACCCCAAAATTCAAAATTAAAATACCCACGAAATTTCCAAATTTACCGAAAAGCCCTAGGATTTTAAAATTTCCAAAATACTTTTTGACAAAATCACCAAGGAACCTTATTTGACAAATTACGAAAATACCCCTATAGGACAAACTACGCGAATACCCCTGGGTAGTGGAAAAACAACAACAATGAAAACTGCAACTTTTCTCTGAATGAACGGAAGTTCATAATTGATTGATGGATGTATGAATGTGAAGACTGAGTGCATGTATGACTACGAAAGAACCACTCTTAAAATTCTTTTCATAAAAATTCATCGTGGATAATCAATGGAATAAGGGCTAATTCATAAAACTTTCTTAAATCAGATTAAAGCGCATCGTTAGATGTGAGTTCTAGAAGATGCGGTCATCATGGATGCGGTAAAGGAAGAATGGCTGTGTCAGAACCCGTTAGATCAGGTCAAGGGTCTGACAATGAGTTACCACCGCCACTACCACCCCATTGTTGGTGTCGAGCGGCGAGCTCGACGGGGGATGATCTTTATGTCGCAGTTTATCTTTGCGAGTTCTGGAAATGGTGGCTGGAGCGGGCAAAAATATGGGAGCTCGAAAATCTGTACCTGAGCGACTCCAAGCTAACAGAGCTGAGGTGTTCCGTGGAGTGTCTAGTGTGGCACCCAGTACAGCTGAATACTGGTTGGAGGCGACCGAGCGCATTATGGATGAGCTCGACCTGACCCCTAAAGAGAAGTTGAAAGGAATGGTGGCACTGTTACACGATGAAGTGTATCAATGGTGGTTAACAGTTTGGGATGGTGCCACGGCTGAGGATCTAACCTGGGATTATGTTAAGGAAGCATATCAGAAGAAATATGTCGACACAAGATATATTGATGAGTAGAGGAAGGCTTTTCTGGGGCTGGTTCAAGGGAACAAGTCAGTAGCAGCATATAAAGCTGAATTTCTGAGGTTGAGCCGATATGCTCGAGGAGTAGTAGCGACTGAGCATGAACGCTGTGTCTGTTTTGAGGATGGACTAAGGGATGATTTGAGATTATTGATAGCACTGTATCAGGAGCGGGAGTTTTCTACTTTAGTAGAAAAGGCCAAGGTAGCCGATGGAATTAAGGATGCTACAAAGCAGACTATGGATCGGAATAGGCTAAAAAGAGGTTTTAGATCGTCTGGAAAGGTTCAAAAGAGGCCTAGAGTTGATAGGCCGCGAAATTAGCAAGCTGGTACAGGATGGCAGTATCGTCCTTGTGATCATTGTGGAAAGAAGCACTTAGGGAGTCTTTGGAAAAGACGGGAGGATGTTTTAGGTGTGGGTCCAAGGACCATATGCTCAAAGATTGTCCTAAGAAACCGATGAAAGCCGATCAATAGCTCGTAATGTTAATCAGTGGGTAGAGGAGGACAAGACCTCAACGAGGTCATGGTTGAATAATGAGGTAATGGTGTTTGGCGAGAGGACGTGGAACACAAAGGCGGAGGTACCGCTAACACCGAGGCAAGGCGGTAGGGTTTGGTTTATGCAGTTCATCGGAGGGAGGATGGTGGCCTTGCCGGATGTTATAACCCAGATGTTCCTTATTTATGGCAAGCCTTATTATGCCTTAATTGATGTGGGCTCGACCCATTCTTATGTTGCATGTAGTGTAGTGGAAACACTAGGCCTAGACTCTTAACTTTCGGATAGGCAGATGACTGTAGTAAGCCCATTAGGCCAAACTGTAGTGGTGGATAAAATCTTTCAGAGTGTACCTTTAGAGATTCAGGGAGTGAACTTTCGGACTGACTTAATGGAACTACCCTTTGGGGAGTTTGAACTCATATTTGGAATGGACTGGCTAGTAGAGCACCGAGCCGTGTTGGATTGTGCGGCTAAACGAATGGAACTAAGGACCGCGGAGGATGAAGTAGTGGTAATGATCGGAGAAAGAAGAAACTACACATCTAACGTAGTCTCGGCATTGAAGGCTTAGAAAATGGTTAGGAAAGGGTACAAGGCATTTACGGCTTTCGTCGGTCTTGTGAAGCATAAAGAAGGGGAGTTAGTGGAGTTAGAATAGTAAAGGACTTTAAAGATGTATTTTGAAGGAGTTACGAGAATACCCCGGATAGGGAGGTGGAATTTGGAATAGATTTACTCAAGGAAGCGACTCAGTATCAATCACTCCATACCGAATGGCGCCAAAGGAGTTAGTGGAGCTCAAGGCTCAAATCTAAGAATTGTTGGATCGTGGGTTCATTTGACCCAGTATGTCTCCATGGGGAGCACCGGTCCTGTTTGTAAAGAAGAAGGATGGAACTATGCGTATGTGAATAGATTACAGTTAATTAAATAAGTGACCATTAAGAACAAGTATCCTTTGCCAAGGATTGATGACTTGTTTGATCAATGAAAGAAATGCGATATTCTCAAAGATAGACTTGAGGTCGGGATATCATCAGTTGAAGGTGAAGGAGGCAGATATCCATAAGACAGCTTTTAGGATAAGATACGGTCATTTTGAGTTTGTAGTAATGCCGTTTGGGTTGACGAACACTCCAGCCGCGTTCATTGATATGATGAACCGAGTTTTCCAACCTTACTAGGATAGGTTCGTCGTCGTATTCATCGATGATATTTTGGTGTACTCCAAGTCTGAAGAGGAACATGATGAGCATCTCCGAGTTGTGCTGCAAGTGTTAAGGGAGAAGAAGCTCTATGCCAAATTCAGCAAGTGTGAATTTTGGCTCAAGGAGGTGGCGTTCTTAGGGCATGTGGTATCCGCAGAGGGAATAAGAGTGGATCCTAGGAAGATCAAAGCGGTGTTGGATTGGAAACTACCTAGGTCCGTGGCTGAGATCCGAAGTTTCTTAGGTTTGGCAGGCTATTACAGAAGGTTCGTGGAAGGGTTCTCGTCTATAGCCGCCTTTGACAAAGTTGTTGAGGAAGGAAGTACCCTTTGTATGGTGGGATAAGCGGCGGGAGAGCTTTGAGAAGCTTAAGAAGGTTTTAACGAAGCTCGATATTGATTCACCGAGGTAGGAAAGGAATTCACGGTGTATTGTGATGCTTCCCATATGAGTTTGGGTTACGTATTGATGCAAGACGGAGAGGTAGTCGCATATGCATCTCGGCGATTAAGGCGCATGAGGTTAACTACCCAACCCATGACTTGGAATTGGCAAGCGATGGTTTTCGCCCTTAAGGTGTGGAGGCACTATCTCTATGGAGAAAGGTCGGTGATCTACACGGACCACAAGAGCCTTAAGTATCTGTTGACTCGTAAGGAGTTGAACTTGAGGCGTGAAGGTGGGTGGAGTTATTGAAGGATTATGATTACTCGATAGAGTACCACCGAACAAGGCGAATGTGGTAGCTGATGCCCTAAGTCGGAAGGTTGTGTCGGATCTAAGGGCTATATTTGCTCACTTAAGTTTGTATGATGATGGAAGCCTGTTGGCAGAGTTGCAAGTCAAACCCACATGGCTGAATGAGGTGAAAAGAGGACAGTTGACTAATAAGGACCTAAGTGCTAAGTTACAGTAAGTACAGAATGGAGAGTTAGAGGATTATGGCGTTAATGATGAAGGAGTATTGTACTACAAAGGAAAAGTCTGTATGCCGAGGGACGAGGAGTTAAGACAGAAAATTCTTCGGGAAGCGCATAGTAGCCCTTATGCTATGCGTCCCGGAGGCATTAAGTTGTATAGAGATCTAAGAGAACAATTTTGGTGGCCTGATCTTAAACGGAAAGTTACTGAATTTGTGGGTACATGTCTAACGTGTCAGCAAGTTAAGGCTGAACACCAAGTTCCATCGGGATTGCTTCACCAATCGAGATTCCATGATGGAAGTGGGAAAGAATTACCATGGACTTCGTTAGTGGGCTTCCCCTTACGCCTACTAAGAAGGACTCGGTATGGGTAATAGTGGACCGTTTGACTAAGTCCGCACACTTCATCCCGGTAAGAGTGGATTATTCCTTGAAGTTAGCCAAATTATCGTGTAAGGTTACACGTCTGCGGTGTCAATTATTTGGATAGAGACCCAAGGTTCACATCTCGATTTTGGAGGGCACTTCATCAAGCTTTAGGCACTAAGTTGGACTTCACTCGACTTTTCATCCACAATCGGATGGGCGATCGAAGCGGGTAATACAAGTGTTGGAGGATATGTTGAGAGGTCGTGTGATGGATTTACGAGGAAGTTGGGAGGATTACTTGCCTTTAGCGAGTTCGCCTACAACAATAGTTATCGTGCTAGCATTCGGATGGCACCATATGAAGCATTATGCGGTCGAAGTGTCGAACTCCTACTTGTTGGACTAAGTTAGGAGAACGTCAAGTTTTGGGACGAGTTGGTGGCGTAAATCAAGAGAAGGTTGAGATAATCGAGCACGGTTAAAGGAAGCCTCAGATAGGCAGAAGTCTTACGCCAACCTCAAGCAGAAGGAAATAGAGTTTGAAGTGGGAGACCAAGTTTTTCTGAAAGTCTCGCCTTGGAAGAAGGTGATGAGGTTTGGTCGGAAAGGAAAGTTAAGCCCAAGGTTTATAGGGCCCTATCGAGTACTAAAGCGAGTTGGGCCAGTGGCATATCAGCTAGAGTTGCCACCAGAGTTGTAGCGGATGCACGACGTGTTCCATGTATCCATGCTACGTCGCTACCGATCGGATCCATCCCATGTAGTACCAGTTGAAGAAGTGGAGCTAAGGCCAGATTTATCCTATGAGGAAGAGCCGATTCAAATCTTGGAACGAGACGTGAAAATATTACGAAGGAAGTCAGTTCCTCTAGTCAAAGTGTTGTGGTGCAATCATGGATCGGAAGAAGCTTCGTGGGAGCCAGAAGAGGCAATGCGACAGCAATACCCTCAATTATTTTAGCTAGGAAATTTCGAGGACGAAATTATTTTAAGGGGGTAGAACTGTAACATCCTGAAAAGGGCCTATGCATTTTCAGTATAATTGTACAAAATGACATGTCTTATGTGTTATGAATGTTTTATGAACATTTTTGGATACTTGGAAATGTAAGAAATGATTTAGAAATGTTAAGTTTCAAAAAGAAGAAAGTGAACATTTTGGAAACTTGGAAATGTTAGGTTAAAAGAGGAAAGTGAACATTTTGGAAACTTAAGTTAAAAGAGGAAAGTGAACATTTTGGAAACTTAAGTTAAAAAAAGGAAAGTGAACATTTTGGAAACCTGGAAATGTATGGAAATGTTAAAGTTTAAAAAGAGGAAACTAAGGCAAGGTGGCCTTAAGAAAATTAATAGGAGGAATTTGACACACAAGCAGGCTTGGAAAAGTGGCTCAAGATATCACTTGAGGCCCGGTAGGTGACGCCACATACAAGGGTATTGGGCCTAGGTTCGAGTCACTTGGGGAGCAAATAAAGGAGTTTTATGTTTGCTACAAAGAAGCGGAAGTGGGCGGCACTAAGGAACCCAATGGAAGAGTTTTATTCTCTTTAAATTTTGACTAAATAGGAGATAAATAATAGATTTATTTATCATTATTTTAGGAGATAATTGTTGGATTAATTCTTTTAATAAAGTGATAATTCAAAGGATAAAGTTATCATAATAGAAGAGTGGTGGCCAAGTAAGGGATTCTGAGTAGTAATTTCGGCAATAAGGGGAAAAAAATAGGGCTACTCATCAATTTTTCTTCCTCCACTTCTCTCTGCCGAATTTCTTAGTGCTCTCCTCTCCTCTCTTCTCTTTCACTTGTTAAGCCGAATCCATAGTCCACCATTGCCAAAATTCTCAAGTTTTCTTTTCTTTATTTTTGTGGAAACCGAATACCCCAAGAGATCCCCTAGCCGACTTCTCTATTAAATCCCAAAAGCCGAAACCTTATCATCTAGTCATCAAGGCCGATTCTTTAAGGGGCTTTTAACAAGGGTGCTATCGATTTCTTAAAAGGGTAAGATCCAAAATTGGTTTCAATTCTTTTATATTTTAGACCTATCGAAAATTTAGGGACTAATCTCTATTATTGATTTTGGTCGAATTATGGAAGGGTGTATTCGGGATTTAAGAATTGTCATCTTCAAGAAGGTATCTTTCGGGATTTCAAGGATCTAAGGTAAGACATATGTATATTCGGCCAAAGGCCATGTTTTATGTTTTAATGTTAGATTAAATCTAACATATGGTTATAGGAATTTCGACAGCATTAAGGAAGCAAGGATCCAATTCAGGATTTAAGATTTGGAAGGTAAGCACCTATGTATATTCGGCTAAAGCCTAGGTTAGTATTTAGATCTGTTCTTTAAAGGTTCAAAAGCCGAAAACTAACCAATTTAATTGATTCAATGCCTGCCCGAATACAAGGAGGAATAAAGTAAAGATTTCGGGATTGGTTGGTGTCCCAATCGGCAACAAGGTAGGTTTTAAGAATACAAATCCTACTAGGATTTGGTTTTATAGCCGAATAGGCTTTATGCTAATATATTAGGGTTGGTCGAATGTAGGAATTGGGATCTAAGACAGTAGATCAAATTTTGAGATTTCAGTGAATCACTAAGCAAATCAGGTGTGTATTCCACACTAATTCTTAATATGTTTTATGGCAATATTTAATATGTGCATGTTTATAAGAATGTGAATATGGCTAAGGTACCGTGTTATGGTACAAAGTACTCAGGTACGTTTCCTACTTCTACTAGGATTACGAAATATGTTATATTTAACATGTGAAAAGTGACATAAATGTGGATTTAAGTATGATATGCATGATATGAATAATATGGGGCATTCGGGTTATATGAAAAAGGGGAAGTGAAAGTGGTGACTTCGGTCTCACTATCTGAATGTGGTGACTTCGGTCACATTATCTGAATGTGGTAACTTCGGTTACAATATCTGAATGTGGTGTCTCATGACACAATTATTTAATCTGGTGGCTATGCCACAAATTTTATATGGACGATGAGCACGTCGACTGCAGCGACTGCCTTCGATGGTGTGTAGCGGATGGAGGGTTGACTTAGTAGTTCCCACGGTGTGCAGGTTGGTACGGGGATGTGCAGTGGATGGCATCTATGTAACGCCCCTAACCCATATCCGTAACCGGATTAGGGTTACGAGGCATTTACATAGGAAATATAGCTTTCATATAATCATATAATCACATGGAACCTATTCACAAATACATATACAGATACATCGCTTTACTAATTTAAATATTAGTCTTAAAATATTAATCACACGGATATACTAATCATATCTCAAGGTTCAATCAGATTTATTTCAATTCTATATCATTTTATCAAGTCAATATACATATCTTAAAATACATACATGAATCATGAGCTTATCATATTAATGACATATTGAACCAAGCATATAATGTTTATTAGCCATGTACAAATGAAATCCTAAATCAAAAATATTTTCTACTTAATTCCATGTATGGCGAATACATAACTCATGCGGTTTATTTCACATTACACATTTAAGCTAAACATGAATATTTAATTATTGATATTACACAATTAAACAAATTATGCCTAAGTGACATAACTAACCTTTATATGCATCTATCATATATATATATATATATATATTCGATATATCCTAGGTTATAACCTAATATACCCACATACAATTCATATTATCCATACATCTTACTCATTTATGTAAATTAACTTATACCTAAAACATTCATATAATATCCTAACATCATCGAACTATGAACAAACACAGCTATGGTTCAATATAATCGAGTATGCCATTGATTAATCATACCACCATACCTAACTCAAAGGTTCATTTCATAAACAAACATTTCCTTACCATATTCTATTAAAACTTTGATTAAAACTGCACAAACATTAACGACATAACCCGACAATTATAACAAGAGCATGAAAACATACTTAACTAAAAATTTAGCCATATTCGCATGGCTATTATATACATGAACACAAAAAGTTTTCATCAATACAAAGACCAAGTCTTTCCTATACATGCCTCCATCCGAAAACCAAAATGAAAGAGTACCAAATTAGATTGATCGTGTGGACGACTTTCTTGATGATCCCGATGAGTTTGTAGCCTGTACCTAATCTATAAAACAGAGGAAAACATTTCACACAAATAAGCTTACTAGCTTAGTAAGTCCTAAGCTACTGATAATATAACATTCAAACATTAAACATTTAAATTATTCAACTTAAGACATTGCACATAAACATTTAAGTATATTGATTTATACAGGGCCGAATACTAATGGTTCATTAATCTAAGTAATTATACATCAATCCATAAACCTGTATCTCTTCGAAGCACAAACTAAGTATATTACAAGAATCATATGATCCGAATCGTATGAATACTGAGTTCATATCAACCATGTTAACATACTAAAATTTCTTTCACTCATAACATTTCTATTTGTAAACCGAATCTCCATAATAATAATACATTCAAACTCAAATTAAATCATATAATGCTTATTCACATCAATCTTAACCTTCAATGTACTTAACACTGTTCTCATAGTATTTACTTGACTCAAGTAAAATTAAACGTAACATACCTTACATGCTTACCTGAGCCATTAACTAGATACATTAGCTATATTTTGCCTTGAACAAAATTTGGTTTCTCTTTTGTAAAACACATCACCAGCATCAAGCCTGCTAGGCGTAAAAGCCCGATAAGTAACACTGACACAAGGCCTGCTAGGCGTAAAAGCCCAATAAGTAACACCGGCACAAGGCCTGCTAGGCATAAAAGCCCAATAAGTAACACCGGCACAAGGCTTTCTAGGCGTAAAAGCCTGATAAGTAACACCGGCACAAGGCCTGCTAGGCGTAAAAGCCCGATAAGTAACACCGGCATAAGGCCTGCTAGGCTTAAAGCCCGAAACATATCAATGTGGTCAAACATTCCATAAACACTTCATAACTATTTTATATATATATATATCCAATTCGATTGAGCTCACTCACATTAAACCAATAAAATCATTATGTCATTATACAATCCAACAATTCACATGAAACACTTATTCACATCACATAACCAATTTTAATAATCAATTTAGTATACCTATATATATATATATATTAAATATGACATAAATATGTACAAAATTCATCAAATCTTATTATTTAATATATTCATAAATAATTCTTTGATATATTTCAATGAAGGACTTACCTCGGTTGTCGATAGTCCGTCTTGAATCGGCTTATTCGAGAACCTTCGTCTTTCCCGATCTAATTACATTTTTCTTTGCTCTTGATCTAATACACATTAAAATTTAGCTCATTCAAATACATTTCATCTCAATTTAGTCCCAAAACACACAAGCAGGCAAATTACCATTTTACCCTACTATTTCAATACTTTGCAATTTAATCCTATTTGCATAAAACTCAAAATACATCAAATCTCCCCATACTCCTTAAGGGCGAATATGTATAAGGACTATACAAGTCTATTTATTTCATTTATTTTGCAATTAAGCCCTCTAAAATTTTATTTTTACAAATTGGCCCTAAAACACAAATTCACCAAAACTTCCAACACATAATATACTAATTTTAACCTATCTTTCATCTAAATTCATCAAACATTAAAAATCATATAAACCTATCAATAGCAATTTCAAGCATGCTTAGATTCAAAAATTTCAACATGCGCCGCCTATGGTTTGAAGCAACGATCTCAAAAACATAAAAATTAACAAAAACCGAGTTCAAACTAACCTTGAAATCAAGCCTTCAAATGCCGAAAATCAAAGAACAAAGACTCTTTTTTTTTTCTTTCAACATTCGGCCATCAACTAGAAAGATGAGAATGGCCATTTGTTTTGTTTTATTTAACATATAATACATTATTATTAAATTACCTAATCAACCTTAAGTTAAAATAACCAAACAATATAATTTAAGGACAAACTTGTCCATGGCGACCACTAACCCTTAAAATGGGTTATTTACCCTTTTCATACCTCATTTTATAAAGCCATGCTCAAATTAACACCTTTCACTTTAGTATGCTACTTTTACGCTTTATGCGATTAAGTCCTTTTTATCAAATTAAGCACTTAAGCGATAAATTTTTCTCTGAAACTTTCACACATTAATTCACATATAATAGACTCAAAATATAATATTAAAATATTTCTTGAACTCAGTTGTGGTCCCGAAACCACCGTTCCGACTAAGGTCAAATTCGATCTGTTACAATCTAGGTTTGGGTTGGGTTGTATCATTATCTTGAATTATTATGTGAACATGATATGTATGGTATGCCTAAATCTATTAAATTTTAGTGTTGGTTACACATTGAGTCTGTTGACTCACCCCGTTGTGGGAACATGTTTTAGCTGATGAACAGTGATGGACCGGGACGGCAAAACTTGTGGTGGCCATGCTCAGCTTAAAGTTTTATTTAATTTGGACATTTTATTTTATTTAAGTACTCTACAATTTTATTTTGGGCTTTGTTTTATGTAATAAGGCCATAGTGATGATTTTATTGTTGTTTTAATTACTATGCTACGAACTTATGTTATCTAAAGATTATGTCAATTTAATTTAAAATAAACTTTAAATGTTTTGTCACCTGAAATAAATGGGTTTTCAATATAAAAATAAACTTGTTTTCAACTCGAGCCCAACCCACAAACAAACTATCTTCAAAACACATAGTTTTCAAAGTAACAAAAGAATTTTGAACCGGTTTACATCGAGGAACATACCAGATCCGGTCCAGGCTTGGGGGCCGGGTGTGGGGTGTTTCACGTTAGATGGAAAGGAAGAAGGTGTTAGTGGAGTTAGAACGGTAAGGGATTTCGAAGATGTGTTTCCGAAGGAATTACCAGGAATACCCCCAGACAGGGAGGTGGAGTTTGGAATTGACTTGTTGCCGGGAACAGCTCCTGTGTCAATTGCCCCGTACAGAATGGCACCAAAGGAGTTGGTTGAGCTTAAGGCTCAGATTCAGGAATTGCTAGACCGTGGGTTTATCCGACCCAGTGTGTCTCCATGGGGAGCACCAGTCTTATTTGTGAAGAAAAAGGACAGAACTATGCACATGTGCATAGATTATCGTCAGTTGAACAAGCTGAGCATCAAGAACAAGTATCCTCTGCCAAGGATAGATGACTTGTTCGATCAGCTTAAGGGGGCCGTGGTTTTCTCAAAGATCGACCTAAGGTCAGGATATCATCAGTTGAAGGTGAAGGAGGCAGATATCCATAAGACAGCTTTTAAGACAAGGTACGGCCACTATAAGTTTGTGGTAATGTCGTTCGGGTTGACAAACGCCCGATCGAGTTCATGGATATGATGAATCAGGTTTTTCAACCTTACTTGGATAGGTTCATCGTGGTGTTCATCGACGACATCCTCGTATACTCCAAGACTGAGGAGGAGCATGATGAGCATCTCCGGATTGTGCTGCAAGTGTTAAGGGAGAAGAAGCTCTATGCCAAATTTAGCAATGTGAATTTTGGCTTAAGGAGGTTGCATTCTTAGGGCACGTGGTGTCTGCTGAAGGAATAAGGGTAGATCCTAGGAAGATCGAAGTAGTGTTGGATTGGAAACCACCAAAGTTAGTGGCGAAGATTCATATTTTCTTGGGATTGGCGGGCTATTACAGAAGGTTTGTAGAAGGGTTCTCGACAATAGCCGCGCCTTTGACAAAGTTGTTAAGGAAGGAAGTACCCTTTGTATGGGCGGCTAAGCAACAAGAGAGTTTTGAAAAACTTAAGAGGGTATTGACGGAGGCTCCAGTGTTGATTTAGCCGGAGGCAGGAAAAGATTTTACAGTGTATTGTGACACTTCCCATACAGGTTTGGGTTGCGTATTGATGCAAGACGGGAAAGTAGTTGCATATGCGTCCCTACAGTTGAGGCCACATGAGGTGAATTACCCGACGCATGACTTAGAATTGGCGGCAGTAGTATTTGCCCTTAAGGTGTGGAGGCATTATCTTTATGGAGAAAAGTCGGTGATCTATACAGACCACAAAAGCCTTAAGTATCTGCTGACTCAGAAGGAGTTGAATCTGAGACAGCGAAGGTGGGTGGAATTATTGAAGGACTATGATTGTTTGATAGAGTATCACCCAGACAAAGCAAATGTAGTGGCGGATGCCCTAAGTCGAAAGGTGGTGATGGATTTGAGGGCGATGTTCACACATCTAAGTCTCTATGACGATGGAAGTTTGCTAGCAGAGTTGCAAGTCAAGCCGACGTGGCTGAATGAAGTAAAAGAAGGACAGTTGGTGGATGAAGATCTAAGTGTTAAGTTGTGACAAGCGCAGAATGGAGAGTTGGAAGGTTATGGTGTTAATGACGAAGGAGTATTGTGCTTCAAGGGTAAGGTCTGCATGCCGAAGGATATGGAACTTAGGCAAAGAATTCTTCGGGAATCGTATAGTAGCCCTTATGCTATGCATCCCGGAGCGAGTAAGATGTCTGAGAGACTTAAGGGAACAATTTTGGTGGCCTAATCTTAAATGGGAAGTGATGAATACATTGGTAAGTGTCGGCGTGTCGATAAGTTAAGGTGAACACCAAGTTCCGTCGAGATTGCTTGACCAATCATGATTCAGCAATGGAAGTGGGAGAGAATTACCATGGACTTCGTTAGTGGGCTTCCCCTTACGCCTACTAAGAAGGACTCGGTATGGGTAATGGTGGACCGTTTGACCAAGTCCGCGCACTTTATTTCGGTGAGAGTTGATTATTCTTTGCAGAAGTTGGCAAAGTTGTATGTGGCGGAAGTCGTAAGGTTGCATGGAGTGCCGGTGTCAATTATCTCAGATAGGGACCCAAGGTTTACTTCTCGATTCTGGAAAGCATTACATCAGGCTTTAGGCACTAGATTGGATTTTACTACGGCTTTTCATCCACAGTCGGACGGGCGATCGAGCAGGTAATCAAGTGTTAGAGGATATGTTGAGGAATTGTGTGATAGATTTCAGAGGAAGTTGGGAAGAATATTTGCCTCTAGCAGAATTTGCATACAACAACAGCTACAAGCCAGTATTAAAATGGCACCGTACGAGGCGTTGTATGGTAGGAAGTGTCGGACTCCTACGTGTTGGACGGAATTGGGAGAACGTCAAATTTTGGGTCCAGAGTTAGTAGCAAAATTTGAGGAGAAGGTTAGTATAATTCGAGCTCGATTGAAGGAAGCATCCGATAGACAAAAGTAATACGCAGATCTCAAACGGAAGGAGATTGAATTTAATGTGGGAGATCAAGTGTTCCTTAAAGTATCGCCTTGGAAAAAGGTGATGAGATTTGGTCGAAAAGGGAAGCTAAGTCCAAGGTTCATAGGACCCTACTGGGTATTGAAGCGAATCGGACCGGTGGCATACCAGTTAGAGTTGCCTCTGGAATTGAAGCAGATGCACGACGTATTCTATGTTTCCATGCTACGTCGATACCGATCGGATCCATCTCACATAGTTCCGGTTGAAGAGGTGGAGCTAAGGCCAGACTTGTCCTACGAGAAAGAGCCGATTTAGATTCTAGAACGAGATGTGAAAGTGTTACGACAGAAATCAGTGCCTTTAGTCAAAGTGTTATGGAGAAATCATGGATCGGAAGAAGCTTCGTGGGAACCAGAAGAGGCAATGTGACAGCAATACCCTCACTTATTTCAGTCAGGTAATTTCGAGGATAAAATTATTTTAAGGGGGTAGAACTGTAATATCCCAAATTATGGCTTATGCATTATTGTTAAAATGTGTGAAATAGCATGTCATTGTGGGTTTGAATGTGTATTTATGAATGTTTGCGAACTTTAGAACAATGGGAAATGCCTTAGAAAATTTTTAGATTTTAAGTCTAAAATAGGAAGCTAAGCAAGGTGGCCTTAAGAAAATTAATAAAGGAAATCTAACACGCTAATGGGCTTGGCAAAGTGGCAACAAGGCACCACTTAAGGGCCTAGCATGTGACGCCACCTACATGTGCAATTGGGCCAGGGTTCGAGCAACGTGGGAAGCATTTTAGACTTTTAAATTTGCTCCAAAATGGGGGACTGGGCTAAGGAGGCTTTAAGGGAAATACACAAGGGATTTATGACATAAGAATCACCTTGGTAAAGTGGCTACAAGGCGCCACTTAAGGCTTGGGCAAATGACGCCATAAGCTAGGGGAAGGGCTTGTGTTCGAGCCACAAGGGAAGCAAAAAGAAATTTTATTTTTTTTGGCTGCAAGAAGTTAGAGAAGTGGACGGCAAAAAGGGACACTTACAAGATGAGTTTTATTTTTACTAAAATTCGGCTAGATAAGGGATAATTGTTGGGATTAATTTTATTAATTCGAGTAAGGTGATAATTAAAAGATAAAGTTATCAAGATATGGAGAGTTGGCTGATTGAGGGACTCCTTGGATGGTATTTTTGGCCAAGGTTGTAAAAGGGGGCTATAGCCGAATTTCATTAAGCACTTTGGCCTCCCTATCGTCTACTCTTTTCTCTCCAAAACCATCACTCTTTCTCTTTTCTTTTTCTTTAACCCATCTAGCCGAAACACCTTGTGTTCTAGCCGAAATCTTTTCTATCTCCATTGCCGAAATCGAGCAACTTATTTTCTTCTTCTCATAATCTTCCAAAAGCCGAAAATAAGTCCCTTCTAGCCTTAGTCGAAATTCCTTTGAGGATTTAAGCAAAGGTGCTGTCAACTTGGTGGCTAAGGGTAAGATCAAGATTGATTTCCATTCTATTTCTTTTAGGCCTGTCGAAATTCAGGAACTAATCCCTCATATTGTTTTATGGCCGAATCTTTGTGTTGTCAGATATAGGAGCTATCGATTTCTTCAAGTAAGGGTAAGATCCAAATTCGGTTTCCATTCCTTTATATTTTTAGACTTATCGAAATTTAGGGACTAACCCCTATCATTGATCTTGGTTGAATTATGGAAGGGAGGTTTCGGGATTTAATAGTTATCAACTACAAGGAGGAGATCTTTTGGGACTTTCAAGGATCTAAGGTAAGTCAATCGGTCAAAGGCCATTTATCATGTTTAAGTGAATTCGGATCTAATATATAAGTCTATAGGGATTTCAGCAGAGGTATACAAGGATTCCGGGATTTGAGAATTTCAAGGTAAGTGCAATAAGTACAATCGGCCAGGGCCTAATTTGGGTATCTAGATTTATTTCTTAATTGATTAAAAAGCCGAAACTAATCCTTTAGGTGATCTAGTATAGGCCGATTGCAAGAAGAACCAACACAACGTTTTCGGGATTTGAGTAATAAGCAAATCGGCACCAAGGTAAGTTTTGAGTTATAATCCTAGTGGGATTTGGTTTTATAGCCGAATGGCTTTTACTAATATGAATGGGATTGGCCGAATATAGGCACTAAAAATCTAACGCAGTAGGTTGGATTTTCGAGATTTGGAGTGAATTGCTAAGTTAATCAGGTGTGTACCCCACACTAAATCTCGATAGATTTACGGCTTTAATTTATTATATGTGCTAATATAAAAGTGTAAGATTATGGTTAAGGTACCATGTAATGGTACTAAGTACTCAGGTACGTTTTCCTACTCCTACTATAAGTATGATAAGACTTGTTATGCCATGAATATGAATATGATAAGAATGTGAAATCGGGCCTAAAGCATTATGTTACATGATTTTGTATGACATGGGCATATGGGATATTATGAAAAAGGGGAAGTGAATATGGTGACCTAAGACCACGATATCTGAATGTGGTGACCTAAGACCACGATATCTGAATATGGTGTCTCATGACACAAAGTATGTATCTGGTGGCTATGCCATGAATTTTATAAGGGCGATGAGCACGTCGACTGCAGCACTGCCTTCGATGGTGTGTAGCGGATGGAGGGTTGACTTAGTAGTCCCCACGGTGTGCAGGATGGTACGGGCGATGTGTAGGGGATGGCATATAGGCTTGGGTTCGGGAATGCATCGTTAAATATAAATTATGATTTGTTATGCCTGAATTTGTTAAGACTTAGTGTTTTTGTACACATTGAGTCTGTTTGACTCACCCCGTTGTGGGAACCTTTTTCAGGTGACGATCAGTAATGGACCGAGTCAATAAGAGCTTAAAGGTGGCCATGCACAACAAGGAATTTATTTAATTTGAATTTTTATTTTATTAAGTACTTGAATTTAATTTTGGGATTATTTGATGTAATAAGACCATAGTAGAACTACTTTATTTTACTTTTATTTATTATGCTTACAAATTTTATCAATTAAATGATTAAGTAAAATTATTTTAAAATAAACTCTAAGTGTTTTGTCACCTAAAATAAAGGGGTTTCCAATATAAGATAACATGTTTTCAACTCGAGCCCAACCCAAATCAATTATTTTTAAGTACCCGCAAATTTTTAGCAAGGTTGCAAATATGATTCGAATGGATTTTCTTAGAAGCATGCCAGATCTGGTCAGGGCTTGTGGGCTGGGTTTGGGGTGTTTCACTTTCGATATGGTCTCGAGAGTTCTCGTAGGTATGATTGAGATCTCATAGGTTGAGTGTGAAGTAGTTGAAACGATTCGAGAAGAGTAGTCAAGTTGAGCCTAAGTGGCGATCAAATAAATTGTTTGGTAACGTCTCGTGCCTGATTCTGGCGGGTAAGGGGTGTTACATTTAGTGGTATCAGAGTTATGGTTTAGTCAGTTCTAGGACTACCGTAGCATGTGTGGGAGTTGGCTATACATGCCATAAGCGTATAATGATAGTGTGATGGCTTCTGATGATTATAAAAATTTGTTTTATGTAGTATATGGATTCCAATCAATCGGCTGTTGATGACGAGGCTAGTAATGCACCGGCTCCTGCGCAAGGGATCGCCGAGACTAGGGATCGAGAAGCCTTTCTCCAAATAATGAGCAACTGGTACACCGAGTATGTACGAGCTAATCCCAATGCTCAACCTCCTCCACCTCCTCCTATACCTCAGGCAGTTCATGTGGCTCCCCAAGCTGTAGAAATAGTGAGGCCAAATAAGCCCCCAGTAGATAAAATTCGGAAGCAAGGGGCTGAAGATTTTTGAGTTAACAAAGATGATGACCCTGAGCGGGCGAAGTTCTAGCTTGAGAACTCAATGAGGGTTTTTGATGAACTCTCCTATACCCTTGAGGAGAGTTTGAAATGCGCTGTATCCTTGCTGAGGGACTCGGCATACTATTGGCAAAAAACGTTGACATCAGTAGTTCCTAAAGAGAGGGCAATGTGGGAATTTTTCTTGGAAGAGTTCTGCAAGAAGTATATAAGTCAAAGGTTTATAGACCAGAAGCAGAAGGAATTCCTTGAGTTAAAGCAAGGAAAAATGACTGTGGCAGAATATGAACATGAATTTGTTCGCCTCAGTAAGTACGCACAGAAATGTGTATCCACGGAAGCTACCCTATGCAAGAGGTTTGAAGACGGGTTAAATGAAGACATCAAACTTTTAGTTGGGATCTTAGAGCTAAAAGAATTTGTGATACTGGTGGATCGGGCTAGTAAGGCCGAACAATTGAGTAAGGAAAAGAGGAAAGCCCTGAGTGAGGCTTGTGATGCAAGGAAGAGGCCAATGAGCAAGTCATACCAATCTCAATTGAAGAGGTCTAGAGAAGAGAACCCTCGGATGACTACGTCAGTCAGGTATTCACAGAGAAATAGAGTAATATGTATTCAGGTTTAAGAGTTTAGGCTACCTCAACAGCAAGTGTGGGCAATCCAAAGTCCAAACCAGAGTGCCCAAGTTGTGGCAGACATCACACTGAGGAGTGTTGGGGAAATAATCGAAATTGGTACAAGTGTAGATCCCCCGACCATTTCTGTAACACCCATAACCCGTATCCGTCACCAGATTTGGGTTATGAGGTATTACCTAATAACATGCACTTAAAAATAGGCATTCCGATCAGACATTCATTACTTCCATGTTTCAAATGAAATACATTAATACACTTATCTTATTCAAAATTTGAACCTTAATACTCCCGAGTTCAAATCAAACATATGTCAATAATTATAAATGTTACAATCTTATAACACTTCATAATATATATATATATATATATCAAATATATAAATACATTGCCTGAGAAAAGACATACTATTTTCTATTTACGAATATTCACCTATCAAAGATCCAGGTTTATGTTAGCATATAACAAAACCAACTTCACAAAATTTCCTCTTTATAATAATAAATTAATCACATATATAATTATGATAACTTATACATGTTTGAATCTATTATTGTAACTTATACAAACATATATGTATGGTACACATATTTTCCATAAATTCAAAAGTCAAATCTTAAACATTTAAAACACAGGCAACATCTCTTTAAATGCCCAAGTCCATAATTACTTCAATGAATTTCCATTTACAAAGACACCACACCTATCATATACATAAATCAACTCATTCACCACCTTGCTTACGAGACATAGCAACCAAATGTTAACTATAATTAAACCATAGTTGAATTGATAAAACAAACACTCTTAACACTTGATTTAAGAACTCATAATAACCACTCTAAATTTTAATGATCCAATTCAAATCATTTTCGTATGACTAATATACATAAACATACATTCGAAAGATATATATACACATATCAAGGCTAATCCCATTCTTAATAAATTCCTACCTATGTCCATTTCCAACAGTTAACAAAATTTACACCTAATGACCTCACGGCAATCATTCATGCACAAACATACCTATTCAGCATGAAACATATATATATATATCATCCTCATTCATTTTCCAAACAAAACATACACGCATATCACATCAAGGATAGATTTATACCATCGAACATTAACATTAAGAACTAGCCACTTTCGCATGGCTTTTATACATTATCATAATATCATTCGAAAACTTAGCTAGCCTATACATGCCTTTGATTCAAAAACCAAGTATATATATGTACCAAAAAGGGATTGATAGTGTGGTTGATTCCTCTGACGATCCTTAGAGCCCGTAGCTTGAACGAAATCTATAAAACAGAGGAACATGTCACACAAGTAAGCTCACTAGCTTAGTAAGTCTTAAGCAACAAGATTAGAACCTATGGTTATTCATGTAATTATGAATTTATAACTAATATTTAAAAGTTCTTATAAAAGCTTACAGACATTAATATAGTCCCTCAATGCCGAATATGTATATTTCATGTAGTATCCTGGATTATGGCTTATGCATTTTTGCTTAATTATATGAAATAGCATGCCTTTGTGTGTTATAACGTGTTTTATGAAATTTTGAGAACTTTAGAGAATAGATAAATGCCTTAGAAATTATTAGATTTTAAATCTAAAAGAGGAAGCTAGGCAATATGGCCTTATGAAAGTGTGTAGGAGAAATAGGACACAAGCATCAATTTAGTAAGGTGGCAAGGAGATGCCACTTAAGACTTTGGTAAATGGCGCCACATACAGTACAAGGAGGTCTTGAGTTCGAGTGGCACAAGCAACATTTTGTGACTTATATTTTTCGGCAAAAAGAGCAGTAATGGATGGCATTGGGAGACTGAGGGAGGAGCTTTAGATGTGCTTAAAATCTTTGTGATAATTATTTTTTAATCAATTATTTTAAAGGAGTAGATAAAAGATAAAGTAGGAGAAGAAAATGGGATGTGATAAGGAAGGATAATAGTGGTAGGCCAATGGACTCTTTGGTTGGTAAAATCGATCATGAAAGGGAGGCATAAGTGTTAAATTTTAGTTAGTATCTTCTTCAGAAACTTTGAGTGGATTTTCCTTTTCTTTCTTTTCATTGGGCGAATTCTTCCTTGTCATCTTTGCCAAAATTCTTCAAACTCTTCTTTTCTTTTTCCTCTATTTGTTCTTGGCCGAATCTATATCTCTTTTCCAAGTTCCTTCTTTTATTTTGGTGTTAGTCGAATATCTCATCATCATTTGAAGACATAGCCGAATCTCTGTGGGTTCAACAAGGAGCAGTTGACTACAAAATTAAGGGTAAGATCCATCGTGATTTGATCTTCAATCTTTTTCTTCTAGCCGAAAGCTAGGGACTAATCCCATTAATATTTTAGTTTATTTATCGAAAGTTGGAAGGTGAATTTCGGGATTTCCATAGTAGCCGACTTCTAAGGAAACCATTCGAGATTTTAGATCTAAGGTAAGCAAGGTATAAGATTAGGCCGAAGGCCATTTATTTGAATGTTAGAATTGGATCTAACATATATCCTATAGGATTTCGACATCTTCTTAGCCAAGAGACTACTTTCGGGATCTAAAATCGCAAGGTGAGTGACTATGTATATTCAACCAATGTCATATTGGTGTTTTAGATCTATTTCTTACTTTGTTTAAAAAAGTCAAAACTAACTAGTTCAGTGGTTCAGCATCTAGCCGATTGCAAGAAGAGTTATCACAAGGTTTTCGGGATTTGATTAGTAGTGAAATCGGCATCCAGGTAAGATTTTCCTTCGAGATTTGCCTAGATAGCTGAATGGCTCTTTGCTAACATGTGTAAGGTTGGCCGAATGTAGGAACTAAGGATCTAGGACGCTAGATCGGGTTTTCGGGATTTTCAGTAAACTTGCTAAGTAAATCAAGTGTGTACCCCACACTAAGCCTTAATTAATTTACGGCTATGTTTTGATAAATATGTTACTAAGAATATGTTAAGATGTGGCTAAGAGTATCTTGCAATGGTACAAAGTACTCAGGTACGTTTACCCACTCCTATTATGAGTATGATATGATCTATGATGGCACATATGTCAATAGTGATAAGAATGTGAAATAAGGCATGATATTGCATGATTTGTTTGACATGGGGCATATGGGTGATATGTAAAGGGGAAGTGAATTGGTGGTTTTATACCCCAATATCTGAATGTGGTGACTTATGTCACGTAATTTGAATGTGGTGGCTTATGTCACGAAATCTGAATGTGGTGACTTATGTCACAAAATAATTATCTGGTGGCTATGCCACTAATTTTATAAGGGCGATGAGCACGTCGACTACAGCGACTGCCTTCGATGGTGTGTAGCGGATGGAGGGTCGACTTAGTAGTCCCCACGGTGTGATTGTTGGTACGGGTGATGTGTAGCGGATGGTTATCTAGGCTTGGGTTCGGGTTTGCATCATGGTTTATATGTGTTTATTATGTATGTTTTGATATGCCTGAATTTAATTGAGACTTGTATTGGTTGTACACATTAAGTCTGTTTGACTCAACCCTTTGTGGGATTATTTTTCAGATGACACTCAGTAGATGGATCGGGTCGGCAGGAGCTTAGTGGTGGCCATGCATAACTCAGAGACTATTTTATTTTTATTAGTTTATTTTTTTATTTAAGTTTTGAATTATTTCGGGTTTTATTTGATGTAATAAGGCCATATGTATTAAATTGTTTATGCATGCATTTAAACTACTTAGTATGATAAGACATTTATCGATTTGAAGTTAAAGTTAATTTTTCTTAAATACAAATATTAATTGTTTTGACACCTAATCAACAAGGTTTTTACTTTTGAACTCAACTCAAATCAACTGTTTTCCAAAACACACAAGTTTTTGGCGAAGCCCAAATAAGATTCGAATGGTTTTTCTCTAGAGGCATGCCGAGATCCGGTCGGGCTTGTGGGCGGAGTTTGGGGTGTTTCATTTTGGTATCAGAGCCCAGTTCAAAACTTAGCCTTGAGGGCTTTTTTGGGCCCAAAATGTTTTCTTTCTTTTGAAATTGGGTTTTATAAGAAATTGAGCGGGTTTTCTGGCATGACACCTGAGTCTCCAGCCCGAAGTCCACCAGGTGAGTACCATTAACTCTTCTGTGAATTGTATGTGGAATATATAGAGACGTAGATTAGTGGACTAGGAATTGAACCCTAGGATTAGTCTACTTCAACATCAAGTTACATAAAACTTAAAGTCAACCTAAACAAACATGTGTCTAAGTCACCGAGTTAGGGTGTGGCAACCATCGTGTGCATGTCTAGATTGGTTTCAGTGGGAGCTTGGTATTTAAGCAGTCCTAGTGACTCACCTCCTACCCACTCGAATCGTGCACAGTGCGTAGTGATGGTTCACCCTAACCAAGAGGACTCGACCACAAAGCAAACCCAATAACTAAAACCCGAAAGAGACTAGCCATATTTTTATAAAAACCCTAGTCTTAGAATCACCAAATGACCCCTTTGATGTGTAGGAAAACTATTTTGAAAAAAATTCCAAAATATTCTTGATTTACTAAAATGACCTAAATACCCCTGGTTGAAAAAAATTATTACTAAAATACCATTGGTTCATAAAATTTCCATACTACCCACAGCTTTTATCAAGATTCTCTTACCTTACAAATATCCAAAACCCTATTTTTACAAAATATTAAGATACTCGATTTGGAAAATTTACTGAAATTACCCCGATTTGTAAAATGACCAAATTACCCCAACTTTGAATAAAAGACCAAAATACCTCGGTATGGAAAATTATCAAGTACCCTCAAATTAGAAACCTTCAAAAAATACCCTTGTTTTGAAAAGTCACCAAGAACCATATTTTGCGAAAAAATTATCGAAATGACCCTGGCTTGTAAAATTACAAAAATACCCCTAGTGTATAAAATTACCATTTCACCCTTGAAATTTTTCCAGCAAGTATTTTAATTTTGTAAAATATCAACAATCTCTATTTTGCAACATTTTCAAATACCTTAATTTGGAAAAAAATTACCAAAATACCCCTATAGGATAAAATTACGAAAATACCCCTGGATAGTGGAAAACAACAAACAACGACAACTACAACATTTCTCTGTAATGAACACAAGTTCATGTATGTGATTGAATGAATGATCTGAGACTATATGTGAATGAATTCGAAAGAACTACCCCTTAAAAACTATTAAACATAAGATTGTACATGATAAATCAGTGGAACAAAACTAATTTATAAAATTCTTTAATCAGATAAACACAAATTAGAAGTATGAATTCAAGGGGACGTGGCCGTAACGTGCGAGGTCGTGGTAGAGGTCGAATGACTATGTCGAAACCCGTTAGATCGGGTCAAGGATCTGAAAATGAAATGCCACCACCACCACCAGCCGCTGATGTGAAATATCAAGATCAGACGGGGGATGATGCAGTGTCACAGGCGATGCTACGGGTCTTGGAAAGGGTGGCTGGAGTAGGTGGAGGCATGGGAGCTTGGAAGTCGGTACCTGAGTGACTCCGAGCCAGCGGAGCTGAGGTGTTCCGTGGTGTATCTGGTGTGGCACCCAGTACCGCTAAGTATTGGTTGGAGGCAATTGAGCGGATTATAGATGAGCTCGATTTAACTACCGAGGAAAAACTAAAAGGGGTGGTATCACTTCTCCGCGATGAGTCGTATCGATGGTGGCTCACGATTCGGGATGGTGTTACAGCTGAGGAACTCACTTGGGATTATGCTAAGGTGGCATACCAGAAGAAGAATGTTGGTATTCATTACATCGATGCACAGAGGAAGGCATTTACAGAAATTTGGTTCAAGGAACAAGTCGGTGGCGAGTCTGTTGAATTCCTATGGTGAGAGCTATTATGCTCGAGGTATAGTGTCAATGAGCATGGCGGTGTGTCCGATTTGAGGACGGGTTGAGGGATGATTTGAGACTGTTGATAGCTCCACAGCAAGAGCGAGAGTTTTCTGTGTTGGTGGAGAAGGCTAAGGTAGTCGAGGGTATTAAGGATTCTGTGAGGCAGAACACCGATCAAAATAGGCAGAAGAGAGGCTTTGAATCTTCAAGGTCTTCTAGGAATGAGCAAAAAGGCCTAGAGTTGATGGGCGCGAGGTCGATGGTTTCTCTTGGAGGCGATGTCGTACTTGTGCCCAATGTGGGAAGAAGCATTTAGGAGAGTGTTGGAAAAAGGCGGAGGATGCTTCAAGTGTGGGTCCAAGGACCACATGATTAAGGATTGTCTTGTGAGAACCAAAGGGGGACGACCAGTAAGTCAAGGTCATAATCAAGTTTGAAAGAGGTGGGCAGCAATTTCCTCGGTGAGGTCGTGGTTTGAATGGTAAAAGAAAGCAGTCTTGGTAGAGGACGGGGAACACCAGGCCGTGGTGTTGGTAACATGGAGGCCAGGCAGCCAGGTTTAGTGTATGTAGTTTGTCGGAGGGAGGACGGAGACGCACCAGACATCATAACTGGTACGTTCCTTATATTTGGCAAGCCTTATGTTGCTTTGATTGATGTGGGCTCGACCCATTCTTATGTTGCATGTAGAGTAGTTGAAACTTTAGGAATAGCCTCTGAACTATCTAGTAGGGAGATAACTGTAGTAAGCCCACTAGGTCAAATCGGGGTAGTGAACAAGATATTTTGGAGTGTGCCTTTGGAGCTTGGGAGCGGTATTTCTTCTTGACTTAATGGAATTACCTTGAGGAATTTGATCTTATACTTGGTATAGGTGGCTAGTGGAGCATCGGTCGTATTGGATTGTGCGATAAGCGAATGGAGTTAAGGACCCTAGAGGATGAGGTGATAGTTATGATAGGAGAAGGAAGGAACTACTTGTCTAACATAGTTTACGCTTTGAAGGTGATAAGATGGTGCGAAAAGGGTGCAAGGCATTTTGGCCTTCATTAGTCGCGTTGGATGAAAAGAAGGGGATTTAATGGAGTTAGAATCGTAAGGGAGTTTGTGGATGTTTTTTGAAGAGTTACCTAGAATACCCCCGGATAGGGAAGTGGAGTTCAAAATTGACTTGCTCTGGCATGCGACTTAGTGTCAATTGCCCGTCAGAATGGCACCAAAGGAGTTGGTTGAGCTCAAGGCTCAGATCCAAGAATTACTAGACCGTGGGTTTATTCAACCCAGTGTGTCTCCATGGGGAGCACCGGTCTTGTTTGTGAAGAGGAAGGATAGAACTATGTGCATGTGCATAGATTATCGTTAGTTGAATAAGCTGACCATCAAGAACAAGTATCCGTTGCCAAGGATAGACGACTTGTTCGATCAGCTTAAGGGGGCCACAGTATTCTCAAAGATAGATCTAAGGTCTGGATATCATCAACTTAAGGTGAAGGAGGCTGATATCCATAAGATGACTTTTCGCACAAGGTATGGGCATTATGAGTTCTTGGTAATGCCGTTCGGATTGACAAATGCCCCAGCCGCATTTATGGACATGATGAACTGGGTTTTCCAACCCTATCTGGACCGGTTTGTTGTTGTGTTCATAGACGATATCTTGGTGTATTCGAAGTCTGAGGAAGAACACAATGAGCACCTCCGAGTTGTGTTGCAAGTGTTGAGGGAGAAGAAGCTCTACGCCAAATTTAGCAAGTGTGAATTTTGGCTTAAGGAGGTTACGTTTTTAGGATATGTGGTATCCGCTGAAGGAATAAGGGTGGATCCTCGGAAGATTGAGACAGTTTTGGATTGGAAACCCCCAAGTCTGTGGCAAAAGTTCAGAGTTTCTTAGGATTAGCAGGCTATTACTGAAGGTTCGTGGAAGGGTTCTCATTGATAGTCGTGCCTCTGACAAAGTTGTTGAGAAAGAAAGTGCCTTTCATATGGACCGATAAGCAACAGGAGAGCTTTGAGAAGCTTAAGAGGATCTTGACCGAAGCTATAGTTTTGATTTAGCCTGAAGCAGGAAAGGATTTTGTAGTGTACTGTGATGCTTCCCATACAGGATTGGGAGGTGTCCTTATGCAAGATGGGAAAGTAGTCGCTTATGCATCTCAACAGCTAAGGCCACACAAGGTTAACTACCCGACGCATGACTTGGAATTGGCGGCAGTGGTCCTTTCTCTTAAGGTATAGAGGCACTATCTTTATGGAGAGAAGTCAGTGATCTACACAAACCACAAAAGCCTTAAGTATCTGCTGACTCAAAAGGAGTTGAACCTGAGACAGTGAAGGTAGGTGGAATTATTGAAGGACTACGACTGTTCTATAGAATATCACCCGGGCAAGGTAAATATGGTGGCAGATGCCCTAAGTCAGAAGGTAGTGACGGATCTGAGGGTGATGTTCGCACATCTGAGTTTATATGACGATGAAAGTCTGCTGGCAGAATTGCAAGTCAAACCGACATGGTTGAATGAGGTGAAGGAAAGTCAGTTAATGGATGAAGATCTAAGTGTTAAGTTGCGACAAGCACAGAATGGAGAGTTAGAGGCTTATGGTGTTAATGACGATGGAGTATTGTGCTTCAAGGGTAAGGTCTGTATGTCGAAGGACGAGGAGCTTAGGCAAAGAATTCTTCGGGAATCGCATAGTAGCCCTTATGCTATGCATCCCGGAGGTAGTAAATTGTACGGAGATCTAAATGAACAGTTTTGGTGGCCTGGTCTTAAGCAGGAAGTTACCGAATATGTTGGCAAGTGTTTGACATGTCAGCAAGTTAAGGCTGAGCATCAAGTTCCATCAGGATTGCTTCAGCCAATACAAATTCCGTAGTGGAAGTGGGAGAGAATTACCATGGACTTGGTTAGTGGCTTCCCCTTACGCCTACTAAGAAGGACTTGGTATGGGTGATAGTAGATCGGCTGACAAAGTCTGCGCATTTTATTCCAATGCGGGTTGACTATTCTCTACAAAAACTAGCAAGATTGTATGTAGCGGAGATTGTAAGGTTGCACGGAGTGCCGGTGTCGATTATCTCGGATAGGGATCCAAGGTTTACATCTCAGTTTTGGAAAGCTCTACATCAGGCTTTAGGCACTAGATTGGACTTGATCGGCTTTTCATCCACAAATCAGACGATCAATCGGCGAGTAATACAAGTGTTGGAGGATATACTAAGAGGTCATGTGATAGACTTCAGAGGAAATTGGGAAGAATATTTGCCTTTAGCAGAATTTGCTTACAACAACAGCTATCAGGCCAATATTAAAATGGCACCGTACGAAGTGCTATATGGACGGAAGTTTCGCACTCCTACGTGTTGGATGGAATTAGGGGAACATCAGATTTTGGGTCCAAAAATTGTGGCAGAATCCGAGGAGAAGGTTAAGATAATTCGGGAATGGTTGAAGGAGGCATCTGATAGGCAAAAGTCATATGCAGATCTCAAACGGAAGGATATCAAATTTGCTGTGGGAGATCAAGTGTTTCTCAAAGTTTCACCTTGGAAGAAGGTGATGAGATTTGGTCACAAAGGGAAGCTAAGTCCAAGGTTCATAGGACCTTATCGGGCATTGAAGCGAATTGGACCAGTGGCATACCAGTTGGAGTTATCTCCGGAATTGAAGTAGATGCACGACGTATTTCATGTTTCCATGCTACGCCGATATCGATCGAATCCATCTCATGTAGTTCCGGTTGAAGAGGTGGAGCTGAGACTAGATCATCTTATGAGGAAGAGCCAATTGATTACGGAGCGAGATGTGAAGGTGCTTCGGAAGAATTCGGTCCCTTTGGTCAAGGTGTTGTGGCGTAACCATGGATCGGAGGAAGCTTCTTGGGAGCCAGAGGAAGCAATGCGATAGCAATGCCCCCACCTATTTTAGCCAGGTAATTTTGAGGTCGAAATTATTTTAAGGGGGGTAGAACTGTAGTATCCTGGATTATAGCTTATGCATTTTTACTTAATTATATGAAATAGCATGCCTTTGTGTGTTATAACATGTTTTATGAAATTTTGAGAACTTTAGAGAATAGATAAATGCCTTAGAAATTATTAGATTTTAAATCTAAAAGAGGAAGCTAGGCAATATGGCCTTAAGAAAGTGTGTAGGAGAAATAGGACACAAGAATCAATTTAGTAAGGTGGTAAGGAGATGCCACTTAAGACTTTGGTAAATGGCGCCACATGCAGTACAAGGAGGTCTTGAGTTCGAGCAGCACAAGCAACATTTTGTGACTTATATTTTTCAGCAAAAAGAGCAGTAATGGACGGCATTGGGAGACTGAGGGAGGAGCTTTAGATGTGCTTAAACTCTTTGTGATAATTATTTTTTTAATCAATTATTTTAAAGGAGTAGATAAAAGAAAAAGTTGGAGAAGAAAATGGGATGTGATAAGGAAGGATAATAGTGGCCGACCAAGGGACTCTTTGGTTGGTAAAAATCGATCATGAAAGGGAGGCATAAGTGCTTGAATTTTAGTTAGTATCTTCTTTGCCAAAACTTTGAGTAGATTTTCCCTTTTCTTTCTTTTCATTGGAAGTTTAATTCTTCCTTGTCATTTTGCCAAAATTCTTCAAACTCTTCTTTTCTTTTCCTCTATTTGTTCTTGGCGAATCTATATCTCTTTTCCAAGTTCCTTCTTTTATTTTGGTGTTAGCCGAATATCTCATCATCATTTGAAGACATAGCCGAATCTCTGTGGGTTCAACAAGGAGCAGTCGACTACAGAATTAAGGGTAAGATCCATCGTGATTTGATCTTCAATCTTTTTCTTCTAGCCAAAAGCTAAGGACTAATCCCATTAATATTTTAGTTTGTTTGCCAAAAGTTGGAAGGTGAATTTCGGGATTTCCATAGTCACTGACTTCTAAGGAAACCATTCGAGATTTCAAATCTAAGGTAAGCAAGGTATAAGATTAGGCCGAAGGCCATTTATTTGAATGTTAGAATTGGATCTAACATATATCCTGTAGGATTTCGACATCTTCTTAGCCAAGAGACTACCTTCGGGATCTAAAATCGCGAGGTGAGTGACTATGTATATTTGGCCAAGGTCATATTCGTGTTTTAGATCTATTTCTTTCTTCATTTAAAAAAGCCGAAACTAACTAGTTCAGTGGTTCAGCATCTAGCCGATTGCAAGAAGAGTTATCACAAGGTTTTCGGGATTTGATTAGTAGTGAAATTGGCATCCAGGTAAGATTTTCCTTCGGGATTGGGCTAGATAGCCGAATGGCTCTTTGCTAACATGTGTAGGGTTGGCCGAATGTAGGAACTAAGGATCTAGGGCGCTAGATTGGGTTTCGAGATTTTCAATAAACTTGCTAAGTAAATCGGTGTGTACCCACACTAAGCCTTAATTAATTCTGGCTATGTTTTGATAAATATGCTACTAAGAATATGTTAAGATGTGGCTAAGAGTATCTTGCAATGGTACAAAGTACTCAGTCGTTTACCCACTCCTATTATGAGTATGATATGATCTATGATGGCACATATGTCAATAGTGATAAAATGTGAAATAAGGCATGATATTGCATGATTTGTTTGACATGGGGCATATGTGTGATATGTAAAGGGGAAGTGAATTGGTGGTTTTATACCCCAATATCTGAATGTGGTGACTTATGTCACGTAATTTGAATGTGGTGACTTATGTCACAAAATCTGAATGTTGTGACTTATGTCACAAAATAATTATCTGGTGGCTATGCCACGAATTTTATAAGGCGATGAGCATGTCATTTATGTGACTACCTTCGATGGTGTGTAGCGGATGGAGGTCGACTTAGTAGTCCCCACAAGTGATGGTTGGTACGGGTGATGTGTAGCGGATGGTTATCTAGGCTTGGGTTCGGGTTTGCATCATGGTTTATATGTGTTTATTATGTATGATTTGATATGCCTGAATTTAATTGAGACTTGTATTGGTTGTACACATTGAGTCTGTTTGACTCACCCCTTTGTGGGATTATTTTTCAGGTGACACTCAGTAGATGGATCGGGTCGGCAGGAGCTCAGTGGTGGCCATGCATAACTCAGAGACTGTTTTATTTTTATTAGTTTATTTTTTATTTAAGTTTTGAATTATTTCGGGTTTTATTTGATGTAATAAGGCCATAAGTATTAAATTGTCTATGCATGCATTTAATCTACTTAGTATGATACGACATTTATCGATTTGAAGTCAAAGTTAATTTTTCTTAATTACAAATATTAATTATTTTGACACCTAATCAACACGGGTTTTACTTTTGAACCCAACCCAAATCAACTGTTTTCCAAAACACATAAGTTTTTGGCGAAGCCCAAATAAGATTCGAATGGTTTTTCTCTAGAGGCATGCCAGATCCGATCAGGGCTTGTGGGCCGGGTTTGGGGTGTTTCATTTCACCCATATCACCTTTAATACGCAACTCATCAAATCCATGCAAAGTTTTAATACAATTTCTACCTCTATTTGAATTGACTTCAAATGCCATGTACATAACAACCACATAATTTCCATCGATTAACTATGCAAACATACTCATATTCCTCACATATTACACTTAACTGAATGGCCGAATCTCATTAATAAACACTTTGTTAATTAGATCATATACACATATCATAATCATGCAAAATGTTTTCCTTATGCAATATTTTACCAACACCAAATAGTGGTAGAACAACTTACCTCATTTCTCACAACTATAAAACTTACACGTACGTGGACATTTAGTTTCTTTAAGTAAATAATTTCCACCTTGTCGATGGTCTACGAATTCTTTCATTTAATATAAATCACCGGCATTAAGCTTGCTAGGCACGAAGCCCGAATATATCACCGGCACTAAGCCTGCTAGGCACAAAGCCCTTAATATATCACCTAAGACTAAGCACCTGAAACACGAAGCTGAATATATCACCCAGTACTAAGCACCTTTAGCACACGAAGCGAATATATCACCGGCACTAAGCCTACTAGCACAAAGCCCGAATATGTCACCGGCACTAAGCCTGCTAGGCACAAAGCCTGATATACAACACCGGCACAAAGCCTGATATATTTATCAACTCAATTCATCAATTCAGATTTCTCAACACATACATTACTATCCAATCGTATTCAAAAACATATATTCATTCCAAAGTTAAACATTCACATTCGGCTATCTCATACTATTTACCCAAATTAATCACATAATTTGATTTCATGCATTTTAATTATCAACAACGAACTTTAACTTAAGAACTTACCTCATTTGTCATTGATCACGTGGTAGGCTATTCGATAATTTTCGTCTTTCCCCGATCCAAATCCGTTTTTCTTTGTTCTTGATCTAAACACATAAAAATTTAGCTCATTCAAGTACATTTCATCTCAATCTAGTCCCTAAGCACATAAATAGGCAAATTACCATTTTACCCCTACTATTTCACATTTTTACAATTTAGTCCTATTTGCATAAAACACAAAATACAAAAAATTTCTCAATACTACTTAAGGGCCGAATATGTATAGGGACTATACAAGTCCATTTCTTTCATTTATTTCGCAATTAAGCCCCTCTAAAATTTTATTTTATTTTTTTTGCAATTTAACCCAAATACTCAAATTTACCAAAAATTCAAAGACAAAACATATTAATCTTTAACATATCTACAATTCAAAGTCATCAAACATCACAACTTACATGAATCCATCAATGGCGAATATCACATGTACATTAATCTCAAAAATTTTAGCATGGGTTAGGATAATATACTAAGCAACGATCTCAAAACGTAAAATAAACAAAACCAAAGTCAAACTAACCTTCAATTTGAGCTTCTAAATGCCAAAATTTCAAAGAAACAAACCCTTTCTTCTTTCATTAACATTAAACCAAGGAGAAAGCAAAAAAAAAAAAAAAAGATGATGGCTTATTTTGTGATATTTTAGTATATATTAACTTATTAAACTAATTACTAATATAACCTTTTAATAATAATAAAACTAACTTATAAAATAAGGGTAATTTAGTCCTATGCCATCCACTATCTTGAATAATGGGCTAATTACCCTTTTAGGACTTCCATTTATAAAGCCACAATCAATTTGGTATATTTCACTATAGTTTGCAACTTTTACCTTTTACACGATTAAGTCCTTTTTCTAAATTAAACACACAAACGATAAAATTTTTCTACGACACTTTCACACACATTAATTCACATATAATAAACACAAAATAAAATATTAAAATATTTCTCAGACTCGGATTCATGGTCCCGAAACCACCATTCCGATTAGGGTCAAATTCAGTCTGTTGCAACTCTCCCCCATAAGGATATTCGTCCCCGAAAATCTTACCGTTAAACAACGTTCGATATTGTTGCCTCATTGAATCCTCAGGCTCCCACGTAGCCTCTTCAACTATTTGCCGATTCCATAGTACTTTCACTAATGGAATTCTTTTGTTTCTTAACTCTTTCATTTCCCGAGCTAAAATACGGATCGGTTCTTCCTCATACGTTATATCGGGTTGGATTTCAATCTAAGATGGAGCAATCACATGTGACGGATCTGATCTGTATCTCTGAAGCATCAAAGCGTGAAATACATCGTGTATCTTTTCTAATTTAGAGGGCAACTTCAATCTATAAACAACAGGCCAATCGTTCGATGATTTCATACGGTCAGATAAATCTTGAACTCGATTTTCCTTCCGAGCCAAAGCGAAGTACTTTATTCCACGGAGATACTTTCAAGAATACCGATCTCAAATTGAAATTCTATATCTTTACGTTTAAATTAGCATAAGACTTTTGACGATCGATGCGACTTTCAAACTATCTTTGATTCTGACCACTTTACATTCGGTCTCTTTAATCAAATCAACCCTTGTATCTTATTCTCACCGAGCTTAGTCCGATTACAAAGGCGTCATTTACACTTGCGGCCATATAGAGCTTCATAGGGTGCCATTTGATACTTGATTGAAAAGCTGTTATTATAGGAAAATTCAATCAAAGGTAAGTACTTTTCCCACGTACCTTCAAACTTGAGAACGCAACATATCAACATGTCCTCAAGTGTTTGAATGGTTCGCTCAGATTGACCGTCTGTCTGCGAGTGAAAGGCGGTGCTAAAATGAAGTTTAGTACCTAAAGCATCCTGTAACTTCTTCCACAATCACGATGTGAATCTCGGGTCTCTGCCTGAGATAATAGAACTTGGCACACCATGTAATCTCACGATTTGAGATATATACAACTCAGCAAGTTTATCAAGTGAAAAATCCATACGAACCGGTAAAAAATGAGCTGATTTGGTCGGTCTATCTACTATAACCCAGACTGCATCTTTCTTGCTCGGTGTCATAGGCAAACCAGATACAAAATCCATAGTGATTCTATCCCATTTCCATTATGGTATCATGATCGGTTGAAGCAACCCAGAAGGCACTTGATGCTCGGCTTTTACTTGCTGACAGATTAAGCACTTTGAAACAAATTCAGATATATCCCGTTTCATGCCAGGCCACTAATAGAACTGTTTTAAATCATTATACATTTTCGTGCTACCGAGATGTATCGATAATCGACTATCATGAGCCTCGCTCAAAATTATCTGAATCAAGTCCACATTCTTCGGAACACATATTGGCCTTTGAAATTCAAACAATCATTGGCATCAATTGAAACTCGACTGCATTATTTTCACATTGAACTCGTCTAGCAACCAAGTCTTTGTCAATTCTTTACGCATCACAAATTTGTTGAATGAACATCGATCTTACTTTTAACTCGGCTATGATCGAACCATCACCAGACATAACCATCATGCGTTTATCGCATCGAAGAGCAAATAATGATTTTGACTTAGCATACGCAACAACATTGGCTTTTCCCGGATGGTAGTCAATCACCAACTCATAGTCTTTCAACAATTCTAACCATCTGCGTTGTCTCAAGTTCGGATCTTTTGAGTCATCAAATACTTTTGACTTTTATGATCCGAATAAGCGTGACATTTCTCGTAGAATAAATAATGACACCAAATTTTCAATGCGAAAATAATGGTCGCTAATTCCGGATCGTGAGTTGATAATTTCTTTCGTGCGGCTTCAATTGTCTCGAGCGTAGGCTATAACTTTGCCTTCCTGCATCAAAACGCAACCCAACCCATTCAAAGAAGCATCACTAAAATGACAAATTCTTTACCCGATTAATTTGAGTTAACACTTTGGAGCTTGATCAAAAGAGCTTTCAATTTGTTCGAAACTTTTCGACACTTTTTGACCACTCAAACTTGACATCTTTACGTAGTAGCCTTGTCAAAGGTGTAGCTATCCTGAAAAACCTTTTACAAATCGTCTGTAGTATCCCCAAGGCCTAGAAAGCTTGAATCTTGAAAACATTCTTTGGGGTTTCAATCGAGTATAGCTTGCTATTTTGTTTGAATCCACCGAATACGATCTTTGAAACAACATGACCCAAGAAGTGACTTTATTCATCTAGAACTCACACTTACTAAACTTTGCATACAACCTGTTGATCTCGCAAAGTTTGTAGCACTAATCTCAAATGCTCGGCATGCTTGGTTTCATCTTTGAAGTAGATTAGTATATCATCAATAAACACTACTACAAACGATCCAAAAACTATCTGAAGACTCGATTCATTAGATCCATAAAAACAACAGGTGCATTAGTGAGTCCAAAAGGCATAACCAGAAACTCAAAATTCCGTACCTCATCTCGAATGCAGTCTTTGGCACATCTCAGATCTCGACTACATAATGATAATAACCCGATCTCAAATCTATCTTCAAAATCTGAAGCCCTTTCAACCGATCAAACAAATCATCAATCGAGGTAGCGGATACTTATTCTTTATAGTTACCTTATTAGATTGCGATAATCAATACACATTAGCATCGTTCCATCTTTCTTCTTCACAAAAAAACTGGTGCACCCAAGGAGAGAAACTTGATCGTGCAAAACCCTATCACATTAGCTATTTGCAATTTGTGCTTTCAACTCTTTTAACTTAGTAGGTGCCATCCGATATGGAGCTATCGAGATTGGAGTCATTCCCGGTGCTAATTCAATGCCAAACTCAATCTCTCATACTAGTGGTAAACTCGATAGTTCTTCATGAAACACATCTGGGTATTCACACACAACCGGTACAGATTCAATATGCTTTTTAGACATTTTATTATCCAGTACATAGGCCAAATAAGCTTCGCACCCTTTTTTCACATACTTTCGGGCTAACATCGAGGATATTACTATAGGAAACCCACTTAAATCACTGGATTCAATTCTGATGATCTCATCATTCTGACATCTCAAATCAATAAGCTTTCTTTTGTAATTTACCACTGCATCATGTGAAGTTAACCAGTCCATTCCCAAAATTATATTGAACTCATCGAAGGGAAACAACATTAAATCGGTTGGGAAGCAAGAATCCCGAATCATCAACAGCAACCTCTACACACTTTATTAACAAGTACATATCTACCCAAAGGGTTGGGCATACGAATCACAAACTCAAGAGACTCAATTGGCGAGTCTTACCGAATACTAGAGTTTCACACATATGAATGAGTCGAACCAAGATCAATCAACACAATCACATGTAGTATCATAAAGGGTGAAAGTACAGGTAATGACATCGGGGAGGAAGCATCCTCTCTCGGCTCGTGTAGCATAAGCTCTAGTGGAGCTCTAGCCTCGATCGTATTGTGGTGTCCTTTGTCCCTCTCTCGACCGCCACCTATATTACACGAATTTACGAGTGGTCTACCCGTCTTTGGCGCCTTTGCTTTCGGTCTAGTGTTTTGAGTTGCATTTTGCTCGGCTAACATCGGGCACTCTTGAATAAAATGATCCGACGATCCACATTTAAAGCAAGACCGATCACAAACTCTACAACTCCTAGGATGCCATTTCTCACAATGTTTACACTAAACGCAGTTACGTGGAACATTACTGACACTAGCTATCGACGTGGCTCAAGATCTCACTGGAGGTCGATCATGTCTAGGAAAGTCTGAAGTGGCTTTATGTTGACTGGGGTCATCTCTAAACTTCTTATGCACAAAATGGAAAATTTTACTTGATGATCTTTTTCGAGTGTCTCTAGCTTCTACTTCAGCTTTTCTTTTCTCCTTTCCGAGCTCTTGACTTTACAAGCTCGCTTCGACTAATGTCACAAACTCTTTGATTTCAAGAATGCCGACAAGTAACTTTATGTCTTCATTCAGGCCATCTTCAAATATTTTACACATAATGGATTTGGTAGATATACACTCCCGAGCGTAACGGCTCAATCTGACAAACTTTCACTCATATTCCATCACAGTCATGCGACCCTATTTTAATTCCAAAAATTCTTTTCGTTTCTAATCGATGAATCTCTGACTAATATATTTCTTACGAAACTCAATTTGGAAGAAGTCCCAAGTTACTTTTTTTTCAGAACTACGGATACCAGTGTGTTCCACCAGTGATAGGCAGTGTCTCGAAGTAGAGATATAGCATACTTTAGGCATTCATCTAGAGTACAACTCATCAAGTACCCGAATAGTGTTATCAAGCCACATCTCGGCTCGCTCTGCGTCATCATCATCATTGGCCTTGAATTCTTCGGCCCCATATTTCCTAATTTTATCAATAGGAGGCCTGCTAGATCTCATCGGATCTATCATCGAGGTCTTTGAAGGTACCGGAGTTGGATTATTTGGGGTGGAGGTTGTTGTGCAGTAGGATTAGTCTAAATAAACTGGGTAAACCATTCGTTCATCATCTGATAGAAGGTTTGTTTAGCCTCCCCCTCATGGCTACCCAAAACTGGTCGAGAGTCTAATGGCGCTGATCCACATGCGAGACCAGGCGCAACGCTCTCCACATCATCAGCTACGGCTCTATTAGGATTAGAATCCATTTACTATATAAAATATAATTGAAATTGTCAGAAGTCACCACACTATCATATATACAATTCAAAGGCATGTATAGCTAGACTCTTACGCACTACGGTAGTCCTAGAATCGACTAAATCGTAGCTCTGATACCAATAAAATGTAACACCTCTAACCCGTATCCGTCGCTAGATTTGGGTTATGAGGTATTACCTAACAACATGCACTTAAAAATAGGCATTCCGATTAGACATTCATTACTTCCATGTTTCAAATGAAATACATTAATACACTTATCTTATTCAAAATTTCAAACCTTAATACTCTTGAGATCAAATCAAACACATGTCAATAATTATAAATGTTACAATCTTATAACACTTCATAATATATATATATATCAAATATATAAATACATTGCCTGAGACAAGACATACTATTTTCTATTTACGAATATTCACCTATCAAAGATCCGGTTTATGTTCTCATATAACAAAACCAACTTCACAAAATTTCCTCTTTATAATAATAAATTAATCACATATGTAATTATGATAACTTATACATGTTTGAATCATTATTGTAACTTATACAAACATATATGTATTATAACATCCTTAAATAGGGGTTATTGTGTTTGAGCTTCCTTGCATGTGTGTGGCCGTTGTGTTAATTATTTGTGGTGTTGTAAGATCTAGTTATAAGTTTAGAGTAGGCTAGAGTTGCGGAAATTTTTGTTTTAAAGTTTTAAGTGAAGGAGTGGAAGGAGCTAGGGGTTAAGTATAATTAAGTGGAGGATTAAGCACAAGATTGGGCTTGGAAAGTGGCAAGGAGGCGCCACTTAGGGCCTGTGATTGATGCCACATGTAGGGAAGGAGAACTCGAGTTGACAACAGAATTCCATTTTCTACTTACCATTTTGGCCTTGGGGAAGAGTTGTGCTCGATTACAAACTCATCGGATAAGCATTGATTAGTTCAAACTCATTTGAATGATTGGTCGAGGAGTGATTCAGGGAATTTTGACGAAATCTGAACTCTTGATGGAAGAGGAGTGAACGGTTGGGAAGCTGAGTAAGGGGGTGCCGAATTTCCTTAGGCACCTAGTTGTGATTTTCGACTAGCCTTTGTTTGGTGTATCAAAAGTCGAAAACCCTTTTTAGCAGTGCCGATTTCTCTTTAATGCGCCATAGTGAACCAAAAGCCGAAAAGACCATAGGTGGTTGTCGATTTCTTCCTTAGGCACTTGGCCGAATCTCCACTTGAACTCCCTCTCATCTTTTATCTTTCTTAGAAGCCGAAAATATCTCTCTCCCATTCTATTTTCTTTTTTTCTCTCTATTGTCGAATCCTCCCTCTCCTATTTTCACTTTTCTTTTCCTTTATCTTTCTCCACTCTAGCCAAATATTGATTACTTTTCTCTTCCATCCACCATTCTCTAGGCCGAAATCTCCTTGGTTTCTCCTAGTGTTATTTTGGTCGAATCTCAAACAAGGGTGGATCTCTTTTGGTTTTTCTCCAATCGGTTTTGAAAAGGGTAAGGGTTCTTGACCAAACATCATTCTCACTTTCTCTTTTTCTCTGTCGATATGTGTAGACAAAAGTGAACTTGGCATTTGTGGGTGTTTCGCTAACCATCTATAAGAGCCGATTTCTCCTAGGTTCTTGGGACTTTGGAAGCGGTGGATCCGAGCCATTCTTTCTCTGTCAGCGATTCATTAAGGCCGTGGTAAGGATCTATAATAGTTTAATCATTCTTTAAGTTATTTGGAAAAGTCGAAGGCTTTTGAGGCTAAGTTGTATTGGTAGCCGATTGTAGGGGGAAGATCAGTCTCGCATACCTTGTGTTGGGATTAGCATTCGTAAGGCAAAAGGGTAAGGAGGATTGTGTTAGTTATGTGTTATCTCGTGTTTCGGGATTTATGGGTATAGCCGAATGGTCTTTGGTAATAACCTGAGTGTTGGCCGAATGTAGGATCAAGTGGATCTAGTGCGGTAGATCGGGTCTTCGGGATTTAGTGCTTGCGTTGGTGACAGGTGTGTAACTTACACACTTTATAACTAAGTAAATATATTAATAACCTGAATATGTTAAAAGCCAAAATTGTGTAGATCTTGATATGATCTAGTAAGGGTATGAACAAGGATTCGGGTAAGTCTGTTTCGATATGATTTGCTATATGATGCTTAATACCATGATCATGATGTATTTGCTATATGATTCATAACAAAGCATGATGGCATGATTTGCATAAGTTTTGCATTGTGATGGGTGATATGAGAGGAGGGGAAGATGATATCCGTGACTTTGGGTCACCAGAGGTTTAGCACCTCCGGTGGTTTGGTACCACAGACTATTTTGTGACTTTGGGTCACGGAGGTTTAGCACCTCATAGCGACTCGTCGGTGGCTTAGCACCACATGGGTTGGCCCTACAATTGATTTATCGGGATTATCGCCAAGTGATTTTGTATCACACGTGGGTTGGCCCCACACTTGGATTATTGATATCTCGTGACTTTAGTCACCGGTGGTTTAGCACCACATTTTTTTGGATATCGTGACTTTGGGTCACCGTGGTTTAGCACCACCGGTGGTTTGGTACCACACGGGTAGAAAGCGAGTATGGATGGTTAGGTTTGGGTGCATTATATGTATTGCTTGGTTATGATTTGTATAAGTATGTTGCATTATCAGGAGGAGGATTTATGCTTCGAGTCTTGGTGACTCACCTTCTCCCTTATCTTTTCGGTGATTAAGTAGATCGCGGATGAGGAGCCGGATGGACTCGAGGTGGCCCATGCATTAAAACATTTGGTTTTACTTGGATTTTGAATTGGGTAATTATTTTATATTTCATTTTTTATTATTTGGGTATTGTAATAAGGCCTTTTAAATTATGTTTTGAATTATTTATATGTTTTGGATTTGATTTTGAACATGGTTAAGTAAATTGTTTGATTAATTTAATAATGTGGGCGCAAGGTTTTCTAGACTACAAAATGCAATGGTTTTCAAAACCTTACCATCGGGTAATACAAATCACTTGATAACAAAAGACAACTTAATTGTTTTCGACAACTCAAACGGTTTCCAAACTTAAGTTTCCAAATTCAAATAGAAATGGTTTTCAAATTAATCATTTGGGTTTCTTTTAAAATTACAAAAAGGTTTTCTAAGCTATGGATCGGCAAGTAAGTTTTAAAGATTTATTTCCGGGATTTCAAAGTAAACTATCAGTTTTTAACTAATCATGCACCTGATTTCTACAAACATAGAGCAACAAAGAGTTTTCCACATAATTTAACCGGTAAACTAGATTTTCTTCAAAACGTTGTCCTCTATGACATGCCAGATTCGGTCATGGTGTGTTGACCGGGTTTGGGGTGTTACATTTTGGTATCAGAGCCAAGTTCAAAGGCTCGGCTGTGGGCCCGAGGCCAAAAATGTTTTAAAGTATGGTTCTAAAATGTTTTTGTTTGAAAATATATGGTTTGAGAAGCATGGCACTGAGTCTCCGGCACCAATCCGCCCAGGTAAGTACTTCTGACTGTTGTGTGAATTATATGCGGGGAAATGGGAATCTCGTGATCGTAAACTAGTAGAATAGCAATTATTGAACCCTAGGAATAGCTTACTCCAACATAAATAGCATAAGACTTAATGATCCACAAAACAAACCTGTGAGTACGTCACTGAGCCAAAGGTGTGGCAACCGTTGTGCGTATGTCTAGGATTGGATTAGGGGGAAGCTTGGTATTTAAGCGATCTAGTGACTTACCTCTTCTCCTCTCGAATCCTACAGTGCGTAGTGACGGTTCACCCCAGCTAAGATGACTTATTTACAGGCTAAAATTAATAATTAAAACCTAGAAAGAGACCAGCCGTTTTGCCTCGAAACACTTTAAACTTTAGTTTTGAAATTACCAAAATACCCCTGATTTGAAAAATGACCAAATTACCCCTGACTTGTAAAATTACCAAAATACCATTAGTATAGAGAATTGCCGAGGTACCCTTGAATTGAAAATTTTCAAAATACCTTTATTTTGTAAAATCACCTTGAACCATATTTTGAAAAAAATTTGAAAATACCCCTGGATTATGAAAAATTACGAAAATACCCCTAGTTTGTGAAATTACCAAAACACCCTCCGATTTTGGGAAATTTTTTGAAAATATCTACGATTTGTAAAAGTTTTCGAATTAACCCTATTTTAATTACCAAAATACCCCGATAGATTAAAATTACGGGAATACCCCCGGGTAGTGAAATGACGAGAATACCCCTACAAGTGGAATGAGGGTAGGGAATTGAACTGAAAATTGTGTGATGATCGAAAGAACCACTACCAAATTTCTTTACATAAAACTTATTTGTGGGTAATCAGTGAAACAGAAGCTAATTCATAAAAATCTCTTAAACAGATAAATCGCAACTATAGACATGAATTCTAGGGGACGTGGTCATAATGTGCGTGGCCGTGGTAGAGGCCGAATGACCGTGTCGGAGCCAGTTAGGTCTGATCAAGGGTCCGAAAATGAAATGATACCACCACCAGCCACTGATGTGGAATATCAGGATCAGACGGGGGATGATGCAGTATCACAGGCGATGCTGCGGGTTTTAGAAAGGGTGGCTGGAGTAAGTGGAGGCATGGGAGCTCGAAAGTCGGCACCTGAGCGACTTCGAGCTAATAGAGCTGAGTTTTTTCGTGGAGTATCTGGTGTGGTGCCCAATATGGCTGAGTATTGGTTAGAGGCGACAAGTGAATCATGGATGACTTGGATCGGCCGTGAGGAAAAAGCGAAAGGGATAGTGTCGCTTCTTCTCGGGATGAGTCATACTAGTGGTGGCTCACGATTCGGATAGTCTTTGCGTGGATGATCTCACTTGGGACTATTTTAAAGCGACTTATCGGAAGAAGTATGTCGGGACCGGCTATATTGTTGCTTGTGAAGGCATTTCGAGGTGGTTCGAGGGAGTAAGTCCGTCTTGGAGTCTGGGCGAATTTTTAAGGTTGAGTCGGTATGCTAGGGGCATCGTGGCTCTGAAACATGAACGATGTGTCGAGGTTTGAGGATGGATTGAGAGATGAGTGAGATTGCTGATCACTCCATAGCGAGGAGCGAGTTCTTGTCTTTGGTGGAAAAGGACAAGGTAGTGAAGGGGTAAAGGAGTCAGAAGAGGCGAGAATCTGGATAGGAATAGACACAAGAGAGGTTTTGGATCATCGAGGTCGGCCAATAATCCGCAGAAAAGGTTAGACAGAGTGGGTCGAATCAATCTGGAAGGCCTCTCGCTACTAATCGAGGACCGGTAGCGATGTAATCGATGTGGGAAATCTCATTGGGGAGGATGTTGGACGGTGGAAAGGGATGTTTTGAGTGTGGTTCACTAGATCATCGTGTGAGGGATTTGTCCACGTAAGTTAGCGAGATTGATCGAGGTCGGGGTCGTGCTTAGTTCGAAATGAGGACCACCTCCGCAGAGGGCGTCTCTCTGCTAGGGAGGTAATGGCTCTGGTAGAGGCCGCCAAGCACCAGCAGAGGTGCGAGCAACATCAAGTAAGACGACTGGGTTGGTATATGTAGCGAGGCGTCGAGAGGAGGCGGCCTTGCGGACGTCATAATCAGTGCGTTCTTAATCTTTAGATTATCGTATATTACTTTGATTGATGTGGGTTTGACGCATTCAGTATGTTGCTAGTAGCATAGTAGAGACCATAAACCTAGACTTTGAAATTACTTCTAGGGAGATGATAGTAATTAGCCCTCTAGGTCACTCTGTAGAAGTAAATAAGCTGTATAGGGATGTACCCCTAGAACTTCAAGGGGTAGTATTTGTAGTTGATCTGATGGAACTACCGTTTGGGGAGTTCGATCTGATTCTTGAGATGGATTGGCTGGTGACGTACCAGGCTAGTTTGGATTGCGCGGCTAAGCGCATGGTTTTGAGAATAGCTGAGGGTGAAGAAGTGGTGATGATAGGTAATAGAAGAGATTATCTATCCAACGTAGTATCGGAGTTAAAGGCTGAGAAGATGGTCAGGAAGGGTTGTGAGGCGATTTTGGTTCGTGTGTGTTGTGCTTTGGAGGCTAAGGAGTCTGCTGTAGAGGATGTCCGAATAGTAAAGGAATTTGCTGACGTATTTCTAGAGGAACTTCTGGGTCTGCCTCCGGATCGAGAAGTTGAATTTGGCATAGATTTGTTACCCAAAACTCGCACAGTGTCTATTGCCCCGTATAGAATGGCGCCGAAGGAATTGGTAGAGCAAAAGGCTCAGATTCAGGAGTTGTTGGACTAAGGTTTTATCCAACCAAGTGTTTCACCTTGGGAAGCACCGGTACTCTTTGTCAAAAAGAAAGATGGTACAATGCGGATGTGTATAGCTAACGCCAGTTGAACAAGCTGACGATCAAAAATAAGTATCCGTTGTCGAGGATAGATGACTTGTTCGATCAGCTTAAGGGGGCATCAATTTTCTCAAAGATTGATTTAAGGTCTGGGTATCATCAGCTAAAGGTGAAGGAGGCTGATATCCACAAGATGGCGTTTCATACTCGGTATGGGCATTACGAGTTTCTGGTGATGCCGTTCGGGTTAACCAATGCACCGGCAGCATTCATGGATTTGATGAATCGGGTGTTTCAGTAGTACTTGGACCAATTTGTTGTGGTGTTTATAGACGAAATATTGGTGTACTCAAGGACTGAGGAGGATCATGATGCGCATTTGCAAGTGGTGTTGCAGACACTGAGGGAAAAGTAGTTATTTGCCAAGTTTAGTAAGTGCGAGTTCTGGCTGAGGGAAGTGACTTTCTTAGGTCACGTAGTGTCCACTGAAGGGATTAGAGTGGACCCTCGTAAGATTGAGGCAGTGTTGGATTGGAAGCCGCCTAGGTCGGTGGCTGAAATTCAGAGTTTTCTAGGTCTGGCAGAGTATTATCGGAGATTTATGGAAGGATTTTCTCTGATCGCGGCACCGTTGACTAAGTTATTGAGGAAGGGAGTTCCATTTGTGTGGTCGGAGAAACAGCAGGAAAGCTTCGACAAGTTGAGGAAGATTTTGACAGAAGCTTTAGTTCTGGTATAGCCTGAGGAAGGAAAGGTATTCACGGTCTATTGTGATGCATCACATACTGGCTTGGGATGTGTACTGATGTAGGAAGGGAAAGTAGTGGCATATGTGTCTCAACAGCTGAGACCGCATGAGGTTAACTATCCGACACATGACTTGGAGTTAGCTGCAATGGTTTTCGCTCTAAAAATATGGAGACACTATTTGTACGGGGAAAAGTCGATAGTCTACATAGATCACAAGAGTCTGAAGTATCTTCTGACTCAGAAGGATTTGAACTTGAGACAGCGCAGATGGATTGTGCTGTTGAAGGACTATGATTGCTCAATTGAGTATCATCCGGGCAAGGCTAACGTGGTGGCAGACACATTGAGCCGTAAGGTGGTAGCAGACTTAAGAGCGATGTTTGCTCGTCTTAGCTTGTATGACGATGGGAGTCTTTTGGCGAAATTGCAGGTTAAGCTGACTTGGGTAGATCAAGGAGAAACAGTTAGTGGATGAGGGCTTGAATGCTCGGAGGTTGCAAGTTCAGAATGGTGGTGTAGAGGGTTATAGTGTGTCCAGTGATGGAGTATTGTGTTTCCAAGGAAGAGCATGTATGCCGAAGGATGTCGAGTTAAGACGGAGGATTTTTTAGGACGCATATAGCAGCCCATACGCTATGCATCCTGGAGGTAGTAAGATGTACCAGGATTTGCGGAAGCGATTACGGTGGCGAATGAACGGAAAGTGAGTGAGTTTGTAGGTAAGTGTTTGACGTGCCAGCAGGTCAAAGCTAAGCATCAGCTGCCGTTAGGTTTACTTCAGCCGGTGAAGATTCCTCAATGGAAGTGGGAAAGAATTACCATGGACTTTGTCAATGGGCTACCCCTTACGCCTAGTAAGAAAGACTCAGTCTGGGTGATTGTGGATCGTTTGACCAAATCAGCTCATTTTATATCGGTAAGGGTTGATTATCCACTTCAGAAGTTAGCTAAGTTGTATGTGGCCGAGATAGTGAGGTTGCATGGTGTGCGAAGATCAATTATCTCGGATAGGGATCCAAGGTTCACATCGAGGTTACGGAGAGCTTTGCATCGAACTTTGGGAACAATGTTGGATTTCAAAGAACTTTTCACCCGCATCGGCAGACGATCGAAAGGGTTATACAAATTTTAGAGGACATGTTGAGGGGTTGTGTTCTGGACTTCAGTGGAAGCTGGGAAGAATTTCTACCGTTAGCTGAGTTCGCATACAACAATAGTTATCAGGCAAGCATAAAGATGGCACCATATGAGGCGTTGTATGGTAGGAAGTGTCGCACACCTACATGCTGGACAGAGTTGGGTGAGCGTCAGATGTTGGGACCAGAGTTGGTGGTAGAGACTGAGGCTAAGGTTAAGTTGATTCAGGCTCGTCTGAAGGAAGCTTCGGACAGGCAAAAGTCATATGCTGATCTTAAGCGGAGAGATATAGAGTTTGCCATGGGTGACAGGGTCTTTTTGAAGGTCTCGCCCTAGAAAAAAGTGTTGAGGTTTGGAAGGAAAGGCAAGTTAAGTCCAAGGTTTATTGGCCCATATAAGGTGTTGAGATGAGTGGGACCAGTAGCCTATCAGCTTGAGTTGCCAGCAGAGCTGAGTCAGATACATGATGTGTTCTATGTCTCCATGCTCAGGCATTATCGTTCAGATCCATCGCATGTTGTAGCAGTGGAGGAAATTGAGGTAAGTCTTGATTTGACCATAGAGGAGGAACCAGTGCGGATTCTAGATCGAGATGTGAAGGTTTTACGCAAGAAGTCGGTCCCATTAGTGAAGGTACTGTGGCAGAATCATGGCGTGGAAGAGGCTACGTGGGAACCAGAGGATGTGATGAGACAGCAATACCCTCAACTCTTCTGACTAGGTAATTTCGAGGCCAAAATTATTTTTAAAGGGGTAGAACTGTAACATCCTTAAATAGGGGTTATTATGTTTGAGCTTTCTTGCATGTGTGTGGCCGTTGTGTTAATTATTTGTGGTGTTGTAAGATCTAGTTATAAGTTTAGAGTAGGCCCGAGTTGCAGGAAATTTTTGTTTTTAAGTTTTAAGTGAAGGGAGCGGAAGGAGCTAGGGGTTAAGTATAATTCGTGGAGGATTAAGCATAAGATTGGGCTTGGAAAAGTGGCAAGGAGGCTCCACTTAGGGCCCTGCGATTGACGCCACATGTAGGGAAGGGAGAACTCAAGCTCGAGCAGCAGGAATTCCATTTTCTGCTTACCATTTTAACGCCAAGGGGAAAGAGTTGTGCTCAACACAAACTCTGTCAGATAAGCATTAATTAGTTCAAACTCATTTGAATGATTGGCCAGGAGTGATTCAGGGAATTTTGACGAAATCTAAACTCTTGATGGAAGAGGTGAGCGGTTGGGAAGGCTGAGTAAGGGGTGCGAATTTCCTTAGGCACCTAGTTGTGCATTTTCAGCTAGCCTTTGTTTGGTGTATCAAAAGCCGAAAACCCTTTTTAGCAGTGCTAATTTCTCTTTAGTGCACCATAGTGAACCAAAAGCCGGAAAGACCATAGGTGGTTGTCGATTTCTTCCTTAGGCACTTGGCCGAATCTCCACTTGAACTCCCTCTCATCTTTTATCTTTCTTAGAAGCCGAAAGCATCCTTCTCCCATTCTATTTTCTTTTTTTTTCTCTCCATTGTCGAATCCTCCCTCTCCTGTTTTCACTTTTCTTTTCCTTTCTCTTTCTCCACTCTAGCCAAATATTGATTGCTTTTCTCTTCCATCCACCATACTCTGTGCCGAAATCTCCTTGGTTTCTCCTAGTGTTATTTTGGCCGAATCTCAAACAAGGGTGGATCTCTTTTGGTTTTTCTCCAATCGATTTTGAAAAGGGGTAAGGGTTCTTGACCGAAACATCATTCTCACTTTCTCTTTTTCTCTGTCGACATGTGTAGACAAAAGCCAAACTTTGGCATTTGTGGGTGTTTTGCTAACCATCTATAGGAACCAATTTCTCCTAGGTTCTTCGGGACTTTGGAAGCAGTGGATCTGAGCCATTCTTTCTCTGTCAAGCGATTCATTAAGGCTGTGGTAAAGATCTATAATAGTTTAATCATTCTTTAAGTTATTTGGAAAAGCCGAAGGCTTTTGAGGCTAAGTTGTATTGGTAGCCGATTGTAGGGGGAAGATCAGTCTCGCGTACCTTGTGTTGGGATTAGCATTCGTGAGGCAAAAGGGTAAGGAGGATTGTGTTAGTTATGTGTTATCTCGTGTTTCGATATTTATGGGTATAGCCAAATGGTCTTTGGTAATAACCTGAGTGTTGGCCGAATGTAGGATCAAGTGGATCTAGTGCGATAGATCGGGTCTTCGGGATTTAGTGCTTGCGTTGGTGACAAGTGTGTAACTTACACACTTTATAACTAAATAAATATATTAATAATCTGAATATGTTAAAAGTCAAAAATTGTGTAGATCTTGATATGATACCGTAAGGGTATGAACAAGGATTCGGGTAAGTCCGTTTTGATATGATTTGCTATATGATGCTTAATACCATGATCTGTGATGTATTTGCTATATGATTCATAACAAAGCATGATGGCATGATTTGCATAAGTTTTGCATTATGATGGGTGATATGAGAGGAGGGAAGATGATATCCGTGACTTTGGGTCACGGAGGTTTGGCACCTCCAATGGTTTGGTACCACGATTATTTTGTGACTTTGGGTCACGGAGGTTTGGCACCTCATAGCGACTCGTCCCTGTGGCTTAGCACCACAATGGGTTGGCCCCACGCTTGATTTATCGGGATTATCGCCGGTGATTTGGTATCACACGTGGGTTGGCCCCACACTTGGATTATTGATATCTCGTGACTTTGGGTCACCAGTGGTTTGGCACCACATTTTTATTGGATATCGTGACTTTGGGTCACCAGTGGTTTGGTACCAAACAGGGTAGAAACGGAGTATGGATGGTTAGGTTTGGGTGCATTATATGTATTGCTTGGTTATGATTTGTGTAAGTATGTTGTATTATCCGGGAGGAGGATTTATGCACTGAGTCTTGGTGACTCACCTTCTCCTTTATCTTTTCAGGTGATCCGTAGATCGCGGATGAGGAGCCGGATGGACTCGAGGTGGCCCATGCATTAAAACATTTGGTTTTACTTGGATTTTGAATTGGGTAATTATTTTATATTTCGTTTTTTTTATTATTTGGTTATTGTAATAAGGCCTTTTTAAATTATGTTTTGAATTATTTATATGTTTTGGATTTGATTTCGAACATGGTTAAGTAAATTGTTTGGTTAATTTAATAATGTGGGCGCAAGGTTTTCTGAACTACAAAACGCAATGGTTTTCAAAACCTTACCATCGGGCAATACAAATCACTTGATAACAAATGACAACTTAATTGTTTTCGACAACTCAAACGGTTTCCAAACTTAAGTTTCCAAATTCAAATAGAAACGGTTTTCAAATTAATCATTTGGGTTTCTTTTAAAATTACAAAAAGGTTTTCTAAGCTATGGATCAGCAACTAAGTTTTAAAGATTTATTTCCGGGATTTCAAAGTAAACTATCTGTTTTTAACTAATCATGCACCCGATTTCTACAAACATAGAGCAACAAAGAGTTTTCCACATAATTTAACCGGTAAACTCGATTTTCTTCAAAATGTTGTCCTCTGTGACATGCCAGATTCGGTCGTGGTGTGTTGACCGGGTTTGGGGTGTTACATGTATGGTACGCATATTTTCCAAAAATTCAAAAGTCAAATCTTAAACATTTAAAACACAGACAACATCTCTTTAAATGCCCAAGTCCATAATTACTTCAATGAAATTCCATTTACAAAGACACCACACCTATCATGTACATAAATCAACTCGTTCACCACCTTGCTTACGAGACATAGCAACCAAATGTTAACTATAATTAAACCATAGCTAAATTGATAAAACAAACACTCTTAACACTTGATTTAAGAACTTATAATAACCACGCTAAATTTTAATGATCCAATTCAAATCATTTCGTATGACTAATATACATAAACATACATTCGAAAGATATATATACAAATATCAAGGCTAATCCCATTCTTAATAAATTCCTACCTATGTCCATTTCCAACAGTTAACAAAATTTACACCTAATGACCTCACGGCAATCATTCATGCACAAACATACCTATTCAGCATGAAACTTATATATATATATATATATATATATCATCCTCATTCATTTTCCAAACAAAACATACACGCATATCACATCAAGGATAGATTTATACCATCGAACATTAACATTAAGAACTAGCCACTTTCGCATGGCTTTTATACATTATCATAATATCATTCGAAAACTTAGCTAGCCTATACATGCCTTTGATTCAAAAACCAAGTATATATATGTACCAAAAAGGGATTGATAGTGTGGTTGATTCCTCTAACGATCCTTAGAGCCCGTAGCTTGAACGAAATCTATAAAACGGAGGAACCATGTCACACAAGTAAGCTCACTAGCTCAGTAAGTCTTAAGAAACAAGATTAGAACCTATGGTTATTCATATAATTATGAATTCATAACTAATATTGAAACGTTCTTATAAAAGCTACGACATTAATATAGTCCCTCAACACCTAATATATATATTTCACCCATATCACCTTTAATATGCAACTCATCAAATCCATGCAAAGTTTTAATACAATTTCTACCTCTATTTGAATTGACTTCAAATGCCATGTACATAACAACCACATAATTTCCATCGATTAACTATGCAGACATACTCATAATCCTCACATATTACACTTAACTGAATGGCCGAATCTCATTAATACAACCAAGATTATATACCAATAGATATATAAAACACTTTGTTAATTAGATCATATACACATATCATAATCATGCAAAATGTTTTCCTTATACGATATTTTACCAACACCAAATAGTGGTAGAACAACTTACCTCATTTCTCACAACTATAAAACTTACACGTACCTGGACATTTATTTTCTTTAAGTAAATAATTTCCACCTTGTCGATGGTCTACTTAATTCTTTCATTTAATATAAATCACCAAAGATTAAGCATGCTAGGCACAAAGCTCGAATATATCACCCAAGACTAAGCACCGCTAGGCACAAACCCTGAATATATCATAAACGCTAAACACGCTTTCAACACGAAGCTTTGAATATATCACCAAGACTAAGCCTACTAGGCATGAAGCCCGAATATGTCACCGGCACTAAGCCTGCTAGGCACAAAGCCTGATATACAACACCGGCACAAAGCCTGATATATTTATCAACTCAATTCATCAATTCACATTTCTCAACACATACATTACTATCCAATCGTATTCAAAAACATATATTCATTCCAAAGTTAAACATTCACATTCGGCTATCTCATACTATTTACCCAAATTAATCACATAATTTGATTTCATACATTTTTAATTATCAACTTAATGAACTTTAACTTAAGAACTTACCTCGACTGGCGACTGATCACGTAGGCCGGCTATTCGATAATTTTTGTCTTTCCCCGATCCAAATCTATTTTTCTTTGTTCTTGATCTAAGCACATAAAAATTTAGCTCATTCAAGTACATTTCATCTCAATTTAGTCCCTGAGCACATAAATAGGTAAATTACCATTTTACCCCTACTATTTCACATTTTTACAATTTAGTCCTATTTGCATAAAACACAAAATACACAAAATTTCTCAATACTACTTAAGGGCCGAATATGTATAGGGACTATACAAGTCCATTTCTTTCATTTATTTAGCAATTAAGCCCCTCTAAAATTTTATTTTTTTTCAATTTAACCCAAATACTCAAATTTACCAAAAATTCAAAGACAAAACATATTAATCTTTAACATATCTATAATTCAAAGTCATCAAACATCACAACCTACATGAATCCATCAATGGCCGAATATCACATGTACATTAATCTCAAAAATTTTAGCATGGTTCAGATAATATACTAAGCAACGATCTCAAAAACGTAAAAATAAACAAAAACCAAAGTCAAACTAACCTTCAATTTGAGCTTCTAAATGCCGAAATTTCAAAGAAACAAACCCTTTCTTCTTTCATTAACATTCGGCCAAGGAGAAATCAAAAAAAAAAAAAAGATGATGGCTTATTTTGTGGTAGTTTAGTATATATTAACTTATTAAACTAATTACTAATATAACCTTTTAATAATAATAAAACTAACTTATAAAATAAGGGTAATTTAGTCCTATGCCGTCCACTATCTTGAATAATGGGCTAATTACCCTTTTAGGACTTCCATTTATAATAATGGGCTAATTACCCTTTTAGGACTTCCATTTATAAAGCCACAATCAATTTGGTATATTTCAATATAGTTTGCAACTTTTACCTTTTACGCGATTAAGTCCTTTTTCTAAATTAAACACACAAACGATAAAATTTTTCTACGAGACTTTCACACACATTAATTCACATATAATAAACACAAAATAAAATATTAAAATATTTCTCAGACTCGGATTCATGGTCCGAAACCACCATTTTGATTAGGGTCAAATTCGGTCTGTTACAATTTCATTCGAAACTGTCCTGAAAGAGATGCCAAGGAAAAGAAGCAGGAGGTAAAATCAAGCAGTGCATCTTTTAGAGGTAGGCCACAAAAGAACCCGAGAGGTGGGACTAGTGGTAGAAGTGTATCACGAGACACTACTGTGAGGTCAGAGGGTCGGGCGCCAGCAAGAACATATGCTGTTCATGCTCGAGAAGAGGCATCATTGCTGGACGTAATAACGGGTACATTTTCTCTTTATGACACCTCTGTTATTGCTTTGATTGACCCGGGGTTGACTCATTCTTATATTTGTATGGGATTGGTGTTTAGTTTGAATATGACTATTGAGTCTACTGAATTTGTGATAAAAGTATCAAACCCCCTAGGAAAACAAGTGTTAGTTGATAAGGTGTGTAGGAACTGTCCTTTGACAGTTAGGGGTCATTATTTTCTGGAAAACTTTATGTTGATGCCGTTTGATGAGTTTGACTTGATTCTTGGTATGGATTGGTTGACTGCCCATAGCGTTTTAGTGAATTGTGGTAGTAAATTTATTGAATTGAAGTGTGAAAATGGAGATGTTATTTGGGTTGAATCAAGTAAGTCAGATAACCTACCGGTGATGATTTCTTCCATGGTAGCTGAGAAATATTTGAAAAAAGGATGTGAGTGTCTGGATGTATTCCCAGAAGAGTTACCTGGACTACCTTCAATCAGAGAGGTTGAGTTCAGAATTGAGTTTGTTTCGGGAACGGCACCTATTTCCATCACTCCGTACAGGATGGCACCGTTGGAGTTGAAAGAACTGAAGGTCCAGTTGCAAGAGTTGACGGATAAGGGTTTTGCAAGACCAAGCTTTTTACCGTGGGGTACTCCGGTATTATTTGTGAAAAAGAAAGATGGATCGATGAGATTGTGTATAGATTATAGATAGCTCAACAAGGTGACGGTGAAAAATAGGTATCCTTTATCGAGGATAGATGATCTATTTGATCAACTGAAGGGAGCTATGGTGTTCTCCAAGATTGATTTGAGATCTGGGTATTATTAATTGAGAATTAAGGAACAAGACGTGCCGAAAACAGCATTTAGGACGAGGTATGGCCATTATGAGTTTCTGGTCATGCCGTTTGGTTTAACGAATGCTCTTGCGATTTTTATAGACTTAATGAATCGTATCTTCCAACTGTATTTGGACAAGTCCGTAGTTGTTTTTATCGATGACATATTGGTCTACTCCCGAGATGACGGTGATCATGCAAAGCGTTTGAGAATTGTCTTGCAGACCTTGAGAGATAAGCAATTATATGCTAAATTTAGCAAGTGTGAGTTTTGGCTCCAAGAGGTCGGATTCCTAGGACATGTTGTGTCAGGAAAAGGCATTAGATTGATCCGGGAAAGATCTCGACTATTGTGGAGTGGAAACCACCGAGGAACATGTCAGAAGTCAGAAGCTTTCTGGGTTTGGCAGGGTACTATAGGCGGTTCGTGGAGGGATTTTCTATGATTGCTACTCCGATGATGAAATTATTGCAGAAGGACGTTAAGTTTGAATGGACTGAAAAATGCCAATAGAGTTTTGAGAGATTGAAAACGTTGTTGATAGAAGCACCAATTTTGGTACAGTCTAAGTCAGGAAAGGATTTTGTGGTCTACAGTGACGATCCTTAAATGGTTTCAGTTGTGTGTTGATGCAAGAGGGTAAGGTGGTCGCTTACGCCTCGAGACAGTTAAAACCACACGAGAAGAATTATTCGACTCATGACTTAGAGTTGGCCGTAATCATTTTCGCGCTAAAGATTTGGCGACATTATTTATATGGTGAGAAGTGTCAAATTTTTATGGATCATAAGAGTTTGAGGTACTTGATGAATCAAAAAGAGTTAAACTTATGGCAACGACAATGGATTGAATTATTGAAAGACTACGAGCTAGTGATCGATTACCACTTGGGGAAAGCAAACATAGTTGTAGATGCGTTAAGTAGAAAATCTTTGTATGCTTTGAGAACTATGAGCACAAGTTTGTCATTGTCCGATGATGGTACTATACTGGCTGAGTTGAGAGCTAGGCCACTATTTGTCCAACAAATATGTAAAGATCAAAGGATTGATAATGAGATGATAGCTAAAAGAGCTAAGTGCGAATCAGGAGCTGATTCTGAATTTTGGGTAAGTTCGAATGGTTGTTTAATGTTTCATTATAGAATTTGTGTACCTAAAGATAATGAGTTAATCCGAGAAATTTTACAAGAAGCACATAATAGTCATTTGTCAGTACACCCGGGTAGTACAAAAATGTATAATGATCTAAAGAAATTCTATTGGTGGCTAGGAATGAAAAGAGACATCTCGGAGTATGTAACAAGATGTCTGATTTGTCAACAAGTGAAAACCGAGCATCAGGTGCCTTCGGGATTACTTTTACCAGTGATGGTTCCCGAGTGGAAGTGCGATCGGATCACCATGGACTTCGTGACGGGGTTGCCTACGACACCGAAAAAGAAAGATGTTGTATGGGTTATCGTTGATAGGTTAACGAAGTCGGCTCACTTTATACCGGTACGTATTGATTATTCATTAGAGAAGTTAGCCGAGTTATATATTGCAGAGATAGTAAGATTACATGGAGCGCATATATCCATTATCTCAGATAGAGACCGAGATTTACTTCGAGGTTTTGGAAGAAGTTACAAGAGGCCTTAGGTACAAGGTTGAATTTCAGTACTACTTTTCATCCTCAAACTGATGGTCAGTCTGAGAGAGTAATCCAAGTTCTTGAAGATATGCTCTGATGCTGTGTGTTAGAGTTCAAGGGTAGTTGGGAAAGATACCTACCTTTGGTCGAATTCGCTTACAACAATAGTTATCAATCGAGCATACGAATGGCACCGTATGAGGCCTTATATGGTCGTAAGTGTCGAACTCCTTTGTATTGGACCGAATTGGGTGAAGCAAATCCATGGGATTGATTTAGTTAATGAAACTGAGGAAAAATTGAAAGTGATTCGGGATAGTTTGAAAGCTGATTCAAACCTACCAAAGTCGTACGCAGACTTGAAAAGAAAAGAAATTGAGTTTCAAGTGGGTGACAAAGTATTTTTGAAAGTGTCACCGTGGAAGAAAATATTGAGATTTGGTCGAAAGGGTAAATTGAGTCTGAGATTCATAGGGCCGTACGAAATTACCGAGAGGATTGGGCCAGTGACATATCAGTTGGCTTTACCGGTAGAGTTAGAGAAAATTCATAATGTGTTCTATGTATCAATGCTAAGGCGTTATCGTTCCGATCCCTCGCATGTGATTTTTCCTACGAAAATTGAGATACGATCGAATATGACATATGAGGAAGAGCCGATTAAAATCTTGGCTCGAGAAGTGAAATAGTTGAGGAATAAGGACATAGCCTTAGTAAAAGTGTTGTGCCAAAAGCACGATGTAGAAGAAGCTACGTGGGAACCGGAAAAAGCCATGAGAGAGCAAGATTCAAACCTCTTTACCCAGTAAGATTTTTGAGGCTAAAATCCCAAAATGGGGGAGAGTTATATGACCGATTTTAGGGCTAGTCGAAACCAATGGGTCTCGGGACCACTAATTCGAGGTTTAGGAAATTATTTTAGTATTATTTTATGTGTTATGGTATTAATATATGGCTATGTAAAAATTTTGGTGCTTTAATTTGAGTGATAGCATGTTTAATTGTGAAAAGGACTAAATCGCATAAGATCCATTACGCTTGTGAATTTACAAAATACCCTGGTGGGTAAAGTTCTATTTTATAAGGTATTTGGGGTACCTAATAGCTATATAATGTAATTTGAGAGGTTTTAAAGTGAAATTAGGCCATATTGAATGGATTTAGGTGGCCGGGATACCATAGAAAGCTAGGGGACAAGAGCATTAATTTTAGTCAATTTTGGTGACATTAGGTGGTAAAGGATGAATAAAAAAATGCTAAAAGGAAAGATATCATCTTTCACTATTCATTCTTCACCTCCACCGAAAATTTCAACCTTAGAGGGGTTTTGAATGCTTTAAAATCTCAGCCAAGTTATCTCCCTACAAGTAAGTGATTTTAGAGGTCTTTCTTGGTGATTTTTATGTTTTGAGTCCCCAAAGCTTAAGCTAGCTAATGAGGGGACCAATTTGCAATATGGTTAAAAGTATAGGAACTTGCCATGAGAGTAGTTATGTTGTTAGCTGAGTTTTCATGGAAGAAATGAATGTTAGGGAGGTGAGAAACAACTTTTATGAATGGTGTTATCATGAAAACACCTAAATAGAGCTTGAATGCAAAGATTCAATTTGTGTCATAAATGCATGAAATAGTTGGAATGGTGAGTGGTTGTAAGAGGAATAAATGTTCACATATGCTTGTTTATTTAGAAAATGTGGTGAAAAATGATTTACAGCTTAGGGGCAAAATCATAATTTTGCCATGGTATAGGGAAAAATGGTAATTTTTGCCCAAGTGTAGAGTTTGATGTATTATGATCATAGAATGATCTAAACGAATGAATTTCATTGTTATAGATCAAGAAGAGCAGAATCAACCTTGACCGTGGGAAAGGCAAGGTGATCGAGTGAATCACTAGCTAACACGTTTGCATCGAGGTAAGTTTACGTGTAAACGACGCCTTTTACACGCACAGTATGGTTGTTAATTAGTGCATAGCATAATTGATAAATTCAAGTAGATAGAAAGTGGTAGTTAATGAATAATTCTAGTATAAAAAGTAGAAGGAATTTGTGAGTGTTATATCAATACTTGACGGTGGGCTAAGTGCGATACCACCTTAACATTTAATCACGATGGGCTATGTGCGATACCATCGTCTATTTTCCATTTGGTGGGCTATGTGCGATACCACCCTAATAAAGACGGATGGTGGGCTAAGTGCGAAACCACCGAGTAATTTGATATGATTAGTTGATTAAGAGATTGTGACGTGTTATATTTTGTGACATTGTGGTGCTGAGTACAGGGAGACATGTTAATGAATGTATACATTAGGCTTGTGAAATGGTTGCAATATGGAAATGGAAGAAATGAGTAAGCATGATTATGAATGTGGATTGTTTCTTGTTCAATATGTAATGCTATATAATTGTTTAGCACATACTAAAATGTTCTGTTGTTTACATGTAAACTTACTAAGCTTAAAGCTTACTCCCCCTTTCTTTTCCCTTGTCTTATAGGGCTTAAGAGCCTAGCCGAGATGCACCGATAACTAGAAGACCGTCCACACTATCTGCTTACTACGGTATAATTAGATTAGTGATTTTTTATATGACATGTATAGGACTAGACTAGTTAGATTATTTTGTTATTTTGACCAAAGGTGTATTAGATGTAACACCCTGAATAAATGGGTTTGTGCATTTTATGTGTTTGACTACTTAAAATATTAATTTGAGAATTTGAGGTACAATTGGAGCTCAAATTGGGCTGAGGCCTTGTTTCAAATATTTTGTTTAGACACTCTAAGGGCTTAAATTAAAGTTTTAATAGTTTAAGTGACATATTGGGCTTGTGGCCCAGCAACTAGGAGCACGGTAGAGGGGAGATTTAAGTGGCGTCACTTAAGTATGAGGAAGGCCCAAATTTTGGCTACTTGGAGCCCAAGTTTGAGGGCTAAATTTTGGCATTTAAAGGGACAAGAGGGGACAAAGACAAGGCTAGTTTTAGGATTTTAATGTTTATTTTATGTGGATAATTAGGCAGATAATGAAGAGAGGAATTAGGGCTATTTTTGAGGAGATAATAGATCAAAGATTGGAGCCATCTTCAAGTGACTAATGTTAGCTGAAATTATTAAGAACTTGAAAAGAAAAGGTCATTCGGTTTTGGCTTAAAGTATGTATCCCGAAATTCCTAGCTAGTTCTCTCATCTTTCTCTTTGTTTTGCCAAATTTCGATGCTATTCTCCCTCTCTTTTCTTTTCTTCTCTTCAGTTGGCCGAACCTCTAACAAATTCTTTTCTCACCTCATTCAAACCCTTTAGCCGAAACCTCTAAGTTTCCCTTACTTTTTGTTTACTTTCTTCAAAGCCGAAACACCTCGCTTAGATTTTCTAAAAGCTGAAAACGTGAGATCTAGTCTTTCATATGTGTGCCGAAATTTTGAAGAAACCAATAGGTATGTGTCGAATTTGAGTTTCCAATATTTCTCCGGCTTTTCAAAGTCTCTAGCCGAATAGCTAATCAAGTTACTGATCAAAGGTTTTTCTTATTTTTCGGTATTTTGGGATTTGAAAAGGAGTCCAACGCCTAGATCTTTAAAGTCAAAGTTCAATAACCTTTGAGTCGTGTTATTTTCGGGATTCCAAGGCTATAGATTGAGGATAAGAGATCCGGATAGCAAGGACATCGACTAAGAATATTAGATTTCGCGATATCAGGTGTGTAATTCTCCACACCATCTAGATCTGTTTGATTAATATATGTTTATAAGTCTTATATGTTTTGATAAATGCCGATATCCCTAAGATATTGACCCAAAGAGGGTATAAGCAAATCACCAGGTTAGTGAATGTTCTGATTAAATGATATAAGTATATTGATTTTACGTGATTGCATGGGTTGGGTTTGAAGAAAGGAGGAAGTTATATGTTGTAGCGGCTATTGCCGTGATCTGTTGTAGCGGCTTCTACCGTGATCTATTGTAGTGGCTACGGCCATGATCTGATGATGAGTAGCACGACTGCCATCAAGGCGTGTAGCGGTGTGGGTTGATTGTAGAAATCCCCAATGGTGTGAACGGCTAGTACGGGGGCGTGTAGCGGATGGACACCTAAGATATGGGTTGGGCTTTGCATATTATTTTGTTTTGTATATCAATTTTGATTATTATGTTTTATGGGGCTAAAGCCCAAATCTAATGGTGCACGAGGGTTGCACACTGAGTCTCACAACTCACCCTTTTAATTTAACAATTTCAGGTGACACCTAGTGCATCGGACCGGGCTGGAGAGGAACGCAAGGTGGTCATGCAAAAGAGCAATTAGATTCAGCTAAAAGACTTTAGTTTGTTATTTTTATATTTTGCGGATTTTTAAAAATGGTTGTAATAAGGCCACGGGCCACTAGACTATTATTTTTGTTTTGGGTTTTATTTGGGCTTTTAAGTTTTATGTTTCCAATTAAGTTAAGACATGTACGAAATTTCAGTTTTTTATTTAAAATCCACCAAGATAATTTATAACTTAATATTTTACACTTTAATGAATTATTAAGCTTTCGGAAAAAAGGTTTAAACCTAGTAATTGTTTTCCAAAATGCGACATGTTTTGTAAAATCCTCAAGTGACATACCGATCCGTTGGTAGCGTTTAGCCGGGTTTAGGTGTTACAATTGGTATCGAGCCCAGCTTTAAAACCCGGCTCTGGGGTTTTGGGGCTCAAAACATTTTCTAAAATGGGCTTTCAAACATAGATGTTTTAAGTGATACCAGTCATTAGCTCGGCATGGCACCTCGCCTCTCGCCCAAGTCCGCTGTAAGTACTCTAAACCATTATGTGAAATATATGTGGGCTTAATGGGCTTATTGGGACGAGATTAATCAAATTAGAACTTGATGGACTCTAGGCCTAGCTTAAACCACTTCTTAAATTTCATAAGACTTAATTCCACTAAACAAACCCATGAACGACCCATGAAGACTAGGGTGTGGTAACAGCATACGCATGTCAGGATTGATCCCAAGAGCTCAGTATTTAAGCGCCCTAGTGACTTACCCCTCTTCAGAATCCTACCCGTGCGAGGACTGCTCACCTTAGCCGAAGTTAGGTGTGGCAATAGACATACGCATGTCTAGGAGTAGATTCGTGGAGAGCTTGGTATTTAAGCATCCCGGTGACTCACCTCCTCTTCACTAGAATCTTACGATGTGTAGTGACTATTCATCCTAGCTACAAGGATTGGTTGATGGGCTAAACCTTATAATTAAAACCCAAAAGGACCAGCCACCCTATTTTTTAAAAAAATCCCCAAGTTTTGTAAAATTTTAAAACTACATTTGAGTTATGAAAAATTTCCAATCAACCATGTTTTGAAAACTTTACCCGAAAAACCTCATATTTACAAGAGTAACCCGGAATATGAAACTAAATTTCCCTAAAGTACCCCTGTTTTAAAAAAAAACAACAACATCATCGAAATATCCCTAGTTTGAAAAATTACCAAACTACCCTTATTTTGCAAAATGACCAAAAAACCCCTAGTTTGTAAAATTACCAAATTACCCCTAATTTATAAAATTACTAAATTACCTTGGATTTCAAAATTATCGAAATAACCCCGAGTTGTAAAATTACTAAAATACCTCTATTTTACAAAATTACCAAGGAACCCTATTTTGGAAAATTACGAAAATACCCCTATAGGAAAAATTACAAAAACACCCCTAGGTAGTGAAATAACGAAAACACCCTTATGTGATGAATGTAAGTGCTGGGATGCTATTTGTATGATGGTGATTGAATGTATGTTTCTTATTCTAGTTAGGGGATATGAACTTGAGACTGTTTTGTGAATACAAATTCGAAAGAACTACTTTTAAAATTATTATTCATAAGACTGCCCGTGGTAAAACAATGGAAAGAATTAATGATTCATAAAATTCTTAATCAAATAAATGCCAATCGGAAGAATGAGTACAAGGGGTCGAGGATGTCCGCTGCATGGATGCGGTAGGGGTAGGATGACCTTGTTTGAGCCAATAGGGTCTGGCCACGGGTTAGGAAATGAAATGTCGGATCCTCCAGCTGTGGAGGGAGAGTTACGGGATTAGGCGACCAGAGATGATGCTGTGTCTCAGGCGATGTTGCGAGTCCTTAAGAGAGTTGCTGGAGTAGGCATGGGTACAGGAGCCCGAAAATCTGTGCTGGAGCGGCTTAAGGCCAATGGGGTGGAAGTGTTTAGGGGCATTTGGTGTAGCCCCTAACACAGCTGAGTATTGGATGGAAGCGACTAAGCGCATAATGGGTGACTTAGATTTCACGGTAGAGGAAAAGTTGAAAGGGGTCGTGTCTCTTCTTCGAGACGAGGCCTATCAGTGGTGGCTCACGGTGAAAGAAGGTACTGCTGCAGACCTAATTGACTGGGATTTTTTAAGGAGTCATTCCAGGGAAAGTATGTTGGGGCCAGCTATATGGATGCACAAAGGAAGGTATTCTTGAACCTGGTGCAGGGAAGTAAGTCTGTGGCTGAATATGAGGCAGAGTTTCTGCGCTTGAGCCGCTACACTCGGGGAATAGTAGCAACAGAGTATGAACGTTGTGTATGGTTCGAGGATGGGCTGCGAAATGAGTTAAGGGTTCTGATAGCACCGCAAAGAGAGAGAGTTTTTGTGGCTTTGGTAGATAAGGTTAAAATAGCTGAGAAAGTGAAACGGGTCGAGAGACAAGAAAGGCATAAGGATCGGGGTAAGAGTAAGAGAACTTTTAGACCATCAAGAGTCCGGGAACTTTCGTAAGAGGCCTAAGATCGATGGGCGCCTCGTGCTCTGACGGGCCGTAATCGAGCATGTTCTACATGTGGGAGGACGACATGGGGAGTGCGAATGAAAATCGGTGGATGCTTTAGGTGTGGATCCACGAACATCTAATTAAGGACCGCCTCGATGGATCGGCATGCCAATGGGCCGAGGTTTGGATCAAAGTTAGAAGGTGATCACCGACCAAGGGGTCGTGGTGCAGCCAGAGGACGAAATGGATCTGGTCGAGGTCGTGAAGCACCTGGTAGAGGTGCAAGTAATGTAGATGCGAGGCAGCCAGGTCTAGTGTATGCAGTTCGCCGATGGGAGGATGGTGACGCACTAAATTTTATAACCGGTACGTTTCTTGTTGCTGATAACCCTTTTCTTACCTTAATTGATATTGGGTCAACCCACTCGTATGTTGCATGTTTAGTATCTGAGACTCTAAGTATAGACCATAAAATAACCACTAGAAAGATGATCAGAAGTTAGTCCCCAGGACAATCTAGGGTAGTGGACAAGCTATTTAAGGATGTACCGTTAGAGACTCAAGGGGTAGTGTTTCCGGCAAACTTAATGGAATTACCATTTGGAGAGTTTGACCTTATCTTATGAATGGATTGGTTGACAAGACATCGTACTAAGTTGGATTGTGGGTCTAAGCGTATGGTGTTAAGTACCCCAGAAGGCGGGGAGGTGGTTGTGTTAGAGAGAGAAGGAATTATCTATCCAATGTAGTGTCGGCGTTGAAAGTCATTAAGATGATTCTAAGGATGTAACACCTTTCTAGCTTTTATTAGTGCTTTGGATGCTAAGGAGGTAACTGTCGATGAGGTTCGAACAGTCAAAGATTTTACGGATGTCTTTCCGGAGGAGTTGCTAGGATTACCCCTAGATCGAGAAGTGGAGTTTGCAATAGAACTACTCCCGGGTACGGCTCCGGTATCTATTTCTCCTTATCGAATGGCGTCGAAAGAGCTGGTGGAGCTCAAAGCTCAGATCCAGAAACTTTTGGATCGAGGATTTATTCGACCGAGTGTGTCTCCATAGGGAGCACCGGTCCTATTCATAAAAAAGAAGGATGGCTCCATGCGTATGTGCGTGGACTGTCGTCAACTGAATAAGTTGACGATTAAGAATAAGTACCCATTACCGAGAATCGACGACCTGTTCAATCAACTTAAAGGAGCTTCAATCTTTTCAAAGATTGATCTAAGGTCGGGTTATCATCGCTAAAGGTAAAGGAAGGGACATTCATAAGACGCGTTTCGCACTCTGATGCGATCATTATGAGTTCTTGGTGATGCCGTTCAAAGTTGTTGTAACGCGCTTAGCAAAGATTTATGGATATGATGAACCAGGTATTCCAGCCATACCTTGATCGGTTCGTCGTGGTGTTCATCAACGATATCCTAGTATAATCCAAGTCTGAGGAGGAACATGATGCACATCTTCGGGTGATGTTGCAAATCCTGAGGGAGAAGCAGTTGTTCGCTAAGTTCAACAAGTGTGAGTTCTGGTTCAACAAGTTCAACAAGTGTCGATCATATCGGATAGGGACCCTAGGTTCACGTCACGATTTTGGAAGGCTCTTCAGCAAGCAATGGGAACAAGGTTAGACTTTAGTACCGCTTTTCACCCACAAACTGATGGTCAGTCTGAGAGGGTAATTCAGATCTTGGAAGATATGCTGAGGGGTTGCATCATTGATTCTAGGGGTAATTAGGAGGAGTATTTACCCTTGGCTGAATTCGTGTACAATAATAGTTATCAAGCTAGTATTCAGATGGCACCGTACGAAGTGTTATATGGAAGGAGATGTCGTACTCCTACGTGTTGGACGGAGTTAGGTGAATGTCAAGTGTTGGGTCCAGAACTAGTTTCGAAAATGAAAGAGAAAGTTAAGTTAATACGGGCTCGATTGAAGGAAGCGTCTGATCGACAGAAGTCTTATGCGGATTTAAAGCGGAAGGAGGTGGAATTTGCAGTAGGAGACCAAGTCTTTTTGAAGGTTTCTCCATGAAAAAAGGTAATGAGGTTTGGACGGAAGGGTAAGCTAAGTCCTCGGGTTATTGGGCCTTATCGGGTGCTAAAATGTGTGGCCCAAAGGCTTATCGCTTGAGTTGCCTTCAGAGTTAGAACGGATACATGACGATTCCATGTCTCGATGCTAAGACGTTATCGTTTGATCCATCGCACGTGGTGCCGTGGAAGAAATTGAAGTAAGGTCGATTTATCTTTTGAGGAGGAACTAGTGCAAATCTTGGATCGAGACGTAAAAGTGTTGAGAAGGAAGTCCGTCCTTTGGTCAAAGTTCTATGGCAAAATCTTGGTGCGTAAGAGGCGACGTGGGAGCGGAGGATGTTATGCGACGGCGATATCCCCATCTCTTTTGATCGTAAATTTCGAGGACGAAATTTATTGTAAGGTGGTAGAATCGTAACACCACGAATAATTGGAGTGCATGCATTTTATGTGTTTTGATCGCTTAAAATATTAATTTGAGAATTTGAGGTACAATTGGGGCTCAAATTGGCTGAGGTCTTGTTTTAAATATTTTGTTTAGACACTCTAAGGGCTTAAATTAAAGTTTTAATAGTTTAAGTGACATATTGGGCTTGTGGCCTAGCAACTAGGAGCACGGTAGAGGGGAGATTTAAATGGCGTCACTTGAGTGTGAGGAAGGCCCAAAATTTGGCTACTTGGAGTCCAAGTTTGAGGGCTAAATTTCGGCATTTAAAGGGGACAATAGGGGGGACGGCACAAGGCTATTTTTAGGGATTTTAATGTTTATTTTATGTGGATAATTAGGCGGATAATGAAGAGAGGAATTTGGGCTATTTTTGAGGAGATAATAGATCAAAGATTGGAGCCATCTTTAAGTGTTTAATGTTAGCCGAAATTATTAACAATTTGAAAAGAAAAGGGCATTCGGTTTTGGCTTAAGGTATGTATGCCAAAATTCCTAATTAGTTCTCTCATCTTTCTCTTTGCTTTGCCGAAATTCCTATGCTATTCTCCCTCTCTTTTCTTTTCTCCTCTTCAGTTGGCCGAGCCTCTAACAAATTCTTTTCTCATCTCATTCAAACCCTTTAGCCGAAACCTCTAAGTTTCCCTTACTTTTTGTTTACTTTCTTCAAAGCCGAAACACCTCGCTTAGATTTTCTAAAAGCCGAAAATGTGAGATCTAGTCTTCCATATGTGTGCCGAAATTTTGAAGAAACCAATAGGTATGTGTCAATTTTGAGTTTCCAATATTTCTCCGGCTTTTCAAAGTCTCTAGTCGAATAGCTAATCAAGTGACGAATCAAAAGTTTTTCTTATTTTTCAAAGATTTTGGGATCCGAAAAGGAGTTCAATGCCTAGATCTTTAAAGTCAAGGTTCAAGAACCTTTGAGTCGTGTTATTTTTGGGATTCCAAGGCTATAGATTGAGGATAAGAGATCGGATAGCAAGGACATCGACTAAGAATATTGGATTTATGATATCGTGTGTAATTCTCCACACCATCTAGATCTATTTGATTAATATATGTTTATAAGTCTTATATGTTTTGATAAATTCAAATCCCAAGATATTGATGTAAACCCAAAGAGGGTATAAGCAAATCACCGAAGTTAGTGAATGTTCGATTAAATGATATAAATATATTGATTTTACGTGATTGCATGGGTTGGGTTTGAAGAAAGGAGGAAGTTATATGTTGTAGTGGCTATTGCCGTGATCCGTTATAGCGGTTCCTTATCGTGATTTCTCTTGTGATCATAGTGGCTACTACCATGATCTCGATGATGAGCAAAGACGACCGCCATCAAGACGCAGTAGCGGTATGGGTTGATTGTAAAATCCTCAATGGTGTAAGCTACTGATGCGGGCCGTGTAGCGGATGGACACCTAAGATATGGGTTGGGCTTTGCATATTATTTTCGTTTTGTATATCAATTTTGATTATTATGTTTTATGGGCTAAATCCCAAATCTAATGGTGCACGAGGTTGCACATCGAGTCTCGCGACTCACCCTTTTAATTTAACAATTTTAGGTGACACCTAGTACATCGAACCCAATTTGGAAAGGAACGCGAGGTGGCCATGCAAAAGAGCAATTGATTCACTAAAAGACTTTAGTTTGTTATTTTATATTTTGCGGATTATTAAACATGGTTGTAATAAGGCCACGGGCCACTAGACTATTATTTTTGTTTTGGGTTTTATGTTGGGCTTTTAAGTTTTATGTTTCCAATTAAGTTAACACATGTACGAAATTTCAATTTTTATTTAAAATCCACCAAGATAATTTATAACTTAATATTTTACACTTTAATGAATTCTTAAGCTTTCGAAAAAAAAAGGTTTAAACCTAGTAATTATTTTCCAAAATGCGACATGTTTTTGTAAAATCCATTAAGTGACATACTAGATCCGGTGGTAGCATTTGGGTGGGTTTGGGGTGTTACATTGGCTCTTGCTAAGACATAAATTTTGTAAATTGCCAAGATTGATGGCACATTTTATCATTTATGAAATTTCAATGTTATTAATGTGAGTGCATGTGGATTAAGAGAGGCTTGTTAGTTTGTCAAATAAATCCAGGTAGAGTAAGGTGTAGGGATGTTAGAAGCTTGGTAAATAGCCTTCATGTGCCACATGGGTAGACACACGGGTGTGTGTCTAAGCCGTGCTAACCCTGCATCTTATTATTACTAATTAGAATAGGCCACGGGCAAATCCCACACCGTGTGCATGAACCATGTAAGACACATGGTAGGGACACGGGCGTGTCCAAGCTGTGCTAAATTAGTTTTTAACTTCCCACGGGTGGAAGACACGGGCATGTTGTGAGGGTACACGGGCGTACCCCTATTTCACATAGGCGTGCCCTAGCCGTGTGAGTTTTGGCAGAATGTTGGGGTTTTTGGGCACGGTGTGAGCACATAGGCGTGTGTGACTACACACGGGCGTGTGTATCATCTAGCACGGGCGTGCACTGTTTATATGAAAAGAAATTTTATGGACCGTAAGACTTCCGATATGGTCCCGAGAGTTCTCATAGGTACAATTGAGATCTCATAGGTTGAGTGTGAAGTAGTTGAAGAGATTCGAGAAGAGTAGTCAAGTTGTGCCTAAGTGGCGATCAGATAAATTGTTTGGTAACGTCTCGTGCCCGATTCTAGCGGGGATTACGGGTAAGGGGTGTTTTAGTTCTTGTATAGATAGATTTGGAGGATGCCCTGCCAGGGGTAGATAATATGCCTTTGACATTGACGGAGAAAGAGAAGAAGCATAAAAATTGAAAGGTTTTATCGCAATTACATCTGCATCTGTTGAGTGAAATTCTACAAGACGTGATGAAGGAAAAGACTGCCGATGCATTATGGGAAAAGCTGCAACAGCTATGCATGTCGAAAACATTAACTAGCAAGTTGCATGTGAATCAACGTCTTTATGCTCATCGTTTGGAGGAATATGCGTCTGTGCACGAACATTTAACTGTGTTTAAAGAAATTCTCTCAAACCTAGAGGCCATGGGGGTTTAATATGATAAATAAGATTTAGGGTTAATTCTACTTTGTTCGTTGCCTACATCTTATTCAACCTTTAGAGATACGATTTTGTATAGCCTTGAATCTCTCACAGTTGATGAAGCCTATGCTTCCTTAACATCATATGACAGGATGAAGCATCTTATGTCTAGATCTGACTCTCAGGCAGAGGGTTTTATTGTTCGTGGGAGACAAGAACAAAATACTGATGATAATCGTGGGAGGACACAAGAACAAAATTATGGTAAATCTAATGGTAGATCAAGATCTTCAAGCAAAGGTAAAACCTGTAACTTCTGCAAAAAGAAAGGGCACATTAATTCTGAGTGCTATAAGTTGTAGAATAAGATCAAAGAGAGGTGGTGAATCAAAAGGGAAAATAATCAGAAAAATCCGGAAGTTGATGTTGTAGAAGACTACAGTGATGATGAACTCATAGTTGCTTTTGCCAATAACCCTAAAGTGAGCGAGGAATGGATCCTTGATTCTGGTTGCACCGTTCATATAAGTCTCAATCGGGATTGGTTTATAACATATGAAATAGTGTTTGAAGGTGTTATTTTGATGGTAAATAATGTTTCATGTAAAATCACATATATTGGCTCGATCAAAATTAATATGTTCGATGGAGTCGCCAGAAACTTAGTGGCGTACGACATGTACTAGAACTAAAGATACTTTTGATTCAAAGGGGCATAAGTACACAGCTGAAAGTGGGGTTCTAAAGATTAACAAGGGTTCCCTCGTTGTGATGAAAGGGCAGAGAAATACTACCAAGTTATATGTTTTGCAAGGTTCAATTGTTACTGGTGATGCAACCATTGCTTCATTTTCCTTGTTAGATGATGATGTTACTAGACTTTAGCATATGCATCTAGGGCATGTGAGTGAGAACGATATGGCAGAATTGAACAAAAGAGGACTCCTTGATGGACAACGCATTAGCAAACTAAAGTTTTATGAGCACTACGGTTTTGGGAAGCAAATGAGATTTCGATTCACTAGAGGAATCCATAACACGAAGGGAACGCTAGATTATATACATTCTAATCTTTAAGGACCATCTAGAGTGCCTTCGAAGGGTGGCGCTAATTATGTGCTGACGATCATTGATGATTTTTCTAGAAAGGTTTGGGCATTCTTCCTAAAGCAGAAAAGTGATGTGTTTCCATATTTAAGGCTAGGAAAACAATGATCGAGAAGCAGACAGGAAAATAGATAAAACACCTCGCATAGATATTAGCTTGGAATTCTATTATGATGAGTTTAATGAATTGTGCAAATCAGAAAGGATCATGAGACACTTGATAGTTTGTCATACTCCACAACAAAACGACATTGTAAAATGAATGAATAGAACAATCACGGAAAAGGCTTGATGTATACTACTGCATGTTTTTTTAATAATCGATATCCATCCATTGCCATTGAGAAAAAAAGACTCCACAAGAGATATAGTCTGATAATCTTGCTAATTATTCTAATTTGAAGATTTTTTGGTGTATTGTGTATGCTCATGTTGATAATGGGAAATTGGAACCTAGATCAATCAAATGTTTTTTTCTTGATTATAAGGTTGATGTTAAAGGATATAAATTATAGTGTCCTGAAAATAGAAAAGTTGTGATTAGTAGAAATATTATTTTTTTATGAAACTACTATGCTACCTAATTTTTCTCTTAAAGACTCTTCCAATAAACACCAGCAAAGTCCAAGCACACATGTGAAGCAGGTGGAGCTAAAGATTGATCTAGAATCTACAATAGAGTATACTCCTCATATTAGTACAGAAACTCGAGTAGAGTTGCTTCTTCACCACAATTTTTGTAACATCCTGAATTAGGGGTTGTTTGGAATTAAATTATTTTTCATGTGCTTGCTTGAAAAAAATTTTATGCTATGATCATTTGACATGTTTTAGGGTCTAGAAATAACCCCGAGCTAGGCTTGACTTAGAACTAAAAATTTCTTTTCAAGTGTTAAAAGAAGGGAGCTAGGTGAGATAAGGGGTTAAGGAAATTTTGGAAGGAACATGACACAAGGTTTGAATTGGCACGATTGGCTTGGTGCGTCTAAGGGGGTTGCAAGGGAGGAGGTTCGATTCTTGGGAGTAACAAGGGGGAAGTGTTTTTACTTTTGGGTTTTTTTTAGGCGTTAGAGAAAGGGGTAAGAAGGCTTTAAAGAATTTTGTGGGTAAGGTTTTGACATGAAAGTCAGGTTGGTGGAGTGGCTTGGGGTGCCACTTAAGGGCCTTGGTGTATGGACTCGAGTTCGAGTCATGATGGACGCAAGGGGGTTTTATTTTTAGGCTTTTGGGCATTAAAGGAAAGGGGGCCAGGTATGAAGGACTTATAACTAAATGATAGGGTTCTATGACATGAAAGTCAATTGGGAGAAATGGCTTGGGGCGTTGGAAGAGAGGGCTGCGGCAGTGAGGTCTTGGTTTCGAACCCAAGAAGCTGCAATTGGCATTTTTATTTTTTATGAAACCGGCGTGAATGGGAGAAGGGAGTAATGGTTTGAAATTGGACTTTTAAGGTGATATGGATAGACTTTGTCTTCCTTTAAATTTTTGGCTGGGAGAGTTAGTAATATTGTTATACTATATTTTATTTTTATCTCATTAGTTTAAAGAAGTGATTAAGGGATAATTAGAAGATAAATGTTATTCTTTTTGGGTGATAATTAAACTAGAAATTATCACCAAAAAGAGAGGTGATGGCCGACTATAGGATTCCTTGGGAAGGGTGGCCACAATCGGTTTTATCTTTAAGGAGTGCCAAAGTTCAACCAATTTTCTTTTCTTTCTCTCCAAATTGTCAGCTTAGAATTCTCCCTAGCCTCTCTTGCCAAAATTCTTCAAAAGTTCTCTTCTTCTCTTGCTTCTTTTTAGCAAACCTACCTCCTCTTTTAGAGAAAATTCCAGCCCTTCCATCTTGTGATTAGCGAATCTCCCTTAAAGAAAGGTGCTTTGTTTTTTCTCTTCATTGAAGGTAGCGAATCCCCTCACAACACTAAGAGGTGCTGACTTGTGGTGTTAAGGGCGATATAATTATCAAGGTAAGGGCGATACCTCTTTTAGGTTCAAAGATTATGGTAGAATGGCCTATGGCTCTTATTAATGTGGTTAAACCGATTATAGGAAGCCATAGTCGATTGAAGGAAGCTTCCGGGATTCGTTTTCCTAAGAAAGGGTGGTAAGTAGCATTCGGCCATAGGCCTTGATTATGTGTGTTTGTGCAAGCCGATTTTTAACGTGTGTTTTGGTAAGGATCTCGAAGACTCAAGTGATAAATTCAGGATTTCGATAAGTGGGGTAAGTGAATAGTTACATTCGGCCAAGGGCCATTTGTTAAAAAGTTTATTGTTTAAATGACAAAACTTACATGTGCCATGAATCTAGGGACTATTCGGCCAAGGCTAATTAAGGCTTGAGATTTGTTTGGAAATCAAATCCGTTTAAGGTGAGTGCCGCAAGAGCCTTTGGTATTTCATTTAGTTTGGCCGAATAGGCCAAAGTCCCTAAACATGTTGTTGGCCGATTATAGGTCAAGAGATCTAGCGTCGTAGATCAAATCTTCGGGATCTAGGATTCGTGGTAGTATCAGGTGTGTAAAAAACTCACTACACACTTTATTAGTTTACATGACTATGTTGTTTTTTTTTTATCATTGTGGTAGTGCTTGTGGACATAAGCATGGATTTCGGGTAAGCCCCTATCTCCTGATCTATGATGTATGTGTTGCCATCATATGCTGTTAAATGCATGATATATGATATTTGTGATGTAAGCATGATGATGGTGGGATTGATGAGAGGAGGGGATGATTTTATGGATTGTCACCAGTGGTTTTGACCACAAGATGGGTTGGCCCCATCGATTTAATGTGACTTTGGTCACCAAAGGGTTTTGACCACACCGATGATAATTGTGACTAAGTCCCAAAGGTTTGCTACCACCAAAGTGGTTTTGACCACATTATGATATTTGTGACCTATGGTCATCGATGGTTTTGACCACACGATGGGTTGGCCCCATCATTTAAATTGTGACACTAGTCACCATTGGTTTTAACCACCAGTGGTTTTGACCACACGGGGTAGTAAAGGAGTATGGATGGTTAGTTGGGTTGCATGTGCATGTTAAATTAACAATATGTGTATGAGTTGTATTTTCCGGGTGGGGGGATTTACACACTGAGTCTTGGTGACTCACCCCTTCCCAAACTATTTTGCAGATGAGTAGATCGCGGAGATGGAGCCGGAGAGGACTCGAGGCGGCCATGCTTATCGTTGGATTTAAACTTATTTTGTTATAGATAATATTACTTATTTCCTAAGCCATTTTATTTTGGGATTGTAATAAGGCCGCTATTTATTATTTGGATGTTATTTTATTTTACTTATGCTTTGCTACAAATGAATTTACAAATGATATGTAAACCGGTTAAAAGTAATTTTTCAAACTTAATAAACTTTGACTGATTTTCAAATATGTTACCATCGGTAACAAAAATAAACCAAGTCAACTACAACTTTGACGATTTTAAAATGTTATACGATCCAACGTTTTCAAAGGGGTTTATCAACACAACTATGTTTATAAAAATCCCAACTGAGTTTTCAAACACCGTCTTAATACCCTTTAACAAATTTTCACCAGACAAGATTCAAACCATTTACTCCGTGACATACCATATCCGATCAAGACTCATGGGCCGAGTTTGGGGTGTTACATTTTTGGTATCAGAGCCCGATTCAAAACTCGACTGTGGGGGCCCAAGGCCCAAAACGTTTTATTTTTATGTTAGTAGGCCTTATTAGAATGTTTTGGAAAATTGTTTATGGGTTGAACAAAGATGGCACCGAGTCTCCGCAACAATCCGCCTGTAAGTACTTCTATCCATTTTGTGAATATTTGATGAGGGTAGTAGGGTAAATTGGGAACGAGACTATTAGAATAGAAATTGTTGAACCCTAGGGTTAGCATACCCCAACAAACCATGTATAAGATTTAATAATTTCTTAAACAACCCTATGAGTTGTCACTGAGCAAGGGATGTGGCAATCGTTATACGCATGTCTAGGATTGGATTCGGTGGGAGCCTGGTATTTAAGCAATCCTAGTGACTCACCTCCTACTCACTCAAATCCTACCCAGTGCGTAGTAATCTGCTCATCCTAAATGAGATTTACACACTCACAAAGCTAAACTTGATAACTAAAACCCGAAAGGGACTAGCCATTTTGTTTTTGAAGTAACTACAACCTTGTTTTTATAAAGGAAAAAAATGATGACCAAAATACCCCTCAGTTGAAAAATGACCAAAATACCCCTGGCTTATAAATTACCAAAATACCCTCCGTATGAAAAATTTCCAAATAGAAAATTTTCAAAATATCTTTCTTTTGTGAAATCAACTAGAACCAAATTTTGGAAATCTTTTTATGAAAAATTACTAAAATACCCCTAGTGGTGAAATTACAAAATTGCCCCTAACCAACAAAATTACCAGAATGATCCTGAGCTTCAAAATTTTGCAACATCACTATTTTGGAAAGTGCAATTATCAAAAAGCCCTCAAAGTTTTACAACTTTTGAAATACCCCTGATTTGTTAAATTTTACAAATTCACCCTGATTTGTAAAATTACCAAAATACCCCCGAAGTCCAAAATTACCGAAATACCCCCGGATTCTAAAATTTGTTTTCAAAATACCCCAAAATTTAAAAGCTCCAAAATACTTTTGACAAAATCATTCGAGAACTTTTATTTTTGAAAAATTACAAAAATACCCCTATAGGACAAATTACGAAAATACCCCTGGGTAGTGTAAAAACAATCACAATGAAAACTACAACGTCTCTTTGAATGAATGAATGGAAAACTGTGTGCATGTATGATACGAAAGAACCACTCCTAGAAACTTCTATCATAAAATTTCTTCGCGGATAATCCAATGAAACAAGTACTAATGCATAAAATTCTTAAACAGATAAACGCAATCGTTAGAAATGAGTACGAGAGGTCGTGGACGTCCACCCCATGGTCGTGGTAGAGGTAGGATGACTTTGTCCGAGCCAGTAGGGTCTAGATATGGGTCTGGAAATGAGATATCGGATCTGCCGGCAGCGAAAACTGAGTTTCAAGATCAGACTGGTGGTAACGATGTAGTATCCCAAGCGGTCATGTGAGTGTTGAAACGAGTTCTCGAGGCAAAGCGCAGCGTAGGAGCCCGTAAATCGTGGGTTGAACGACTCGGACTAACAGACGGAGGTGTTTAGAGGAGTTTCTGAGTGGCACCCAAAGTCTTGGTAATCTTGGTTGGAAGCAATGAAAGGATCATGGATGACCTAGATTTTACAAACCGAGGAGAAATTGAAGGGTATAATTTTTTGCTTCGGATGAGTCATATCGGTGGTGGCTCACCAGTAAGGGATGGAACAGTGGCGTAAAATCTCACCGGGAATTCTTCGTGGATGTCTATCAAAAGAAGTATATCGAACTAGCTACGTGGATGCACAATGAAGGCTTTCTTGAATCTGGTTCAAGGCAATAAGACGGTGGCCGAGTATGAGGCCGAATTCCTTCGGTTGAGTAGGTATGCACGGGGTATTGTAGGTACCGAGCATGAACGCTGTGTTAGATTCGAGGATGGGCTGAGAGATGAGCTGAGGATGATGATAGCTCCACAACAGGAACGGGAGTTCGCTGTCTTAGTGGAGAAATCGAAGGTTGCTGAAGGAGTAAGACAGTCGGTTAGACGGAATCAAGATAGAAATTGGAATAAGAGAAGCTCGGGGCCTTTAAGGTTCTCTGGTAATCAGCAGAAGAGGACAAGGTTTGGGGGGTCGGATCAAGATGCTAGGCCTGCTGCTGCTAATCCTCAATGGCCGCCACGGTGTGCTCGATGTGGCAAGTCTCACACGGGGGAATGTTAGAATGGTAACCGAGGATGCTTCGAGTGTGGGTCCTTAGAGCATCGAGTTAGAGATCGTCCAAAAAGGCAAATAGACCGAGATCGGAGGGCGGGATCGTGCAAGAATAGAAGGATAACCAACAACCTCGGAGGGTCGTGGTGCGGGAAGAGGAGGTAATGGTGCCGGCAAAGGTCGTGGGCACCGAGGGGAAATACCGGTGGTACTGAGGCTAGACAACCTGGTTTGGTCTATGCCGCGAGGCGTCAAGAGGGGGCGACACACCGGACGTCATAACCGGTATGTTCTTGATCTTTGGTGAGCCCTATAATACTTTGATTGACATTGGCTCAACCCACTCATACATTACTAGTAGCGTAGTGGAAACTTTGCATTTAGACTCTGAGCTTACTTCTAGGAAGATGACTGTATTAAGCCCCCTAGGTCACTCTGTAGAAGTAAGTAAACTCTATAGGGACGTACCCCTAAAACTTCAAGGGGTCGCGTTCTTAGCAGACTTGATGGAACTACCGTTTCGGGAGTTCGATCTAATTCTCGGGATGGATTGGCTAGTAAAGTATCAGGCTAGCTTGGATTGCACAGCTAAGCGCATGGTAATAAAGAGCATGGAAGGTGATGAGGTGGTGATGATAGGCAAAAGGAGGGATTACCTATCTAATTTGGTTTCGGCATTAAAGGCAGAAAGGATGGTTAGGAAGGGTTGTGAAGCTTATGTGGTGCATGTTTGTGCTTTGGAAGCTAAGGATGTTGCTGTGAGAGATGTCCGGACCGTAAGAGACTATATGGATGTGTTTCCAAAGGAACTTCCAGGTCTACCTCCAGACCAAAAGGTTAAATTTGGTATAGATCATTACCCGAACCGCGCCAGATCTATAGCTCCGTGTCGGATGGCGCCGAAAGAATTGGTGGAGTTGAAGGCACAGATTCAGAATTATTGGATGAGGTTCATCCGACCAAGTGTATCGCCTTGGGAGCTCCAGTCTTTGTTTGTCAAGAAGAAGGATGGGACAATGAGGATGTGTATAGACTATCGGCAATTAACAAGTTGACAATAAAGAACCGGTATCCTTTGCCTGTGATTGACGATCTATTCGATCAACTCAAAGGGCATCGGTGTTTTCTAAGATTGACCTTAGGTCGTGGTACCATCGACTTAAGGTGAAGGAGGTGATGTTCACAAGACGACATTCCATACTCGGTATGGCCACTCTGAGTTTCTAGTAATGCCTTTTGGTTTGATAAATGCACCGACCGCTTTATGGACATGATGAACCGGTTTTCCAACCCTATCTGGATCGGTTCATTGTTGTCTTCATAGACGATATTTTGGTGTACTCGAAGTCGGAGGAGGAGCATGACGACATCTTCATGTGGTTCGCAAGTTCTAAGGAGAAACAATTTGACGCCAAATTCAAAGAAATGTGAGTTCTAGCCAAGGAGGTAACTTTTCTAGGGCATGTAGTTTCAGCTGAGGGCATCAGGGTGGATCCCCGCAAGATTGAAGCAGTATTAGAGTGGAAACCACCCAAGTCTGTTATAAAAATTCAGAGTTTTCTGGGGTTGGCAGGATATTACCGAAGATTTGTGGAAAATTTCTCCTTAATCATAGCACCGTTGACTAAGCTGTTGAGAAAAGGGGTTCCATTTGTATGGTCTGAGAAGCAGCAAGAGAGTTTTGATAAGCTGAAGAGGATTCTGACAGAAGCACCGGTCTTAATTCAGCCTGAGGCAGAAAAGGAGTTCATTGTATATTGCGATGCATCACATACTGGTCTAGGCTGTGTATTGATGCAAGAAGGGAAGATGGTCGCTTATGCGTCACGGCAGTTGAGGCCTCACGAAGTTAACTACCCGACTCATGATCTAGAATTGGCGGCTGTGGTGTTTGCCTTGAAGATATGGAGGCACTATCTGTATGGGGAGAAGTCGGTGGTGTACACGATCATAAGAGTTCAAGTACCTCCCACTCGGAAAGATTTAAATCGAGGCGGAGGTGGATTGAGTTGTTGAAGGACTACGATTGCTCGATCGAATACCATCCGGAAGGCTAATGTGGTAGGCGATGCATTGTCGAAAGGTGGTAGTGGATTTATGAGCTATGTTTGCCCATCTAAGTCTCTATGAGGATGGGAGCCTTTTGGCGTAATTGCAAGTGAAGTCGTCTTGGATTAATGAGGTTAAGGAAAGGCGGATGACCGATGAAACTTTGAATACTCGAGGTTGCAAGTACGTAATGGTGAGGCCAAAGGTTTCAGTTTGGGCAGTGATGGAGTGTTGTACTTTCAGGGAAGAGTATGCATGCCTAAGGATGATAAATTGAGGCAGCGAATTCTTAAAGAAGCTCATAGTAGTGCGTCGCTATGCACCGGAAAGCGATAAGTGTATCGGGATTTAAGAGAGCAGTTTTAGTGGCCGGGTCTTAAGCGGGAAGTAACCGAGTTGGTAGGCAAGTGTCCGACATGCCAACAAGTTAAGGCGAGCATCAATTGCCATTAGTATCATATTCTGTAGGCAAAGATCCCACAAAGGAAATAGGAGGAGATTACTATGGATTTCGTAAGTGGGCTTCCCCTTACGCCCAGTAAGAAAGATGCAGTTTGGGTGGTAGTAGACCGGTTGACTAAGTCGGCCCATTTCATACCGGTAAGGGTTGACTACTCGCTTCAAAGATTAGCCAAGTTGTACATCGCAGAGATAGTACGATTGCATGGAGTACTTGTGTCCATTATTTCGGATCGAGATCCTCGGTTCACGTCGAGATTCTGGAAGGCCTTAGATTAGGAGTTAGGCACGAAGTTGAATTTCAGCACGGCTTTTCATCCGCAGTCTGATGGACAATCTGAGAGGGTTATCCAAGTGTTGGAAGACATGTTGAGGGGCTATGTTTTGGGTTTTCATGGTAGTTGGGAGGAGTACCTACCTTTAGCATAGTTCGCTTATAACAATAGTTATCAGCGAGTATTTAGATGGCACCATATAAGGCATTTGATGGTCGAAAATGCCGTACTTAAACATGTTGGGCGGAACTAGGAGAACGTTGGATGTTGGGCGAGTTAGTAGCGAGATGGAGGATAAGGTTAAAGTGATTTGGGATCGCCTTAAGGAGGCGCGGACGAGTAAATCCTCTGCGATCTTAAGCGAAGAGAGGTTGAATATGCAGTGGGTGATAAGGTCTTCTTGAAGGTATCACCTTGGAGGAAGGTGTTGAGGTTTGGCCGAAAGGACAAGCTAAGCCCTAGATTCATCGGACCGTACACGGTGTTGAAATGCGTGGGACCGATAGCTTACCAGCTTGAGTTGCCAGCAGAATTGAGCCAGATACATGACGTCTTCCACGTTTTAATGCTGAGACGCTATCGATCGGATCCATCACATGTAATGCCGATTGCGAAAATTAAGGTGAGCCGGACTTGTCTTTCGAGGAGGAGCCAGTGCAAATTTTGGATCGAGATGTCAAAGTTCTTCGAAGAAAGTCAGTGCCTTTGGTTAAAGTACTATAGCGAAACCATGGTACGGAGGATGCCACATGGGAACCCGAGGATGTGATGCGGCAACAATACCCCCAACTTTTCTGATCTAGGTAATTTCGAGGCCGAAATTCTTTTAAGGGGGTAGAACTGTAACATCCTGAATTAAGGGTTGTTTGGAATTAAATTATTTTTCATGTGCTTGCTTGAAAAAAATTTATGCTATGATCATTTGACATGTTTTAGGGTCTAGAAATAACCCCGAGCTAGGCTTGACTTAGAACTAAAAATTTCTTTTCAAGTGTTAAAAGAAGGGAGCTAGGTGAGATAAGGGGTTAAGGAAAATTTTGGAAGGAACATGACACAAGGTTTGAATTGGCACGATTGGCTTGGTGCGTCTAAGGGGGTTGCAAAGGAGGAGGTTCGATTCTTGGGAGTAACAAGGGGGAAGTGTTTTTTCTTTTAGGTTTTTTTTAGGCGTTAGAGAAAGGGGTAAGAAGGCTTTAAAGAATTTTATGGGTAAGGTTTTGACATGGAAGTCGGGTTGGTGGAGTGGTTTGGGGCACCACTTAAGGGCCTTGGTGTATGGACTCGAGTTCGAGTCATGATGGACGCAAGGAGAGTTTTATTTTTAGGCTTTTGGGCGTTAAAGGAAAGGGGCGGTATGAAGGACTTATAACTAAATGATAGGGTTCTATGACATGAAAGTCAATTGGGAGAAATGGCACAGGCGTTGGAAGAGAGGGTCATGCAAAGAGGTCTTGGTTTCGAACCCAAGAAACTGCAATTGGCATTTTAATTTTTTGTGAAACTAGCGTGAATGGGAGAGGGGAGTAATGGTTTGAAATTGGACTTTTAAGGTGATATGGATAGACTTTGTCTTCCTTTAAATTTTCGGCTGGGAGAGTTAGTAATATTGTTATACTATATTTTATTTTTATCTCATTAGTTTAAAGAAGTGATTAAGGGATAATTAGAAGACAAATGTTATTCTTTTTGGGTGATAATTAATCTGGAAATTATCACCAAAAAGAGAGGTGATGGCCGGCTATAAGATTCCTTGGGGAGGGACTGCCACAATCGGTTTTATCTTTAAGGGAGTGCTAAAAGTTCAACCAATTTTCTTTTCTTTCTCTCCAAATTGCTGCTGCCGAATTCTCCCTAGCCTCTCTTGCCAAAATTCTTCAAAAGTTCTCTTCTTCTCTTGTTTCTTTTTAGCCGAACCTACCCTCCTCTTTTAGAGAAAATTCCAGCCCTTCCATCTTGTGATTAGCCGAATCTCCCTTAAAGAAAGGTGCTGTTCTTTTCTCTTCATTGAAGGTAGCCGAACCCCCCTCACAACACTAAGAGGTGCTGACTTGTGGTGTTAAGGGCCGATATAATTATCAAGGTAAGGGGCGATACCCTCTTTTAGGTTCAAAGATTATGGCCGAATGGCCTATGACTCTTATTAATGTGGTTAAACCGATTATAGGGAAGCCATAGTCGATTGAAGGAAGCTTCCGGGATTCGTTTTCCTAAGAAAGGGTGGTAAGTAGCATTCAGCCATAGGCCTTGATTATGTGTGTTTGTGCAAGCCGATTTTTAACGTGTGTTTTGGTAGGGATCTCGAAGACTCAAGTGATAAATTCGGGATTTTGGTAAGTGGGGTAAGTGAATGGTTACATTCGGCCAAGGGCCATTTGTTAAAAAGTTTATTGTTTAAATGACAAAACTTACATGTGCCATGGATCTAGGGACTATTCGGCCAAGGCTAATTAAGGCTTCGAGATTTGTTTGGAAATCAAATCCGTTTAAGGTGAGTGCCGCAAGAGCCTTTGGTATTTCTTTTAGTTTGGCCGAATAGGCCAAAGTCCCTAAACATGTTGTTGGCCGATTATAGGTCAAGAGATCTAGCGTCGTAGATTGGATCTTCGGGATCTAGGATTCGTGGTAGTATCAGGTGTGTAAAAAACTCACTATACACTTTATTAGTTTACATGACTATGTTGTTGTTTTTTTTATCATTGTGGTAGTGCTTGTGGACATTAGAATGGATTTCGGGTAAGTCCCCCATCTCATGATCTATGATGTATGTGTATGCTATCATATGCTGTTAAATGCATGATATATGATATTTGTGATGTAAGCATGATGATGGTGGGATTGATGAGAGGAAGGGATGATTTTATGGATCGTCACCAAAGGTTTTGACCACAAGATGGGTTGGCCCCATCGATTTAATGTGACTTCTGGTCACCAAAGTGGTTTTGACCACACCGATGATAATTGTGACTAAGTCCTGGTTTGGTACCACCAAAGGGTTTTGACCACATTATGATATTTGTGACCTATGGTCATCGATGGTTTTGACCACGCGATGGGTTAGCCCCATCATTTAAATTGTGACACTAATCACCAGTGGTTTTGACCACCAGTGGTTTTGACCACACGGGGTAGTAAAGGAGTATGGTTGGTTAGTTGGGTTGCATGTGCATGTTAAATTAATAATATGTGTTTGAGTTGTATTTTTCGGGTGGGGGATTTACACACTGAGTCTTGGTGACTCACCCCTTCCCAAACTATTTTGCAGATGAGTAAATCGCGGAGATGGAGCCGGAGAGGACTCGAGGCGGCCATGCTTATCGTTGGATTTAAACTTATTTTGTTATAGATAATATTACTTATTTCCTAAGTCATTTTATTTTGGGATTGTAATAAGGCCGCTATTTATTATTTGGATGTTATTTTATTTTACTTATGCTTTGCTACAAATGAATTTACAAATGATATGTAAACCGGTTAAAAGTAATTTTTCAAACTTAATAAACTTCTACGGGTTTTCAAATATGTTACCATCAAGTAACAAAAATAAACCAAGTCAACTACAACTTTGACGATTTTAAAATGTTATACGATCCAACGTTTTCAAAAGGGTTTATCAACACAACTATGTTTATAAAAAGCCCAACTGAGTTTTCAAACACCGTCTTAATACCCTTTAACAAATTTTCACCAGACAAGATTCAAACCATTTACTCCGTGACATACCAGATCCGGTCAGGACTCATGGGTCGGGTTTGGGGTGTTACAATTTTTTTATTGCCAAGAACAAACTTAGAAGAGAAATTAAACCTCCAAAGAGGTACGCCGAAGCTGATCTAGTTGCTCATGCTTTAAATGTGACTGAAGATATAGATGCAAATCAAGAAAATTGAAGCAAACTTAATACTCATGATAATCCTGCAGATATGATGACTAAGTCACTTCCTACAACTAAGTTCGAGCATTGTTTGAACTTGGTTGGTGTTCATTGTTAAAGAATACCCTTCAAGGGTTTCGTGGAAGAGGTGGAAAACTTGTTCGTTGGGAATTCGTGTCAATGTAGAGATTGTTAGAGTTGTGTAACCAAAATTCTAAGAGATTCCTTGCAAGTTAAGTTAAAAAATACATATTTTCTTTCTAGAAGATTTAGTATTTATTAGTATAATATATTTAACATTTATTAGCATAATATATTTGACATTAATTAGAATTAGGTTTTTTCAACCTATAAATAGATGTAGTCGAAACTACTCTTGTATCATTCGAATTTGACATCAGTGAATTTTCTTCCTCTCTACCCGTGGTTTTTTCCGAAAGAATTTTCATGTAAAATTTGTGTGTTGTATTTTTCTTTCTTTTTATTTGCTATCTTTCTACATTGCCATTATTAACGTTCAATTTTTAACATCTTTAATAATATTATAATAAAAACTTGTAGAAAATAAAATGATGTGAAATCATTTAATTGGTTAGGCCTATGACTCAAATGGTGGAAATGGCATATGCAATAATGTGTCATTTGAATGTATCTTGGGTAGTGATATTGAAAAATTAAGAGCCCGAGCAAATGGCTCATCGGTATCTTGCCCCAAGACTTAAATGAAAATAACTGAGGACATCCGTACATGCTCTAGAAAATATAATCATACGAGATCATAACATTAAAGAGTTAGTGAAGATGAAGTTCCAACCAAAAACTATTGTCTTTTTGCTTGTTAATTAACCAATGTTTTATGCGAAGTAAATTCGAACAGTAGACTTGAATGTCCTTTAATTCCTTAAAATTTACAAATTACAGGCTCAACTAAATATAAATAATTGGATGTAATGCAGCTCAAGCTTAAAATAGTTTGGGTTACTTACCGACATTAGGGTGGGTGGGGAAGATATGTGTCAGCAGAAGTAAAGACATCCATCATAAACAAGAGAGATTCTCGAAGTATTGATAAGAATGAAATCGTTCATAATGCAAATGATCATCCTCCCCTAAATATAGGGACCCAATTCTGATACCTGGTCCCAGATCATATAGCATTTTCCATGCCCCTTGTCTGAAATCAAAGCTAATTATTTTACCATCTGCCCAAACCACTACCATTGGCTCGTCCTGTTTCTCGGATCCAATAATACACACACCCGAGAATCCGGGATAGTACTCGATACATCCTAATTCTAACTCAGGGAAAGCTTTCACCGCATCACCCACATTCACCCGTTTCTTCCAATTCCATTCAGAATAGTCTCTCGCCATTTCAAATACATCGAATTCTAAACAAACTGCTATACAATACGTCACTGCAACATACAAAACTCCTCTCGACTCCGAGAAATATCGACATGTCTCAGGCGCATCCATTCGGCTCGGTAACGCCATCGGCATTGTTTCTAAACATTCATTCTCCACATCAAAATACAAGGATTCCTCTCCATATCCACACCAATGTATCCTCCCATTACAGAAAACCCCATTATTCAGCTCTATTTCCTGCTCATCCTCATCTACCTCAAAACTGACTATACACAACTCCCATGAACCAGTTTTTGATGAATATAAGTCCAGATTAAACTTACAAGGCTCCCTATAACTTTCCCAGATGCAAATAATCTTGTAATCAGGTGATGTTAAAGGATCAAAAGAGAAACTAACAAAGCATTTAGAAATGAAATTATAAGCTGAGTTACTCGGACAATATATCCTCCTGAATTTTTTCGTAGTGGGATTGCAAATCAAGTAACTTTGTCTATAGGATTCACAAAGGAGCAACCCATTGCAAGATTGAAGAATCTTGACATGAGAGTCAGGGATGTAATGAAAGAAAGGGACTTTACTGTAATGCTTGAGAGGGACAATGGAGAACTCGGAGGGAGGGCAGAAACGGTCACCTTTGAGGAGAAGAGCGGTGGGGGAGAGGAACCCATTGAGGTGGTGATGGCGGGTGTGGGATAGACAGAAGTCAGGGTCCGAAATGATGAACCGCCATAGCTTTGAAACGGACTTGAATTTGATGAGAGATTTGGTGGGTAATCTGAGGAGGATTTGAGTGAGAAGGTCTTGGTTGTAGGCAATTTTCTCGGCTGCTGAGTTTATCATGGGAGTCTTCATACCCATATTAGTTAAAACAGACAACAGTGCCTACTTACAATTGCATCACTCCAAAAAGGACCTTATATAGAAGAAGATGATTATGATATGACCCGTATTTAAAAGGATAAGAAAGCCATTAAAACAAGATATACTTTTGTCCGTTGTGATGCCACCATGGAATTTTCTCTATGATGTCGATTTTCGTGTTATGTCAGCTATTTTGTCCTAAAAATCTATCGTTTGGGCTGTTTTGCCGACATGCCTCTTTGTTCATTCTTATCTACCACCTCTGCCTTGCTTCATTTTACTTTTCCTCTGTTTCGGTAACTTTTCATTATTCAAGGTGCTATATGTTTATTTATTAAAAAAATATTCTTAAACTTACTGTTATTAGAAAAAATTATAATCTAACCGATGCCGACATCACATTTCTTTTATTGTTTAAATTATTTGAAGTACTAGACTTTTTAAGGTAAATATTTCATAAATACTAAAAATTTAAATTAGTTATGGAAATGGATCAGTTTGAAGAATATTTACGGAAAATGGTCATTTTCCCCAAAAATGAGTCCACGTCAGCGCGTTTTGGGGGAAACAACAGAAAAGCGCGCTCCGAGAACGCGCTTTAGCCCTCAAACAGTCAAATCCCAACGGTCAAAAAAAAACTATAAAATCCCCCGACCCTTTATTTTTTTCACACTTCAATCCTTTCTCAATATTCTCTCAATTTTTTCTCAATTTTCTCTCAATTTTCTCTCAAAGTCCTTGAAATTTACGCTCAAATTTCAAAATAGTCCTTTACTATTTATGAAAAAGCTCTTTATAATTTTTTTAATATATTTTTTTGAAAAATTTTAAATTTTTTTATCGGATTACAATGGCCGGGGAATTATTTCGCCTAGACAACAAGCACATCTCCGTCGAGCAAATACAAATGGTAAGTTTTAATTTTAATTTTTCAATATTATTTAATTTTTTTCAATTATGTAATTTTAATTAATTTTTAATTTTATAATTTTTTAAACAGTCTGTAGATCGGTGTTGGAATGTTATATTCGCAACATGCATGGTCCCCATCGCCGTTGATCGAGAATACTGCGGAAGCGGGTTTTGGCACGTGGCCACGATAGGTCGGGGTTCAAGTTGGGCCGCCTTTGATCGGCGTGTTGATAGAGAGTGGAGACCCAAGACGACACTTTTCATCGCCCATGCGAGAGTGTACCATCACTCTAGAAGATGTGCGATTGCAGTTGGGATTACTGGGTGGGCGGGTTGGTAGTCACCGTCCACAACATCTACCGATTGGATGGTCAGATGCTACGAGCTTCGGTGCCATTCGGATAGAATTCAAGGAGCTCGGATCGATATGGCGAGTTACGAGACACATTCTCGGAAGTGAACGAGGTTCGATCAAGTAGAAAGAATACGGTATGCTCGGGCATACATTCTTCAAATAATTAGAGGCTATCGATCTGGGACCTCTCTAGAAACCTCGTCCACCTGAGATGGCTCCTGAAACTTGTTGATTTTAGAGCAACCGGTGAATTGAGTTGGGGGTCTGCCATGCTATCGAGGTTGTACAGGGAGATGTGCGGGGCGACGCGACGAGTAAAGCAAAAATTAGAGGTTGCCTATCACTACTGCAGTCATGGGCATGGTTTCAATTTCCATTTTTACGTCTTCGACTCGACCAGCTATATTCATTCCCACTGATAACGAGGTAAATTTAATATTATATTTTATAACTATTTCGTAAATTTATAGTATAATTGCATGCTAAAAGTTTATTTAATTAGGTGGAACCATTCGGCGAGTCATGTTGGAATACCTAACTCGCTTGAGGATATACGGCTCCTATTGGACCAACGGTCGGAATCACAAGTAAGTTTCGAATTTCGTTATTATAATGTAGTATTTCGTATGTAGTGTCTAGTATTATGTATATAACTAATATTTTGGTGATTTTAATATAGTTTCAAGGGACACCGTACGAGGATCCAGAAATTCGAGCAGTAATTTCGGAGGAGTTCTTCCAAAATCCGAACAGTTGGCACGTTAAGGTCCCATTGATCACCTACGCAACCGTGGAGATGCACCAGTCAGATCGGGTTCTGCGGCAATTGAATTTCGGTAACCGATTCCCGTGCCACCTGAGGTGCTCGATGATGAGCACAAAGTGCACTTACGGCTGCTGCGCACGGATTGGCCAATATTTTGGTCAGGTTATATTGAGACGTGGGAGAACAGGTATGACTTTTTACCTTTCCGGGAATCGATCATCGTTCTTGAGTTAGCGTGCGTGTCGGAGTACATGCTATGGTTTAGGATCCATGGCAAGCCATATCTGTTGTCGAAAGAAGAGAGGCGACGGCAACTTCGTGAGCGAAAGAAACGTCGGGCCCCTTTAAATCCAAGGAGAAGGGGTGATGAAACGGGGCCATCAATAGCGCCGACACGATTCTTGGGCCCAAAGAACGGCCCTACATAAATCCGGGCCCATCGATTCGGTAAATACCGACATCACAGCGTCTACTGTTTATGTCAGGTGCGTACCTACCCCTTATATGTATTCTCCTAACCCATATATGCTTTCTTTTCCCAGTCCCACCCCAGGTTGGAATGCATGGCCGGGTTCGAGTCTGTTCTCGACTACTCCCGCTGGCCAGCCGATCGTGAGGCCGACGTCGCGTGTGGGATCAGAGGAGGCGCCGTCGGGGAGCACTTTTTTCTACCAGGCTCCTTTACCGTGACGGATGCGATCACCCCGCCGTGGTTTATGCAAACACCTCCGGTCATTATTTTATCAAGGTGGGTCATCATCGCAACACCCAAAACTGCACCCTTCTTTGGAAGAACCCGATTCCCACCGAGGTTCCACGACCCCATTGGAAGCTAGAAGAAGGAGGAATCCAACGACGTAATCGCTGACGCCCTCGAGTGGCACTAGTTCCCACCGCATCGACCTCTAAACCCTAAACCCCTAATTTTATTTTGTTATTGTAATTTAATTTTATTTGTTATTGTAATTTAATTTTAATCTCTTTGATAAAATAGAAATGGTTTAATTTTTTTTGTAATTAAGTTTTAATATATTTAATAAAATTTGAGTTTAATTTTTTATTTTTGTAATTTAATTTTTAATTTAATTTTAATATCTTTGATAAAATAGAAATGGTTTAATTTTTTTTGTAATTAAGTTTTAATATATTTAATAAAATTTGAGTTTAATTTTATTTTTTTTTTTGTAATTTAATTTTAATCTCTTTGATAAAATAGAAATGGTTTAATTTTTTTAATTAAGTTTTAATATATTTAATAAAATTTGAGTTTATTTTTTTTGTAATTTAATTTTAATCTCTTTGATAAAATAGAAATGGTTTAATTTTTTTGTAATTAAGTTTTAATATGTTTAATAAAATTTGAGTTTAATTTTAATTTTTTTGTAATTTAATTTTAATCTCTTTCATAAGATAGAAATGATTTAATTTTTTGTAATTAATTTTAATATATTTAATAAAATTTGAGTTTAATTTTTTTGTAATTTAATTTTAATATCTTTGACAAAATAGAAATGGTTTAATTTTTTTTTTGTAATTAAGTTTTAATATATTTAATAAAATTTGAGTTTAATTTTTTTGTAATTTAATTTTTTAAATTTAATTTTAATATCTTTGATAAAATAGAAATGGTTTTTTTTTGTAATTTTGTAATTTAATTTTAATAGCTTGAATAAAATAAAAGTTCTTGTACAAAAATTCACCGCTTTTCCTCCAAAAAAATAGAAACTACATAGCCACCAGAGACAAAAAGCTAAGAGCACACCAACTATTCCGATTTGGACACGAGCGAGATGTATGGCGGGTTCCTACACCATCCGCACAGCTGACTTTGGTTGTTCATTTCTGGATATCCATTTTGTTGCGTATTCTAGTCGAGCAAGGTTGACCTTTTGGTTTGCGCCTCAATTGTCTATCCGCAATGCACTAAAGCGGTGCAAGCGATCATGATGGCCACTTACGTTCATCTGGGACTAGTGGGAATACGTGTCTCCACATGTTGTACATGTTTTCTAATTTATACACTTCATCCACATAGCTCATGGGATCAAGACGGAGATTCTGACAAGCCGCAAGTACATGAGCGCATGGGTAACGAAGTGCATCAAATATCCCACAGTCGTAGGTCCTATTTGTCAAGTGTACACTATAATGCCCGCCAACAATACCTTGGTTCGGTCTGTCAAACTCCGTGACACGAAACCATAGGCTGTCGCGATCGTGACACACTGTGTGCATGGTGTTGGCCCGTGCCTTCGCACTGCTTATTTCTTACAAGTCCTTTGGGCTCCATACATGGCCTCCTTGCATCTGTCCTCTATAACTCGCTTCTCCCTTCGAAAATAGTGCCGCTAAATGAAAATATGTCTCTCGCACAACCGATATAATCGGTAGATGACGGGTTACTTTTAGAACAGAATTTATACATTCGGTCAAATTTGTGGTCATATGACCATATCATAGACCGTCGTCGTATGCTTGTGTCCACTGTTCGAAAGGAATATTGCATAGGTAGTTTGCGCCTTCGGCGTTATCTGAGCGCAAACTGGCTAACATCTCGTAAAAACGGTCTTTATTGATCTCGTACCCTGCCAATATACGTTGATAGCGAATATTACATACCACTCTTCAATTGAGAATAAATTGAATATTACAAATGAAATTATATTAATAGATATTTCATACCCATATCGGTCACTTACTGTCGCTGTCTTTTAGATCGATGTTGCCCATAGTAGTTGGATGAAACATGCCTCAGGCAATATCGATGGTGTGTGCGATGCCACATGCTTCTCTGGCGTTCTATTGCCGCAAGTATTCCACGGCCCCGATCCGATATAACGTATATGTCAGGTTGGGGGCAGACATGCCTCCTTAACCTAGATAGGAAGAAGTCCTAGTCATCAGCTGACTCCCCCGGTGTTATTACGAACACAATCGAAAGGATTCTCCCACAGTCGTCTTGTGCCACAGCTAGCAATAGCCGGTGAGTATATCTACCATACATAAAGTTACCGTCAATTTGTACCAATGGCTTGCAGTATATAAAGGAATCTCGGCATTACTTAAATGTCCAGAACAAACGCTTGAACACTGCGTATCCATGAAGCAGACGATCGTTGTAGTACGCCGGTTCTGTTTCAAGGTCTTTTGTGCTGCCTAGGACATATCTCTCCAACACCTGGCACCGCTGCCACACTTCATTATATGAAGCGTCCGACCAACTTGAAACTTTTCTAACGCTTTCTGTTTGGCTATCCAAGCCTTTCTGTAAGAGGGCGTGTACCCCAATTAGCTACGAATATTGCCAATTAAGGCCGGCACCATAGTCTTGGGATTGACCTTCATCGTTGGGATTATTAAGTCAGCCAACATGTCTGAATCCATCCTCGAATGATCTTGTGTTACATCTGTCAAAGAAGTACGTTAAATAATACAACATTACATAATATTAGTGTTATTTGAAATCATTGAACACATAGTGGTACTATACCGGCAAGACATGTATGTAGACCTTTGTACTTTTTGATCTCCTACAACCCTGTCCTTTTCCTCAACGACGCCATGATTTTCTATGAACATGTGCCGTCTTGTACTGCACACTTTGCCTCGTACTTATCTTGCTTGGATTTAACCATATTGTAGTTAACCCGTTCACGATCTTTGTATTATTTACAAGAAGAAAAGTATTCTTGTTGGAAAACGGTTACCAACTTCTAATTGGTCCGAATCAATGAAGAATTTGTACAGTCCACGCGTCCGGTGTGGTAGTTCAGAAACTCAATGCATCATCTTGAGATAGATCGACATTATGCATGTGGGCTGGAGGCGAGTACGCATACTGATAGCGAGATCTTCTTCTTCTTTATCTGAATCGCCCTCAATGTCTTCAGGTACAATTGGAACGGGCTCCGGTTCAAAAAATAATCCAACTTCTGCACCATCGAGCCCTGGCTCCCGAGGCGGATTCATCGTCCGACCCTCCATAACCTGCAACAAATGAGGGCCCCTCGTCGGTTGATGTCGTCAGGAGTACATCATCCCTCCTTAAACATCTTTCGTAAAGATCCCAATCATATGTGGATTGCCAACCACTAGAAGTTGATGACGTCCCCAATCGTATTTCTATCATCGGACGTCGAAGGGCGGATATGCATGTTTCATCCACCAACCGAGAGTCGATGCAGAGGTTATGTTTTCCATACTACCACCGCACACGAGCACTTCGTGTTTTGCCTCCCACTTACAGTGTCGGCTTGGGGTCGTGTATTCCCTCGAGCGACGGTAGATGTTGAGGTCGTGAAAAATCACTTGGAGATGAAAATTCTACATATACCTCGATATAAGGTGATCCACCGGCAAGATGAGTCTCCACCATTGCCTCAAAGCTCAGAGGACCTTTGATGTCGAATGAGTCATATCTCACCGGATCAATCAAGTGCAAAATCTATACTTAATAGATGAACTTTCATTGGCGTTGTTCCTAATATTTTACGCCTAATTCTTTTGCGAAGTTCTACCAAATCGATGTTCCGAATAAAATTCAGTCGCGTTGTGTTCTCCGATAAGAAAACAACACCATTTTCAATGTCACGAACTTCACCATCGTAGTAAATAACAGCATTAATACGTTCACTCATTTTAATACGTTCACTCATTTTCAGTTTTTTTTTCTTTTGCCTCAATTTCCCTTATGCAACTTGAGAATGAAATTTGGCTGATTTATAGCCTAATTTTGACGGAGACTCTTGTAACAAAGAGCGTCCACGTGGGAGCTCTTTTCAAGACTCTCTACGACGAAGGCACCTATTTGAAGCATTTTTGGCCACTATTTGTTCGAAACGTCTTCTCAAAATTATTTTGCGGAGACTCATCAGAGCAAAAGAGCGTCCACGTGGGAGCTTTTTTCAAGACTCTCACGACAAGGCACCTCGCTAGAAGCGTTTTTGGCTACTATTTGTTCAGAAATGTATTCTCAAAATTATTTTACCGGAGACTACTATAGCAAAAGAGCGTCCATGTGGGAGCTTTTTGATACTCCTGTGACAGTGCACCATCTTTGAAGCGTTTTTGTACCGTTTGTTCAGAAACATCTTCTCAAAATTATTTTTCCAGAGACTACTGTAGGAAAAGAGCGTCCACGTGGGAGCTCTTTTGAAGACTCTACGACAAAGCACCTACTTTGAAGCATTTTTGGCCACCGCTTGTTCGAAATGTCTTCTCAAAATTATTTTGCGGAGACTCTTGTCACAAAAATTCAATTAATTTTTATGCTAATATATTTTGCCCAAAACCCTATATATATTTTTCCCTAGCCCAAAAATTTCGTAGGGGGAGGGAGGGCAAAATGCATCCACGCCGTAGCGTTTTCACGGTTATTCAAGAAGAAGCGCCCCGAGAACAGCGTTTTGTGCCACCTCGGCAAAGCGCGCTTACGTGGGTGCGCTTTTCTGAGGTGGCACAAAGCGCGTCCTCGGTAGCGCTTTTTGTTTTTTCCCCAAAAGCTACCGACGTGGACACGTTTTGGGGGGAAACGGCCCTTTTCCGTAAATATTCTTCAAACTGGCCCATTTTCGTAAATAATTTAAATTTTTTGTATATATAGGATATTTACCCGACTTCTTACATGCACCAATAATTCATAATTTTAAAATATAATAATTATTTTATAGATATTAGTATTTATTTTAATTTAATGTTTTAAAGAGAAATATAATTAATAATCGCATTTGATTTGGAATAGTGATTACATGTTTTCATTAGTTATTATTGAATTTTGAGTCAACATTACAAATAAAATTAATAATTATATTTATACTAATTGCACTAATGGAAAGTTCTCTTTCATCTTTTCTTCTACAGTTTAATTTTTTTCATAAAATAATTTTAGACGTTACGAATCTGCAAACCAAAATTCAAACATATTTTTTTTCGATTTCTGACATTGACTGTCAAGTCGACTTGGATCTAAGGTATGTTCTTTTACTTATTGATGGATACTGATTCATTTTACCAATCTTCGAATCGTCACTTGTAGTTCGTTTGGTGGAATTTTAAAAAATATTAATAGACTTAAATAAAAACTTCTAGATAGTTCAATAACTTAAATGAAAACTTTCGATTAGTTTAATAACTAAATTGTAACTTCTTTTATTAAATAATCGAAACAAAAACGTATATATAATTTAGTTACTAACAATATAATTTATCTTTTAGTTAAATATTCATAACATTAAAACTTATATTAATTTCTTAGAGAAGAAAACTAATCGTTAAAAACATTATATAGTAAAGGAATAGATAACATAATACTATTTTAAATATTAAATACGATTTGGTTTCTTAATATATATATATATATATATATATATATATTAACAATTAAATTTATATTTATGACATTTTAAAGATATATTTAAAATATATAAACAGATAATAAAATATTTTAGTAAAAAAAACTATAAGTAATATCATTAAAATTTTAAAATTGATATCTATGAAAATTTATTTATAATAAATTTTTCAAATTTGATTAACTGATAATAGACAAATTTTAAGATAAAATTATTTTATTCTAAATAATTCATTTAAACTTGATTTAGACATTGTTGAAACCATTTTAATTTATCTTAACAAATATAGATTTAGGATAAAATATAAGTCTTCATCTTAATAATTTTATTAAATATATTTAGAATTTTTAAAAATAATTGAAAATATTTTTAATTTTATAGAACAATATTATTTAATTGGAATTGAATAAAAACATTTCTTTAAGATTTCCATCTATCAACACTTTCCAAATTGTGTTCACTATTTCTGATATTGTGTTTATTTGCCTTATATTCATTTTATTTAATAATATTTTTGTCTCAGTCCTTATTTGATTTTCTACAATATTCTATAATATTTAGTAAACAATCTATTTAAAATTCACATATGACAATTAAAAACAAAATAGAAATCATGCACTATATAACCAAATTAACTAAATTATACAACAATTTAGGCGACTTTCGGAAAATTATTTTAGAAAATGATTTATTAAAAGTTAATATGTTTTGGTGTTTGGATGAATTTGTATAAAATATTTTTGTTGTTTGGTAGATTTCTTAAAATATTTCATAAAAGTTGTTTTCAATGAAACAAACATACATTTGAGATTTTCTTTTTTTTCATTGTTTAATTGAATTTATTTTTATCTACAATTTTATATTTTACATTGTTTTTGCATATATTAAAACTATTATATTAAATTCAGGTTCATTACAATGTCATTTTTTAATTACATGACTATCAAGTGAGTATTTTTATTTAAAATGTGACATCAACAAAATTGATAAAAAAAAATTAACAATATCAACAATTGGACTTGATTTTCAAATTTAAAAAGTAAATGGACTAAATTCTTGAAAATAAAAGTACATAGACTAAATTGCAAACCTATGAAGTGTACATAGACTTATGACATATTTTAACGTTTATACTACAAAGCATTTATTATTAATATATTTATAATTGTAATAAATATTTATTATTAAAATATTAATTTGAACATTTTCAATAATATGTGAGTAATATTATTTAAAATTATTATTTTAAAATTTATTATTAAAATAAAATTGAAATTTTAAATATTTATTAATATAATAAATTATATTTATTAAATTAATAATTTATTATATTAATAAATATAAATAATTAGATATGTATGTTTAATAATATTGAAAAATATAATATTTTAATAATGTTAAATATTTTAAAATTTTGCGGGCTATAAAAATAAAATTTGTAATAACCCATTTTGCCACTGCTAAAATAAACCAAAATGTTTTTAGGATTGGGCCCAATGGGCCTTGGACATAAGAATGTTTAAAATTACGAGAACAAGAGAATGGCATTAGAAATGGTAAGTAAATCTCACATCTCTTTGAAAGTTTACATGAAATATTCTGTGATTCGTAGAAATACGAATAAAACTGAAAACCGCATCCGTAATCACTTTCGGGTGTGCGTATGATCGTAGTGATAATCATGTTTTGTAATAAAATAGTTTCGATCGAGAAGCAGTATCGTGTATTTGAAAAATCATGAAAAATTGGATAAAATGAATTACAAATTTAGTAAGATATTAGATTAAATCTTACTGTGTCTACTTTAATATGGAAGAAACGGATAAGGAAAAGGAATATTATATTACGAGATATGTTAATTTTAGTGAGACTGGTTTTGAATGACTTTGGGGTATTCTGTTCTGTTTTGGAAAAATCATATAAAATTGTACGAAGTGAATTATGGGACATAATTTATATGTATTGATTCCTTACTGAACCTATTTTCGATGGAAACAAGTGGGAGCAGTAGATGAAAAGCGTACAGTAAGATATTTGTGATTAAGGAAAGTAAAAATTCTGGAAAAACTTTTAAGAGAAATATATATGTCTACTTTCAAGGAAAATTTACGAATTTAGATTTGAGTTTTCTAACCGAGTTATGGTCAATTTAGTCGAGATGACGCAGATGGACAGTTTTGATTTTATGCTCCAAATTAGTGGTTAAGCCTAGGTTGTGAAATTACCATAATACCCTTAGAGGGTAAATTATCGAAATACCCCTAGGTTGCGAGATTACCGAATTACCCTCGATGAGTAAAATTACAGAAATGCTCTTATGGGCCGAATTACGAAAATGCCCTTATGGGCCAAAATACGAAATTGCTTAATGAACTGAATTGACATATTACTTTATGGGCCAATTTGATATATTTTGTTATGAGGGCCAAAATGTGATTTATGGGCCAAATTTGCTAGATCGATTAATGGGCCAAAATTTGCTAGATCGTTAAATGGGCCAAAACTTGCTAGATCGTTAAATGGGCCAAAATCTAATGGGCTAAATTGATAACTTGTAATATGGGCTTTACATTGAAATTTACCTTATGAATATATTGTTATGCATTAAATATATATATATATATATATGACTGCATGGGTTGGGATAATTGACAAAGAGAAGAAAGGCTAGAACCAATATTATAATTGGCATAATGCCCGCTAAGGTTGACTTGATCCCCAGGTGTGTTGGTTAGTGCGGGTGGTGTGTATGGAAATTTAGGCTTGGTTGGGAATTGCATATCACATGCATTTTATATTTGTTATATTGTTAAATTTGTAAATGGGCTTAGGCCCAAATTTTTGCTTTATGGATTTTGGCCAGTGAACAACGGTGAGTGGGTTACACTTCTTGTAACTCCTTAACCACATATGGTGGACTTCGATGGAGGCCATACTTGAAATAGTGTTATTAAATTTTAAATTTCTATTCCGTTATTTTATTATTTTGGTTTAAGTTGTAATAAGGCCTCGAACTATTTTATTATTTGCTTTATGGTTGGTTTACTTATTATTTTGCTTAAATTATTTTAAACGAGAATTTTCTAAAAGCTAAAATCGTTTTAAACAAATCTAACAACATGTGGAGCCCAAACTTATTTTTCTTGATTTTAACAAAACTTATTTTAGTACAATTTCAAATCCTTTATCGAATATGACCAAACAAGCCAACCAAATATGAAACTTCTTTTCCATTTCTTTTATTTTGGGTTATAAAACCGGGTAAAAAACTTAAGTCATCTTACACAAGAGAGATTTTCGAAAAGATACAAACACAAAATCAATCATCACAAACTCGGAGAAAGCTCAAGTTCACAGAGGTGATTTTCTTAAATTTCATCTTCTTTATTTTATTATTAAAACCAATCGTTGCATATATAACCACCGCCTCTGTGGAACTCGATTTTAGAGATGATTTTCACCCCAAAACCAAAGAATCCGAGTCAAGTCAATTGGAGGATGAATATTTTAGAGAGCATTTGAATTTTTTTCTAAACTGGGTGGAAATGATTTTTAGTAACGAAAATGATATATATAACTAAAAGCGAGCAGCCTTGCTTTTGCCTTTGGTAGGATCCGTAGCGTCGACCCGATGACCCGATAAAGATCCGCGTATTTTTATGCTAATGGTTTATTTATTTAGTCCTTCCGCAATTCTATCATTTTTAAATCGGTACGATTCGCATTTTCATATTTATGAAATTAACCCTGACAGTTTACTTTTATTACAATTTAACCTGGTTTATTTATAAATTATTATTTCTATTGTATAAATTATTATTATTATTTATTTACATTATAAAATTGGCATATTATTGTTTTATATAAAATTAATTATTATTTTATTTTAATTATATTTTATTTACGTAACTATTTTAATATCTATATACTATATTATATATTTTAAAATTGTTTATATAATATTATATTATATCATATATTTAGTTAAAGTTATTTACAAAATATTACATTTACAATATTCTTTTTTATATTTTTTAAATCATTATATATTTTATACATTGTTTATATTATTTATATGTTCATAATTAATTGTGTTGATTCATTATATTTGTCTAATCCTCATTAAATATTTGTAAATGACTTTAGTATAGGAATTATTATTTGTTGCATTTTGTATGATAGATTATTGTTTATATTAAATGTTAATGCAATCTGTAATTGCCTTTAATATGTATGTTGATAGTATATAAATACAATGTTGTTACTTTGTTGTTATTTAAATAAAAATCCATTTTGCAAAACTATCATTTTTTTAAAAAAGGGTTTTTTTAAATAAAACAATGTTTTGGTATTTAGAAATTCGAGAAATAGTGCCCTAACGTACTGGGTGCGATTTTCCGTTTGGCTAAATAATTAAATACCCTTTTCAAGTTTTATAAATAATGAGATGATTTTGATTTCGGAGGTTCTTAAATATCGTGTCCTAACGTACTGGATGTGATGTTTATATTCCTTCGGAACAAGAAAGTCTCAAATTTTAACCTAGATTGCTCAAAGTTTTTCTAGAAATCATATTTTAAAATAGTTTTTAAATTTCAAACATTTGGACATGATTCAATCGATTAGGTACCAATTTTTGGGCGTTACGAGGGTGCTGATCCTTCCTCGTACGTAATCAACTCCCGAACCGGTTTTCTGGTTTTTCGTAGACCAAAATTAAATGTTTTAAAATAAAACATTTTACAAGGTGATCCGATCACACCTAATTAAAAAAGATTGGTGGCAACTCCTATTTTTTTGTTTTTTAAAGTCGATCCCATTTTTCTAAACCCGATTTTAAAATGGTTTCGACAGCTTGGCGACTCCGCTGGGGACTAATAAGAGAGTCAAGCTGAAAAATCGATAGTTTCAGGTCCTTATGTTTGAAATTTAAAAATCTTGTTTAAAAATTATGATTCTTTTATTGCATGTGGTTTTAAATATATTGCTCTGCATTGCACTGCATGACCGTCGTGGTCACACCCTTAAGTGGGAGTGAGAAGCTACTCCTTCGTGAGTTTTTCACCTCCGTGAAGGATAGTGAATCACTTTCGGGATACATCCGTACCTATGTCTTCGTGAGGTTTTCACCTCTGTGCAGCCATAGGGAAATGTATTCCCCTGAACCAAACTCGGTCTATATGAGCCTATAATGGGTGAGGATCGAGGAATCTGCTGGTTCAGGTACCTCAACTTTAGATCAAAATTGCATATAGTAAACCCTAAGAGCCCGCCTTAGGTAGAGCTATGCCGAACTTTAGTAGTTATCGAGATAGGTGTTTTATTTTATTCATATTTTATTCTATGGTTCTAATTGGTTGTGTTTATTTTTGTGCATGTCATTTCATATTTTTAAGAGGTATCGACATGGAGAACGGATTCCTTAATAAAGTGGAGGACAATGCCACCGTCCGTAAGTGGTCAGAGCAAACGCAACTAGAAAAAGGGGATAGTCTAATTGAGGGGCATACATCAGAATTATGGGACTACACTCGCATCAATGTGACACAGAATGATCTTCAAGAGTTGAGAGAGATATGGGATCAATGGAGCGAAGAGACCAAGCAGTTGTTTTACAAAGACTATATGGAGACTTACCATAGTTGTTGGACATTCTGTAGATCCACATTTATTTCGAGCTATTACTCAATATTGGAATTCAGCGTATAGTTGCTTTACTTTTGGAAAAGTTGATTTGGTACCTACGATGGAAGAGTATACAACTTTATTGCGGTGTCCTAGAATTCTATTAGATAAAGTTTACTTGAAGGCTGCTACTGTTCTGACCTTTTTAAGAAATATGATGAGTATTACGGGGATGAGTAAGCAGTGGGTCACGGCTAGAATCAAGCAGAAAGGTGAAAGTAAGTGCATTCCTTGGAAAGCTCTGAAAGACTTGATCTTAGTGCATCCTGATATGAAGAAAAAGATAGATGTTTTTGCTTTGAGTATATATGGGTTAGTAATTTTCCCAAAGGCATTGGGATATATGGATGAAGCAGTTTCAGATATTTTTCATCGACTTGATAAACAGGTCACGCCTATTCCTGTAATCTTGGCTGAGACATTCCGATCATTGAATGCATGTAGGAGAGCTGGCGAAGGTAGATTCATAGGTTGTGCACAACTTTTGTTAGCTTGGTTCCACAGTCATTTTTGGAAGATGGATAAAGTTTCCTATCGGGTCTTCTCAGAAAATTATTCTCCATTAAGAGAGATAACGACTACCCCAAGGAAAAATGATATATCGGAGGAAAATTGGAAAGCGCTTTATGTAATCTTCATGATGAGGATGTTGAATGGAAAGCCCCTTGGTTGATCCCTGATGAAGTCCTTTATCGATGGGGAAAACTTGATTGGGTGCCTTTGCCTGAAATCTGGGGAGCTATTGGGTATGCACCGTTGCTCGCACTACGGTAATACAAAGCAGGACAATTCGTACCAGCGACGCATGGGTTAGTTCAAAGTGAATTCTCATATCAAGGGGATAATTATAAGAAGAGGATTCGAGAGATCTTTGAGGCATGGCAGCAAGCTCGTCGTATGAAGATATTGACTCGAGGACCTATGACAACCCCAGAATATAGTAAGTGGTTGAGTAGAAGAGTTAATGACAATCTCCTTATGCCAAGACCAGAGGATGCTCGATCGATAGAAGAATATTTACGAGTAGTCCCATCAAAGCTGGAGATAATAAAACAGGATTTCAAAAAGCAAAGTTCAAAGTTTGAAAAAAGGATAGAAAAGCTTGAAGAAGAGAAGATGTATTTGAAGATAGAGGTCGATGCTCAAAAATCTGAAGCCGAGAAAGCAAGAAAGGAAAAGAGAAAGATTGAGGAAGATCGAGATAGCTTAAAGATAAAATATAAGAAGATGCGTCTATCAATGAAGAATGCTGGATTGGGGAAAACTTCAGAACAATGGCAACAAGAAGTCCAAGAGGAAAAGACCAAGGCTGAATATTGGGAGATAAAGTTACGAGAGATGCAAGCGCGAAATGAGAATTTAGAGAAGAGCTTGGCAGAGAGGTCAAATGAAAAGGGAAAATTACAAGCTAAAGTGGCTGAACTTGGACGGTCTCTTCATCATTACCGGAGTTGTAATTCCGTGATTGAGTTAGAATCAAGCCTAAACAAGATTAAAGAAATAAAGGGTAGAATTGAAGAGTTAGAATCAACACTGCACAGTTGTGAACTTCAGATCGAGTGTCTTGAAACAAGAGAGGGGCATTTGAAGGAAGAACTCCATCATTTACATGTTCAAGTCAGAAATCGGGATTATCTCATGGAGAAGCCATAGTTTAGATTCGAGAGGTAGCTGATCACCTACAGACTTTGGCAGTGCAGGCCAACATATTGAGCATGGAGTATGAGCTACAGTCCAATCATAATCAAGAGCTAGTTTCGTTATTAGGAAAAATTAAGACTTTAGGACGTAGGGCAAAAGCTTATTTGTAATCCATTTTATATAAAATAATTTGTTTTCTAATAAAGTTTTCTACAATGAAGTTGATCAGAATCGATGCCTCTTTGCATTCATGCATTACATAACATCATAGGCATTCAAATTCGTAGAGAGAGTCTAATTAGTTCAAATTATAGGAGAGAGAAAAAAAAATCTGGAAGCTGAACATCCTTACGGTACACAAGCAAAATCAAGGAAAATGGATCAAAGGAACAATTCCAGAGAGACATTCAAGACCAGATGCAAGAGCAGATGGCAAAGCTCCAGCAGGAGATGAGGGACCAAATGTTAGAGGCCCAAAAGAACATGATGGCCCAGATGGCCTAGATGATGAGTGGGATAGTAGAAAAAGCAAAAGGTCCTATGGTCAATTCTGAGGACAATGAGGATTTCCCTAGAGGATTCACTCCAACACATAAAGAATACCCCAGAAGGCCATCTGTCATAATAAGGCCTCAACAAGGGCAAGCTGACACTGGAATGCCTACGAATTTTCAAGTTGGTATGGGATCCAATCCAGGAGACAACCCAACTAATCTCGTTGTCCCTGACTTAGACATGGTTGAAGGAGAGGGGATCAAAACTGAATCTGCAAAGTAGTTAGAGAATCGCTAGTTGGAGGAAAAATTTAAGGCTTTGGAAAACTGCCAACCATCATCACGGTATCGATGCCAAGGAATTGAGTCTGGTCCCAGATTTGGTGTTTTCTCACAAATTCAAGATGCCAGAATTTAAAAAGTACAATGGAACTACTTGCCCTGAAGCCCATATCACTATGTTCTGTAGGCGCATGACTGGACATGTAAACAATGATCAGCTCTTGATTCATTGTTTTCAAGATAGTTTGACAGGGGCAGCTTCTAGATGGTATAATCAACTAAGCCGCACAAATATTAGTTCATGGAGAGACTTAGCTCAAGCTTTCATGAGGCAGTATAATCATGGTACGGACATGACGTCTGATGGAATCATGTTGCAAAACATGGAAAAAAGGGCAAATAAAAGCTTCAGGCAATATGCGCAGAGATGGAGGGAAATAGCCATGCAAGTTCAACCACCTCTTTTGTAGAAGGAGACCACTATGCTGTTTATCAACACTCTAAAAGTGCCATTTATCACTCATATGATAGGAAGCACCACCAAGAGCTTCGCAAATATAGTTATGGCAGGAGAAATGAACGAAAATACTATAAGGGGTGGCAAGATCGAAGCAGGAGAAACCACTAGGAGACCTGCTCCTAAGAAAAAAGAGAGTGAGGTAAATAGTGTGAGTACATATAACAAAGGGTACTCAAAAGCAGTTATTATTAATCAGCCGAAAGTAGTTACCGCTGGGCAACAAGGGGCGACAAGACAGGAATCAGTTCCCAAATAAAATGTTGACAAAATCCAATTTACGGCAATCCCTATGAGGTATAAGGAGCTGTATCATACTTTGTTAGGGGAACGTATGGTGTCCCCTTTTTATTTATAGCTATTACAACCCCCGTATCCTAAATGGTACAACTCCAATGCTCAATGTGATTACCATGCTGGAATAACGGGCATTCAATAAAAAATTGTAATGCCTTTAAGAGGGTAGTTGAGAAGCTTCTTAAGTTGGGAGTTATTGAGTTGAATGATACACCCAATGCGGAGAACCCATTGCTAAATCATGGGGATAAGGGAGTAAATGCGATTGGGGAAAATCTAATAAGAAGGACCAAGGGGGATATCTCAAAAGTAAAGACCCCGTTAAGAATAATTTGGAGGGAAATGGTGAGAAATAGGCTAATAAAATCAAGTCTCGAGGGAAGAAATGATGAACCAAAGAACTACAGTGAATTTCATGAAGCTGATGGACATGAAATCCAAGAATGTGCTAGGTTTCGGGCATTGGTACAAAGCTTTATGGATAATAAGGAGCTAGAGTTTTATGAAGAAGGCTCAGAAGGGGGCATATACATGCAACTGAGAGAGAATTGACAAGTCAAAAAGTCAATTATCCGAAAATCATTATCTCCCAACAGAGAAATGTAGAAGGTGGAACACAAATTAAGCTTAAAGTCATAATTCATAGACCTGTATCCTTTCCTTATAAGAACAACAAAATGGTTCCATGGGCCTACAATTGTAACATAGTGACACCGGAAATAAAAATCTCAGCTAATACTTCCAAGGAGCTCCAAAGAGAGGGATATTATACACGAAGTGGGAGACGTAAAGACTCGATAAAAGTCAGGACGGAACCAGCAAAGGCAAGGGATGTGCTAATCGAGCCTGAAGATGAGCTAGAAAACCTCATCAATGTACCTGTGAAAGAAGAAGAGGCTAAAGAATTTTTGAAATTCTTAAAGCACAGTGAATACAGTGTGGTGGAGCAATTGCGTAAACAATCGGACCGTATTTCAGTGCTAACCTTACTTTTAAGTTCAGAAGTTCATCGGGAAGCTCTGATGAAGGTGTTGAATGAGACATATGTTACTAAAGACATATCTGCCAATAAACTTGACCGATTAGTTAGTAACATAAGTGCCGATAATTTTATTTCTTTTAGTGATGATGAGATTACATCTGGGGGTATGGGGTCGACTAAGGCCCTACATATAACTACTCATTGCAAAGGATATACTTTACCAAGCGTGTTGATTGACAATAGGTCAGCCTTGAATGTTCTACCATTGTCGACACTAAAGAGGTTGCCAATAGATAGTTCTCACATGAAGGCGTGCCAAAACATAGTGAGGGCGTTTGACGGTACTGAGAGAAGGGTGATGGGAGAATTGACATACCTTTGCAGATTGGCCCAAACACATATGAGGTGGACTTTCTAGTGATGGATATAAAGCCCTCATACAATTACTTGCTGGGAAGGCCATGGATTCATTCAGCAGGAGCAGTGCCCTCATCTCTTTATCAAAAACTAAAGTTGGTGATAGATGGTCGACTGATCACTATAAATACGGAAGAGGACATTATAGCGACTGTTACCAATGATGCACCATATGTAGAGACAAATTAGGAGGCCATCGAATGTCCTTTCTGCTCTTTAGAGTTTGTCAATGCAACATTTATCTCAAAAGGGAGTAAAATCCTTGTGCCTAGGATGTCCAAGACCACGAGGATGGGTCTACGAATGATGGTGGGGAAAGGAGCCTTACCAAGGAAAGGATTGGGCAGATACCTCCAAGGGGAGATTCAAGTGCCATTACTAAAAGAGAAAAGGGATCATTTTGGCTTGGGTTTCAGGCCAGATGTTGGACAAAGAAGGAAGGACATAGAGAAGAAGCAGGAGAGGAGAAAGGCACGTTTGAGTGGAGAAGATGCCCAGTGGGAACCAATGGTATTCCCACACATAACCCAGACCTTTGTATCAGGAGGGATAATTCACCCTGAGAGAGGGTTATTGGAAAGTCCTCACATCAATGCCATACATGAGGAAGGAACAAAGGAACCTGATGAGTATTTGCCCTTATGAACTTGGAAGCGTTCTAAACAATTGGACTGCAGAGGAGCTCTCTATAATTTTTAGGAATTACACAAAGTAATATTTAGAACGCTTTGTTGTTTTCTAGCCTAGGAACAATAAAGATCTCTTTGTGAAATAGGCTTATGTTCAGAACTTATTATTTTAATAAAATACATTTTGGATAATTAACTTGAGTAAATATTCTTTCATTTCATTCTTTTGACATTCTAATTTCTTTTCAAAATTGTATATTCTTTCATTCATATCATGTGAATATTTATCCCCCAATTCATTATACATTTTTTCGTACCCAGGTCCCTAGATATCAATGGCATAAGCAACGATATTATGGATTCAGAAGTCTATTTTGAGCAGGACATGTGTTTAGAGGAATCTCGGGATTTTGAAGGTGACCGAGATTGCGATTTATCTCCAGATTTGTTGAGAATGGTAAAACAAGAGGAGAAACAGATTTTGCTTCATGAAGAAGAAATAGAGAACATAACTTTAGAAGAAGGAAAAGTTGTGAAAATTGGGACGCTCATAGCCAAGAAGACAAGACAAGATCTTATTAAGTTATTGCAAGAGTTCAAAGATGTCTTTGCGTGGTCATACCAAGATATGCCTGGGTTAAGTACTGATATTGTGGTACATCGCCTTTCCATCAGAGAAGAATGTAAGCCAGTTCAGCAAAAGCTACGAAGGATGAGGCCTGATATAGTATTGAAAATAAAAGAAGAAGTCTAGAAATAGTTTGATGCTGGTTTTCTACGAGAGGTCAAGTACTCTGAATGGGTTGCCAACATTGTTCCAGTCTGAAAGATGGAAAGGTCCAAATGTGTGTAGATTACAGAGATCTAAACAAAGCTAGCCCAAAGGATAATTTTCCTTTGCCGCATATTGATACGTTAGTGGATAATACGACAGGATTTTCATTATTTTCTTTCATGGATGGCTTTTCAGGATATAATCAAATGAAGATGCACCCTAAGGATATGGAGAAAACTACCTTCATAACACTATGGGGTACCTTTTTCTATAAAGTAATGCCTTTTGGACTAAAGAATGCTAGGGCAACATATCAAAGAGCCATGGTAACATTGTTCCATGACATGATGCACAAGGAAATTGAGGTATATGTTGATGATATAATTGCCAAATCTCGAACAAAAAAAGAACACATTGAAGTCTTGAAGAAGTTATTTTTGAGATTGAGGAAATTTCAATTGAAACTCAATCCGGCAAAACGTACTTTCGGAGCTCGATCAGGAAAATTACTGGGATTTGTGGTCAGTAAGAAAGGAATAGAAGTTAACTAAAGCAAGGTCAATGCGATACAAGAATTACCTCCACCGCGCACTCAAAAAGAAGTTCGAGGTTTCCTTGGAAGGCTGAATTACATTGCTCGATTTATTTCACAGTTAACTGAGAAATGTGATCCTATATTTCATCTTCTCAAGAAACACAATCCAGGTGTATAGGATGATGAATGCCGGAAAGCTTTTGACAAAGTCAAAAAGTATTTGTCAAATGCACCAGTACTTTCTCCACCTAATCCAGATAAACATTGATACTGTATTTGTCAGTATTCAAAAACTCTATGGATGTGTGCTTGGACAACACGATGAGTCAGGAAGGAAAGAAAGGGCGATATATTATCTCAGTAAAAAGTTCACTGATTGTGAAATGAGGTATTCGTCGATCGAGAAATTGTATTGCGCTTTGATTTGGACAACTAGGAGGTTGAGGCAGTATATGTTATATCACACAACATGGTTGATTTCCAAACTTGACCCATTAAAATACATGATGGAATCTATTGCTTTGAACGGAAGAATGGCTAGGTGGCAGATTCTACTATATGAATTCGATATAGTCTATGTGAACCAAAAGGCTATAAAAGGAAGTGCAATAGCAGACTTTTTGGCTAGTAGAGCTTTGGAAGATTATGAGCCCTTGAATTTTGATTTTCCAAATGAAGAACTGATGTATGTAGCAAATATTGAAGATCGTCGGTGGAAATTGAATTTTGATGGAGCATCGAATCTATGGGAAATGGAATTGGGGCAATCTTGGTATCCCCTGATGGTGATTATTATCCATTCACATGCAAATTGGATTTTGACTGCACAAATAACATGGCAGAATATGAAGCATGCATCATGGGACTTCGAGCAGCCTTGAATGCAAGATCAGAGTGCTAGAAATATACGATGATTCTGCCTTGGTAATTTACCAACTTAAAGGAGAGTGGGAGACAAGAGATCCTAAACTAGTTGATTATCGAAAAATAGTTCTGGGATTGATTGAGGAATTTGACAACATTACTTTCAATTACCTTCCACGTGATGAAAATCAGATGGAAGATGCGTTGGCAACTTTGGCTTCTATGATCAAAGTAAACAAACCAGAAGACATGAGGCCTATTCAGATGAGTATTGTCGAAGTCCCATCCCATTGTTATGACATAGAGGAATAGGAAAGAAATAACCATCCTTGGTTTCATAATGTATTGCGATACGTAAAAAATTGTGAATACCCAGAGAATGCCATAGAGAATGAGAAAAGGACTCTAAGAAGAATGGCCTCTGATTATGTCTTGGATGGAGATATCTTATACAAAAAAGAAAATATCAAGTGCTATTAAGATGTGTTGATGCTGTTGAAGCTAAGCAAATCCTTGAAGAAGTTCATGAGGGCGTTTGTGGAATACACGTTAATGGATTCATGATGGCCAGGTAGATAATGAGATTTGGATATTATTGGTCTACTATGGAAGGAGATTGTATCAACTATGCCAAGAGATGTCATAAATGCCAGATTTATGGAGACAAATTATGACTTCCCCGTGGCCTTTTTCCATGTGGGACATGGATGTTATTGGGCCAATCTCACCAAAAGCTTCGAATGGACATCGATTCATCTTCGTGGTAATTGATTACTTCAAAAATGGGTAGAGGCTGCTTCATATGCTAATGTTACTAAATTAGCAGTTAGTAGATTCTTAAAGAAGGAGATTATTTGTCGATATGGAATGCCTAAGAGGATCATATCAGACAACGTGCTGAACTTGAACAACAGCTTGATAGCAGAAATTTGTAACCAATTTGGGATCAAACATCATAACTCGTCTCCATATCGTCTAAAAATGAATGGGGCAGTTGAAGCGACTAACAAAAACATCAAGAAGATAGTGGGGAAAATAAATGAGACTTACAAGGATTGGCATGAGAAACTACCATTTGCACTTTATGCTTATCGGACGTCTGTCAGAACCTCTACTGGGGCAACACCTTATTCGTTGATTTATGGGATGGAGGCCGTCATACCCATCGAAGTGGAAATTCCTTCTCTTTGTGTGCTGTCAAAAATAAAGTTGGATGAAGCTGAATGGATTCAAGCTCGGTATGATCAGTTGAACTTGATTGAAGAAAAGAGACTAAGAGCTATTCGTCATGGTCAGATGTACTAGAAACGAATGATGCGAGCCTATAACAAGAAAGTTTGCCCAAGAGAGTTTCATGAGGGGGACCTTGTGTTGAAACAGATCCTTCCAATACAAAAGGATTTTAGAGGAAAATGGATGCCAAATTGGGAAGGACCATATGTAGTGAAAAAAACTTTCTCTGGAGGAGCATTGATATTGACCGAGATGGATGGAAAAACTTTACCCAATCCTATGAACTCATATTCAGTAAAGAAATACTTTGCTTGAAAAGGAGAAGAAGCCAAAGTGAAAACCCACAAAGGGCGCTTGGAATTTCTTTAAAAAAAAAAGGAGAGGCCAAGGCGAAAACCCGCAAAGGGCGCCTTGAGACCAAAAGGGTTTTGAGTTGAAAACCCGAAAAGGGCAACTCAAATTCTGCACGGACGAACAGTCATCTTGCTACACCTAAAACAACAATATAAGGGAGAATGTTGCATAATGGGGCATCAACAACATACTTTGGATCTTCTAAACACATGTTGAACTCAAGGCAGTTTTCATGAAGTTTGTATATGGAAGCTCAATCTATGATATCTAGGGCATCTGATTTTTGTCTTATTAATTTTACTATCTTTTGATTTTTTTCTTCTCAAAGATATGTTCCGATAATTTTCTTTGTATTCTTTTTATAAATTTATTCAAATTTTAATCCTTCTTTTGTGATCAATTTATTTGTTACCTATTATTCATAAATGTGTTACATTGAAATAATGATTGACGAACTAATAATTTCACAAAAGAGAAGTTTTACATATTACTTTGGAAATTTCTAGATAAGACAAGGAACCAAAACAAGACAATTGTTTAGAATTTCCATGTACATAAAAGAAGAGTCTGGATAGAGACTATTTCTTTGGATTCTTTATCCATTTGATAAATAGACGTGATGTCATCAGATCATGACACTTGGGGTGGTATGGTGAACTAAGAAACCCTAAATCGTGGTGAAATGGGTTGAATTTGAAATTTACAGATGGATTAAATTGAAAGAGTTTTGACTCTCAATGTGGTATGATGGAACAAGCCTTGTGTTCTCAATATCCAAGTTGACTCGAAAATTACATTGAGACAAGCTGGTCAAGCAAAACGTGATTAATGAAAAGAAATGAAGAACAAATGAGTGATAATACCTAGAGTAGGAATCATGCTCATAACACTTTTGTATCATAGCAAATTTTATTAGGAGCATTTGATTTATTCAGGTCATTGCATTCTAATCATCTTCATGACATGTTGCATTCATAACACATGAAATCGAGTCTACAAGATAGACAGTATAGCGATATCGGTGAAGTTTCTGATCTTATCTTCCTGAAGTTGCATGAAGCAAATCAAAAGACACTTTCAGTCTTATCTCTCTGAAGTTGCAGTAGAGCAGATTGAAGAAAGAAGATCTTATCTTCCTAAAGTTGTAAGAAGCAGATCGAAGACGTTTTAGTCTTATCTCCCTGAAGTTGCAGTGGAGTAGACTAAAGACAGAAAATTTTATCTCCCTGAAGCTGTAGTGGAGCAAATCGAAAACAGAAGATTTATCTTCCTAAAGTTGTAGGAAGCAGATCGAAGATGTTTTAGTCTTATCTCCCTGAAGTTGCAGTGGAGTAGACTAAAGATAGAAGATTTTATCTCCCTGAAGTTGCAGTGGAGCAAATCAAAAATAGAAGATCTTATCTTCCTAAAGTTGTGGGAACCAGATCGAAGACGTTTTAGTCTTATCTCCCTAAATTTGCAGTGGAGTAGACTAAAGATAGAAGATTTTATCCCCCTAAAGTTGCAGGGGAGCATATCAAAAACAGAAGATCTTATCTTCCTAAAGTTGTGGTAAGCAGATCGAAGACGTTTTAGTCTTATCTCCCTGAAGTTGCAGTGGAGTAGACTAAAGATAGAAGATTTTATCTCCCTGAAGTTGCAGTGGAGCAAATCGAAAATAGAAGATCTTATCTTCCTAAAGTTGTAGGAAGTAGATCAAAGATGTTTTAGTCTTATCTCCCTGAAGTTGCAGTGGAGTAGACTAAAGATAGAACATTTATCTCCCTGAAGTTGCAGTGGAGCAAATCAAAATAGAAGATCTTATCTTCCTAAAGTTGTGGGAAGCATATTGAAGATGCTTTAGTCTTATCTCCCTGAAGTTGCAGTGGAGTAGACTAAAGACAGAAGATTTTATTTCCCTGAGGTTGCAGTGGAGTTAGAAGCCATTTGAAGAAGATCAAAAAGCCAAGGCTCCACCAAAGCCAGACAAAATTAGTCCTTTTATAGTCTTTGCTCTATTCTTGTTTCACAACAATGAGCAAAGAGGGGCAGCTGTAATAACCCATTTTGCCCGGGTTAAAATAAACCAGAAATGTTTTTTTTAATAGTCCCTATTACAGACTTTAGCCCAACCTCAGCCCAGAACCAATCAAAATACCCAGACCCACTTATAGCCCTAAATGGATTACATCCTAAACCCAACATGTGGAGCCCAAAGCGGCCCAAGAACCAAACAAGCCCAGCAGAAACTTAGGGTTTCCTGAAACCCTAAATTATCTTTGCGCCGCAAGAAGAGACCACCCAACCATTATCCAATAGGAGCTCAACAGTCGCGCCGCTTTAGATAGAAACCAATCGTCTTGCCACAGCCTCGTTTGGCCCTCGTTCGTGCCTTGATTCATGCGTGAATCACCACCGTCGCGAGATTTCAAACCTGCAAAGGAAAGAAATAAACAGCAAAAAGGGAACAAATTGTAGCAAAATAGGAAAGCAAAGATATGGAAAGATACGAAAAGATATCTTTTCCATTTCTTTTATTTTGTTTTGGGTTATAAAACCTAGGTAAAAATCATGTAAAGGGGGTTTTTTTTTGGAGAGAAAAATACACACACAGAGAGATTATTTTCAGAAAAGATACAAACACAAAAACCAATAGGTCGAAAGCATTGTCACAAACTCAGAGAAATAAAAATCGAGTTCACTGAGGTGATTTTCTTAAATTTCATACGGTTTATTTTGTTATTATTTTATTATTTATCTATTTATTGCATATATAACCACTGTTTTAAAAAAAAGTAAAAAGGAAGAGATGTTTACCCTTCAAAGCGATCGATTCGGGAGTCTTGGGCCTCCGCCACCGGCCGTGGAGTCGCATGAGGCGCGTGGTGTAACACCCCAAACCCGGTCCAAACACTACAACCGAATCTAGCGTGCCACAGAAAAGAAAACGTTTGGAAATCGATTTGTTTTAGAAAAAAACCGTTGTAAGATTTTTGAGAAACATCGATGTATTTTGTATCGTGTAAAACATGTTGAAACTTGGTTTGGAGAAACTTAGTTGTCATATTGTTACTCCGTATTAATTACTTAGTCTTTGTATACAAAAAAAAAAGTATTTATTTAGCTTTTGAAAACATCCATTTCATAGCTTAATCAACATATTAAATAGAAACTTTAAAATCAACTAAATAAAAGAACCCAAATAAAACTTAAGCGGCCTTATTACAGAACTGAAAACCAAAATTTAATAAAATAGCTAAGTCCGAATGGAAAACTTTGAAATAAACCAAATGCTGTGCATGGCCACCTCGAGTCCGCTCCAGCTCCATATCCACGATCTAGGTCTGATCTGCAAAATGTAACGGAAGGGGTGAGTCGTCTAGACTTAGTGTACAAATCCCCATCCCAACAGAAGTTATGCTCTTACACAAATTCATACACTAATATGCAAGTCATGCAACCCATCCAACCTAAGCATCCATTCGGGTCTCCCAAATCTACCCCTTGTGGTACCAAACCACTGGTGGTGCCAAACCACTAGTAACCGAAGTTACAAAAATATCATATGTGGTACCAAACCACTGGTGGTGCCAAACCACTGAGACTTAGTCACAATTTTTAATATGTGGGGCCAACCCACTGTGTGATACCAAATCACTGGTGACAGTCTGATAAATCATACTCCCCCTCCTCTCATCACCCATAACACATATTTATGGTAACAATATCAGTATGATCATGCTTAACATACGAAAATCATGCATACAAAATATCATGCTCTCATAGATCACAATCAATGCGAGAAATAGTAACAACTTACCCGACATCCTCGCTTTTACCCACAAGGGTAATTTAGTAACCATTACCGTCATTCCGGCTTTTAACAACACACAACATTTACATATTAAGTATAGAAAGTGTGTAAGAGTTACACACCTAGTTTTCATACTAACATTTTTACTGTTTCTACGCTACTGTCACTCGACACTACCACTATCGGCCTACGATCTACTTCTGATGTCGTCCCACACTCCAAAGGCCAATCTCATACTCCCGATACTGATCGTTTCTTGTACTTTGGCATTGGGTTTATAGATCCAACCCCTACTGCTTGACTGTTAATATTGTCTATGATAACTCCTTGGTCACTAAACCAATCAACCCGATGAGATCTAATAAATAAACACAGTGTTTAAATGAAACCCTTACCTAGCTTTCGGATCCCGAAAGTCTTTACGAAAACGTCACCACCAACTGACCTACATTCGACCAACACCCATATATTAAATCAATCCCTGAAATGCAACCAATTGAGTACCATAACACATTCGGCCAAAGGGAAAAAACAAGAAAGGCCGTTCGACCGAACCTACCACCACCTACCTTCGAATTTTTCACCAAATCGGCACCTCTGACTATAGCAAGACAGGATTGGCTTCTAGGGGTAGAGAGTGAAATCGACAGGGCCTTTGGAACAAACGATTCGAATTAGAACTTGATAAAAATAGAGAAATCATAGAGAAGCAAAATCCTAAAACTCACCAGATTAAAGAGGAGCATTCGGATTATGGTGCACCTTTGGGAAAAAGAACCCACTCTTGTAGATTCGACTGTGGAGGAAAATGATGGGGACCAGGGTATTCAGCTTTGAAAGAAAAGACTAAAGAGAAAAAGAAAGTGTTGGAGAGTGGCAGCAAAGAAAATTTGAGACAATAGGAGGAGAGGATTTTCGGCTAGCAGAGTAGGTGAGAAAGATTAGAAAAGAAAAAGATGAAAGAAAGATGAACACTTTGGCTTACAAAATTCGGCTACACATGCACACACCTCAGAGTTGGAGTTTCAGCCAACTCTTCCCTCTCCTGATAGCCTTTATCCCTTATCTCAATCATCTATTATCACATCCATTATCTTACCTTTAGAAGAGCCCACCTTAAAACCACCTATTCCCCCTTAATTATCAGCTTTTAACACTTAAAATAAAATAAATAAAGCTCCTAAAATGCAGCCTCTATGCCATCCACCCTTTCCCCCTTGAAGTGCCAAAATTTGACCCATCAATTTGGGCCCCAAGTGGCCACACCAGGCCCAAACTCCTCCCCCTTGTGATGCCACCCTCATGTCCACTTAAAGCACCTCCAAATTTTGGGCCACAAGCCCAGCTTGCTACTAAACATAATAATTTACAAATAAATTACTACCAGCACTATTTTTAATCAATTTAACCCAGATTTAAGCCCAACCCTGTGCCCAATACACACCTCAAAGCCTTTAACCTACTAACTTATCCATGAAACATACCAAAAGCACAGACCCACCAAAATCAGGATATTACAGTTTTACCCCCCTTAAAAATAAATTTTGGCCTCGAAATTTACCTGGTCAAAAGAGTTGAGGGTATTGCTGTCGCATAATATCTTCCGGCTCTCATGTCGCTTCCTCTGATCCATGGTTCCGCCATAATACCTTCACCAAAGGAACTGATTTTCTACGTAAAACCTTAACATCCCAATCCAGGATCTGCACTGGTTCCTCCTCAAAAGACAAGTATGGGCTCACCTCAATCTCCTCTACTAGCACAACATGCGACGGATCTGAGCGATAGCGTCTAAGCATAGAAACATGAAACACATCGTGGATTTGACTCAACTGTGGTGGCAACTCAAGTTGGTAACCCACTGGTCCTACTCGCTTCAACACCCGATAAGGCCCGATAAACCTAGGGCTCAACTTGCCTTTCCTACCGAACCTCAGAACCTTCTTTCACGGCGACACCTTTAAGAAAACCTTGTCACCTTCTGCAAACTCTATATCCTTTCGTTTAAGATCGGCATAAGACTTTTGCCTGTCCGCTGCTTCTTTCAATCGAGCTCGAATCACTTTTACCTTATCTTCTGTCTCAGCAACCAACTCTGGACCCAACAACTGCCACTCCCTCAACTCCGTCCAACATGTAGGGGTACGACACTTCTGACCATATAACGCTTTGTATGGTGCCATCTGTATACTTGCCTGATAACTATTGTTATATGTAAATTCCGCCAACGGTAAGAATTCTTCCTAACTGCCTTTGAAATCCAAGACACAACCCTTTAGCATGTCCTCCAAAACTTGAATCACCTTCTCTGATTATCCATCCGACCGGGATGAAATGTCTTCGAAATCCAATCTTGTGCCTAGTGCCTGGTGCAAAGCCTTCCAGAACCTTGACATAAATCTAGGGTCTCTGTCTAAAATAATCAACACTGGCACCTCGTGCAACCTCACAATCTCCGCTACATATAGTCTTGCTAACTTCTGAAGAGAATAATCCATACGCACAGGTACGAAATGAGTAGACTTCGTCAGACAGTCCACAATCACCCAAATTGAATCCTTCTTGGTAGGCGTAAGGGGTAGTGCACTCACAAAATCCATTGTAATCCTTTCCCACTTCCATTGTGGAATCTTAGTCGGTTACAACAGACCTGACGGCAACTGATGTTTAGCCTTGACTTGCTGACATGTTAGACACTTACCCATAAATTCCGTTACCTCCCGCCAAAGGCCCGGCCACCAAAACTACTTTTGTAAATCTCGGTACATCTTACTACCTCCCGGATGTATAGCATATGGACTGCTATGTGCCTCCTGCAAAATCTTCTATCTTAACTCCACATCCTTAGGCATACACGCTTTTCCCTGAAAACATAACACTCCATCGCCGCTCAGACTATACCCCTCCAATCCATCATTCTGCACTTGTAACCTTCGTGCGCTCAAAACTTCATCCACCAATTTTTTCCTTAACCTCGTTAATCCATGTTGGCTTCACTTGCAATTCCGCTAATAGGCTTCCATCATCATACAGACTAAGGTGAGCAAACATGGCTCTTAACTCTGCCACCACCTTACGACTCAAGGCGTCCACTACCACATTAGCCTTTCTCGGGTGGTACTCAATCGAGCAGTCATAGTCCTTAATGACTCAATCCACCTTCTCGCCTCAAATTTAACTCCTTCGCATGAGAAGGTACTTCAAACTCTTGTGGTCCGTATACACGATAGACTTTTCTCCATACAAGTAATGTCGCCAAATTTTTAGGGTAAAAACCACTGCAGCCAATTCCAGATCATGCGTCGGGTAGTTTACTTTGTGAGGTCTTAACTGCCGAGAGGCATACGCTACTACTTTCCCCTCTTGCATCAGCACACATCCTAATCCTGTATGGGACACATCACAATAAACTGTAAACTCCTTCCCGACTTTCGGTTGAATTAACACCGGAGCTTCCGTCAAAATTCTTTTTAACTTCTCAAAACTTTCCTGTTGCTTATCCGACCACACAAATGGAACCCCTTTCCTCTGCAACTTGGTTAATGGTGCCGCAATCAAAGAAAAACATTCCACAAACCTTCGGTAATACCCTGCTAAACCCAGAAAACTCTGAATATCCGCCACAGACTTCGGTGGCTTCTAATCCAAAACTACCTCAATCTTTCGAGGGTCCACTCTAATCCCCTCAGCTGACACCACATGACCCAAAAAGGTAACTTCCTTCAACCAGAACTCGCACTTACTAAACTTGGCGTATAACTGCTTCTCCCTAAGAATCTGCAACACCACTTGCAAATGCGTGTCATGCTCCTCTTCTGATTTTGAGTACACCAAAATATCATCTATAAATACTACCACAAATCAATCCAAATACGGCTAAAACACCCGGTTCATCATATCCATAAATGCTGTTGGTGCGTTCGTTAACCCGAACGGCATTACTAGAAATTCATAGTGCCCGTATCGAGTACGAAACACCGTCTTATGGATATCCGCCTCCTTTACCTTAAGTTGTTGATACCCCAACCTCAAATCTATCTTGGAAAAGACCGGTGCTCCCTTAAGCTGGTCGAACAGGTCATCTATCCTAGGCAAAGGATACTTGTTCTTAATAGTCAATTTATTCAACTGACGATAGTCTATGCACATCCGTATCGACCCGTCTTTCTTCTTAACAAAAAGCACAGGTGCTCTCCAAGGTGAAACACTTGGTCGGATAAAACCCCGATCCAGCAACTCCTAAAATTGTGCTTTCAAATCCACCATTCCTTTGGCGCCATCCTATACGGAGCAATTGACACTGGCGCAGTTCCTGGTAGAAGGTCTATACCAAACTCCACTTTTCGATCCTAGGGCAAACCCGGAAGCTCTTCCGGAAAGACATCAATAAACTCATTCACTGTTTGAACACTTCCTATAGCCTGTTCCTTACCTTCCAAAGTACAAACATAAACTAAAAACGCCTCACATCCTTTCCTTACCATCTTCTCCGCTTTCAGCGCGGACACCACATTGATAGGTAATTCCTTCTCTCACCTATCATTACCACCTCTACACCCTCGACCATTTTTAGTACCATGTGCTTAGTTGCACAGTCCAGTTCTGCCTGGTACTTAACCAACCAATCCATTCCTAAGATTAAATCAAACTCTCCAAAGGGTAGTTCCATCAAATCCGCTTGAAACACAACCTCTTGAAGTTCTAGGGGTACATCCCTATACAGTTTGTCTACCACCACAGAGTGTCCTAGAGGGCTAACTACTATCATTTTCCTAGCAGATATCTCATAGGCTAAGTTCAAAGTTCCCACTACACTACTAGGAACATAAGAGTGTATCGAACCAACATCAATTAAAGTAATGTAAGGCATCTCAGAAATTATAAACGTACCGGTTATGACAGTCGATGCGTCACCCTCCTCTTGACGCTTGGCTGCGTAGACCAACCCAGGCTGTCTAGCATTAGCACCTCCAGCACCTCGGCCAGGTGCTCCACGGCCCCGTCCGTTACCATTTCCACCCCTACCTGTACCTCGACCCCTCTATGTTTGCTGGCCATCTCTCCTAAATTGACCACGTCCTTGACCCTCAGCTTGAGTCCTGGCTAACTTCCGCAGACAGTCCCTTACCCGGTGCTCCAATGACCCGCACTCAAAACATCCTCTATTACCAGCCCAACATTCTCCCGATGAGATTTTCCACATCGAGCACTGCGAGGTGGCTATCGAAAGCAAAGAAGAAGAGCTTTGCGACTTGATCCGCCCACCAAATCTACCACTTTTTCATAAACAAAAAAAGGTCAAGCTCAACATGTTTGAACTTAGAATGTATGTAACATCCTAGATTAGGGGTTATGCGTTCGTGCATAATTCATGAGATAGTGGGATCGATGGGGTGTGTTGAATGTGTTACAAGAGTTTCAAGAACCCTAAGATGAAATGAAATATAAGAAAATGTAAGGAAATGTAGGAAATGTAAGGAAATATAAGGAAAATGTAAGGAAATGAAAGGAAATGAAAGGAAATGAGAGGAAATGAAAGGAAATGAAAGGAAATGTAAGGAAATGTATGGAAATGTATGGAAATGTATGGAAATATATGGAAATGTAAGGAAATGTATGGAAATGTATGGAAATGTATGGAAATGTAAGGAGATGTATGGAAATGTAAGAAATGCTTTAGAAATGTTAAAGAAACTAAACTAAAATAGGAAAGTGACCATTTTGGAAACCAAGTAAATTAGGAGAGTGAACATTTTGGAAACCAAGCCAAAAGAGAAACTAAACATTTTGGAAACCAAGCCAAAATAGGAAAATAAACATTTTGAAACCAAACCAAAATAGGAAACTAAACATTTTGGAAACTTGGAAAATCTGAGAGTCATGAAAATTTTAGGAAACTTAAATATGACCCCGGAATGTCGAATTTAAGAGCCCAAAGGGGAGCTTAAGGCCAAGTGACCCTAAAAATATAAAGAACATAAAATTTGACCCAATAACGGACTTGGAAATGTGGCCTGAAGATGCCACCTAAGGCTTTAGGAAATGGCCCAAATGCAAGAGGTTTTGGGCCTGAGTTCAAGTCATCCAGGAAGCAAATAAAAGAAATAAAATTTTGCCTCCATGAGTGTAGAATTGGATGGCACCTAACTAAATCTTTAAGTGATTTTTTTTATTTAATTACTTAGAGAGGAAGCAATGGACTGACAATAGGGACTCTTAGGAGAAGAGTTTTATTCCTTTAGAATTTCGACTAAATAGGTGGATAAATGAAGAATTATTCTTTAATTAGGAGAATGAGGGAAGAGTGGTGGCCAAGCAAAGGATTCTTGGCCTAGTAAATTCGGCTATAAAAGGAGGGGACTAGGGCCATTCATTATTCATTCTTCCTCTCTTTTCCTCTGCCGAATATTCTTCTTGAGCATCCATTCTTTTTCTTCTTTTTCTTTTAAGCCTCCTAGCCGATTTCCTTCTAAGCCTATTATTCCTCTCTTCTTTCATCTTTGAAACCAAATACATAAGGGAATTATAGCCGATTGTTCATCAAGTCTCTAAGCCGAATCTCTGAAGGTTGAAGTGAAGGTGCAATCGATTCCTTCAAATAAGGGTAAGATCCAAGTTTAGTTTTCCATTCTTTTATATTTTAGACTTATCGAAATCTAGGGACTAATTTCAATTATTAATCTTGGCCGAATCATGGAAGGAGAAGTTCTTTTCCCGAAGGTACACCATAGGCCACGTGTTCCCTAGTTATTCGGTGAATTTCGGGATTTAAAATCCACAAGGTAAGCACCTAAAAGTATTCGGCCAAGGCTTGTATGATTATCTAGATCAGTTCTTTAATTATTAAAAAGCCGAAAACTAACCTATATTGAGATTCAAGGTTGGCCGAATATCAAGTGAAGGAAAACCAAGTTTTCGGCATTTGAATAAACACCAAATCGACATCAAAGGTAAGTCTTTTTACAAATCCTACTAGGATTTGGATATCATAATAAATAGAATTTATGCTAAGTAATAAATGATGAATCAAATGTAGGGCTAAGGATCTAAACTTTAGATCTAGCTTTCTCAAGAATCGTTAAACAAATCGGTGTGTACCTACACTAAATCTTGATAGATTCTGGCTTTAATTCATTATGTGTGTTAATATGAAAGTGTAATAATATAGCTAAGGTACCGTGTGTATTCCACACTATTCTTAATAGTTTTATGGTTTAAATATGCTATTTATGTTAATGTGAAAGTGAAAGAGAGTGGCTAAAGTGCCATATTATGGTACAAAGTGCTAAGGCACGCTTTTCCTACTTCTACTAGGATTACGAAATAAATGTTATATAAGTGAAAAGTGATGTGAAAGTGAAATATAAATATGTTATGCATGATATATATAATTTGGGGCATTCGGGTTTATGTGAAAGGGAAGAAGGTGTTGACTACGGTCTCACCAACGTTATAAGTGAAAGTGATGACTTGGTCTCACTAAGTGAATGTGATGACTTGGTCTCACTAAGTGGTAACTTCGGTTACATTACAGTGGTGGCTATGCCACAATATTATCGATGGGCGATGAGCACGTCATTGCAATGACGCCTTCGATGGAGTGTAGCGGAAGGAGGTTGACTTAGTAGTCCCCACGGTGTACGAAGTTGGTACGGTGGAGTGTAGCGGATGGCATATAGGTTTGGGTTGGGTTTGCATCATGATTTTAAATTTTTTGTATGCATATGATTTTTATGGTGTGCCTAATTCTATTATGTTTAGTGTTGGTTACACACCGAGTCTATCGACTCACCCGTTGTGGGAATATGTTTGGTGATGAGCGGTAATGGGCCAGGACGGCGAGAACTTGTGGTGGCCATGATCGACTTAAAGTACAGCATTTAATTTGAATATTTATTTTATTTTAAAATCTTGTACAATTTATTATTTTGGGTTTCATTTTATGTAATAAGGCCACCGTGATTTAATTTTTATTTCTACTATAATTACTATGTTATGAGCTTAGGGCTTTATAAAGAGTAAGCCCACTTAATATGAAATGAGTTTAAATATTTTATCATTTGAAATAAATGGGTTTTGTTATAAAAAATAAATTTGTTTTCAACTCAAGCCCAACCCACAACGAGCTATCTTCCAAAACTCACGCTTTCAAAATATTGAATGAATTTGGACTGAGTTACTTGAGGAACATACAGATCCATCCATTCTCGTGGGTAGGGTTTGGGGTGTTTCAATTTGGTATCGAGCCAGTTCAAACTCTCGGCCGTGGCCTAAGGCCCAAAACATTTTCTTTAACAAGGCCAAATGAGTTTTATGAAAGTATTTTTACAAATGGATGTATAAAGACATGGCCCCTAAGTCTCCGAACCATGATCCACCGTAAGTACCCCTAACTCTATGTGTGATTACATGATTTATATAAGGGTAGAAAAGGCATGGAACGTAGAATAGCAGGGATAGGAACTTGAACCCTAGGATTAGACTACTCAAACACAAACACATAAGATTTAAGGCACTAAACCAACCTATGACTAAGTCAATTAAGCTAGGGTGTGGCAACCATGGCACGCATGTCTAGGAGTGGATCCTGAAGAGCTTGGTATTTAAGCAGGTCCTAGTGACTCACCTCCTCTTCTTGAATCCTACAGTGCGTAGCTTCGGTTCACCCTAACCTAGAGGACTTAGTGGGTGTAGCAACCCTTATACGCATGTCTAGGAATGGTTTCGGGGGAGCTTGGTATTTAAGCGATCGCGTGACTCACCTCCTCTCACTCGAATCACGCCTTAGTGCGTAGCTTTGGTTCACCACGACCAAGAAGGCTCATCATAGGCTAAACTCAATAACTAAAACCCGAAAGTGAATTAGCCATTTTTTAAACACTTAATATTAAATTAAAATTCTTAAATCACTTTCTTTCTCTCATCCTTAATTCACGAAAACTATTTACAGACACAATTATTTTCAAAAATTTTTGATCCATAAAAATTACAAAATGCCTTAGTGGTAAAATTACCAAAGTGCCCTTGGTTTATAAAATGATTCAACTACTCAACAGTTTACCAAAATTTTATTACTTTATAAACATTCCAAAAGCCCTAACTTGTAAAATATCAAAATACCTTGATTTATGAACAATTACAAAATTGCCCTAACTTACAAAATTACCAAAATGACCTCGATTTTCAAAATTTTTGCAACATTCCCATTTTGAAGGAACAATTTTCGAAAAGAACCCTCGAGTTTTCCCACTTTTAAAATACCAGCGATTTATTAAATTTTACAAAATTACCACGATTTATGAGAAATTACCAAAATACCCCTAAGGTTAAAACTACCAAATAACCCCAGATTTAAAACTTTTCCAAATTACCCTAGACTTCAAAATTTTCAAAATAATTTTGACAAAAACACCAAGGGCGTGTTTCTTCCGAAAAATTACGAAAATGCCCTTGTAGGACAAAATTACGAAAATACCCCGGGTGAGGACAACAACAACAACAAAAAAAATTACAACATTTCTACAATGAGCGAAAGTTCATACTTGTTTGATGGATGAATAAATAAGGCCGTGTGTTTGTATGAATACGAAAGAACCACTCTTAAAACACTTTCCATAAAACTCCTTCACCGATAAATAAGTGGAACAAAGACTAATCCATAAAAAATTCTTAATCGGATCTCGACGCTAGGAAATGAGTTCTAGAGGACGAATTAAATCAAGGACGCAGATAGAGGAAGAATAAGCGTGTCGAACCCGTTAGATCAGTCAAGGTTCGACAATGAGTTACCACCGCCACCACCACCCCATTTTATTAATGTCGGCGGCAGCTCGGGAATGGGGATGAGGCGTGTCGCGAGCCATGTTGCAGTATTGGAAATGGTGGTGGCGCGGTGGAAATTGGGAGCTCAATCTGTGCCGGCGACTCGAGCCAATATGCCGAGGTGTTTCGTGGAGTGTCCGGTGGCACCCATCTGCACGAGTATTGGATGGAAGCAATCGGCGTATTATGGATGAACTCGACGACCCCGAGGAGAAGTTGAAAGGAATGGTAGCCACTTTCACGTGATGAAGCATACCAATGGTGGCTAACTGTTCGTGATGGTGCCACGCGGAGGATCGGCGTGGGAGTATGCTAAGGAGGCATACCGGAAGAAGTATGTCGGCTTTCGGTATATTGATGAGCAGAGGAAAGCTTTTCTAGGACTAGTTCGAAACAAATCGATGGCGGCTTATGAGGTTTGAATTTACGAGGTTAAGCCGATATGCTCGAGGAGTAGTCGCGATCGAACATGAACGCTATGTCTGCTGTGAAATTAACAGGGCCTTTGGAACAAATGATTCGGATTAGAACTTGATAAAAATAGAGAAATGCAAAGAAGCAAAATCTTGAAACTCACCAGATTAAAGATGAGTATTCGGCTTATGATGCACCTTCGGAAAAGAACCCACTCTTGTAGATTTGGCTATGGAGGAAAATGATGGGGACCGTGGTATTCGACTTTGAAAGAAAAGATCAAGAGAAAAGAAAGTGTTGGAGAGTGGCGGCAAAGAAAATTTGAGACAATAGGAGGAGAGGATTTTCAGCTAGCAGTAGGTGAGAAAGATTAAAAAGAAAAAGATGAAAGAAGGATGAACACTTTGGCTTACAAAATTCGGCTACATATGCACACACCTCAAAGTTGGAGTTTCGGCCAACTCTCCCCTCTCCTGATAGCCTTTATCCCTTATCTCATCCATCTATTATCACATCCCTTATCTTACCTTTAGAAGAGCCCACCTTAAAACCACCTCTTCCCCCTTAATTATCGCTTTTAACACTTAAAATAAAAGAAATAAAGCTCCTAAATGTAGCCTCTATGCCGTCCACCCTTCCCCTTGAAGTGCCGAAATTTGACCCATCAATCTGGGCCCCAAGCGGCCACACCAGGCCCAAACTCCTCCCCCTTGTAACGCCACCCTCATGTCCAGTTAAAGCACCTCCAAATTTTGGGCTACAAGCCCAACTTGCTACTAAACATAGTAATTTACAAATAAATTATCGCCAAGACTATTTTTAATCAATTTAACCTGATTTAAGCCCAACCACGAGCCCAATACACACCTCAAAGCCTTTAACCTACTAACTTATCCGTGCAACATACCAGAAGCACAGACCCACCAAAATCAGGATATTATACGTGGCTCCAAAACCAGCAATCGGAGTCTGGGCTGGAGGATGAATATTTTAGAGATTATTTCGGAATTTTTTTTCTAAACTGGGTGGAAATGATTTTTTGGTAAAGAAAATGATATATATAACTAAAACAAAACGACGCCGTTTTGCACTGGTAAGATCCGCGCGTCGACCCGATGACACGATAAAGATCCACGCGTTTTTATGCTAATGGTTTATTTATTTATTTAGTCCTTCTGCAATTCTATCATTTTTAAATCGGTCCGATTCGCATTTTCATATTTATGAAATTAACCCTGATAGTTTACTTTTATTACAATTTAACCCTTGGTTTATTTATAAATTATTATTTCTATTGTATAAATTATTATTATTATTTATTTACATTATAAAATTGGCATATTATTGTTTTATATAAAATAAATTATTATTTTATTATTATTTTATTTTATTTACGTAACTATTTTAATATCTATATACTATATTATATATTTTAAAATTGTTTATATAATATTATATTATATCATATATTTAGTTAAAGTTATTTACAAAATATTACATTTACAATATTCTTTTTATATTTTTAAATCATTATATATTTTATACAATGTTTATATTATTTATATGTTCATAATTAATTGTGTTGATTCATTATATTTGTCTAATCCTTATTAAATATTTGTAAATGACTTTAGTATAGGAATTATTATTTGTTGCATTTTGTATGATATATTATTGTTTATATTAAATGTTAATGCAATCAGTAATTGCCTTTAATATGTATGTTGATAGTATATAAATACAATGTCATACTTTGTTGTTATTTAAATAAAAATCCATTTTGCAAAACTATCATTTTTTAAAAAAAGGGTTTTTTAAAATAAGGCAATGTTTTGGTTTTTAGAAATTCGGGAAATAGTGTCCTAATGTACTGGGTGCGATTTCAGTTTGGCTAAATAACTAAATACCCTTTTCAAGTTTTATAAATAATGAGATGATTTTGATTTCAGAGGTTCTTAAATATCGTGTCCTAACGTACTGGATGTGATGTTTTTATTCCTTCGGAACAAGAAAGTCTCAAATTTTAACCTAGATTGCTCAAAGTTTTTTTAGAAATCATATTTTAAAATAGTTTTTAAATTTCAAACATTTGGACATGATTCAATCGATTAGGTACCAATTTTTGGGCGTTACGAGGGTGCTGATCCTTCCTCGTACGTAACTAACTCCCGAACCGATTTTCTGGTTTTTGTAGACCAAAATTAAATGTTTTAAAATAAAACATTTTACAAGGTGATCCGATCACACCTAATTAAAAAAGATTGGTGGCGACTCCCATTTTTCGTTTTTTAAAGTCGATCCCCATTTTTCTAAACCCGATTTTAAAATGGTTTCGACAAAATTTATTATCAATATAATAATATTAAGCTTGATTTAAGTTTATTTTATATAAAAATTATCTATAACCACTCTTAAAACACTTTCCATAAAACTCCTTCATTGATAAATAAGTGGAACAAAGACTAATCCATAAAAAATTCTTAATCGGATCTCGGCGCTAGGAAATGAGTTCTAGAGGACGAGGTAAATCAAGGAATATGATAGAGGAAGAATAAGCGTATCGAACCCGTTAGATCGAGTCAAGGTTCGACATGAGTTCTACCATACCACCACCCCCAATTTATTAATGTCGACGGCCCGAGCTCGGGAGGGGATGAGGCATGTCATGAGCCATGTTGCAGTATTGGAAATGGTGGTGGCGCGGTGGAAATTCGGGAGCTCAAAATCTGTGCCGGCGACTCACGAATATGAGGCCGAGGTGTTTCGTGGAGTGTCGGGTGTGGCACCAGTCTGCATGAGTATTGGATGGAAGCAAGCGGCGTATTATGGATGAACTCGACGACCCACGAGGAGAAGTTGAAAGGAATGGTAGCCACCTACGTGATGAAGCATACCAATGGTGGCTAGCTGACCAGTGATGGTGCCGGCGGAGGATCGGCGTGGGAGTATGCTAAGGAGGCATACCGGAAGAAGTATGTCGACACTCGGTATATTGATGAGCGGAGAAAGCTTTTCTAACTAGTTCGATAACAAATTTTGGCGGAAAATGGCTTAATTTACGAGGTTAAGCCGATATGCTCGAGGTAGTCGCGTTGAACATGACCAAGTATGCTTTTGAGGGCGGATTAAGGGATGACCTAAGGTTATTGATAGCTCCACATCGAGGCGGGAGTTCTCCACGTTGGTTGAAAAGGCTAAGGTAGTGAAGGAATCGGGGACTCGACCAGCGAACTCGGCGAGAATAGACCAAGAGAGGTTATGGATCGTCGAGAAATGAGCGAAAAGGCCCAGGCGAGGGGTCAAAAGGTGACAAGTTGATACGGAGACGATGTCGTCCTTGTGAGTATTGTGGAAGGAAGCACTTTCGGTGAGTGTTGGAAAAAGATAGGAGCATGTCTTAAATGTGGGTCTAAGGACCATATGCTTAAGAATTGTCCAAAGATATCAAATGACGAATGACCGACAACTCGAGAATGTTAATCGGTAGGTAGGGAGGACAGCTGACCTCAACGAGGTCGAGGTTCAAATAACAAAGGTAATGGTTAGGCCAAGGTCATGGAGCACCAGTGGGCGTTGAAGGTTCGAAGCAGGCGGCCAAGGTTAGTTTATCGATCGGTAGTCGCGAGGATAGTGGCCAGAGACGAGACAACAGTAAGTTTCTTATTTGTAGATTATACTTCATTACTTTACTCGCTATAAGATTAGTTCGATCTTATGTTGCTAATGAAGTGTATGGAACCTCGATTGTGAACTTAGAGAATGTGCCTAGAAAATATGATAGTTCTTTAAGATCGAGTCTTGTGACAATAGCGTAGTGTGGTGAGTTAGGCGGTATGGATGAGCGATAGTAAGTAATTTCGAGGACGAAATTATTTTAAAGGGTAGAACGTAACATCCTAGATTAGGGTTATGCGTTCGTGCATAATTCATGAGATAGTGGGATCGATTGGGTGTGTTGAATGTGTTACGAAGAGTTTCAAGAACCTAAGATGAAATGAAATATAAGAAAATGTAAGAAATGTAGGAAATGTAAGGAAATATAAGGAAAATGTAAGATGAAAACAAATGGAAATGAGAGTAAATGAAAGGAAATAAATCAAATGTAAAAATGTAAAATGTATGGAAATCATGGAAATTATGGAAATGTAAAATGTAAAATGATGGAAATGTAAAATTAAGGAGATGTATGGAAATGTAAAAATGCAAAATCTATTTATCTTAAAATATAATAAATTTTCAATTTGAAAATAAAACATAATTAAAACTAATAGAAAATGGCTTAAATATAAAGATGTCAATAAAATAATATGTTATGATGGAATTAACTTATTTGAAATAACGACTTAATATAATCATGTAAAATATAAGAGGCCTTTAATGGCTTTTATTTATTTATTTCTTTCTTTATTCTTCTTGCTTTCTTTTTTTTTTCTTTTATAATTTCAAAAAATTCCTTTCCATCTTTTCCAATGTCATCCTCAATGGGATATAGATTCAATCAACACCATGATCTTTTCTCTCCTCATGGAAGGAGAAGTTCCCACCATAGCCCCTTGTAAGTGTATTCAAGAATTCAATAGGAAACAAAATGACTGAAAATGAACTGAGAAATTGAGTTATTATTATTGCTTACTTGATACAGTAAATCAAGTGTATTTATACAGTCTTCATAGGAATAACTGCTACTAACAACTTATGAACAGTATTCTAACAAAATACTAACATTTGGACATACTAACAAACTCTTTACTAATTACTAATGATGATATACTCTAACATTCACCCAACTTTCCGATCTAAGATTTGAAGAAGACTACTGAAACCAAGCAAAGGTGTGTATATTATGGTACAAAGTGCTAAAATACGTTTTCCTACTTCTACTAGGATTACTGAAATAAATGTTATATAAGTGAAAAGTGATGTGAAAGTGAAATATAAATATGTTATGCATGATATATATAATTTGGGGCATTGGGATTTATGTGAAAGGGGAAGAAGGTGTTGACTACGGTCTCACCAACGTTATAAGTGAAAGTGATGACTTGGTCTCACTAAGTGAATGTGATGACTTGGTCTCACTAAGTGGTAACCGGTTACATTACGATGGTGGCTATGCCACAATATTATCGATGGGCGATGAGCACGTCATTGCATTGACGCCTTCGATGGAGTGTAGCGGAAGGAGGTTGACTTAGTAGTCCCCACGGTGTATGCGAGTTGATGCGGGTGGAGTGTAGCGGATGGCATATAGGTTTGGGTTGGGTTTGCATCATGATTTTAAATTTTTTTGTATGCATATGATTTTTATGGTGTGCCTAATTCTATTATGTTTAGTGTTGTTACACTTGAGTCTATCGACTCACCCGTTGTGGGAATATGTTTGTGTGATGGCGGTAATGGACCGGGAATGGCGAAACTTGTGGTGGCCATGATCGACTTAAAGTACAGGAATATTTATTTTATTTTAAAATCTTGTACAATTTATTATTTTGGGTTTCATTTTATGTAATAAGGCCACCATGAATTTTATTTCTACTATAATTACTATGTTATGAGCTTAGGGCTTTATAAAGTAAGCCCACTTAATATGAAATGAGTTTAAATATTTTTATCATTTGAAATAAATGGGTTTTGTTATAAAAAAATAAATTTGTTTTCAACTCAAGCCCAACCCACAACGAGCTATCTTCCAAAACTCACTTTTTCAAAATATTGAATGAATTTGGTCAAGCTCAACATGTTTGAACTTAGAATGTAAAACTGGATTGGCAGCCATTGCAACAGTACTAGAATTGTCACACCAGACAACTAGAGTGTCAGCAGAGCTCAATCGTAATTCTTTCAGCAAAGAAATTAGAAAAGTAACATTAGACGTCGCAGCAGCCAAACTCTTGTACTCTGCCTCAATAGTGGAGTGAGACACAACTTGCTGCTTTTTAGAACACCAGAAGATAGGTGTGTTTCCAAAATACACACAATAGCTAGTTGTTGATCTTCTATCATAAAAATCCAAGCCCTAGTTAGCATCAACATGGCCAACTAGAGATAGTCTGTTAGGAAAGACTAACCCGTAATCAATAGTGCCACTCAAATATCGTAAGATTCATTTTAACGCAATCAAATGAACACTAATAGGTGCATGCATGAATTAACAAATCCGATTTACTGCATAAACAATGACAGGCTGAATGAGAACCACATATTGCAATACGACAACAAGACTTCTATATCCAGTAGGATTAGTTAGACTGTAACATCCTAAATATGGGCTTGTGCATTTACATGAGATGTTGGTTTAATATGCTCGGGCAGAGGCCTTGATTAAATATATGGATTAGGGTTTAAATTAATGTTCTGGGTAGTTTAAGTGATAGGTTGAGCTTTAAAATTTAGGTTAGGTGGTTGATAGATGGTGTTAGTTCATAATTTAAGTTAGATAATAGATTAGTAGCAAGCTGGGCTTATGGCCCGAAGACAAAAGGTGCTCTAAGTGGGCATTAATGGTGGCGTCACAAGGAGGAAGGTTATTGGGCTATGTGTGGCCATTGGAGGCCCAAGTGTTGGGGCAAAATTTCGACACTAAGAAGGGAAGGGGGTTAGACGGCAATTAGGCTTCTTTTTTAGAGTCTTTTTCTTTTAATTTATATGATAAAAGTTGATAATTAAAAAGGGAGGAGTTGGCTTTAATGTGGACTCTCCTAAAGGTAAGATAAGGATTGAGTTATCATGAGATTTAAAGACTATCAAAAGAGGAGAGAGTTGGTCGAAACTAAACTACAGGAGGGGGAAATCGGTTTAGTATAGGCTAGCCAAAATTCTGCTAACAAAAATTCTCTCAATCTTTTCTTTTCTCTGTCGAAATCTCCACTCCATTCTCCCTCTAAGTTTTCTTTCTTTTCTTTTTCCTGAAATCACATCATAAGTCGAAACTCTTTAGCCTTTCTCCTCTCCTCGAAAACCCTTCTAAAGGTCGAATACTCTTGGTGTACATCTTCTTCCTCCATAGTCGAACCATTAGGTGAGATCTTTATTTCCCGAAGGTGCACCGTAAGTCGAATACTCCTCTATAAACCGGCGAGTTTTAGGATTTTGTTCTATTTGATTTTACTCTTTCTTTTCCTAAGATCTAACCCGAATCATGTGTACTAATACCTATCGATTTTCCTCTTTGACCATATAAGTCGAATCCTCTTTAATGGAGTCTACTTGTGCCAGAATCTAAAGGACACAATAGGTAAGTGTTGATTTCGGGATTTCAATGTTCTTTCGACTTTTCAAAGTCCTTAGCCGAATGGCTATTAGAAACTAATCTCTTATTTCACACTTCTTTTTGGCATTTCGGGATTTGAAGAAGGAGGCCAATCGCATAGATCTATAAGTTATAGAATCGTGTTACTTTCGAAATTTCAAGGTAAGAGGATTTGTTTATTTATATATATAAAATCGGGTAGAATACTAACCATGGCCAAATATAGGAGAGGGCATATTTTCACAGTTTTTCGGCTTTTAAGCAAAGTTATAGATTGAGGATAATAGATCCAGATAGCAAGGACTTCGACTAAGAATATCGTATTTCACGATATCAGGTGTGTAATACTTCTCCACCGTCTAGATCTGATTAATTATATATATGTTCATAAGTTTTATATGTTATATTAAAAGCTGAAATCTCAGATTTAAATAGCAGACCCTCAGGTTAGTAAATAATCTGATTATATGTTACAAGTAAATTGTTGTACACATTTCTTAAATTATTGTACATGTTTGCATGGGTTGGGTGATGAAAGGAGGAAGTTATATGTATATGTATATGTATAGCGATTTTTACCGTGATTTACTGTAGCGACTAATGCCGTGATTTGTTACAAGGGCTTTGGCCAATATATGTTGATGAGCAGCATGACTGCCATCTTGGCGTGTAGCAGTGTGGGTTGATTGTAGAAATCCCCAATGGTGTGTTGGTTGGTACGGGGGCGTGTAGCGGATGGAAACCTAGGCAATTGGGTTGGGTTTTGCATATTATCTATTACCTATGTAAATGAAATTATTACTATGTATTATGAGGCCCAAATCTAGTGGTGCATGAGGGTTGCATATGAGTCTCGCGACTCACCCAATTAAACTAACCTTTCAGGTGACGATTAGCGCATCGGACCAGGCCAGAGTGGAATGCAAGGTGGCCATGCAAAAGAATATGTGAATCCGATGAAAAGTTCCCACTTAATAGTTTTTTTCAAAGTATTTTATGTTATGGATTCAAACTACGTTGTAATAAGGCCATGGGCCATTAGTTTACATTTTAGTTTTATTATAGGCCTTTATTATTTATTTTTATTTTAATTTCTTTCAAAAACATGTAATTCAGTTTTGGGCTTTTGATTATTAAGGCACATTTTATAAAATTTTCATTTGGGCTTTCTGTCAACACGATTGGTTTTACAAAAATTTTCTTAGTGACAAACCAGATCCGGTTGTAGTGTTTGGGCTGGGTTTGGGATGTTACATAGATGAACTCCCTCATCCTTAGGTAATATGGAAGAACTGATCATAGGTGTGTGGACACCTTTGGTGTTAGTTAATGAACTTCTGTCAAGAAGATCCAGAATGTACTTACATTGGCAGAGATGAAGGCTCCTAGTCAACGATCGAGTAACCTCAATTCCTAGAAAATAATGAAGATCTCCCACATCATTAAGTGAAAACTCAACGTGTAACTGTTGAACAAAATCATCAATACTTCGGGTGCATTTTCAATAATGATAATATCATCCACATAAACTAATACATATATACTCGAGTCATTTATAACCCGTACAAACAAAGAAGCATCATATTTTGATAAATGAAAACCTACAAAAGCAAGATATTGTTTCAACTTATCAAACATGCTCGTGGAGCTTGTCGTAGCCCATATAAGGCTTTCGTCAGTCAGCACACCAAAGGTTCACCGTTCACCCCACATTGAACATACCCTAGAGGTTGTTGCATGTACACCTCTTCAGTAAGTTCACCATTCAAAAAAGCATTGTTAACATCAACCTGATGTAGCTGCCAACTTCTGGAAACAACAACAGAAAAAATAGTCTAAATATTAGCAGGTTTAACCACTGGACTAAACGTTTCTTTAAAGTTGCACCTTGGTACCTGAGAGAAGCCTTTTGCCACTAACTGAGCCTTACATCGAGCAACAATACCGTCAAGATTCTTTTTCACTTTGAAGAGCCATTTACAACCAATCGCCTTTCGGCTAGGCGGTAAGGAAACTAGTTCCTAAGTGGAATTCTTAATCAAAGCATCATACTCAGCTTATGCTGCCAACCGCCACTCCTCACTAGCAAAAGCTTCAGTAATCGTGTGTGGCTCATGATCAATAATTTCAACAGACAACGTTTTGGGTTTAAAAACTACTACTTTGGACCGTGTAACCGTGTGATGAGTATTACCTACAGGCAGAGGGATAGAAGGAGAAGTCAAAAAAAAAGTTTACCAATGTTGTCCTATCTAGGTCTCGTGACTTAGGCAGTCTCACCAGCACAGTCTCCCAAATAGTACCAGCTCACCAAATGAGGGTGTGACATTAAATGTACCAAATGATAAATGTATACATGACTAGGCATATATGTTTGTTTGAACTATAGGTTGTTTAGATTTTATAACTCATGTAACGCCCTATATTTCTTAACTTTGTTTCTGTGAATTCTAACATAATTATGTATCTGCTTCGGGGCTAAGTGTTCTGATTATGTGTTTAAGGTATTGGGTTCAAGTCTCACTTTTGGCAAATTTTGTTATTTTTTATCCTAGCGTTATCCGTGTTGGGTGGGCTTATATTATATTTTTGGTAAACTCACATTAGAATGAGCCTGTTGGTTCGAGTGGTAAGGAGTTAGCTTGTTGGAGGTCTTGTGTTTGAATCCCTACGTGAGCATGGGTGATAATTTTTACTCTGGTTGTCTGAGAGAGTTTGGGTAGAGCTAAAAGTCTAAGGTAGTTGGATGTGGTTAGTGGTCGGATTTAGTGGGATTCAGTTGTTGGTGGGGAGTTAAGGGAAAATAGTTATTTACTTATTTTTTTAATTTAATTTTTATTATTATCCTTTTCCCTAAAAATCAACCATTATTTTCACGTTCATTCTTTTTCATTTCTCATATGTTCTTTCTTGTTTTTTTGCTTTATGTTCTAATTCAAACGAAATTTAAGTGTTGTTTGGTCGTCTTTGTCGTTGAGATTGGTGGCTATTGTTTTGTAAGTGCGTAGTTGGTTTAAGTTTCTTTATGGAATAGATGAATGGTTGGGGATTTTTTATGGTGTTTAGGGGTTTCCTTTTAATTTTTCTTGGTTTGTGTTTACTGATATCTAGGTGAGAATTGTGCATCAGTGGGTGCTCTTCCAGCGGAGTGATTGTGTGGATCACTGTCTCGAGGGTAAGTGTTTCTATTGATTTACCGTAGTTTTGCTGTTGGGTTTCAACATGTTAGGGTACTAAGTCGTGTGCCTTCGAATTTGAAGAGTTCGTGGGGATTAATTCGTTGAATTCTGTTGATTTTATGTACTGAAAATTTCATCATTTAGGCTGCTTTGAAAAATGAACCAGGTGTGTAATGAAAACATGAGAAAAAGAGGTTCAGTAAAGGCTAAAAAATAACTTGTCAACTCCACACCGGCGTGTGCCCGGCCATGTGCGACACACAACCATGTGAAGGGCATGTACCCGGCCATGTGCAACACACAACCATGTGATGGGCAAGGGTGTGGCTGTATGGGCCACACAAGCTAGGTTAATTTGGGAGTGTGGGCCTACACGGGCGTGTAGGTCATGGGCCAGGCTATGTGGGCCACACGGGTAGGGCCAATTTGGGCGTATGGGCCTAAAATTCTTAAATTTTCCCTAAGGTCAATTGAGTTTTTCCAATTGACTGTGGGCCTTCCGTAGGGTCTGTAAGGGCTAATCAAACCCTTAATGCATGAGATTTGTTATTCTGATACACTGATTTGAGTTAGTAAAATTGATATGTATGTCTGATTGATTTATATAAGCATGTTTGATATCTGTTTACAAGCATGGGAGACATGTTAATTCTATTAAACCTGTATTCTATATTCTGTATCTATATTTGGGGTGAGATTTGTATATTTTGAGGAAGTATTCTGTACGGTGACCTTTCGCAAATTTTTTGGCAGCATGACTGGATACTATTTTGTTATGTGTCGTTTAGACACTATACAGAAGTGTAGAGATGGGTGGGTGTTTTATACCCCACATGGTGTGATGGGATGGTCGGAGACAGTGTGTAGAGGATGGGGTAGGATTACGATATCCATTACGATTATCCGATTACATCGATTCTATTAAAGACTTATGTTTGTATCGTATCTATTGTCCATATGAAATTTCTGTGAATATTTAAATGTCTATCTTTGTTGGGTTGCACAATGAGTTTACAAAACTCACGTCTGTTTGTCTGTTCTTTTTAGGTAATCCTTAGGCATAGGCGGGTCAATGTGATGGAGTCTCAACGATGACCACTAGTTCGTGAACTGTTTTTAATTAACGGTTTTATTTGAAATTTGGGTTTATTTTTGAGAGTTTTGTAAATTATGGACTCTCTGGACTGTTTGTTTTTAATTTTGGTTTGGCTGCATTTTAAAATTTTATACTACAATGTTTGACAAAAATCATGTTTTCATGTAAACAAATAATTTTCTGAAATTACAAACTCGATTTTCAACTCCAACAATATCAAACTTCTACTGCAAAAATAAGTTTTCTGAAAGAGCAAATTAACAACGTTTTTATAACGAGAATAATAATGTGATTGATTAAATGTGGATTCTTCTTAGCAACAACTTAAATACGAGAAATTTGACATAATAAGATTGATTTCAAAACCTTTTCTTCGTAACACCCCAAATTCGGCCATAACGTCTAGGCCGGGTTAGGGGTGTTACAACTCATTTAATGAAATCCATGATTATTGAAAAGGTATAGTGTAATAACTATAAAACCATTATAAATATGTGCCTAAAAATGAAAATTAATGAGCAAACAAAAGCATTGTAAAAGTTAAAAGCAAAACGAGTGTGATAAAAGCATATAATGGTTAAAAGCTAAGGGAGTGAAGAGTGAATAAATTGAAATAAATAAAAAATATGAGAAATTGAGAAAATCTAACTCATGTTGGAACAAATACTCGTTAATTTTTATACTCGTAAACGCTATATTAGAGTTAAAAGCATGGATAAAAGAAACTGAGTAAGTAGAATTCGAATCACCTGTATTCTTCAACCATAGATGTTATACTTGTGCATATGTCTTGATGGAATTATATGTTTTTCTTTCTTTAACTTGTTTACTTTGTACCTTATTAAACTTGCATGTTTGAAGTGAAAATCACGAATCTTTTAGACATCTAGCTAGAATTACTTGTTTAGCAAATTTTCCTATCTCAGATGTTGTAAAATCAATCTTGTGTATGAAGCATTCTCAAGTACATTTTTGTTTTGTGTGTTTTCTTTTTCTTTTCCATTTATTTGCGTCTTGTTTGTTTAAGGACAAGCAACAAGTTAAGTGTGGGGGTTTTTGTTTGCCACAATTTATTGTGGCAAATAAAGTACTTTCTAACACTTAATGAGCTTGTTTTCAGGCCATTTTATGTTATTTTAATGCATTTTCAGTTTTATTAGCTTAGATTTAATTTCTTGCAAAATAAGCGTTCAGATTTAATTTCTTGCAAAATAAGCGTTTTTATGTATAATTTAGATTTAGTTGACCTAATGGCCGATACGGGCCTAAGGTAGTTTTAACGAGCTTAATCGAGTACGTAAGACACCTATTTTCAGGCCTAGAAGCATTAGGAACAACAATCAAGTCGTAACACGAACTTCCAAGGTTGCAACACAGTAGAATGAGTTCCAGAATTTAGGTTCGAAGTTGTGTGTCACAACACACACATCCTGTGTCGCGACACAGCTGTGACGAGGGCCATAAATTAATCAGGGGTATTTTTTCTGTGCAATCCATATTTATTAGATTTTAGGCTTGTGTTTGACCTAATTAGGGCAACTAATTATGCCTATAATTAGCAAGGCTTAGGCTGAGCTATGGGAGGCCATTAGTTTAGTTTAGACATTAGATTTAGTTTTTAATTAGGTTTTTATTTCAGTTTTAAAATAGTTTACTTTCTTGTTTCTAACTTGAATTCGATTTGAGTCTATGCCTTTGTTGTTTAGTATTTCATTAATTTTCTTTTACTTTTCTCTTGCAATCATCGATATCTTGCTAGTTGTTAAAGGATTTTTTGCAATTGAGCCTATTCAGCATCTCAGACAAATCAATTTTTGTTCATCTCTAGTTTTAATTTAATTGTTGTGTTTTGCATGTTTAAATTATTTTTAGGGAAAATGACATTTAGATTCATGAGTGGCAAATTCCTTTAGGAAGATTAACGAGCGGATGTGGGAATAGTTTAACAAGAAAATGAAGGTTTACCTTAGAATTAGTTGATTTAAATTGTGTATTCTTAAACCCTAGGATTGATGACCCTAGGAAGTAATCTATGTAGATATGCCAAAAGGATAAGTCTACCAAGCACTTCATAATTTATCCCAGTTTTAAATTGTGAGGTCGAAAGATAAGTGGGTTTTATCGATTAACTAATCAGGTAGAGGTCGAAAGATAAGTGGGTCTTATAGATTAATTAATCAGGTAGAGGTCGAAAGGTAATGATTGGTCAGTTATTAGAAAATTTTGTAAAACTCGAGTTCTAAAGTTTATTACAAACATTGAAGCGAGTTAATCTTCTGTCTATTATTCGATATTCTGTTAATTGCTAATTTCTTGTTAGTAATTTTCATTTATTTTATTATCTTAAAATTTATTTTTATTTGTTGTAATATAATTTTCAATTATTATTGTTTAAACCTATTACTGTAGAAGATAATATTAAGTTTAATCCATCCTCCGTTGGGTACAATTCTCGAAGTACTTCCTATATCCCGTTGTACAATACTATATTATAACTTGATTCGTATACTTGCGAACATCACTGCTTTATTATTTATCTTTTTGCTGCAGTATTTCCAATCCAAACGTTCACACGTTTGGCAGCGGTCACAAAGACATTATACGATATTTCAAGACATTATATGTAAAAGTAGATAAATTTTTTGTTGCATGCACAATCAAGTTCTATGATATTTCAAGATTTTTGCTAAGTGATGGGGCATTATATTATTAAGTGAAGTATGGAAAGATCTATCTTGAATACGTGGTACAAAATTGCGTATGGGTTTAGGTTACCACCCCTAGTCAGATAGACAAACTGAAGAGTTAGATCGTTTTTGGAAATGTATTTGAGATGTTTTGTAGGAGATGATCCAATTTTACAGGATAAATACTTGACTTGGGCAAAATATTAGTATAATGCCTCACTCCAGACATCTATATAAATTACTGCATTTAAGGTATTGTATGTTAAGGATCCTCTGACTCCGATCCGATATGTTTTAGGAAATACCAATAATGTTGTGGTGGACAAAGAGTTGTAAAAAGGGGATAAATCTTAAAGGAGATAAAAAGCACTTTAGCAAGGGCTCATGTAACATTCCAAAATTTTCGATCAGACACATGGCATTATTTTGGAGGCAAATATAATGAATTGGTGCGAAAATTGAAAAATAAGCCAGTTAAAAGAATTCTTATGAAAATAAAGTGATTTTAGATATGAGAATTTATGAAAAGAATTTTCTAAGTTAAAACATAAGCGATGTGATTTCTCAAACCCGAATAGAACCTCGAAAATATGCCAATGAGACCTGTATTCGATAGTTAGAAAAATTCACTTTTTTTGTTTAGGATCGTCTTGATTAGGAACAGATGGAGGGGACCTTGACCCAAGGTAATTGAAGATTTAAGGAACCGAAGCTATAAAGAACCCGACCCGCTCCAAATCTATAAAGAACCTGACCCACTTAAAACTTAGCAAGTTACCCATACCTTGGTATGTGATGTCGCCACACTTTGGGATGAGATGATAACTGAGTGATAAGATAGGGTTGAATGCCACAAAACCATTAAGTTTTGATAAGTTTGTAGTTAGATAAAGAATAAAGAGTTTAAACTCAAATTCATTTGAAAGTTTGATCATTAGCCTACAATATGTCCTTTGGTCAAAATTTATAGGCTCTTACAAAAGTCCCTTCAAAAATTGTCCATACATATCCCTCCCTAGGTACAAAGAACCTTTAATTACATGAGCACATTTAATTCTTAAAATTCTTCATACACCTCCTTGTTCCATTCATGCATGCTTAATCCTTAAGAAAAGTATGTTCATCTTTGAGAAATAAATCCGGCTGGAACATTAATGCACATGTATCAACATTAAATGGTTCCTTCATGCATCCTTTAAATAGTTGAGTTTCATGCATGGAAAAGGGAGTTGAATTGCATTTTAAGCTTGCTGGTTCATGCACAAAATTTCCCAAGTATTCATTTTCAAGTGACCATTGCTATGCCTTCATGCATTAGCCCCCAAGGTGACCGAATATACACCTTTTCATGCAAACCAAACAACCATTTGTATGTGAAAACATTTGATTCTCTTGGCAAAAGCGAACAACTCTCTTGAAGCTTTAAACATGTGGCTGACCATTAGACTCTCCTAGGACAAACAATCATGCTTTAGGACAAATTAGATTTGCATTATAAAGTTGTAATAAAATAGGCAAATTAAATATCTAGTTTTAAGACATAATTAAAATGCAATAAAAACCAATTAATTAAATTATAAACCAAATTAAATAAAAACTACCACAATTAAAAACATGTTTTAAGAAATAGTAAAAACGTAGCAAACACAAATTTAAACTAAGCCTAAAATTAAAAAGGCCGTGGAAATATTTAAATAGAACAAGTGAACAAGTTGGGCCTTAAAATCCCACAAGCATTTCTTTGAATCCTTTTGTTTTAGCCTAAGGATAGGTCTAAGTTTTTTGGAAAATGGCAGTGTAACGCCCCAAACCCAGCCTAAACATTACGACCGGATCTGGTATGTCACAAGGAAAGGTTGTAAAAGAAACTTTGCGATTAAAATTTTCGAGTTTTGTTTTACAATATAGAAATCAGGGCCGATGGTTTTAGGAAAATGCGCCGTTTTGAAATAGTTTTTGAAGTTCTAAGAAAATCTCAAGTTTAACTATTTATTACTTGTGATCCGTTTGTTTACATTTTGGAAAATGGTTATTACATTTTTAGGGAAACCCCGTATTGATCAATTCATAAGAGATAACAACTGAATAAAAGCAAAATCCAGATTAAAATCCTGGAGGCCTTATTACATAACAAATTCCCAAATTTAAAATATGTTTAAAATAAAGAAAAATGGAGTTTACGAAAGAAGTAACGCATGGCCACCTTAGAGTCCACCTCAGCTCCAAATCCACAAGCAGAGGGGTGAATCACCAAGACTCAGTGTGTTATTCCCCTTACAAACATAATTTGGCCTAAGCCCACAAAAGCACATTGGGCCTTAGCCCACACAATATGGCATATTAAAAATGTATGCAATGCAGCCCAGCCCAATCCTACTTTTCCAACCTCTATAACACCGAATCAGCCAAACGCCCATGGCACCAAGCCACTATGGTACCAAACCACTAGTGGTTCCAAACCACTGGTGACAGAGTCACTAAATATAATATGTGGGGCCAACCCACTGTGGTACCAAACCACTGGGATGAGTCACAAAAATAAACTATTTGTGGTACCAAACCACTGGGACGAGTCACAGAAATAAACTATGTGGTGCTAAACCACTGAGACATAGTCACTGGATAAACTATGTGGGGCCAACCCACTGTGGTACCAAACCACTGGTGACAGTCTTAAAATCACACTTCCCCTTTTCACATCATAACCCAAGCCCATGCACATATTGACTTAATGATATGAATGCAACATGCTCCCAAAGCACAATGGTGAATTATATCATACATTCATATAACCAAATGTAGAACTGTATAGGTACTTACCCGGTGTCGCCAACTTTACCCACGAGGGTATTTCAACTATCAAGTCAATCATTTCGGCTTTCAGCCAACACAATTAATAACACAAACAGTAAAGAAGCGTGTGAGTATTACACACAATCACGCTAATCAACCCCTAAGGGTATAATGGTAATTTTACCCACCGAGGGTATTTCAGTAATTTACCTACCAAGGGTAATTTAGTAATTCTACTCATAACTAATCCATGTATGCAGTGCATCTCGAACATAATTAATCATACAATTAACACATACAACATTAGTACTACCACGAGGGTACAACGGTTATTTGTTGTTTAGGGGTAAAACGGTAATTACACACTAAGGGTATTTCGGTAATTTTGTAGTCTGGGGGTATTTCAGTAATTGTGCAAACTAGGGGAATTTTGGTAATTTCACAAACCAATGATATTTTGAAAATTTCGTAAACTAGGGGTATTTCGGTAATTTCACAAACCAAGGGTATTTCGATAATTTCGCAAACTAAGGGTATTTCGATAATTTTATAAACCAGGGGTATTTTGATAATTTCAAAAACCATGGGTATTTCGGTAATTTTGTAAACTAGGGATATTTCAGTAATTTCGTAAACCAGGGATATTTCGATAATTTCGTAAACTAGGGGTATTTTAGTAATTTTGTAAACTAGGGTATTCGGTAATTTTGTAAACCAGGGGTATTTCAGTAATTTTGCAAACTAGGGATATTTTGATAATTTTGCAAACTAGGGGTATTTCGATAATTTTGTAAACCGAGGATATTTCGATAATTTTGTAAACTAGGGGTATTTCAGTAATTTTGCAAACTAGGGGTATTTTGGTAATTTCGTAAACTAGGGGTATTTCGGTAATTTTACAAACCAGGGGTATTTTGGTCATTTTACAAATTAGGATATTAACAACCCAAATACTCTAAATAGAGATAATGATGCGAATAGACTTAAGGCCCATTCTAGGCCCAAGTGGGCCCATACACTTGTGTGGCCCATTTAGCCCAAATCTAGCCACATATATGAGATTCACATAGTCTAGTTCACTATCTACTACTCAATCATACAATTTACTCATATGGGCTCCCGGGGCCATTGGGCCCACTTGGCCCAATAGCCCACAAGAATACTAATGGTGGCCTCGACTATCGTGTCGAAGCTTCCACACGTGTGCTCGCACGCTCGTGTGGCTACCATCGCCGTGTGACCGAAATTTTGGCATTTGCCGCTCTACAACTAGAGTAGAGAGAATACACACCTGATAGGGGAATCTGGTGCTAATCCGCGCTCCGACCACTCCTACGTCCAACGCCAACCAGGTATGCCTACTCTCCTCCTAGACAGCTCTATATATAGCTAGCTTCTCACCTTCCTTCTTTGTATCTTTTCGATGTGGGATCCCTTCGTTAGCAGAGTTTAAATCCAACTCAAACTCTTGCCGTCCAATCCGTAAAATAAATACTCCCTTACTTTCCATGAGATTCGAACCCAAGCTCCTTTGCACCCTTAATGACGCCTTGCCACTAGACCACTCACTTTCTTGTGTTTAAAACCATGTGCAACTAAATATAAACCTATGGCCAAATTCCAAGTTCACTTAAAAAGAAAACCAAAATGCAAGCGCCAAGACTTGAACCCTGGACCCCTTATTTCCTTCCTGTGGCGTCACTCCCTTGCTCCCTAAGTGAAGTTACTTTGCCACTACACCACAAGCTCCTTTTATGTCTTTTTCTCCACATTTTATTCTTAAAACCTACCTACTAACTCCCAGGGTTTTATTCACCTAAAACCAAAATTTTCCTAAGGTTTAACTTGAACCCGGGACTTCATAGAAGCCCCCTAACCTTCCAAAATCACTCACCTACTAGATCCAACTTGCATTTAAGCCGTTCTCTTGTTCTCAAAAAATTTAAACACTACTACGCCCAAGGCCCATTAGGCCGAATTCTACTAGGCCCAATTTCAGGATGTTATAGGAAGCATCGATTCTAGCCCAATTAGCGTGCCCGTGATCACATCATTCCCTTCCTCTCCAAAATAATTTTTCCTCAAATCGGGCCATTTGCTCGTGAATAATCTTCATTGATCATAGTCCCTTAAATTGTAGTTTCCAGCCATTGAGTTAGTAACAACTCTTTTAGGAACCTGCCAAACAAAAACATCTTCACAAACAAAATCAAAATAAATGTGTTCTTTCAATCCATCACTTACATGAAATTGAAATAATTTCAAAATGTTGCAATTTGTATAAACATGACGAATATCAAGTTCTCATTTCAAATGTTGTAAACACAAATTAACTCCGAGATAAAAAACAAAGGTTTGTCTTATCATTTCATCACAAAACACAAACTTCATTTTTGATAACAATGGTGACACATGGAATAGTCGAACGTTATTCATAAAATCATGCAACTTAAAAATCTGACGTCGACTCCCTTTAATAATGATATAAAACAACACTCTCCAAAATTGAAAACATGATTTTGGTCACTTATCCTAGAATGAAACAAATGTTTTCCTTTGAAAAATGAACCACCCATGCTGAGCGAAGAAAAGTTAGGTAATTGAATGTTCAAATAAACAAAACGCTCAAAATCTCTTTGAATAGGCATGTCCTTACATACAAATCTCCCACACGAATTTAAAGAATTCACATAACAATTGAAATCAAACAAATTAAGCATTTTATGTGAAAAATATTTATTACTCACAACAATCAGATTTTGGGGACATCTATTTAAACCAAAGACATCAATGGGTTTATCAAATTGCAATTTAATGTCACTTGGACCAACAAAATACATGTCATGAGAAACATGCCCTAAAACACTATTTGAGACAATCTCATTAACAACATTCAAGGAATAATAGCAAGACAAAACATTGTAAAAAACTTTTTAGAGAACAAAATCGTCGACATACTTATCAACAACATTAAAGGAATACCATCTCGGTTTCATCTCGAAAATCTCCTTACCTTACTTTGTAACACGCTAAATTAGGGCTTAGGAGTTTTAGGGGTATTTTAGGAATTTTAACCTTAAAGTGTTCAGAATTTTGTGACATGGTATATCAATAATGTTTTTTTTAACTATGGTTTTTATAAAATTAAATCAATTTCTAAAATGAGTTTTAAATACCTTTAATTTTGAAAAAAAGGAAAATTTGTAAAAGAGTCAAAACTTAGAGTTTTTAAGAGGCAATTAGACTAGGTTTTAAAATCCAACCTAAAAAACCCCATTTATAGTTTTATTTTCACATTGGTCTTCTTCTCCTCTCATTCTTGTGTCGTCCATAATTCTCCCAACTCTCCCAATCAATTTTGAATACCAAATCCAAATTCCTTTTTATTTCTATCATCTCTTAAGCTATAAATCTCCATAGAAGTTAAGAAAAACACCCAAAATTACCATTGTTTTCTCCATTGTTAAGCTTGTGAGTTTTTTGGGTTTTTGATCAAATGCTTGATTTTTCATCAAATAAGGTAACAGTTCATCTTCCCATTAGTTCTAAATGTTATTTAGTCTTTAAAACCAAGTTTTAGCCATTGAATCGCATGTTTTGAACAAAAGCCAAAAATTAGCTCGTTAATGGTGGATTTCGAGATTGTGAGTAAAAACATGGTTTCAAAGTGTTTTTCAATTAGTTTTGACATGATTAACATGTTTTTAAACTTACTTTGAATTTTCGTTAAAGATATATTAAGTTTTAATGAATTTTCAAAAATAGCCAAAATAATGTTGAAAAGGTCGATACCATGAATTGAGTAGTTTTGTGTAGTTTAAGGGTTGAGAATTAATCATTGACTAATAATTAGATGAATGAAACTCATTTTAGGTGAAAGGATTAAGTCTAGATTGAGATATTTAGATTTCAAGTTGGTTATGTTAAATGTTCCGACTACATGAGAACATAGCTTAGGCTTATGTTTTTGATTGCTTATGGTGAGTCCTTAGCTAATTTTTGAATGTATTGTTGTGTGAACGTTCTTAATTTCAGATATTTTGGCCTTGTGATCTTGAAATCGTTGGATATAGTTAGCATGCCATAAGATTGTAAGTACTCACCTATACATACTATGATTTTGGGCATTGAGGCCCTGGGATATGTTGGAGGGATAAGGGAATGTGAGCTAAGCTCCATTCAACGGGACATGTGAGGGGAAATAAGGAGAGTGTTAGCTTTATGCTTCACTTTTGGGACATGTTTGACTCTCTAAGTCTATGTGGTGTGTTGGAGATCTGTGTATCCGATGAGTGATGGTAGAGCTCACTTTTATATTTTGTAGCTCAAGTGTCAAATTATCTTAAATTATGAATATATGTGTATTGTGATATGTGTTTATATGACATGTGACCGTTATGCAATTTATCTGTAACATGTTTTTGAGTATTGCGACATATGCTTGAATGTTTTGTGATTATATGAGTATTGCTATATGCTTGAATGTTATGTAATCATATGAGTATTGTGGTATGTTCTTGAGCGCTATGTAATTATATGAGTATTGTGATATTGTTTAAATGTTATGTGATTATCTGTGTAATGTGATTTATGCTTATAAGTAAATATGTATACCATGTAAAGGAACTAGTAATAATGCACGAGTAAGTATAATATGACACTAGAGTTGGAACTGTTGAGGTTATGGTATATGGTTGTTTTGTTGATGCTTTATGAATTGTTTGCGTTGTGGTTATTTTGAGCATTCACTGAGCTTGTTAAGCTTACCCACTTCTTTCTTAAAACCTTTGCAGAGTAGTTAAGTGTTGGTGCTAGCAGTGTGGTTTCCAAGGGTGATCCAAGCAAGATGTTAGCTTTATTTTGTAGTTGTTATTAATTTGTCTATGTTTTTTTTTTGGAAATAAAGGCAATGTGGTAGAATTGTTGCTTGAATTTTTCCATCATATTTTGATATTTCCATAGTTTATTTGTTCTAGGATTTAAAGGTTAGAATCGTGATATGTTGATTACTTCTTGGACTTATTCTTGATGTTTGAAACTGTGATTATAGTCGTTTTGATGTTTATTATGATGATATGATAGCATGATGAGTTGGTACAAGTGGGAATAACTTATATGCTTAAAAATGTTGTATTTTTCTGGTCTAAAGTAGAGGTATCAATATTCGTGTTGTAAAAATGATACCTCTATGCTTTTAAAATGCATAGGAAGTTAGAATCGTAAACTGGAATTGATACCCTATCACGAGTCTCGATACTCGGGGTAATTTTATCGATACTTTTGCAAAGGTACCAATATTTTTCGAGACTTTGATTTTAGACGAGAAACATAATATTGATTTGGTACCGATGTTGCAAACGATGTCTATATCGTACCAAGAAAATATTGATACCCTTATCCTAGTACCGATACCTACGTGATTTTTTTGGAAATTTTGCTATGTGGTCCTAATGCATGTTTAATTATTGTTATAAGTTTATTTAAAGTATGTTTTGCATGTTCTCATGATAATTGATATATGTTTAACTAAAACTTTATAAGATCACTGATAAAGAGGATATTTGTTAATAATGTGACAATTTGCTATGAGTATGACATGAGACGGTGATGTGGCATCCTAATATTCGGTCTTGGCGACCAAGCCGAGTATAGGGTGTTACATGCTTACCTTTCGACATTTGAAGACTGTTTGCACTGTAACATCCCAAAATTGGGCGTAGAAGAATTAGGCCCATGGGGCCTTGGGCACGGGAGTGTTTAAAATTTTTAAGAATAAGAGAACGACATTAGTGCAAGTTGGATCTATTAGGTGGGTGATTTTGAAGGTTAGGGGGCTTCTATGAAGTCCCGGGGTTCAAACTTTGGCTTTAGGAAAATTTTAGTTTTAGGTGAATAAAACCCGAAGAGTTAGCAGTAGGCTTTAAGAATAAAATGTGGAGAAAAATGACAAGTGGAGTGTGTGGTGTAGTGGCAAAGTGACACCACATAAGAGGCAAGGGGGTGATGCTATAAGGAAGGAAGGAGGTCCAAGGTTCAAGTCTTGGCTCTTGCATTTTGGATTTCTTTTTAAATAGACTCTAGAATTTTTCCATAGGGTTATATTTAGTTGCGCATGATTTTAGACATAAGAAAGTGAGTGGTCTAGTGGCAAGGCGTCATTAAGGGTGCAAGGGAGCTTGGGTTCGAATCTCATGACAAGAAAGGGAGTATTTATTTTGCAGATTGGACGAGAAGAGTTTGAGTTGGATTTAAACTCTGCTAACGGAGGGATCCCACATCAGAAAGATACAAAGAAGGAAGGTGAGAAGCTAGCTATATATAGAGCATTCTATGAGGAGAATTAATATACCTTGGCGGGCGTTTGGGTGCAGACCTAGAGGATAATCGCCAATAGTAGCGAAGGAAGGGCTACTAGAACGTGAGGTATACGGTAAGGTTACGTTGATGTTTCGATTTTCGATAAGTGTTTATTAAGTTATGATTAATCGTTAGGTGATGTCAATTGTAGGTTTGTGACTAAGGGGTTTGCTGCGCGCGTGGTTACCAGGTGTGTACAAACACTACACACACGATGTCGAAAATATCGAAAAGTCGAAAAGCCGAAAGTGGCTAAATGGGCCCGGTGGGCCCTGAGGCTAAGTTTGATGAAATGGTTTGGTTGGTTATACGAATTGAATTAGTCATGCATGATACATGAATTGGATTTTTTTTGGGCCTAATAGGCCATATGATGATATTTGGGCCTAATGGGCCGTAAGGGAGTGATTTGGGTTTGATGGGCTTATGGGAACGTAGACATGTATGTTAGGATTTATGGACCATAGGTCTAGTTTGAACAACTCTTAAATTCCACAAGACTTAATTTTTCTAATTAAACATGTCTGTGAACAAGTCGCTGGGTTAGGGTGTGGCAATGGGCATACGTATGTCTAGGATTGGATCTAGGGAGAGCTTGGTATTTAAGCGGCCCTAGTGGCCCACCTCTTTTCTGGAATCCTACCTGGTGCGTAGTGTCTGTTCACTTTAGCCGCGAGGACTTGTTGATGGGCCAAAGTTTATAACTAAAATCCAAGAGGGACCAAATACCCTTATATTTGTTAAATTACTAAAATACCCTTATATTGGTAAATTACCAAAATACCCCAAGTTTGAAAAATTATTGAAATACCCCTAATTTGTAAAATTGCCAAAATACCCCTGTAGGGTAGAATTACGAAAAATACCCCTAGTAGGTAAATTATGAAAATACCCTTGGTAGGTAAATTACGAAAATACCCTTGATGGGTAAATTACGAAAATACCTTTGGTAGATAAATTACAAAAATACCCTTGGTAGGTAAATTATGGAAATACCCTCGATGGGTAAAATGACCGATATGCCCTTGGAGGGAAAAAATGATGAAAACGTCCCTACATGTTATATGATTATTCTTGTATGTGATTTATGATTGTTATCGTATGATTATTATTGTATGTTGCATTCATGTGTTATTATGTTGCATGGGGATGGGATTATTCGAAGGGAAGTGCAGATAGGATCGCAAGGTCGCTGACGATCGTGGATCCATCGAAGCCTTTAGCCACCGAGCGACTATGCTACACCGATAAGTTAGTGCCGCAACAAAGCTACATAAGGAGTGTAGGGATGGGTGGGTAGATTAAATCCCAGTGAGTGCGTGGGTTGGACGAGAGGCAGAGTGTAGGGTTGGTATGGGCATTAATGCATTGCATATGTGGTTTTATTTGAGATGGGCTCAGCCCGGATAAATATGATTTGTGACATTTATGGGTTAAGGCCCAATCGAGGCTTTTATGGGCTAAGGCCCAATTGCCACCAATCGAAATGGGCTTCGCCCAACTGTTGTGATTTATGTTCGTATTGATGAGGGTTATGCACACCGAGTTTTGTTTATGAATGATACGACACGATGTGATATGAGGTCATTATGGGCTAAGGCCCAAGACCACCGATTTTGATAGGCTTAGCCCAATGTGGATATTTGTAAGTGATTTGTTTGCCAAGGGTTGTGCACATTGAGTTTCGAAACTCACATCCTTAATTTTAATGTTTCAGGTAATCCTGAATAGACGGCTCGACGTGGGAGAGGACTCGGAGATGGCCACACTAAAGCTGTTCAAATGTTTTAAGTTATTCAAATGATCTTATTTTAAATACTTTGTTTTTTTTCATTGGATTGTAACAAGGCCTTGTCACTCTTAATTGAATTTATATTTTGGGTTATTATTATTGTTCCAACTACCCACTTAAGAAATTTCATAAAATTATTAAAGTGATAATATGGTTTTCAAAATAAACTTTTGTTTTGGGCTTTTGGGCCTTAAATGGTTAAGTTTTGAAATGCGCCTTTAATGTGACATTCCAGATTCGGGCCTAACTTCTAGGCTGGGTTTGGGTGTTACATTTAGTGGTATCAGAACCCGGTTGCAAAGCTCGGGCTGTGAAATAGGCCTTAGATTTTAGGTTTTTTTAGAAGTTTTGGCCGGATTCTTGAAGTATGGTTCATCGAGCCCTCGACGTCGAGCCAAGTAAGTTTTCTATTATTGTTTGAATTATTGAACTGATAAATAATGGGCTACTTAAAATAGGCTTTTAGAGACTAAAGCCGTAGGAAACTTAAGCTCGTAGTGAATTCTCTAATCACAGAATAACTCTAAGAAATTGTTGTTACTTACATAAGACATGTGCCCTAAACAAGTGGAACTAAGTGCTAATTTCATAAAATTCTTAATCAGAGTGCGCAACGAAAGCATAGTGGTGTGACTGGAGTGGTGCGTTTAGTAGTTAGTCGAAAATTATGAGGACGAAATTTCTTTAAGGAGGATAGATTTGTAACATCCCAAAATTGGGCCTAGAAGAATTAGGCCCATGGGGCCTCGGGCAGGGGAACATTTAAAATTTTTAAGAATAAGAGAACGACATTAGTGCAAGTTGGATCTATTAGGTGAGTGATTTTGGAAGGTTAGGGGGCTTCTATTAAGTCCCGGGGTTCAAACTTTGGCTTTAGGAAAATTTTGGTTTTAGGTGAATAAAACCCTGAGAGTTAGTAGTAGGCTTTAAGAATAAAATGTGGAGAAAAATGACAAGTGGAGTGTGTGGTGTAGTGGCAAAGTGACGCCACATAAGAGGCAAGGGGGTGATGCTACAAGGAAGGAAGGAGGTCCAAGGTTCAAGTCTTGACTCTTGCATTTTGGATTTCTTTTTAAATGGACTCTAAAATTTTTCCATGGGGTTATATTTAGTTGCGCATGATTTTAGACATAAGAAAGTGAGTGGTCTAGTGGCAAGGCATCATTAAGGGTGCAAGGGAGCTTGGGTTCGAATCTCATGACAAGCAAGGGAGTATTTATTTTGCGAATTGGACGAGAAGAGTTTGAGTTAGATTTAAACTCTGCTAACGGGGGGATCCCACATCGGAAAGATACAAAGAAGGAAGGTGAGAAGCTAGCTATATATAGAGCATTCTATGAGGAGAATTAATATACCTTGGCAGGCGTTTGGGTGTAGACCTAGAGGATAATAGCCAATAGTAGCGAAGGAAGGGCTACTAGAACGTGAGGTATACGGTAAGGTTACATTGATGTTTCTATTTCCAATAAGTGTTTATTAAGTTATGATTAATCATTAGGTGATGTCGATTGTAGGTTCGTGACTAAGGGCTTTGCAGCGCGCATGGTTACCAGGTGTGTACAAACACTACACACACGATGTCGGTAATGCCGAAAAGTCGAAAAGCCGAAAGTGGCTAAATAGGCCCGGTGGGCCCTGAGGCTAAGTTTGATGAAATGGTTTGGTTGGTTATACGGATTGAATTAGTCATGCCTGATACATGAATTGGATTTGTTTTGGGCTTAATAGGCCATATGATGATATATTTGGGCCTAATGGGTCGTAAGGGAGTGATTTGGGTTTGATGGGCTTATGGGAACGTAGACATGTATGTTAGGATTTATGGACCTTATGTCTAGTTTGAACAACTCTTAAATTCCATAAGACTTAATTTTTCTAATTAAACATGTCTCATGAACAAGTCGCTGGGTTAGGGTGTGGCAACCGCATACGCATGTCTAGGATTGGATCTAGGGAGAGCTTGGTATTTAAGCGGCCCTAGTGGCCCGCCTTCTCTTTTCTGGAATCCTACCTGGTGCGTAGTGTCAATTCACTTTAGTCGCGGGGACTTGTTGATGGGCCAAAGTTTATAACTAAAATCCGAGAGGGACCAAATACCCTTATATTTGTTAAATTACTAAAATACCCTTATATTGGTAAATTACCAAAATACCCCCGATTTGTAAAATTACTGAAATACCCCTGATTTGTAAATTTACAAAAATACCCTTGTAGGGTAGAATTACGAAAATACCCTTAGTAGGTAAATTACGAAAATACCCTTGGTAGGTAAATTACGAAAATACCCTTGGTGGGTAAATTACAAAAATACCTTTGGTAGGTAAATTACGAAAATACCCTTGGTAGGTAAATTACGGAAATACACTCAATGGGTAAAATGACCGATATGCCCTTGGAGGGCAAAAATGACGAAAACGCCCCTACATGTTATATGATTATTCTTGTATGTGATTTATGAGTGTTATCGTATGATTATTATTGTATGTTGCATTCATGTGTTATTATGTTGCATGGGGATGGGATTATTCGAAAGGAGAAGTGTAGATAGGATCGCATGGTCGCTTGATGACTATGGATCCACTGAAGCCTTTTAGCCACCGAGTAGCTATGCTGCACCGATAAGTTAGTGCCACAACCGGTGCTAAATAAGGAGTGTAGGGATGGGTGGGTAGATTAAATCCCCATAGGAGTGCAGGGTTGGACAGGAGATAGAGGGTAGGGTTGGTATGGGCATTAATGCATTGCATATATGGTTTTATTTGAGATGGGCTCAGGCCCAGATAAATATGATTTGTGACATTTATGGGTTAAGGCCCAACTGAGGCTTTTATGGGCTAAGGCCCAATTACCACTCACATCGAAATGGGCTTCACCAACTCTGTGATTCATGTTCGTATTGATGAGGGTTATGCACATTGAGTTTTGTTTATGAATGATACGATACGATGTGATATGAGGTCCTTATGGGCTAAGGCCCAAGACCACCGATTTTGATAGGGCTTAGCCGAATGTGGATATTTGTAAGTGATTTGTTTGCCAAGGGTTGTGCACTTTGAGTTTCAAACTCACATCCTTAATTTTAATGTTTCGTAATCCCGAATAGACTACTCAACGTGGGAGAGGACTCCTGAGATGGCCACACTACAAGTCGCTCAAATGTTTTAATTTATTCAAATGATCTTATTTTAAATACTTTGCTTTTTTTCATTGGATTGTAACAAGGCCTTGTAACTCCTAATTGAATTTATATTTTGGGTTATTATTATTGTTCCAACTACCCACTTAAGAAATTTCATAAAATTATTAAAGTGATAATATGGTTTTCGAAATAAACTTTTGTTTTGGGCTTTTGGGCCTTAAATGGTTAAGTTTTGAAGTGCGCCTTTAATGTGACATTCCAAATTCGGGCCTAACTTCTAGGCCAGGTTTGGGGTGTTACATTTGGTGGTATCAGAGCCCGGTTGCAAAGCTCGGACTGTGAAATGGGCCTTAGATTTTAGGTTTTTTTAGAAGGTTTGGTAGGATTTTTGAAGTGTGGTTCATCGAGCCCTTGACGTCGAGCCAAGTAAGTTTTTCTATTATTGTTTGAATTATTGAACTGTATAGATAATGGGCTACTTAAAAATAGGCTTTTAGAGACTAAAGCCCGTAGGAAATTTAAGCCTGTAGTGAATTCTGGACCGCGGAATAACTCTAAGAAATTATTGTTACTTACATAAGACATGTGCCCCAAACAAGTAGAACTAAGTGCTAATTTCATAAAATTCTTAATCAGAGTGCGCAACGAAAGCATAGTGGTGTGACTGGAGTGGTGCGTTTAGTAGTTAGTTGGAAATTTTGAGGTCGAAATTTCTTTAAGGAGGGTAGATTTGTAACATCCCAAAATTGGGCCTAGAAGAATTAGGCCCATGGGGCCTTGGGCACGGGAGCGTTTAAAATTTTTAAGAATAAGAGAATGGCATTAGTGCAAGTTGGATCTATTAGGTGAGTGATTTTGGAAGGTTAGGGGGCTTCTATGAAGTCCCGGGGTTCAAACTTTAGCATTAGGAAAATTTTGGTTTTAGGTGAATAAAACCCTGAGAGTTAGTAGTAGGCTTTAAGAATAAAATGTGGAGAAAAATGACAAGTGGAGTGTGTGGTGTAGTGGCAAAGTGACGCCACATAAGAGGCAAGGGGGTGATGCTACAAGGAAGGAAGGAGGTCCAAGGTTCAAGTCTTGGCTCTTACATTTTGGATTTCTTTTTAAATGGACATTAGAATTTTTCCATAGGGTTATATTTAGTTGCTCATGATTTTAGACATAAGAAAGTGAGTGGTCTAGTGGCAAGGCATCATTAAGGGTGCAAGGGAGCTTGGGTTCGAATCTCATGACAAGCTAGGGAGTATTTATTTTGCGGATTGGACAAGAAGAGTTTGAGTTGGATTTAAACTCTGCTAACGGAGGGATCCCACATTGGAAAGATACAAAGAAGGAAGGTTAGAAGCTAGCTATATAGAGAGCATTCTATGAGGATAATTTATATACCTTGGTGGGCATTTGGGTGCAGACCTAGAGGATAATCACCAATAGTAGCGAAGGAAGGGCTACTAGAACGTGAGGTATACAGCAAGGTTACGTTGAGGTTTCGGTTTCCGATAAGTGTTTATTAAGTTATGATTAATCGTTAGGTGATGTTGACTGTAGGTTCGTGACTAAGGGGTTTGTGGCGCGCGTGGTTACCAGGTGTGTGCAAACACTACACACACGATGTCGGCAATGCCGAAAAGCCAAAAAGCCGAAAGTGGCTAAATGGGCTCGGTGGGCCCTAAGGCTAAGTTTGATGAAATGGTTTGGTTGGTTATACGATTTGAATTAGTCATGCATGATGCTTGAATTGGATTTGTTTTGGGCCTAATAGGCCATATGATGATAATTGGGCCTAATGGGCCGTAAGGGAGTGATTTGGGTTTGATGGGCTTATGGGAACGTAGACATGTATGTTAGGATTTATGGACCTTATGTCTAGTTTGAACAACTCTTAAATTCCTTAAGAATTAATTTTTCTAATTAAACATGTCTGTGAACAAGTCGTTGGGTTAAGGTGTGGCAACGGGCATACGCATGTCTAGGATTGGATCTAGGGAGAGCTTGGTATTTAAGCGGCCCTAGTGGCCCACCTCTTCTTTTCTGGAATCCTACCTGGTGTATAATGTCTGTTCACTTTAGCCGCGAGGACTTGTTGATGGGCCAAAGTTCATAGCTAAAATCTGAGAGGGACCAAATACCCTTATATTTGTTAAATTACTAAATTACCCTTATATTGGTAAATTACCAAAATACCCCCGATTTGCAAAATTATTGAAATACCCCTAATTTGCAAAATTACCAAAATACCCTTATAGGGTAGAATTACGAAAATACCCTTGGTAGGTAAATTACAAAAATACCCTTGGTAGGTAAATTATGAAAATACCCTTGGTAGGTAAATTACGAAAATACCCTTAGTAGGTAAATTACGAAATACCCTCGATGGGTAAAATGACCGATATGCCCTTGGAGGGCAAAAATGATGAAAATGCTCCTACATGTTATATGATTATTCTTGTATGTGATTTATGATTGTTATCGTATGATTATTATTGTATGTTGCATTCATGTGTTATTATGTTGCATGGGGATGGGATTATTCGAAAGGGGAAGTGCGATAGGATCGCATGGTCGCTGACTACCGTGGATCCACCAAGGCTTTAGCCATCGAGACTATCTATGCAGACCGATAAGTTAGTGCCGCAACCGGTGCAACATAAGGAGTGTAGGGATGGGTGGGTCGATTAAATCCCCACAAGTGTGCAGGGTTGGATAGGAGACGGAGTGTAGGGTTGGTATGGGCATTAATGCGTTACATATGTGGTTTTATTTGAGATGGGCTCAGGCCCAGATAAATATGATTTGTGACATTTATGGGCTATGGCCCAACTGAGGCTTTTATGGGCAAGGCCCAATTACCACCGTTACTGAAATGGGCTTTGGCCCGAAGTGTTGTGATTCATGTTCGTATTGATGAGAGTTATGCACACTGAGTTTTGTTTATGAATGATACGATACGATGTGATATGAGGTCATTATGGGCTAAGGCCCAAGACCATCTATTTTGATAGGGCTTAGGCTGAATGTGGATATTTGTAAGTGATTTGTTTGCCAAGGGTTGTGCAAATTGAGTTTCGAAACTCACATCCTTAATTTTAATGTTTCAGGTAATCCTGAATAGACGGCTCGATGTGGGAGAGGACTCGGAGATGGCCACACTACAAGCTGTTCAAATGTTTTAATTTATTCAAATGATCTTATTTTAAATACTTTGTTTTTTTTCATTGGATTGTAACAAGGCCTTGTAACTCTTAATTGGATTTATATTTTGGGTTATTATTATTGTTCCAACTACCCACTTAAGAAATTTCATAAAATTATTAAAGAGATAATATGGTTTTCGGAATAAACTTTTGTTTTAGGCTTTTGGGCCTTAAATGGTTAAGTAGTAAATCATTTTGAAGTGCGCCTTTAATGTGACATTCCAGATTTGGGCCTAACTTCTAGGCCGGGTTTGGGGTGTTACATTTGGTGGTATCAGAGCCCGGTTACAAAGCTCAGGCTGTGAAATGGGCCTTAGATTTTAGGTTTTTTTAGAAGTTTTGGCAAGATTCTTGATGTGTGGTTCATCGAGCCCTCTACGTCGAGCCAAGTAAGTTTTTCTATTATTGTTTGAATTATTGAACTGTATAGATAATGAGCTACTTAAAAATAGGCTTTTAGAGACTAAAGCTCGTAGGAAACTTAAGCTCAGAGTGAATTCTCGACATGGAATAACTCTAAGAAATTATTGTTACTTACATAAGACATGTGCCCTAAACAAGTGGAACTAAGTGCTAATTTCATAAAATTCTTAATCAGAGTGCGCAACGAAAGCATAGTGGTGTGCCTGGAGTGGTGCGTTTAGTAGAAATTTTGGGGACGGTATTTCTTTAAGGAGGGTAGATTTGTAACATCCCAAAATTGAACCTAGAAGAATTAGGCCTATGGGGCCTTGGGCACGGGAGCGTTTAAAGTTTTTAAGAATAAGATAACGGCATTAGTGCAAGTTGGATCTATTAGTTGAGTGATTTTGGAAGGTTAGGGGGCTTCTATGAAGTTCTGGGGTTCAAACTTTGGCTTTAAGAAAATTTTTGTTTTAGGTGAATAAAACCCTGAGAGTTAGTAGTAGGCTTTAAGAATAAAATGTGGAGAAAAATGACAAGTGGAGTGTGTGGTGTAGTGGCAAAGTGACGCCACATAAGAGGTAAGGGGGTGATGCTACAAGGAAGGAAGGAGGTCCAAGGTTCAAGTCTTGGCTCTTGCATTTTGGATTTCTTTTTAAATGGACTCTAGAATTTTTCCATAGGGTTATATTTAGTTGCGCATGATTTTAGACATAAGAAAGTGAGTGGTCTAGTGGCAAGGTGTCATTAAGGGTGCAAGGGAGCTTGGGTTCGAATCTCATGACAAGCAAGGGAGTATTTATTTTGCGGATTGGACGAGAAGAGTTTGAGTTGGATTTAAACTCTACTAACGGAGGGATCCCACATCGGAAAGATACAAAGAAGGAAGGTGAGAAGCTAGCTATATATAGAGCATTCTATGAGGAGAATTAATATTCCTTGGTGGGCGTTTGGGAGCAGACCTAGAAGATAATCGCCAATAGTAGCGAAGGAAGGGCTACTAGAATGTGAGGTATACGGCAAGGTTACGTTGAGGTTTCGGTTTCCAATAAGTGTTTATTAAGTTATGATTAATCGTTAGGTGATGTCAATTAAGGTTCGTGATTAAGGGGTTTATAGTGCGCGTGGTTACCAGGTGTGTACAAACACTACACACACGATGTCGGCAATGCCGAAAAGTCGAAAAGCCAAAAGTGGCTAAATGGGCCCGGTGGGCCCTAAGGCTAAGTTTGATGAAATGGTTTGGTTGGTTATACGAATTGAATTAGTCATGCATGATACATGAATTGGATTTGTTTTGGGCCTATTAGGCCATATGATGATATTTGGGCCTAATGGGCCGTAAGGGAATGATTTGGGTTTGATGGGCTTATGGGAACATAGACATGTATGTTAGGATTTATGGACCTTTGGTCTAGTTTGAACAACTCTTAAATTCCATAAGACTTAATTTTTCTAATTAAACATGTCTGTGAACAAGTCACTGGGTTAGGGTGTGGCAACGGGCATACGCATGTCTAGGATTGGATCTAGGGAGAGCTTGGTATTTAAGCGGCCCTAGTGGCCCACCTCCTCTTTTCTGGAATCCTACCTGGTGCATAGTGTCTGTTCACTTTAGCCGCGAGGACTTGTTGATGGGCCAAAGTTCATAGCTAAAATCCGAGAGGGACCAAATACCCTTATATTTGTTAAATTACTAAATTACCCTTATTTTGGTAAATTACCAAAATACCCCCAGTTTGCAAAATTATTGAAATACCCCTGATTTGTAAAATTACCAAAATACCCTTATAGGGTAGAATTACGAAAATACCCTTGGTTGGTAAATTACAAAAATACCCTTGGTAGGTAAATTATTAAATACCCTTGGTAGGTGAATTACGAAAATACCCTTGGTAGGTAAATTACGAAAATACCCTCGATGGGTAAAATAACCGATATGCCCCTGAAGGGTAAAAATGACCAAAATGCCCCTACATGTTATATGATTATTCTTGTATGTGCTTTATGATTGTTATCGTATGATTATTATTGTATGTTGCATTCATGTGTTATTATGTTGCATGGGGATGGGATTATTTGAAAGGGAAAGTGCAGATAGGATCGCATGGTCGCTTGACGACTGTGGATCCACCGAAGGCTTTTAGCCACTGCGCAGCTATGCTGCACCGATAAGTTAGTGCTGCAACCGATGCTACATAAAGAGTGTAGGGATGGGTGGGTAGATTAAATCCCCACAGGAGTGCAGGGTTGGACAGGAGACGGAGTGTAGGGTTGGTATGGGCATTAATGCATTGTATATGTGGTTTTATTTGAGATGGGCTCAGGCCCAGATAAATATGATTTGTGACATTTATGGGTTAAGGCCCAACTGAGGCTTTTATGGGCTAAGGCCCAATTGCCACCGTTACTGAAATAGGCTTCAGCCGAACATTTGTGATTTATGTTCGTATTTATGAGGGTTATGCACACTGAGTTTTGTTTATGAAAGATACGATACGATGTGATATGAGGTCATTATGGGCTAAGGCCAAGACCACCGATTTTGATAGGGCTTAGGCGCAATGTGGATATTTGTAAGTGATTTGTTTCCCAAGGGTTGTGCACACTGTGTAACATCCTGAATTAAGGGGTTATGCATCTTTACTTAATTGAATGTTGTTGCATGCCTAAGTATAATTGAGTGTGCTTTGGGAAGTTTTTCGAACTTCAATTATGTAAGTGAATGCTTAGAAAAATATTAAATTTTTAATAATTAAGATGGAGCTAAGCAAGATAGGCTTTAAGAAATATTGACAAGAGGTTTTAAGCATAATAAGTCATTTGGCAAGGTGGTATGGTGCATGAGTGAATGCATGAGGAGAGAGGTTCGAATCCCCTAGCTAGCAAGTGGAAGAATTTTAATTTTTTTGTTTTCTTTCCTATAGTGTCGGCCAAGATTATTCTAGAATGGATGGACATCTTTTTAATTTTGGTTAGTAGACCATAAGTAAAAGGCAAGTTAGAAGTTATGGCATGGAATCATGAAGTTATGGTAAGATAGGGGACAAAAGGCTTGAAGAGGGATGTTGTTTTGAAGCTTTTTCATGGTCATTTGACCATGAACCTAGATGGCATAAGGGCTAAGGGAGAAGGTTTAATTGAGATAGAATCAAGGGATTTGATGGGGAAGAAATGAGGAGGAAAAGGGATCATGTTGGCAAAGGGTGTTGGCCGAATTTTGCTTAGGCATTAGGGGTGATAGTTGGCCAAAACTCTAACATTTTGTGCATCATTTCTTTTCTCTCAAAACTTTGTTCTTAGTCGATTGCCTATTACACAAAAGAGAAACCTTTTTCTCTTCTTTTATTCATTTGCATTTTACCATTTCGATTTTAGTAGTCCTTTCATTTTCTTTTCTCCAAATTATACTTTCTTTCTTTTCTCTTTGTAATCGAAAGTGCCAAAGTTTCAAGACCTTTTTCTTCTCTTTTTTTTTCTCTCATGGCCGAATGCACATAAGCCTCTTAACCCATCTCTTTTCTTTTGATCATCATCATCATCTTCTTCTTCACTTTCAACCAAAACCATCTTCTACCAAAAATCAAATCATCTCCTTCTTTCAAATTTCTCTTCTTATTTACCTTGCTAAGGCCGAAACTTCCATCTTCTATTTTCATCTTCTTCTTCTTTTCTTTTGTTGAAAACCCAAAACCATCATAGACAAAAACACTCTCTTTTCTCTTCTCATTTTGTCCAAACCGAAATCACCATTTCTATTCTTCTAAATCAATAAGGCTGAATCTCCAAGTAGTCGAGTAAGGATTTTCTACAAATCATTCTTTTTATTTTCTTTCAGAATTTCTGATTTTAGAAATCTAACTCTCATATTTTCTCCTTGGCCGAACCTTTGAAGGGGATTTTAAGGATTCATTTTGGAAACCAACGTTTTAGGAGGGATCATTCAGAATCAACCAAGGGGAGAGTTCGAGACGAACAAGATAGGTTCGAAAAGAGCAGTAAGGAGTGTTTGGAAGAGGGGAGGCTCTATTATACCCTCAAACTTCAAACGAAGGGCTGTATCAACGATAAGAGATTTTCCACCGGGTTGTAGACCCTCTGCTAACAAAGATCGTTTATTTGAAGTCGTGCGTACAACCGAACCACTTTTCGTTAGTGGGTTGTCATCGGGTTTTGATTCATCTATCGGAGAGAAACCACACATAACGGTGGTTCGAGATTCCGAGGGTAAGGATTTAGATCTCTCATCAATAGTATAGATTATAAGTATTAGTGTGTTCTAATCAAGTGTGATAATTAACTAGGTGTTGACGGCGGAAGGTATCGTTCTCACAAATCATAAGGTGTGTAACATTATACTAAAACCTCATAGATCTATATTAAATGTGATTTGTATGAAAATATGTGTAATAATGGTTGCGGTACCATTCAAGTTGGTATACGATATTCAGGTATGTTTAACCCCAATATTTTGCTAATTTTGCTATATGCCTAAATGTGAGATAAATATGATTTTGCTATGATTTTGGGGTAAATGGCATGAAAACTAAATAATATGTATGTGCATGGGCATATGGGTGTTATTGATAAAGGGGAAGTATTCTGGTGGTTTTACCACAATATCTGGTGACTTCGATCACATATTTTGAATCCGGTGACTTCGATCACATATGTGAATCTGGTGACTTCGGTCACATATTTGAATCCGGTGACTTCGGTCACAATTATCTGGTGGCCTTGCCACAAAATTATAAGGGTGATGTGCATGTTGACTGCAGCAACTACCTTCGATGGTGTGTAGCGGATGGAAGGTCGATTTAGTAATCCTCACGGTGTGATTGGCTGGTACGGGTGGTGTGTAGCAGATGGATATCTAGGTGGGCCGGGTTTGCATTTCATTATATAAATATCCATGTGATTTCTAAATGATTTGATTTGATTTGTTATAAAAATGGGCTTATGGCTAAATCTGACTTAAATGGGCTTATGGCTATATGTGTTATTAAATGGGCTTAAAGGCCATGATCAATTGGGCTTTTAGTGTTTTTGTTACACATTGAGTTTATGACTTACCCCTTTTATGGGATAATTTTTCAGATGACTCTTAGCATGATGGATCGGGTCAGCGGGGACTATGTGGTGGCCATTGCTCAACAAAAGTATTTCGGATGTTTCTCTTAATTAAACCTATTAAGTGTATTTTTATTAGTTAGAATTTATTATGGGTTTTGCTATTTTTGTAATAAGGCCACTATGAACTGCTTTTTAATTTTTGCGCTTGGATTTTTATTCGCCATGAACAGATTTAACTAAATAACTAAATATGTTTTACAATAATAAGTAAAATTTTTCATACAAGTTGGTTTTCTTTTAACTTATAAATTTCTTTTAAATAATGTTTTAAGAAGATACAAATTTATTTAAATTGATTTCAACCTAAACATTAAGTTAATCTGTTTTATACAAACTCATCAAGTTTTTCTTAAACAAAACAATAAATTGTTAAACTTTTATTCGAGGAACATATCAAATCTGGTCAGGCTTTTTGGGCCGGGTTTGGGGTGTTTCTACTTGGTATCAGAGCCCAGTTTTAAACTCTTGGTCTTAGGTTTTGAAGCCCATAACGTTTTCAAAATCTAGCCCAAATGACTTTTTGAAAGTTTTCTTAAGTTAAATGGTTTTATAGAAGCATGGCACCCGAGTTCTCGGCCCAGGTCCATCAGGTAAGTACTTTATTGATAAAGTGATGTGAATCTATGATATTTTAAAGTGATAAGCCTAAGGAAACTATGCTTTAGAGACATGGACCCTAGGTGTATGTGTACTACTACGGAAAAACCACTGAATAAATATCTGTTGCATAAAACTTTCTTTTAATAAGAAGTGAAAAGACTCTAATGCATAATACTTTTTCGTAAAAATAGATAAGACGCGTAGTTGACATGAGTTCTAGGGGACGTGGTCATTGTGGACGCGGTAGAGGAAGAATGGCTGTGTCGGAACCAGTTAGATCTGGTCAAGGTTCCAAAAATGAAGTTCCACCACCGGCTATTGGGGTGGAATTTCAAGAGCAAAATGAAGGAGGTGACACAGTATCACAAGCTGTGGTGCAAGTTTTGGAACGAGTAGTAGAAGCTAGTACGGGAAATGGGTCTCAAAAGTCAGTAGCTGAGAGACTTAGATCAAATGGAGCTGAGGTTTTTAGGGGAGTATCTGGAGTAGCTCCGAATGTAGCGGAGTACTGGTTGGAGGCAGTCGAGAGGATCATGGACGATTTAGACTGCACTGCTGAAGAAAAGTTGAAAGGTGCTGTTTCACTACTACGTGATGAGGCCTACCAGTGGTGGCTCACTATCAAGGAGAGTACCCCTGTGGATCGAGTGGATTGGGGATATTTCAAAGTTAAATTTGAAGGGAAATATGTTGAAGCTAGCTACATCGACTCCCAGAGAAAGGCGTTTTTGAATTTAGTACAAGGAAATAAGTCAATAGCTGAGTATGAAGCAGAGTTCTTGCGACTTAGCCGATATGCTAGAGGGATAGTAGCTACTAAATATGAGCGGTGTGTCAGATTTGAGGATGGACTGAGAGATGAGCTACGAGTGATGATTGCTCCGCACCGGGAAAGAGACTTTGTAGTCTTAGTAGAAAGGGCAAGGATAGCTGAAGAAGTTAAGCGGACTGAGAGACAGAACCGGGACAGAGGCCAGAATAAGAATAAGAGGAGCTTTGGGTCTTCAGGGTCATCCGGGAATTTTTAAAAGAAACCAAGAATTGATGGGCCACGAGGTCAATCAGATCGCTGGGAGGACATCATTGTGTTTGTGCTCAATGTGGGAAGATGCACCCGGGAATGTTGGAAAAAACTGGGGATGTTTCAAGTGCGGGTCTAAAGATCATATGATCAAGGATTACCCGATGAATTCAGATAAGAACCGTCCAGCAGGTCAGGATATTAATCAGGCTGGCAGAGGTGGACAACGCTGATAAGGGGTCGTGGTCCAAATGGAAGGGGTAATGGTTTTGGTAGAGGTCGCGGGACTTCAGGTAGAGGTAGTGGTAGCTCTAAGGCAAGACAGCCGTGTCCGGTATATGCGGTTAAATCAGAGAGAGATAGTGGCGCACCTAATGTTATCACGGCTACGTTTCTGATTTCTGGGTTGCCCTTTATTGCTTTGATAGATATAGGGTCAACTCATTCATATATCGCTAGTGAAGTATCTGGAACTTTGCATGTGACTTCTAAGACTGTACCTAAGAAGATGATCGTATTTAGTCCTTTAGGATGCATAAGAGTAATAGACAAACTCTTTAAGGAAGTGCCTTTAAAAGTTCAAGGGACGCAATTTTTGGCTAATTTAATGGAGTTGCCATTCGGAGAATTCGACCTGATCTTAGGCATGGACTGGCTAGTGAAATATCGTGCAAATGTAGATTGTGCTGCTAAGCGGATGTCCTTAAGAACTATTGATGACAAAGAAGTTGTAGTGATGGGCGAGAGACGGAACTACTTATCAAATGTAGTATCCGCTCTCAAGGCAGAAAAGATGGTTAGAAAGGGATGTGTGGCTTTTCTGATGTTGGTTAGTGCCTTGGAGGCTAAAGAAGCAACTGTTGAAGGAGTCAGGACTGTAAGAGAATTTGAAGATGTTTTTCCGGAAGAACTTCCAGGATTGCCTCCGGATCGAGAGGTAGAATTTGGGATTGAATTATTGCCTGGAACGGTGCCAGTTTCTATTGCTTCGTATAGAATGGCACCGAAGGAGTTGGTTGAGCTTAAGGCTCAGATCCAGGAGTTGCTTGATCGTGGATTCATCCGACCTAGTGTGTCTCCATGGGGAGCACCGGTCCTATTCGTGAAGAAGAAGGACGGATCGATGCGAATGTGTATAGACTATCGACAGTTGAATAAGCTGACCATCAAGAACAAGTATCCTTTATCGAGGATCGACGACTTGTTCGATCAGCTTAAGGGAGCTACGGTATTTTCAAAGATAGATCTAAGTTCGGGGTATCATCAGCTTAAAGTGAAAGAAGCAGATATCCATAAGACAGCTTTCCGAACTAGATATAGGCATTATGAATTTCTGGTAATGCCATTCGGATTGACGAATGCCCCAGCTGCGTTCATAGTTATGATGAATCGGGTTTTTCAGCCCTACTTAGATCAGTTTGTCGTGGTATTCATAGACGACATCCTGGTGTATTCTAAGTCTGAAATGGAACATGATAAACATCTTGGATTGTGTTGCAACTTTTAAGGAGAAGAAACTTTATGCCAAATTCAGCAAGTGTGAATTTTGGTGAAGGAGGTTGCGTTTTAGGCCATGTGGTGTCTGCGGAAGGATAAGGGTGGATCTTCTAAGATTTAGGTCAGTACTAGATTGGAAACCACCTAAGTCCGTGATCCGAGGTTCGCAGCTTGGGATTAGCAGGCTACTATAGAAGATTCGTCGAAGGATTCTCATCGATAGCTGCACCTTTCACGAAATTGTTGAGAAAGGAGGTACCTTTCGTGTGGGCCGATAATGCAAAGAGAGCTTTGAGAAGCTCAAGAGGGTTTTGACCGAAGCTCCGCTTTGATTCACTTGAGGCGGGGAAGGATTTAAATGCGTGTATTGTGACGCTTCTCACATGGGATTAGGATGTGTTCTGATACAAGACGGGAAGGTAGTTGCGTATGCGTCTCGGCAGTTGAGACCACATGAGGTTAATTGCCCGACGTATGATTTGGAGTTGGCAGCAGTAGTCTTTGCTCTTAAAGTTTGGAGACATTATTTATACGGGGAAAAGTCAGTGATATACACGGACCACAAGAGTCTGAAATATCTACTGACTCAGAAGGAACTGAATTTGAGACAGCGAAGGTGGATAGAGTTGTTGAAAGACTACGACTATTCTATTGAATACCACCCAGGGAAGGCGAATGTGGTGGTAGACGCTCTAAGTCAGAAAGTGGTGTCAGATCTAAGGGCGATGTTTGCACATCTTAGTCTTTATGACGACGGAAGCTTGCTGGCAGAATTACAAGTAAGGCCGACATGGTTGAGTCAAGTGAAAGAGAGACAATTGGTAGACAATGATCTGAGTGCAAAGCTATGGCAGGTACAGAATGGGGAATTAGAAGATTTTGGTATTAACAACAATGGAGTATTGTGTTTCAAAGGTAAAATCTGTATGTCGAGGGATCAGGAGTTGAGGCAAAAGATTCTTCAGGAGTCACATGGTAGCCCATATGCTATGCATCCTGGAGGAAGTGAGTTATACTGAGATTTGCGAGATCAGTTTTGGTGGCTTGGTCTTAAGCGAGAAGTTACAGAATTCATAGGAAAGTGTTTAACGTGTCAACAAGTCAAGGCTGAACATCAAGTACCTTCGGGATTGCTTTAGCCGATAAAGATTCCGATGGAAGTGGGAGAGAATCACCATGGACTTTGTTAGTGGGCTTCCTCTTCGCCTACTAAGAAAGACTCGGTATGGGTGATAGTGGACCGATTGACTAAATCGCACATTTTATCCCGCTTGGGTTGATTACTCTTTGCGTAAATTGGCGAAGTTATATGTATCGAGATTGTGAGATTGCATGGAGTGCCGATGTCAATTATTTCAGATAGGGATCCGAGGTTTACGTCTTGGTTTTGGAAAGCATTGCATCAGGCTTTGGGCACCAGATTGGACTTCAGTACGGCATTTCATCCACAATCTGACGGTTAGTCTGAGCGAGTAATTCAAGTCTTAGAGGATATGTTAAGGGGATGTGTAATGGATTTGAGAGGAAGTCGGAGGAGTTCTTACCGTTAGTAGAATTTGCATACAAAGAATGCTACCAAGCCAAGATTCGGATGGCACCATATGAAGCACTATATGGACGGAAGTGTCGCACTCCTACGTGTTGGATGTAACTAGGGAACGACATGTTTTGGGTCCAGAAATAGTGGCTGAATCCGAAGAAAGGGTTAAGGTAATTCGGGCTCGGTTAAAAGAAGCATCTGACAGGAAAAAGTTGTACGCAGATCTTAAGCGGAAAGAAATAGAGTTTGCTGTGGGGGATCAAGTATTCCTGAAGGTTTCACCTTGGAAAAAGGTGATGAGATTTGGTCGCAAAGGAAAGTTAAGTCCCAGGTTTATTGGACCTTATCGGGTTTTGAAACGAGTCGGACCTGTGGCATATCAGTTAGAATTGCCTTCGGAGTTGAAACAAATGCATGATGTGTTCCATGTTTCAATGTTACGCCGTTATCGATCGAATCCATCTCATGTAGTGCCAGTTGATGAGGTGGAATTAAGACCAGATTTGTCATATGAAGAGGAGCCAATTCAAATCCTGGAGCGGGATGTAAAGGTTTTATGGAGAAAATCGGTTCCTCTCGTCAAAGTATTATGGTGTAATCATGGATCAGAAGAAGCTTCATGGGAACCGGAGGAAGCGATGCGACAGCAATACCCTCACTTGTTCTAGCCAGGTAATTTCGAGGTCGAAATTATTTTAAGGGGGTAGAACTGTAACATCATGAATTAAGGGGTTATGCATCTTTACTTAATTGAATGTTGTTGCATGCCTAAGTATAATTGAGTGTGTTTTGGGAAGTTTTTTGAACTTCAATTATGTAAATGAATGCTTAGAAAAATATTAAATTTTTAATAATTAAGATGGAGCTAAGCAAGATAGGCTTTAAGAAATATTGACAAGAGGTTTTAAGCATAATAAGTAATTTGGCAAGGTGGTATGGTGCATGAGTGAATGCATGAGGAGAGAGGTTTGAATCCCCTAGCTAGTAAGTGGAAGAATTTTAATTTTTTTGTTTTCTTTCCTATAGTGTCGGCCAAGATTATTCTAGAATGGATGGACATCTTTTTAATTTTAGTTAGTATACCATAAGTAAAAGGCAAGTTAGAAGTTATGGCATGAAATCATGAAGTTATGGTAAGATAGGGGGACAAAAGGCTTGAAGAGGGGATGTTGTTTTGGAAGCTTTTTCATGGTCATTTGACCATGAGCCTAGACGGCATAAGGGGCTAAGGGAGAAGGTTGAATTGTGATAGAATCAAGGGATTTGATGGGGAAGAAATGAGGAGGAAAAAGGGGATCATGTTGGCAAAGGGTGTTGGCCAAATTTTGCTTAGGCATTAGGGGTGATAGTTGGCCAAAAACTCTAGCATTTTGTGCATCATTTCTTTTCTCTCCAAAACTTTTTTCTTAGCTGATTGCCTATTACACAAAAGAGAAACCTTTTTCTCTTCTTTTAGTCATTTGCATTTTACCATTTCGATTTTTAGTAGTCCTTTCATTTTCTTTTCTCCAAATTATACTTTCTTTCTTTTCTCTTTGTAACCGAAAGTACCAAAGTTTCAAGACCTTTTCTTCTCTTTTTTTTCTCTCATGGCGAATGCACATAAGCCTCTTAACCCATCTCTTTCTTTTGATCATCATCATCTTCTTCTTCACTTTCAACCAAACCATCTTCTACCAAAAATCAAATCATCTCCTTCTTTCAAATTTCTTCTTATTTACCTTGCTAAGGTCGAAACTTCCATCTTTTATTTTCATCTTCTTCTTCTTTTCTTTTGTTGAAAACCCGAAACCATCATAGACAAAAACACTCTCTTTTCTCTTCTCATTTTGTCCAAACCAAAATCACCATTTCTATTCTTCTAAATCAATAAGGCCAAATCTCCAAGTAGTCGAGTAAGGATTTTTTACAAATCATTCTTTTTATTTTCTTTCGGAATTTTCGATTTTAGAAATCTAACTCTCATATTTTTCTCCTTGGCCGAACCTTTGAAGGGGATTTTAAGGATTCTTTTTGGAAACCAACGTTTTAGGAGAGATCATTCGGAATCAACCAAGGGGAGAGTTCGAGACGAACAAGATAGGTTCGAAAAGAGCGGTAAGGAGTGTTTGGAAGAGAGGAGGCTCTGTTATACCCTCAAACTTCAAACGAAGGGCTGTATCGGCGATAAGAGATTTTCCACCGGGTTGTGGACCCTTTGCTAACGAAGATTATTTATTTGAAGTCGTGCGTACAACCGAACCACTTTTCGTTAGTGGGTTGTCATCGGGTTTTGATCCATCTATCGGAGAGAAACCACACATAACGGTTGTTCGAGATTCCGAGGGTAAGGATTTAGATCTCTCATCAATAGTATAGATTATAAGTATTAGTCTGTTCTAATCAAGTGTGATAATTAACTAGGTGTTGACGAGCGGGAAGGTATCGTTCTCACTGTCATAAGGTGTGTAACATTATACTAAAATCTCATAGATCTATATTAAATGTGATTTGTATGAAAATATGTGTAATAATGGTTGCGGTACCATTCAAAGGTATACGATATTCGTGTATGTTTAACCCCAATATTTTGCTAATTTTGCTATATGCCTAAATGTGAGATAAATATGATTTTGCTATGATTTTGGGGTAAATGGCATGAAAACTAAATAATATGTATGTGCATGGGCATATGGGTGTTATTGATAAAGGGGAAGTATTCTGGTGGTTTTACCACAATATCCGGTGACTTTGGTCACATATTTTGAATCGGTGACTTCATCACATATGTGAATCTGGTGACTTGGTCACATATTTGAATCCGGTGACTTCGGTCACAATTATCTAGTGGCCTTGCCACAAAATTATAAGGGCGATGTGCATGTTGACTACAGCAACTGCCTTCGATGGTGTGTAGCGGATGGAGGGTCGATTTAGTAATCCTCACGGTGTGATTGGTTGGTACGGGTGGTGTGTAGCGGATGGATGTCTGGGTGGGCCGTGTTTGCATTTCATTATATAAATATCCATGTGATTTCTAAATGATTTGATTTGATTTGCTATAAAAATGGGCTTATGGCTAAATCTGACTTAAATGGGCTTATGGCTATATGTGTTATTAAATGGGCTTAAAGGCCATGATCAATTGGGCTTTTAGTGTTTTTGTTACACATTGAGTTTATGACTCACCCCTTTTGTGGGATAATTTTTCAGATGACTCTTAGTATGATGGATCGGGTCAGCGGGGACTACGTGGTGGCCATTGCACAACAAAAGTGTTTCAGATGTTTCTCTTAATTAAACCTATTAAGCGTATTTTTATTACTTAGAATTTATTATGGGTTTTGCTATTTTTGTAATAAGGCCACTATGAACTATTTTTAATTTTTGCGTTTGGATTTTTATTCTGCCATGAACAGTATTTAACTAAATAACTAAATGGTTTTCGATAAATAATTTAAACTGTTTTGACACTTATATATATATGTTTTACAATAATAAGAAAAATTTTTCATAAAAGTTGGTTTTCTTTTAACTTATAAATTTCTTTTAAATAATGTTTTAAGAAGATACAAATTTATTTAAATTCGATTTCAACCTAAACATTAAGTTAATCTATTTTATACAAACTCATCAAGTTTTTCTTAAACAAAACAATAAATTGTTAAAGTTTTATTCGAGGAACATATCAAATTCGGTCAGGCTTTTTGGGCCGGGTTTGGGGTGTTTCACACTGAGTTTTGAAACTCACACCGTTAATTTTAATGTTTCAGGTAATCCTGAATAGATGGCTCGACGTGGGAGAGGACTCGGAGATGGCCACACTACAAGCTGTTCAAATGTTTTAATTTATTCAAATGGTCTTATTTTAAATACTTTGTTTTTTTTTAATTGGATTGTAACAAGGCCTTGTAACTCTTAATTGAATTTATATTTTGGTTTATTATTTTGTTCCAACTTCCCACTTAAGAAATTTCATAAAATTATTAAAGTGATAATATGGTTTTCGAAATAAACTTTTGTTTTGGGCTTTTGGGCCTTAAATGGTTAAGTAGTAAATCATTTTGAAGTGCGCCTTTAATGTGACATTCCATATTCGGGCCTAACTTCTAGGCTGGGTTTGGGGTGTTACATTTAGTGGTATCAGAACCCGGATGCAAAGCTCAAGCTATGAAATAGGCCTTAGATTTTAGGTTTTTTTAGAAGTTTTGGCCGGATTCTTGAAATATGGTTCATCGAGCCCTCGACGTCGAGCCAAGTAAGTTTTTCTATTATTGTTTGAATTATTGAACTGTATAAATAATGGGCTACTTAAAAATAGGCTTTTAGAGACTAAAGCCCGTAGGAAACTTAAGCCTGTAGTGAATTCTCGACCGCGGAATAACTCTAAGAAATTGTTGTTACTTACATAAGACATGTGCCCTAAACAAGTGGAACTAAGTGCTAATTTCATAAAATTCTTAATCAGAGTGCGCAACGAAAGCATAGTGGTGTGACTGGAGTAGTGCGTTTAGTAGTTAGTTGGAAATTTCGAGGATGAAATTTCTTTAAGGAGGGTAGATTTGTAACATCCCAAAATTGGGCCTAGAATAATTTGGCCCATGAGGCCTTGGGCACGGGAACGTTTAAAATTTTTAAGAATAAGAGAATGGCATTAGTGCAAGTTGGATCTATTAGGTGAGTGATTTTGGAAGGTTAGGGGGCTTCTATGAAGTCCCATGGTTGAAACTTTGGCTTTAGGAAAATTTTGGTTTTAGGTGAATAAAACCCTGAGAGTTAGTAGTAGGCTTTAAGAATAAAATGTGGAGAAAAATGACAAGTGGAGTGTGTGGTGTAGTGGCAAAGTGACGCCACATAAGAGGCAAGGGGGTGATGCTACAAGGAAGGAAGGAGGTCCAAGGTTCAAGTCTTGGCTCTTGCATTTTGGATTTCTTTTAAATGGACTCTAAAATTTTTCCATAGGGTTATATTTAGTTGCGCATGATTTTAGACATAAGAAAGTGAGTGGTCTAGTGGCAAGGCATCATTAAGGGTGCAAGGGAGCTTGGGTTCGAATCTCATGACAAGCAAAGGAGTATTTATTTTGCGGATTGGACGAGAAGAGTTTGAGTTGGATTTAAACTCTGCTAACGGGGGGATCCCACATCTGGAAGATACAAAGAAGGAAGGTGAGAAGCTAGCTATATATAGAGCATTCTATGAGGAGAATTAATATACCTTGGCGGGCATTTAGGTGCAGACCTAGAGGATAATCGCCAATAGTAGCGAAGGAAGGGCTACTAGAACGTGAGGTATACGGTAAGGTTACGTTGATGTTTCGATTTCTAATAAGTGTTTATTAAGTTATGATTAATCGTTAGGTGATGTCGATTGTAGGTTCGTGACTAAGGGGTTTGCAGCGCGCGTGGTTACCAGGTGCGTACAAACACTACACACACGATGTCGGCAATGTCGAAAAGTCGAAAAGCCAAAAGTGGCTAAATGGGCCCGGTAGGCCCTGAGGCTAAGTTTGATGAAATGGTTTGGTTGGTTATACGAATTGAATTAGTCATGCATGATACATGAATTGGATTTGTTTTGGGCCTAATAGGCTATATGATGATATTTGGGCCTAATGGGTCGTAAGGGAGTGATTTGGGTTTGATGGGCTTATGGGAACGTAGACATGTATGTTAGGATTTATGGACCTTATGTCTAGTTTGAACAACTCTTAAATTCCATAAGACTTAATTTTTCTAATTAAACATGTCTGTGAACAAGTCGCTGGGTTAGGGTGTGGCAACGGGCATACGCATGTCTAGGATTGGATCTAGGGAGAGCTTGGTATTTAAGCGGCCCTAGTGGCCCACCTCCTCTTTTCTGGAATCCTTCTTGGTGCGTAGTGTCTGTTCACTTTAGCCGTGGGGACTTGTTGATGGGCCAAAATTTATAACTAAAATCCGAGAGGGACCAAATACCCTTATATTTGTTAAATTACTAAAATACCCTTATATTGGTAAATTACCAAAATACCCCCGATTTGTAAAATTACTAAAATACCCCTGATTTGTAAATTTACCAAAATACCCCTGTAGGGTAGAATTACGAAAATACCCTTAGTAGGTAAATTACGAAAATGTCCTTGGTAGGTAAATTACGAAAATACCCTTAGCGGGTAAATTACGAAAAAATCTTTGGTAGGTAAATTATGAAAATACCCTCGGTAGGTAAATTACGGAAATACACTCGATGGGTAAAATGATCGATATGCCCTTGGAGGGCAAAAATGACAAAAATGCCCCTACACGTTATATGATTATTCTTGTATGTGATTTATGATTGTTATCGTATGATTATTATTGTATGGTGCATGGGGATAGGATTATTCGAAAGGAGAAGTGCAGATAGGATCGCATAGTCGATTGACGACTGTGGATGCACCGAAGCCTTTTAGCCACCGAGTAGCTATGCTGCACCGATAAGTTAGTGCCACAACCAGTGCTACATAAGGAGTGCAGGGATGGGTGGGTAGATTAAATCCCCACAGGAGTGTAGGGTTGGACAGGAGACAGAGTGTAGGGTTGGTATGGGCATTAATTCATTGCATATATGGTTTTATTTGAGATGGGCTCAGGCCCAGATAAATATGATTTGTGACATTTATGGGTTAAGGCCCAACTGAGGCTTTTATGGGCTAAGGCCCAATTGCCACCGTTACTGAAATGGGCTTCGGCCCGAACAGCTGTGATTCATGTTCGTATTGATGAGGGTTATGCACATTGAGTTTTGTTTATGAATGATACGATACGATGTGATATGAGGTCATTATGGGCTAAGGCCCAAGACCACCGATTTTGATAGGGCTTAGGCCTAATGTGGATATTTGTAAGTGATTTGTTTGCCAAGGGTTGTGCACATTGAGTTTCGAAACTCACATCCTTAATTTTAATGTTTCAGGTAATCCTGAATAGACGGCTCAACGTGGGAGAGGACTAGGAGATGGCCACACTACAAGCTGTTCAAATGTTTTAATTTATTCAAATGATCTTATTTTAAATACTTTATTTTTTTTCATTAGATTGTAACAAGGCCTTGTAACTCCTAATTGAATTTATATTTTGGGTTATTATTATTGTTCCAACTACCCACTTAAGAAATTTCATAAAATTATTAAAGTGATAATATGGTTTTCGAAATAAACTTTTGTTTTGGGCTTTTGGGCCTTAAATGGTTAAGTTTTGAAGTGCGCCTTTAATGTGACATTCCAGATTCGGCCTAACTTCTAGGCCGGGTTTGGGGTGTTACATTTGGTGGTATCAGAGCCCGATTACAAAGCTCGGGCTGTGAAATGGGCATTAGATTTTAGGTTTTTTTAGAAGTTTTGGCAGGATTCTTGAAGTGTGGTTCATCGAGCCCTCGACGTCGAGCCAAGTAAGTTTTTCTATTATTGTTTGAATTATTGAACTGTATAGATAATGGGCTACTTAAAAATAGGCTTTTAGAGACTAAAGCCCGTAGGAAACTTAAGCCTGTAGTGAATTCTCGACCGCGTAATAACTCTAAGAAATTATTGTTACTTACATAAGACATGTGCCCTAAACAAGTAGAACTAAGTGCTAATTTCATAAAATTCTTAATCAGAGTGCACAACGAAAGCATAGTTGTGTGACTGGAGTGGTGCGTTTAGTAGTTAGTTGGAAATTTTGAGGACGAAATTTCTTTAAGGAGGGTAGTTTGTAACATCCTAACATTGGGCCTAGAAGAATTAGGCCCATGGGACCTTGGGCGCGGGAGCGTTTAAAATTTTTAAGAATAAGAGAATGGCATTAGTGCAAGTTGGATCTATTAGGTGAGTGATTTTGGAAGGTTAGGGGGCTTCTATGAAGTCCGGGGTTCAAACTTTAGCTTTAGGAATATTTTGGTTTTAGGTGAATAAAACCCTGAGAGTTAGTAGTAGGCTTTAAGAATAAAATATGGAGAAAAATGACAAGTGGAGTGTATGGTGTAGTGGCAAAGTGACGCCACATAAGAGGCAAGGGGGTGATGCTACAAGGAAGGAAGGAGGTCCAAGGTTCAAGTCTTGGCTCTTACATTTTGGATTTCTTTTTAAATGGGCACTAGAATTTTTCCATAGGGTTATATTTAGTTGCGCATGATTTTAGACATAAGAAAGTGAGAGGTCTAGTTGCAAGGCATCATTAAGGGTGTAAGGGAGCTTGGGTTCGAATCTCATGACAAGCAAGGGAGTATTTATTTTGCGGATTGGACAAGAAGAGCTTGAGTTGGATTTAAACTCTGCTAACGGAGGGATCCCACATTGGAAAGATACAAAGAAGGAAGGTTAGAAGCTAGCTATATAGAGAGCATTCTATGAGGAGAATTTATATACCTTGGTGGGCATTTGGGTGCAGACCTAGAGGATAATCGCCAATAGTAGCGAAGGAAGGGATACTAGAATGTAAGGTATACGGCAAGGTTACGTTGAGGTTTCGGTTTTCGATAAGTGTTTATTAAGTTATGATTAATCGTTAGGTGATGTCGACTGTAGGTTCGTGACTAAGGGGTTTGTAGCGCGCGTGGTTACCAAGTGTGTGCAAACACTACACACACGATGTCGGCAATGCCGAAAAGCCAAAAGGTCGAAAGTGGCTAAATGGGCTGATGGGCCCTAAGGCTAAGTTTGATGAAATGGTTTGGTTGGTTATACGGATTGAATTAGTCATGCATGATACATGAATTGGATTTGTTTTGGGCCTAATAGGCCATATGATGATATTTGGGCCTAATGGGCCGTAAGGGAGTGATTTGGGTTTGATGGGCTTATGGGAACGTAGACATGTATGTTAGGATTTATGGACCTTAGGTCTAGTTTGAACAACTCTTAAATTCCATAAGACTTAATTTTTCTAATTAAACATGTCTGTGAACAAGTCACTGGGTTAGGGTGTGGCAACGGGCATACGCATGTCTAGGATTGGATCTAGGGAGAGCTTGGTAGTTAAGCGGCCCTAGTGGCCCACCTCCTCTTTTCTGGAATCCTACCTGGTGCATAATGTCTGTTCACTTTAGCCGCGAGGACTTGTTGATGGGCCAAAGTTCATAGCTAAAATCCGAGAGGGACCAAATACCCTTATATTTGTTAAATTACTAAATTACCCTTATATTGGTAAATTACCAAAATACCCCCTGTAACATTACTGAATTTAATTTGGTTTGCTACAGAGAAAAACATTTTGAAAACCATTTTAAAACCGATTCAAAATTTTGTTGAAATGCCTTTCATTTTCAATTCTCTTTGTTAAAAACCATACTTAATTTGTTTAAAAATATTTATTGAGTCGAATTGTTTACAGACTTCAAATGTACCTGATGGCACTTTAAAACATTTTGCGTTTAATTTGAGAAAAACATGTGCATCCATTTTAACACCATCAAATAGTTTAAACAAAACATTCAAAACATGCAACAATAACAAAAATAATTCTAGGAGGCCTTATTACATCTTAAATAAAAGAAACCAACAGAAAAATAATTAAAATTTAAAGTTCATTTATATCAAATGTCCACTGCATGGTCACCTCGAGTCTATCCGGTCCCTCATTCGCAATCTATGAGTCACCTGAAAAATTAAAGGAGAAGGTGAGTCACCAAGACTCAATGTGTAACCCTTCCCCGGTTTAGTGCAACAACATACACAAATCATAACCAATTAATATGCATAAGTTTAAGATGCACCCATCCTAACCATCCAAACGCCTTTCTCTACCTCGTATGGTACCAAACCACTGGTGGTGCCAAACCACTGGTGACGTATAGTCACAAATGTGATGCCAAGTCACTGGAGATACTAAATCTCTGGTGTCCGAGGACACAAATCGAATGATGGGGCCAACCCATCGTATGATACCAAATCACTGGCGTCAATCCCATATCTCAAAGTGGGGCCAGCCCACGGTGGTGCTAAGCCACGGGGACGAGACGCTATGAGGTGCCAAACCTCTGAGGTACCAAACCTCTGGTGACCGTAGTCACAATGTGTTACTAAAACACCGTGTCCGCTCGACACGAATATCTCTCCCCTCCACTCGCTTAACCCATATCATTCAATTACATACTTTTACGTAAATCATGCTAATAGATTTATTTAACAACATTCATAGATTTATCATTGCCATATATCATATACCGCACATACCAAATGTATCATGCTTCCCAAAAGCATCAAATAGTAATCTCATAGCAACAAAGACTTACCCAAATCCTTGTTTATACCATGATGGTATTACATCCGAATCTACACAAACCGATTAAGCATACATATAACACTTAGCATATTAATAGTTATAAGGTGTGTATGTACACACCTTTCACCAACGATAGTCCTAATCCTCAAAGAATCAATTGGCCACACAAGACTTCTTGCTCCTATAATCGGCCAAACATAAGATGAGTTAGGGACATAGACCATTCGGCCAAACCAAATAATTCTATGGGGTTATCATATGAACTCGAAACCTCACCTAATCGCCTTGAGTACTAACTACAACAACCTGATGCATAAATGCTTCACTTCCCTACAATCGGCAACCATTAAAATAAATAATAGCCTTGACTTTAGATTAATCAAAAGAATAATCCTTAAAATAAATCCTTACCACCTTCAATATTCGCCAAGATACTTCTAATTGGAAGAAGAGAGTTTGACACACCAAAAAGAGTATATTCGGCCAATAAAGAAATTTTTGAGAAGAAAAGAGAAATAGGGATTCGGTTTTGAAAAGAAAAGAAAAGTAGTAGATGAAAGAGAATGGTGTAGGAGATTCGGCCAAAGTTTAGAAAAAGAAAGAATGGTTTTTGGTTTTTGATGAAGGTTGAAAAGAGAATGGAAAAGAATTGATCAATGGAAGAAAGAAAGAGATAGAAGAAATGATGTTCGGTCACCACAACTTTACCAAAGAAGAAAATACACAAGATGCAAAAGAAAATGTAGTTTGGTTCAAAAGACAAATGAGAGAAAGAAAGTGGTATTTTGTTTTCAACAAATGAAGTTGTCTTCAAAAGAAATTTTGCACTAAAACACCCTAGACATTTGGCCAAAGATGAGAGCTTTTTGGAGAGGAAAACAAACACAAAATGATACACAAAACAAAAGTTTGGCCAACATTCCCCCCAAGCTACCTATCACATTCGGCCGTCCCCCTTTTCCACACATGCTGTCCACATTCAACCATTAAGGCCTAGGAAAACATTCTCCACCTTTCATGCCCTTGTCCCCTCATAATACCATAAACTCAAGATTCTTATCCCTATCTTCAAGCTTTCCTTAATCAAAATTCAACTTACCAAAAGATGAAGTCCAACTTATCATAAACATAGGTTGACCAGCCATTAATATTAAAATACAAAAATAAAGTTTCAAAATGCTAAATATACTACTCGAACCTCTAACCTCAAGCCACCTTTCAAGCTCCTTAACCAACTTGCCACCAACTCCTCATGTGCTTTAAATTAACACTTAGATTAACTTAAGTGCTAAGCTCACTTAATCCACTTCATTAAATAAACCATACTAAGAATTACTCTACTAAACTGAGCATACTCAAGACCCCTAATCAAGTCTTATAGCTCTACGAATAATATCACAGAAATTCAAACACAAGCAAAATAATTCAATCACAAATAACCCCAATTTTAGGATGTTACGCTTCTACCCCTTAAAATAATTTCGACCTCGAAATTACGATCGAAAAAGGTGGGGTATTGTCGCCGATCACACTCTCGGGTTCCCACGTAGCTTCCTCGAGACCATGGTTTCGCCATAGTACTTTCACCAAAGGTACTGACTTCCTACGCAAAACCTTGATATCTCGATCTAAGATTTGGATTGGTTCCTCCTCGAAAGATAAATTTGAGTTTACCTCAATCTCTACCACAGGCACAATGTGTGATGGATCCGACCGATATCGCCTAAGCATCGACACATGAAAGACGTTATGAATCTGATTCAACTCAAAATTAGATTCGAGCCGATAAGCTCTTCGTCCCACTCGCTTTAACACTGTATATGGCCCGATGAACCTAGGGCTTAGCTTCCTTTTTTTCCCAAATAGTAACACCTTCGTCCAAGGTGATACCTTCAGAAAAACTTTATCTCCCATAGCATATTCCATTTCCTTGCGCTTGAGATCGGCATAGGACTTCTGCCTATCCGACGCTTCCTTGAGACGAGCCCGAATTACCTTAACTTTGTCCTCGGTTTGATCCACCAACTCAACCCAAAACACATCGTTCACCTAACTCCGTCCAACAAGTAGGAGTTCGGCATTTCCGTCCATACAGTGCTTCATATGGAGCCATCTGAATGCTCGCTTGATAACTATTTTTATAAGCAAATTCCGCCAACGGTAGATACTCTTCCCAGCTACCACTAAAATCCAGAACACAACCTCTCAGCATATCTTCTAAGATCTGAATCACTCTCTCCGATTGTCCGCCAGTTTGTGGATGAAAAGCTGTGCTGAAGTCCAATCTCGTTCCCAAGGCTTGATGCAAAGCTCTCCAAATCCTTGACATAAATCTCGGATCCCTATCCGAGATAATCGATACTGGCACACCATGCAATCTCACTATCTCGGCTACATATAACTTTGCTAGCTTCTGAAGCGAATAATCTACCCTTACCGGTATGAAATGCGCTGACTTAGTTAGACGATCCACAATCACCCAAACTGAATCCTTCTTACTAGGCGTAAGAGGTAATCCACTGACAAAGTCCATGGTGATTCTCTCCCACTTCCACTAAGGAATCTTCACCGGCTGAAGTAACCCAGATGGCAACTGATGTTCAGCTTTGACTTGCTGACACGTCAGACACTTACCCACCTAACTCGCCATTTCTTCCGCTTGGACACGCCACCAAAATCGTTTCTCTCAAATCCCGATACATCTTGTTACTTTCGGGATGCATAACATATGGGCTGCTATGTGCATCCCGAAGAATCCTTTGTCTCAACTCCACATTCTTCGGCATACAAGCTCTCCCTTTAAAGTACAAAACTCCATCACTGGACAAACTAAAATCCTCTAATCGACCATTCTGAACTTGCAACCTCCGATCATTCAAACCATCATCCTCTAACTGCTTCTCCTTAATCTGATCTAACCAAGTCGGTTTGACTTGCAATTCTGCCAAAAGACTCCCATCGTCGAACAGACTAAGTCAAGCAAACATCGATCTTAAATCCGATACAAGCTTACGGCTCAATGCGCTCGCCACCACGTTAGCCTTACCAGATGATACTCGATCGAGCGATGTAGTCCTTCAACAGTTCAATCCAATGACGCCTCAAATTCAAATCCTTCGAGTCAAAAGATACTTAAGACTCTTGTGATCCGTGTAGACTATCGACTTCTCCCCGTACAAATAATGCCTCCATATCTTCAAAGCGAAGACTACAGTCGCTAACTCCAAGTCATGCGTTGGATAGTGAACCTCATGCGGTCTTAGCTGACGGGATGCATAGGCCACTACCTTCCCTTCTTGCATCAATACACATCCCAAACCAGTATGGGACGCATCACAGTAAACCGTAAACAACTTTTTTGCCTCAGGCTGTACCAGAACCGGAGCTTCCGTCAGAGTCTTCCTTAGCTTGTCAAAACTTTCTTGTTGCTTCTCCGTCCACACAAATGGAATTCCTTTTCTTAATAACTTAGTTAACGGTGCAGCGATTAAAGAGAATCCTTCCACAAACCTCCGATAGTACCCTGCCAGACCCAGAAAACTTCAAATTTCTGCCATCGACCTAGGCGGTTTCCAGTCCAACACCGCTTCGATCTTGCGAGGATCTAGTCTAATCCCTTCTGCTGACACTACGTGACCTAAGAAAGCCACCTCTCTAAGCCAAAATTTGCACTTACTGAATTTGGCATATAACTGTTTCTCCCTCAGTACTTGTAGAACTATACGCAGATGCATGTCATGCTCCTCCTCTGACTTGGAATAAACCAATATGTCGTCTATAAATACCACGACAAATTGATCCAAGTCTTCTTTGAAACACCCTATTCATTAAGTCCATGAATCTTTCTTGGGTGCATTGGTCGACCCAAATGGCATCACCAAAAACTCGTAATGCCCATACCTTATACGGAATGCCGTCTTGTGCACATCAACCTCCTTCACCTTGAGTTGATGATATCTCGACCTAAGATCTATCTTCAAAAATACCGATGCACCCTTGAGCTTGGTCAAACAAGTCATCAATCCGAGGTAACGAATACCTGTTCTTAATCGTTAACTTGTTCAATTGGCGGTAGTCAATACACATCCGCATTGAATCGTCCTTCTTTTTGACAAACAGCACAGGTGCTCCCCACGGAGATATACTTGGTCGGATAAATCTTTGGTCCAATAGCTCTTGAATTTGAGCCTTCAGTTCCACCAATTCCTTTGGTGCCATTCGGTATGGTGCTATAGACACAGGTGCTATTTCGGGTAATAAGTCTATACCGAATTCAACTTCCCGATCTGGAGGCAAACCCGGAAGTTCTTCAGGAAATACGTCAGCATATTCCTTTACAGTTCGAACATTCCCCACAGAAAACTCTTTAGCTTCCAAAGCACATACATGAACAACGAACGCCTCACAGCCCTTCCTGACCATCTTCACAGCTTTCAACATAGATACCACATTGGATAGATAATCTCTCCTATTACCTATCATGACCACTTCTTCACCTTCAATCGTCTTCAAAACCATGCGTTTAGCAGCGCAATCCAAAGTTGCTTGGTACTTGACCAACCAATCCATCCCAAGAATCAGATCGAACTCCTCAAACGGTAGTTCCATCAGATCGGCTACAAACACTACCCCTTGGAGTTCTAGGGGTACATCTCTATCTGATTTATCTACTTCTCTGAGTAACCTAAAGGACTAAGTACGGTCATCCTCCTAAAGCGCCTCTAGTAAACTAAACTCATGGTCTTAACTATGCCACTAGCAACGTAAGAATGCGTCGAACCCACATCTATCAAGGCGGTATATGGGACATCAAAGATTAAAAACATACCGGTTATGACGTCCAGTGCGTCTCCCTCCTCACGACGCCTCGCAGCATACACCAAACCAGGCTGCCTAGCCTCCGTGTTGCTTGCACATCTGCCTGATGATCCGCGGCCTCGATCAAAACCATTACCTCCTCTACCATTACCACGACCTCTCTGCGGTGACGGTCCCTCCTTTCTGAGCTGAGCACGACCTTGACCTTCAGACTGATTCCTGGCTTGCTTACGTGGACAATCCCTCACACGGTGATCCAGCGAACCACACTCGAAACAGCCTTTTCCTCCGGTCTAACATTCGCCCCAATGAAATTTTCCACATCGGTTACACCGTGCTGGTCCCTGATTAGCAGTAACAGACCTCCCAGACTGATTCGGCTCATTTTGCCTAGCCCTCTTCTGAACATTACCAGCTGACCCAGATGATCCATATCCTCTCTTATGCTTATTCCGGTCATAGTTCTGCCTTCCAGATTCCTTTATTCTTTCGGCTATCTTAGCCTTTTCAACTAAAGTAGCAAACTCTCGCTCCTGATGTGGAGCAATCAACAATCTCAGCTCGTCCTTCAAACCATCTTCGAATCGAACACATCGCTCGTGGTTCAAGCCATAATACCTCCAAAGATATTGCTCAATCTTAAGAACTCGACCTCATACTACGTCTGGATTTACTCTCTTGGACCAAACTCAGAATGCCTTACGGCTGCGCATCAACGTAACTAGACCCAATATATTTCTTTTGATATCTTTGCTTTAAAGAAGTCCCAAGTGAGATCTTACTTTCTGACACCATTCGAATCGTGAGCCACCATCGATATGACTCATCCTTGAGAAGCGACACCGCCTTTCGGTTTCTCCTCATTTGTCAAATCTATCTCATCCATGATTCTTTCGGTCGATTCTAGCCAATACTCAGCAGATTAGGCGCTACACCGATATTCCTCGAAAAATTCAGCTCCGTTAGCTCGAAGTCTCTCAGTCTGATTTACGAACTCCTCCACCTCCACCCATTCCAGCTACCCTTTCCAGAACCCGCAGCATTGCTTGTGACATTGCGTCATCACCCGTCTGATCCTGCTCTTGGGCTCCAAAGGTTGAGGGTGGTGGTATATCGTTCTCAGATCCTCGACCGACTGGCTGTGTTTTGATCTTGTCATCCTACCCCTTCCGCGTCTACGACGGCCACATCTTCTAAATCTCATTCTAACTATCGCACTTTAATCTGATTAGGAAATTTTATGAATTAGTACATGTTTCACTTTGTTATCCGCAAAGAAATTTTATGAAAAGAGTTTAATAGAGATTCTTTCGATCAAATGAGTTTTAAGTCTTCTATCTAGTTTACACAAAAAGTACATCCATTCCTAATACCTTTCATACCTATGCACTCTTCGGGCATTTACGTCTGCTTTCTAACCCAGGGGTATTTTGTAAATTTCAAAGTCGTGGTATTATTTTGAAATATAAAAATTTTGAGTACTTATGTGAAATAAAAATTTAATCAAAACCTAGAATATCTGAAAATTTTTTAAAAAACCAAGGGCATTTTCGTAATTTTGCCACTAAGGGCATTTCTTGCATTTTGATAAACCGAAATATTTGATAATTTCAAGATAAATTTGTCCTACTATCTAAAAGAGATAATTTAGTGATTTTAAAACCGAAGTTTTCCTTAAAACATGACTAGCCCTTTCGGGTTTTATTTAGGGTTTTGCCAATGACCGAGTCCTCTTGGTTAGGGTGAACCGGCTACGCACTGTAGGAATCTGCGAAGAGGAGGTGAGTCACGAGGACCGCTTAAATACCAAGCTCTTACGGATCCAATCCTAGACATGCGCACCAAGGTTACCACACTCTAACTTCGGCGACTTGGTCACGGGTTGGTTTTAATTAGGCCATTAAAGTCTTATGAGTTTTGTTGGGGTGGACTAGTCCTAAGGTTCAACACCTATCACACTAACTACATTCCCTACCTACCCTTCTATAATCCATACAAAAAGTTAGAGGTACTTACTTGGGCGGATAGGTGCCGGAGACTCGGTGCCATGCTTATTCAAAACCAAAATAGGCCTACTAAAAACATTTTTGGGCCTTGGGCCCCCACAGTCGAGCTTTGAACTGGGCTCTAATACCAATTTGTAACACCCCAAACCCGACCCAAACATTACGACCTAATTTGGTTTGCTACAGAGAAAAACATGTTGAAAACCATTTTAAAACCGATTCAAAATTTTGTTGAAATGCCTTTCATTTTCAATTCTCTTTGTTAAAAACCATACTTAATTTGTTTAAAAATATTTATTGAGTCGAATTGTTTACAGACTTCAAATGTACCCGATGGCACTTTAAAACATTTTGCGTTTAATTTGAGAAAAACATGTGCATCCGTTTTAACATCATCAAATAGCTTAAACAAAACATTCAAAACATGCAACAATAACAAAAATAATTCTAGGAGGCCTTATTACATCTTAAATAAAAGAAACCAATAGAAAAATAATTAAAATTTAAAGTTCATTTATATCAAATGTCCACTGCATGGCCACCTCGAGTCCATCCGGTTCCTCATCCGCAATCTACGAGTCACCTGAAAAATTAAAGGAGAAGATGAGTCACCAAGACTCAATGTGTAACCCTTCCCCGATTTAGTGCAACATACACAAATCATAACCAATTAATATGCATAAGTTTAAGATGCACCCATCCTAACCATCCAAACTCCTTTCTCTACCCCGTGTGGTACCAAACCACTGGTGGTGCCAAACCACTGGTGACGTATAGTCACAAATGTGATGCCAAATCATTGGAGATACTAAATCTCTGGTGTCCGAGGACACAAATCGAATGATGGGGCCAACCCATCGTGTGATACCAAATCACTGGCGTCAATCCCATATCTCAAAGTGGGGCCAACCCACGGTGGTGCTAGCCACAGAGACGAGACGCTATGAGGTGCCAAACCTCTGGAGGTACCAAACCTCTGGTGACCATAGTCACAATGTGTTACCAAAACACTGGTGTCTGTCGACACGAATATCTCTGCTCCCTCCACTCGTTTAACCCATATCATTCAATTACATACTTTTACAGAAATCATGCTAATAGATTTATTTAACAACATTCATAGATTTATCATTGCCATATATCATATACCGCACAAACCAAATGTATCATGCTTCCCAAAAGCATCAAATAGTAATCTCATAGCAACAAAGACTTACCCAAATCCTTGTTTATACCATGATGGTATTACATCCGAATCTATACAAACCGATTAAGCATACATATAACACTTAGCATATTAAATAGTTATAAGGTGTGTATGTACACACCTTTCACCAACGATAGTCCTAATCCTCAAAGAATCAATTGGCCACACAAGATTTCTTGCTCCTATAATTGGCCAAACATAAGATGAGTTAGGGACATGGACCATTCGGCCAAACCAAATAATTCTACGGGGTTATCATATGAACCCAAAACCTCACCTAATCGCCTTCGAGTACTAACTACAGCAACCGGTACGCAAATCTGCTTCACTTCCCTACAATCGGCAACCATTAAAATAAATAGTAGCCTTCGGCTTTAGATTAATCAAAAGAATAATCCCTTAAAATAAATCCTTACCACCTTCAATATTCGGCCAAGATACTTCTAATTGGAAGAAGAGAGTTTTGGCACACCCAAAAGAGTATATTCGGCCAATAAAGAAATTTTTGAGAAGAAAAGAGAAATAGGGGATTCGGTTTTGAAAAGAAAAGAAAAGTAGTAGATGAAAGAGAATGGTGTAGGAGATTCGGCCAAAGTTTAGAAAAAGAAAGAATGGTTTTTGGTTTTTGATAAAGGTTGAAAAGAGAATGGAAAAGAATTGATCAATGGAAGAAAGAGAGAGATAGAAGAAATGATGTTCGGTCACCACAACTTTACCAAAGAAGAAAATACACAAGATGCAAAAGAAAATGTAGTTTGGTTCAAAAGACAAATGAGAGAAAGAAAGTGGCATTTTGTTTTCAACAAATGAAGTTGTCTTCAAAAGAAATTTTGCACTAAAACACCCTAGACATTCGGCCAAAGATGAGAGCTTTTTGGAGAGGAAAACAAACACAAAATGATACACAAAACAAAAGTTTGGCCAACATTCCCCCCAAGCTACCTATCACATTCGGCCATCCCCCTTTTCCACACATGTCGTCCACATTCAACCATTAAGGCCTAGGAAAACATTCTCCACCTTTCATGCCCTTGTCCCCTCATAATACCATAAACTCAAGATTCTTATCCCTATCTTCAAGCTTTCCTTAAGCAAAAATTCAACTTACTAAAAGATGAAGTCCAACCTATCATAAACATAGGTTGACCAGCCATTAATATTAAAATACAAAAATAAAGTTTCAAAATGCTAAATATACTACTCGAACCTCTAACCTCAAGCCACCTTTCAAGCTACTTAACCAACTTGCCACCAACTCCTCATGTGCTTTAAATTAACACTTAGATTAACTTAAGTGCTAAGCTCACTTAATCCACTTCATTAAATAAACCATACTAAGAATTACTCTACTAAACCGAGCATACTCAAGACCCCTAATTAAGTCTTATAGCTCTACGAATAATATCACAGAAATTCAAACACAAGCAAAATAATTCAATCACAAATAACCCCAATTTTAGGATGTTACACCCCCGGTTTGCAAAATTATTGAAATACCCCTGATTTGCAAAATTACCAAAATACCCCTATAGGGTAGAATTACGAAAATACCCTTGGTAGGTAAATTACAAAAATACCCTTGGTAGGTAAATTATGAAAATACCCTTGGTAGGTAAATTAGGAAAATACCCTTAGTAGGTAATTTACGGAAATACCCTCGATGGGTAAAATGACCGATATGCCATTGGAGGGAAAAAATGATGAAAATGCCCCTACATGTTATATGATTATTCTTGTATGTGATTTATGATTATTATCGTATGATTATTATTGTATGTTGCATTCATGTGTTATTATGTTGCATGGGGATGGGATTATTCGAAAGGGAAGTGCAGATAGGATCGCATGGTCGCTGACGGCATCGTGGATCCACCGAAGGCTTTTAGCCACCGAGCAGTTATGCTGCATCGATAAGTTAGTGCCGCAACCGGTGCTACATAAGGAGTGTAGGGATGGGTGGGTCGATTAAATCCCCACAAGAGTGCAGGGTTGGACAGGAGACGGAGTGTAGGGTTGGTATGGGCATTAATGCATTGCATATGTGGTTTTATTTGAGATGGGCTCAGGCCCAGATAAATATGATTTGTGACATTTATGGGTTAAGGCCCAACTGAGGCTTTTATGGGCTAAGGCCCAATTACCACAGTTACTGAAATGGGCTTTAGCCCGAAGTGTTATGATTCATGTTTGTGTTGATAAGAGTTATGCACACTGAGTTTTGTTTATGAATGATACGATATGATGTGATATGAGGTCATTATGGGCTAAGGCCCAAGGCCATCGATTTTGATAGGGTTTAGGCCGAATGTCGATATTTGTAAGTGATTTGCTTGCCAAGGGTTGTGCACATTGAGTTTCAAAACTCACATCCTTAATTTTAATGTTTTAGGTAATCCTGAATAGACGGCTCGACGTGGGAGAGGACTCGGAGATGGCCACACTACAAGCTGTTCAAATGTTTTAATTTATTCAAATGATCTTATTTTAAATACTTTGTTTTTTTTCATTGGATTGTAACAAGGCCTTGTAACTCCTAATTGAATTTATATTTTGGGTTATTATTATTGTTCCAACTACCCACTTAAGAAATTTCATAAAATTATTAGAGAGATAATATGGTTTTCGAAATAAACTTTTGTTTTGGGCTTTTGGGCCTTAAATGGTTAAGTAGTAAATCATTTTGAAGTGCGCCTTTAATGTGACATTCCAGATTCAGGCCTAACTTCTAAGCTGGGTTTGGGATGTTACATTTGATGGTATCAAAGCCCGGTTGCAAAGCTCGGGCTGTGAAATGGGCCTTAGATTTTAGGTTTTTTTTAGAAGTTTTGGCAGGATTCTTGAAGTGTGGTTCATCGAGCCCTCTTCGTCGAGCCAAGTAAGTTTTTCTATTATTGTTTGAATTATTGAACCGTATAGATAATGGGCTACTTAAAAATAGGCTTTTAGAGACTAAATCCCATAGAAAACTTAAGCCTATAGTAAATTCTCGACCGTGGAATAACTCTAAGAAATTGTTGTTACTTACATAAGACATGTGCCCTAAACAAGTGGAACTAAGTGCTAATTTCATAAAATTCTTAATCAGAGTGCGCAACGAAAGCATAGTGGTGTGAATCGAGTGGTGCGTTTAATAGAAATTTCGAGGACGAAATTTCTTTAAGGAGGGTAGATTTGTAACATTCCAGAATTGAACCTAGAAGAATTAAGCCTATGGGGCCTTGGGTACGGGAGCGTTTAAAATTTTTAAGAATAAGTTAACGGCATTAGTGCAAGTTGGATCTATTAGGTGAGTGATTTTGGAAGGTTAGGGGGCTTCTATGAAGTCCCGGGATTCAAACTTTAGCTTTAAGAAAATTTTTATTTTAGGTGAATAAAACCCTGAGAGTTAGTAGTAGGCTTTAAAAATAAAATGTGGAGAAAAATGACAAGTGGAGTGTGTGGTGTAGTGGCAAAGTGAAGCCACATAAGAGGCAAGGGGGTGATGCCATAAGGAAGGAAGGAGGTCCAACGTTCAAGTCTTGGCTCTTGCATTTTGGATTTCTTTTTAACTGGACTCTAGAATTTTTCCATAGGGTTATATTTAGTTGCGCATGATTTTAGACATAAGAAAGTGAGTGGTCTAGTAGCAAGGCGTCATTAAGGGTGCAAGGGAGCTTGGGTTTGAATCTCATGACAAGCAAGGGAGTATTTATTTTGCGGATTGGATGAGAAGAGTTTGAGTTGGATTTAAACTCTACTAACGGAGGGATCCCACATCGGAAAGATACAAAGAAGGAAGGTGAGAAGCTAGCTATATATAGAGCATTCTATGAGGAGAATTAATATCCCTTGGTGGGCGTTTGGGTGCAGACGTAGAGGATAATCGCCAATAGTAGCGAAGGAAGGGCTACTAGAACGTGAGGTATACGGTAAGGTTACGTTGAGGTTTCGATTTTTGATAAGTGTTTATTAAGTTATGATTAATCGTTAGGTGATGTCAATTGTAGCTTCGTGATTAAGGGGTTTGTAGCGCGCGTGGTTACCAGGTGTGTACAAACACTACACACACGATGTCGACAATGCCGAAAAGTCAAAAAGCTAAAAGTGGCTAAATGGGCCCGGTGGGCCCTAAGGCTAAGTTTGATGAAATGGTTTGGTTGGTTATACGAATTGAATTAGTCATGCATGATACATGAATTGGATTTATTTTGGGCCTATTAGGCCATATGATGATATTTGGGCCAATGGGCCGTAAGGGAATGATTTGGGTTTGATGGGCTTATGGGAATGTAGACATGTATGTTAGGATTTATGGACCTTAGGTCTAGTTTGAACAACTCTTAAATCCCATAAGACTTAATTATTCTAATTAATCATGTCTCTGAACAAGTCGCTGGGTTAGGGTGTGGCAACGGGCATACGCATGTCTAGGATTGGATGTAGGGAGAGCTTGGTATTTAAGTGGCCCTAGTGGCCCACCTCCTCTTTTCTGGAATCCTACCTGGTGCATAGTGTCTGTTCACTTTAGCCGCGAGGACTTGTTGATGGGCCAAAGTTCATAGCTAAAATCCGAGAGGGACCAAATACCCTTATATTTGCAAAATTATTGAAATAACCCTAATTTGCAAAATTACCAAAATACCCCTATAAGGTAGAATTACGAAAATACCCTTGGTAGGTAAATTACAAAAATACCCTTGGTAGGTAAATTATTAAATACCTTGGTAGGTAAATTACGAAAATACCCTTGGTTGGTAAATTACGAAAATACCCTCGATGGGTAAAATGACCGATATGCCCCTGGAGGGCAAAAATGATGAAAACGCCCGTACATGTTATATGATTATTCTTGTATGTGCTTTATGATTGTTATCATATGATTATTATTGTATGTTGCATTCATGTGTTATTATGTTGCATGGGGATGGGATTATTCGAAAGGGGAAGTGCAGATAGGATCGTATGGTCGCTTGACGACTGTGGATCCACCGAAGGCTTTTAGCCACCGAAGGCAACTATCTGCACCGATAAGTTAGTGCCGCAACCGGTGCTATGTAAGGAGTGTAGGGATGGGTGGGTCAATTAAATCCCCACAGGAGTGCAGGATTGGACAGGAGAAGGAGTGTAGGGTTGGTATGGGCATTAATGCATTGCATATGTGGTTTTATTTGAGATGGGCTCAGGCCCAGATAAATATGATTTGTGACATTTATGGGTTAAGGCCCAACTGAGGCTTTTATAGGCTAAGGCCCAATTGCCACCGTTACTGAAATGGGCTTCAGCCAAACTTTTGTGATTCATGTTCATATTGATGAGGGTTATGCACAATGAGTTTTGTTTATGAAAGATACGATACGATGTGATATGAGGTCATTATGGGCTAAGGCCCAAGACCACCGATTTTGATAGGGCTTAGGCCCAATGTGGATATTTGTAAGTGATTTGTTTGCCAAGGGTTGTGCACACTGAGTTTTGAAACTCACACCCTTAATTTTAATGTTTCAGGTAATCCTGAATAGACGGCTCGACGTGGGAGAGGACTCGGAGATGGCCACACTACAAGCTGTTCAAATGTTTTAATTTATTCAAATGATCTTATTTTAAATACTTTATTTTTTCATTGGATTGTGAAAAGGCCTTGTAACTCCTAATTGAATTTATATTTTGGGTTATTATTATTGTTCCAACTACCCACTTAAGAAATTTCATAAAATTATTAAAGTGATATTATGGTTTTCGAAATAAACTTTTGTTTTGGGCTTTTGGGCCTTAAATGGTTAAATAGTAAATCATTTTGAAGTGCGGCTTTAATGTGACATTCCAGATTCGGGCCTAACTTCTAGGCTGGGTTTGGGGTATTACATGCACTTTCCAACTTACCTCTCTCCCAAATATGGAATCACCTTTCATTGGGGAAGTAATGGAGTTGGAACTCCACCATTTGATCTTTAAAAACCTAAAATGAAGAGACAAAATGAGGCAAACTTACATGTTGATTTGTTAAAACATTCCTCACTTTTGTTTGAACTCTCCTCTTTTTCAGTCTCTTCTTTAATTTCACTTTTTTTCTCTCTCTTGCTATCTTTTTCAATATCCTTTTCTTCCCCACATTCTCTTTTTATTTCGATCTCTTTTCTCACAACTTCCTTTTCCTTTTCTATTTCTTTTCCTCTCCTCTTAAGCTTTCTTATTTTTCTTTCATTCTCTTTTATCAATAATTCTTCTTTTTCTTTTCTTTCAATTTCTTTTTGTCTTACCAATCAGGCTTGATCTTTACCAAATGGTGTTGAATCCTAAGAATCCATATAGTTGGACTTCCCTTGGAAACTATTGGAATGAATGTCATATGATGCACATCTATCTTCCCTTAATCAAGTAGATGGATAAGTTGACACAATATTTGCATACTCGATCCGCGTATCTTCATGCTCGTTATAACAACCCGTTTTCCAGTGGTGTCAAAAACAGTAGTTTTGGGCTACAATTCTGACATGTCAGTCCATAAATATTAATTATTTAATATTTAAGAGGCCATTAATGTTGTATTAAAATTTGGTCAAAAACTTTGATGTTTAAATATTTAATTAAGTAAATAGGTCTAGTAAAAGTTGAAAAAGTAAGTATTATTAGTTAATTGTATTAAGTAGTTAATAAAATGTGAATGGATGTAGTTGAATGGTAAATAAACCAATAGGAAATTAGTGGACAAATATGGGCTAAGTTTGGTTAATTATTAAGTTATTTTTTAAGGGTAAATAAATAATTAAGCATCAAAAACATTAGAAAGACATAAAAACAAATAAAATTATTGTAACACCCCAAAACCGGCCTAAAAGTTAGGCCCGAATCTGGCGTGTCACATTGGTCTTTTTTTTCGAAAACCACCTTTTCATTGAAAACCCCTCTTGATATTTAAAAACTAAAGTTCCAGCTTGTGATTGTTATTAATAATCGACATTTATTAAGAAGTCATTACCTTTAAAACCTTGTTCGTTGCGGAAGCTTAATTTAAAACATCTGACTTATAAAACGTGATATTTACAACTTGGTTGCGAAAATGTAGTGTTTTGAAAATAGATATTATTTTGGAAAACCGTGATTCAATATTAAGCAGATTTAAAACATAATAAACTAAAAATCCCAAATTATACCAGAATTTAAGAGAGGCCTTATTACAACCCAATAAAAAACGATTTAATAAAGTAAAGTAGAATACTAAAATCCAAAACTACTCATAGTGTGGCCACCTCTGAGTCCTCCAATACGTCGAACCACCTACTGATGGTTACTTGGAAAAATTAAAAAGAGGGGGTGAGTTTGCGAAAACTCAGTCTGTACAACCCTCATGAGTAAAAACATGCATCACAGCAATCCGAGCCGAAGCCCATTACAATAACGTTGGCAATTGGGCCTTAGCCCAAAATAGCCTCGGTTGGGCCTTAACCTATATCATATGTCACATAGCATAAATATCTGGGCCTAAGCCCATCTTAATAATATAATCCATATATGCAATGCATTAATGCCCATAGCAACCTTGCACTTCGTCTCCTGTCCAACCGTGCACTCCTGTGGGATTTAATCGACCCACCCATCCGTACACTCCTTATGTAGCACCGGTTGCGCCACTAACTTATCGGTGCAGCATGGCTACTCGGTGGTAAAAAGCTTTGGTGGATCCACAGTCGTCAAGCGACCATGCGATCCTATTAGCACTTCCTTCATATTAATAATCCCATTCCCATGCAACATAATAACACATGAATGCATCATACAATAATAAACATACTATAATAATCATAAATCGCATAAAAGAATAACCATATAACATGTATGGGCATTTCCGTCATCTTGGCCTTCAGGGGCATATCGATCATTTTACCCATCGAGGGTACTTTAGTAATTTTGCAAACTAGGGGTATTTTGGAAATTTCGCAAACTAGGGATATTTTGGTAATTTCACAAATTAGGGGTATTTCAGTAATTTTACAAACCAAGGGTATTTCGGTAATTTTACAAACTAGGGGTATTTCGATAATTTCGTAAACTAGGGGTATTTTGGTAATTTTGTAAACCAGGGGTATTTCGATAATTTTGCAAATCAAGGGTATTTTGGTAATTTTGCAAACCAAGGGCATTTCGATAATTTTGCAAACCAAGGATATTTCGATAATTTTACAAATCAGGGGTATTTTGGTAATTTCATAAACCAGGAGTATTTCGATAATTTTACAAACCAAGGGTATTTTGGTAATTTTGCAAACCAAGGGTATTTTGGTAATTTTGCAAAGTAGGGGTATTTCGATAATTTTGCAAACCAGGGGTATTTCAATAATTTCGTAAACTAGGGGTATTTCGATAATTTTGCAAACCAGGAGTATTTGGTAATTTCGCATTTAATAGCCTTTCCAAAGGCCTGCTGCCGCCCCGAGTGACTCAGATAACCTAAATGGTCATAACGGTGTAAATGGGCTCGAGCCCCTTATTCGGCCCACATGGGCCCACACGCTCGTGTAGCCCACTTAGCCCAAATCTAGCCATAGATATGAGATTCCCATAGTTTAGTTTACTATTTACTACACAATCATACAATTTATTCATATGGGCCTACAGGCCCATTGGGCCCACTTGGCCCAAACAGCCTAAACGCACAAGAACACTCAAGCTGGCCTCAACTATCGCGTCGAAGCTCCCACACGTGCGCTCGCACGCTCGTGTGGCTACCATCGCCGTGTGATCGGCATTTCTATATTTGCCGCTCTACAGCTAGAGTAGAGAGAATACACACCTGGTGGGAGTCTGAAGCTAAGCCACGCTTCGAATGCTCCTATGCCCAAACGCCCACCAAGGTATGCTTCCTCTTTTCACAGACAGCTCCATTTATAGCCAGCTTCTCACCTACCCTCTTGCTATCTTTCTGATGTGGGAAACCTCCGTCAGCAGAGTTTAAATCCAACTCAAACTCTGGCTGTCCAATCCGCAAAATAAATACTCCCCTGCTTGTCATGGGATTTGAACCCAGGCTCCCTTACACCCTTAATGACGCCTTGCCACTAAACCACTCACCTTCTTGTCTCTAACATCATGCGCAACTAAATATAAATCTATGGGCCAAAGTCCAAGTTCACTTAAAAATAAATCAAAATGAAAGGCCAGCGCCAAAGCTTGAACCTTTGACCCCTTGCTTCCTTGTGGTGTCACCTCCTTGTCTCTTATGTGGCGTCACTTTGCCACTACAGCACAAGCTCTTTTTGTGCCATTTTTCCACATTTTATTCTTAAAGGCTACTTAATAACTCCTAAGGTTTTATTCACCTAAAACCAAAATTTTCCTAAAGCCCAAGTTTGATCTTGGGACTTCATAGAAGCCCCCTAACCTTCCAAAATCACCTTCCTAATAGGTCCAACTTGAAATAATGTCGTTCTCATAATCCCAAAAATTTTAAAACGCTCCTATGGCCAAGGCCCAATGGGCCCAATCCTACTAGGCCCAATGGGCCCAATCCTACTAGGCCCAAATTTAGGGTGTTACAAATCTACCCCCTTAAAGAAATTTTGTCCTCAAAATTTCCAACTAATGGAACCATTGTACACCCTAACCTAGCACACTACGCTCTCGTTGCGCACTCTGATCCTAGTTGCAACCTAAGTAAATAGCACATTACAGATAAAGTACGTACCAGAATCTACCTATAGTATAACAATTTAAAACAGATAGGAGAACTTACTTGGTCTGACAATGGAGACTTGGTGTGCCACACAAAAATCCTCCAAAACCACTTTAAAATCATTTGTAAACATATTTAAAATAGAAACTAAAGCCTATTTAACAGCCCGAGTTTTGCAACGGGGCTTTGATACCACTAAATGTAACACCCCAAACCTGTCCTAGAAGTTAGGACCGAATTTGGCGTGTCACATTGAGGTTTTTTTTTTTTCGAAAAGCCCTATTGATATTTTAAAACTAAAGTTCCAGTTTGTGATTGTTATTAATAATCGATATTTATTAAGAAGTCATTACCTTCAAAACCTTGTTCGTTGCGGAAGCTTAATTTAAAACAACTAACTTATAAAACGTGATATTTACAACTTGGTTGCGAAAACGTAGTGTTTTGAAAATAGATATTGTTTTGGAAAACCACGATTCAATATTGAGCAGATTTAAAACATAATAAACTAAAAATCCCAAACTATACCAGAATTTAAGAGAGGCCTTATTACAAACCAATAAAAACGATTTAATAAAGTAAAGTAGAATACTAAAATCTAAAACTGCTCATAGTGTGGCCACCTCTGAGTCCTCCAATACGTCGAACCGCCTGCTGAAGGTTACTTGGAAAAATTAAAAAGAGGAGGTGAGTTTGCGAAAACTCAATGTGTTCAACCCTCATCAATAAAAACATGCATCACAGCAATCCGAGCCGAAGCCCATTACAATAACGGTGGCAATTGGGCCTTAGCCCAAAATAGCCTCGGTTGGGCCTTAACCCAAATCATATGTCACATATCATAAATATCTGGGCCTAAGCCCATCTTAATAATATAATCCATATATGCAGTGCATTAATGCCCATACCAACCACACTCGCACTCTCTGTCCAACAAATGCACTCTGTGGGGATTTAATCGACCCACCCATCCGTACACTCCTTATGTAGCATCGATTATGATACTAACTTATCGGTGCAGCATAGCTGCTCGGTGGTAAAAAAGCCTTCGGTGGATCCACAGTCGTCAAGCGACCATGCGATCCTATTAGCACTTCCTCCATATTAATAATCCCATTCCCATGCAACATAATAACACATGAATGCATCATACAATAATAAACATACTATAATAATCATAAATCGCATACAAGAATAACCATATAACATGTAGGGGCATTTCCGTCATCTTGCCCTTCAGGGGCATATCGGTCATTTTACCCATCGAGGGTACTTTGTTAATTTTGCAAACTAGGGGTATTTTGGTAATTTTGCAAACTAGGGATATTTTGGTAATTTTGTAAACTAGGGGTATTTTGGTTTGCGGTATTTTGATAATTTTACAAACCAGGGGTATTTCGATAATTTCGCAAACCAAGGGTATTTTGGTAATTTTACAAACTAGGGGTATTTTGGTAATTTTACAAATCAGGGGTATTTCGATAATTTTGCAAATCGGGGGTATTTCGATAATTTTAGAAACCAAGGGTATTTTGGTAATTTCGTAAATTAGGGATATTTCAGTAATTTTGTAAACTAGGGGTATTTTGGTAATTTTTTAAACTAGGGGTATTTCGATAATTTTACAAATCAGGGGTATTTCGATAATTTTACAAACCAGGGGTATTTCAGTAATTGTGCAAACCAGGGGTATTTTGATAATTTTCTAAACTAGGGGTATTTCGATAATTTTACAAACTAGGGGTATTTCGATAATTTTGTAAACCAGGAGTATTTCGGTAATTTTGCAAACCAGGGGTATTTCGGTAATTTTGTATTTAACAGCCTTTCTAAAGGCCTGCTGCCGCCCCAAGCGACTCAGATAACCTAAATGGTCATAACAGTGTAAATGGGCCCGAGGCCCCTTATTCGGCTCACGTGGGCCCATACGCTCATGTGGCCCACTTAACCCAAATCTAGCCACAGATACGGAATTCCCATTGTCCAGTTCACTATCTACTACACAATCATACAATTTATTCATATGGGCCCACGGGCCCATTAGGCCTAGTTGGCCTCTTTCGGCCCATCGTGGCCCAAACAGCTTAAACGCACAAGAACACTCAAGCTGGCCTCAACTATCACGTCAAAGCTCCCACACATACGCCGCACGCTCGTGTGGCTACCATCACCATGTGACCGGCATTTCGACATTTGCCGCTCTACAGCTAGAGTAGAGAGAATACACACGATAGAGTCGGCTAATCCAAGACTCAATGCTCCTATGACCAAACGCCCACCAAGGTATGCTTCCTCTCTTCACAGACATTTCCATTTATAGCCGACTTCTCACCTTCCCTCTTGCTATCTTTCCAGATGTGGGATCCTCTGTCATGTGAGTTTAAATCCAACTCAAACTCTGGCCATCCAATCCGCAAAATATACACTCCCCTGCTTGTCATGGGATTTGAACCCAGGCTCCCTTGCTGTAACATCCTAAATTAGTGGGCCTATGCATTTTGTTTGTTGTAGGTTTAATGTGTTAGTTTGAGAATTAGAGGTGCGAATTGGGCCCAGGTTTGGGCTGAGGCCTTGGTTAAAATATTCTGTTTAGACACTATAGGTTTTAAGGTAGGTATCTGTGTTTAAAATATCAAAGTGGGCTTGTGGCCCAATTTTAGGTAGCGCTGCAAGGGAGTCAGAGGGTGGCGTCACTAGTGGATGGAGAGGGCCCAAGTGTTGGCCGCTCAGAGCCCATGTTCTTGGGCCAAATTCGGCACTTAAAGGGGGCTAGGGGGACGGCAACAAGGCAAAAATATAGGGGATTTTTAATGTTTTTACTATGTGGATATTAAAGCTGATAAATGAGTGAGGAGTTGGTGCTAATTAGGTTTCTTTTGGATGTGAGTTCAGAGTAAGATAAGGGGAAAAAGATGAGGAGCTAATCTAGGAGGCTAGTGTTGGCCGAATGTAGGATGCTTATTGAGGGGAGAAATTTCGGTTGAGTGTTTAAGTGTGGGAATGCCAAAATTTTGAGGATTTTTCGGGGAACTCTCTTCTGATTATTTTATTTTCTCCCCTCTCTTTTCTATTTTCTTTTGGAGTGCCAGCTGAATTCTCCCTACCCATGTGTTCATCTTTTCTTCCATTCACTAAAACCGAAACCCTCTGAAGCCTCATCAATTGTCGAAACACTGTTAGTTTCTATCTCTTCTCTTTCAAACACATTGGCCGAATATCCCTTGTAAGACAGCATTCTTCTTGTTCATCTTTTCTGGGATTTTCTTAAAAAGCTGAAATTTCTAGATCTCTAATATTCTATGTTTCGATCTTCTTCTGTGATTGTCGAATCTTTTTGCAAGGGGTAGCCGAAACCTTCAGTAAAGGTAAGTGTCGATTATGCTATTTTTCCAATCTTTTCCAGCTTTTCGAGACCATAGTCGAATGGCTACATGGTGGATTGATCTTGTGTTTTTTTTCATGGGCGGCATTCCGGGATTTGAAGGAGATCTAATCGCCTAGGTTTCTAAACCAGTAGCACTCGAATCATACTACTTTTGGGATTGAATCAGTCTAGGTAAGGAGATCTATCCAACTAAGCGTGTTAATCTAAGCAAGTATTAATTCTTGGCTGATTGTTGGGGGAAGCCTTATCTTCACATTCTTTTAGTTTTTGAGCAGAGTCGTAGACAGAGAGCAGTGGTTCCGATTAGCGAGAGTATAGTACTACGTGTATCAGGTGTGTAATTTCTCACACCATCTCTGTTGTTTGTTAGTATATATATAAATCTGTTTATATTCTGTTAAATGCTGAAATCCCAACATGACTGTTAGAAACCCGTGGAGGGTAAAGGGCGACCCATCAGGTTAGTGATTTCGTAATTTTCTTTGAGTAAAATGATTCTGTTGAGTTGATATGATATACATGCATGCCATTTTCTATGTTTGCACGGGGTTGGGTGATTGATGTATATGAAAGGGAAGTGTTCTATTGTAGTGGCTCTGCCACGATCTGTTGTAGTGGCTTCGCCACGATCTGTTCTGGTGACTATGTCACAAATCTGACGATGAGCAGCTAACTGCAGCATGACTGCCATCGGTGGTGTGTAGCGGTGAGGGTGATTGTAGAAATCCCCATTGGTGTGATTGGCAGGTAAGGGTGGTGTGTAGCGGATGGATCTAGGATTGGGATGGGCATTGCTTAATTCTGATATGTGATATTCTGTTATTTTGTTCTGTGGGGCTAAGGCCCAGTCTAATGGTGCAAGGGGGATTGCATCTTGAGTCTTGTGACTCACCCGTTGTTTAACATTTTTAGGTAGCACTTAGTGCATCGACCCGAAATTTGGAAGGAGCGCAAGGTGGCCATGCATGGATTTATTTCGACTCAATAAAGGATGCTGTTTTAATTATTTTTCCTTAATATTTTCAATTTGTTTGGTTTTATATTTTCTTGTAATAAGGCCACTGGCTATGGTTTATTGGTTTTATGTTTTCATTTTCGGGTTTTCATATGCTTAGCTTTTATAATTAATTGGAACTAAGGCATTAATTGAAATTTATTCTTTTACAAATTATCAAATTATTCAGTTCTTCCCGTATAAATGTTTAAACTATGCTTTTCAAAAAAAAAAAATGCGACATGTTTTACAAAAACTTCTTAGTGACATGCCAGATCCGGTCGGGGTGTTTGGGTCAGGTTTGGGGTGTTACACTTGCACCCTTAATGACACCTTGCCACTAGACCACTCACCTTCTTGTGTCTAACATCATGCGTAACTAAATATAAATCTATGGGCCAAAGTCCAAGTTCACTTAAAAATAAATCAAAATGAAATGCCAGTGCCAAAGCTTGAACCTTGGACCCCTTGCTTCCTTGTGGAGTCACCTCCTTGTCTCTTATGTGGCGTCACTTTGCCACTACACCACAAGCTCTGTCGAAACCATGCTTTTTTATCAAATGTTTTGAAAAATGGGACTCAACTTTAAAAATAAAGAAATGGAGTCGGCACCGATCTTTTATTTAAGATGTGATCGGATCACCTTGAGATGAATTATTTTAATAAAAAATTTTTATTAAAATAATAATTTTAATCTCTGAAATCTAAGAATACGAGTTCGGAGTCGATTACATACGAGGAAGGATTAGCACCTCATGACATCCAAAATTGGTACCAAATTGATTAATTAATGTCTTGACGTCGAAAATTTGAAAAGATTTTAAATTACGATCGATTTACTTAATATATATTTGGACAAAATCATATTGGATGCCAAAGCTTCTTATTTCGAAGAAAGAAAATGTCGTACTCAGTAAGTTAAGGCACCACATCTTATATTCTCAAAATTAGGTTTATCCTTCGACATTCAATACTCGTACATTTAAAAATAAGAAGGATATTCAATTATTTGGGTCAAATGAAAAATTGCAACCCAGTAAGTTAGGGCACTATTTCTCAAAATTCCCAAATACGGAATATTGCCTTTATTCATTTGAAATTCTTATCTCGAGATGATAAAATATCACACCTAGTAAGTTAGGGCGCAATATCTCAACTTCCCGAAAATAAGTTTTTTTATTTAAAATATTATGCATTTTGATTTAAAAGAGAAAAGGATACTCGGTTGCTAGGTTTTAACGAGGAGAATCGGAACTCAGTAAGTTAGAGCACTATTTTCTTGAAACCTCTAAACACGAGCATTACCTTTAACTGAGTAAAATGATTCTAAGACTTAAAGATGTTAAAACATGACTTCTTAAGCGAATAAAATGCGATAGAATAATGACATACGACGTTGAGTAATTGTTTACAAATGAAATACAATGCTATTGAATCTCAAACAACAAATAAATATAAAACAAGAATTAAAACACACATAATGGCAATAATTATCAAACATTGGATCAATGATAAGCATAATAATAATAATAATGAAATACATACACCAACAATATTACCAAAATCAATAGAATAATTCTAATACTAATTTTACATATAAGTATATATGTACACATTAAAATATATATACTAAATTATAAAAGAAAAATATATATAACATAAGTAGTTTTAGAGGAGATTAAATATTTACATAAATAGATAAAAAATATATATACATAATATGAACTTAATAATATATGCACAAGAATAAAAATAATTTTAATACAAATTATATATATGTATATTAAAAAATAGTTTAATTTAAATAGTATACATGAAATAATGATGTGTAGAAGCATTTTTATATAAATCTTTAAACCAAAGAGATATAGATAAAAGACCATTTTAAAATGAAAAATTGTTAAAATAAGTTAGAATAAATAATATGTACATATAAATAGTTTAAAATGAATAGTATATAAATATATATTTTATCATATTATAAAATAATTTAAAACCAAAATAAAAAATGAATTAAACCTAATAAAAATGTGAAGATTGTATATGAAAACAAAAAGGTGTTTAATTGAAATAAAAACAAAATTTAAAGGCTATTTTATAATAAATAAAATCATTTAAAAATGCGCAAGGATCAATCTGAAATGCGTGTGATTTATCAAGGGCTAAACCAGAAAATATTTTCAAAACTCAAAACGCAGCACTCGGGTCAGACTAAATTCAAAACACGCTTAAATTATAGAGATCAATTAAAAAACAAATAAAAGAATTTAGGGTCTAATCAAATAACAATGCATAAAAAGGGGACTACTCGCGCAAATAACCCTTCATGGTGAAAAGGTGCGGGTTGCACAGGTTTTCGAGTCGTCGAAATGGGTCCCTATATGACACCATTTAAATGGTGCCATTTAGTGTATCTTGATAAAACCCTAAAATTATCAAACCGTTTCTCTTTTTTTTTTTTTAAACAAAAAACAGAATAAAACCTAGCCCCCTTTTTTGTTTTCATTCTCCGCCGCAAAGAAAAGAAGGAAGATACGACCACTCGCTCTGCTTTCCAACGAAGGCCTGCATCTAGCCCCGATTGGAACTGATTAGACGAAGATCAAATGCTCGTCATGGTAAGCTCCTTCCCTCTTTTTTTTCGCATACAATTGAAGAACAAAATCGAATGCCAGTCGAATAAAAAACGAAGAAAGAAAAAACTTAGATCGAAAAAAAAAGAACAACTTTTTCTTTGATTACTGTCTTGCTCAATTTTTGTATTTTGTATTTTTGTATTCCAAAACGTGAAGAAATTATAGTGGTTGATTTTGATCCTTTTAAAGGCCGAAATCGAAAATAAAAATGAAAATAAAATAAAAATACATTGTTTATCCTTTTCTTTTCTCTGCTGCTGTTCGTCTTTTATTTGATGCAGGTACGGAGGTTATTGCGCGGATGTGGCACCGTACGGAGGCTGTACGTACGGATGTGGTGTCGTGGCATGTGAGGTTATAACACGTGTGCAGGGGAGGATTGCGACGCTTGAAATTTTTGGAAACCTCTAGGGTTTCTGCTGGCACAAAACATTTCGGGCCATCTGGGCCAATTTGGGTTATTGGGCCTGCTCGGGGTTAAAACATCGGGCTTGTAATTTTTTTGTTTTGGACTTGATGGACTACTATTGGTTTTTTAATTGGTTTTAAATTTGTTTTTGTGTTTAATAATGGTTTTTGGCCGGTCCGGGCAAATTGGGCCTACTACAGCTGCCCCTCTTTGCTTGTTGTTGGGTAACGAGAATAGAGCAAAGACTTCAAAAAGGGTCGATTTTGCCTGGTCTTGCCAAATCTTGACCTCTTTCAGTGCTTTTCTTCTTTGAGTAGCTTTATTCCATCCCATTGCATCTTCAAAGGCATGAAAACTAGCGCTTCAATCCAATTCGATGTAATTTCCTGGACAAAGATTTGTAGCTTCAATCTGCTCCGTCGAAACTTCATGGTGATAAGAATTCAGAGAGAAGAGATTTGTAACTTCGATCTTCCTACTGAGACTTCTCGAAAATAAAGGTTGATCCTCAATGACCTCAAGGAGAAGGGATTTGTAGCTTCAACCCACTCCACTGGGACTTCGAGGTGATAGGAATTCATAGAGAAGAGATTTGTAACTTTGATCTTCCTGCTAAAACTTCTCAGAAATATAGGTTGATCCTCAATACACTCAGGGAAGGGATTTGTAACTTCAACCTGCTCCACTGGGACTTCGAGGTGATAAGAATCCAGAGAGAAGAGATTTGTAGTTTCGATCTTCTCACTGAAACTTCTCAAAATAAAGGTTGATCCTTAATACACTTAGGGAGGAGGGATTTGTAACTTTGACATGCTCCACTGGTACTTCGAGGTGATAAGAATCCAGAGAGAAGAGATTTATAGTTTTGATCTTCTCATTGAAACTTCTCAAAAATAAAGGTTGATCCTCAATGCACATAGGGAGAAGGGATTTGTAACTTCGACTTGCTCCACTGGGACTTCGAGGTGATAAGAATCCAAAGAGAAGAGATTAGTAGTTTCGATCTTCTCACTGAAACTTCTCGAAAATAAAGGTTGATCCTTAATACACTTAGGGATGAGGTATTTGTAGCTTCGACCTGCTCCACTGGGACTTCGAGGTGATAGGAATTCAGAGAGAAGAGATTTGTAACTTCGATCTTCCAGCTAAAACTTCTTGGAAATATAGGTTGATCCTCAATACACTCAGGGAGGAGGGATTTGTAACTTCGACCTGCTCCACTGGGACTTTGAGGTGATAAGAATCCAAAGAGAAGAGATTTTAGTTTCGATCTTCTCACTGAAACTTCTTGAAAATAAAGGTTGATCCTCAATACACTCAGGGAGGAGGGATTTGTAACTTTGACCTGCTCCACTGGGACTTCCAGGTGATAAGAATCCATAGAGAAGAGATTTTTAGTTTCGATCTTCTCACTGAAACTTCTCAGAAATAAAGGTTGATCCTCAATACACTCAGGGAGGAGGGATTTGTAGCTTCAACCTGCTCCACTGGGACTTCGAGGTGAAAAGATTTGTATTTTCGATCTGCTTCACTCAAGAAAGAAAGATCTTCTATCTTCAATCTGTTCCACTGTAAACTCAGGGACGCCAGACTAGTATCTTCGATCCACTTCGCTTAGGAAGGCAAGATCTGCTATTTTACCAATGTTGCGACACCGTCCTGTAGGGGACCTATCCTGTAAAATCAGTTTTGTGTTTATGCTTATGCAAAATGGTTAGGATGCAATGATCATAATGAACCTAATGCTCCTGACTAATTGTATTATGTACGACATTTGTATGAATGCAGAATGTCATGAGAATGGTCTTTTTACAAAGATTAGGATTGTAACAGCCTGATTTAGAGCCTAGTAGGAATAGTGTGCTAGACCACGAAACCGAGATGAAATTATGAGTTTTAAGGTTTATGTCATGTTTGCATGCTAGTATGAATGTTTCATGAAGCAATTTCGCTAAATTGTGATTGAATGGTCCAAAAGGACTAAATTGCAAAAGTTGCAAAATATGAATTTCTAGAAGCTTTTTGTATGAAATAGCTTTAGAATAATAATTATGAACCCCTAGATAGCAATTTTCCCAAAATTTAATTTTTGGACAAAATTGGTCATGAGATAGTTTTATGGAAATTTTTAAAAAGTGGGGCATTTTGGTCATTTGCCTAATAAATGATTAAAATGGGAAAAAGATGACAAAATTCCATTCATCTTCTTCCCCAAGCTGCCGAAAATTCCAATAGCCATTGTTAGGGCTCTTTTAATTTTCCAAGCTTACTAGTAAGTGCTCCTAATCCCGGTTTTTGATATTCTTCGTATTTTTGAAGTCCTAGTACCATGAGTAAGCTATTTTTAGCTATTTGATGAGCTATAATGGATGTTCAAAAATGTGGTCATGTATGACATGCTTGTATTTTGATGTTTTATGGAAGATTATGAAAGCTTGATGTAGTAGAAACATCTTTTGTTAAGTGATTTTCCATGAAAATGCATGTAGGGACTTGATTGTGAAAATCTTAAGTTTGGTCATACATGTGTGATTTTGTGAGTATTCATGATTGTTATAGTTGAGACTATTAATCAGCTAAGCATGTAGTTTAAGAAAGTTGTATAAAAATTATTTTACGAGCCTAGGGGCAAAAGTGCAAATATGAGAAAGTATAAGGGCAAAATAGTAATTTTCCCAAAGAATGAGTTATGATTCAATTTAGTCAATATGCTTATTAAATGGTCTATTTATGATTATAGATTAAGAAAAACGAAGCCCGAATCGAAACCGAGGCAAGAACAAAGTTGAGGACTAAATTGCATATCTACATACATTTTGTATATTGAGGTAAGTTTGTATGATTTCTAAGCTTTATGATTTCTATCATTGAATTGCTTAGTATAATGTACATTGTTGTCATGGAGTGCTTAATGTTTGTTAAATAAAGAAATCGATATGATTAAGTATGAACAAGTTAGCATGTAAGTCCAAGGACCCAAGCTTGGCATTGAACAAGTTATCATGTAAGTCCAAGGACCCAAGCTTGGCATTGAACAAGTTATCATGTAAGTCCAAGGACCCAAGCTTGGCATTGAATAAGTTATCATATAAGTCCAAGGTAAGCTTGGCATTAATTCAAGAAGAGATATATCATGTAATACCGTATCTAGGATATGGCTTTGGCATTAAGTTACGTGGGATGAGATTTAGTATCCTCGATTATTCGCAGAAATTCATCGAGCAAATGAGTAAAGTTAAAATGAGATAACAAGAAAGCTAAATAAGCAAAGATATTACCAAGTTGAAATTGATTATTATTTATGTTATGAATAATGAATTAGAGATCATGATTATTAAATTAAAGTATGTTGATCAATGTGATCAAGTGATACAGACACCATGTTTACCTTACAAGTATGAGGATAGTAAGTATCATGAGACATGTGAAAATCAGTATGAGTAAGTAAGCTTTAAAGTTGAAACTATGATACCATTTTTATGTCAAATGGTTTATATTAAGCAAGTTTATTAATCTGTGTTTTACGTGCAAACTTACTAATCTAAATGCTTACGTCTTTAATCCTTTCTTTCTATGTAGTCCCGCCAAGCTAACTTGTGGGTCGTTGGAGTTGGAGCTTGTATCACACTACCAATCCTTATTTTGGTATAGCCAAGTTATTTTACTAAGTATGGCATGTATAGGAAGCATTCATTTTGAGAACATGTTTTAAGAAGGGCCATTGTATAGGTTATCAAACCATTATTCTTTTGTATAAGGCTAAGTGGTTAGCCAAAATTGGTTATATGTATGTTGCTGTATTCAATGAAGCATGTTGTATAGTTTTTGAAATGTATTGGTTTGATTTTGATTTCAGGGTGGTAAACGGCTTGGTAAATAGCCTCTAAGTGCTCACACGGTTAGACACACAGGCGTGTGTCTAGGCCGTATGAACCCTACACCTTAGTATTATTATTAATCATGATAGGCCACGGTATAACCCCACGGCCGTGTGTATGAGCCGTGTAGAATACACGGTTTGAACATGGGCGTGTGCCTATACCGTGTGGATCAAGTCAGTATATCAAGGTTTATCACACGGTTTAAGCCCTCAGGCTTGTTCAGGCCGTGTGAAAATAGTCAGTAGCTCCCCACGGTTGATAACATGGGCGTGTGACCCCTACTTTAAAGAAATGTTTCGATTATGTTCCGAAAGTTTTTAGATATGTGCTTAAGGCCTCGTAGGCCCATGTAATGTATGATTAGACTAATATAGAGAAGTTTTTAAGTCAGAACGAAATTTCACAGCCCATGAGTGTATGTTTTAATGAGTTCAAGCATGGTAATATCTCTTATCCAGTCCTAGCCTCGGGCTTGGGTATGGGGTGTTACAAGGATGCAATGATCGGAATGAATCAAATGCCCCTAAATAGATGTGCCTTATGGATGAAATTTGTATGAATGTAGAATGTTATGAGAATGATCTTTTTACAAAGATTAGGATGCAATGATCGGAATGAATCAAATGCCCCTAAATAGATATGTCTTATGGTTGACATTTGTATGAATGTAGAATGTCATAATAATAATTTCTTACAAAGATTAGGATACAATAATCGGAATGAATCGAAGGCCCTCTAAATAAATGTGTCCTATGAATGACATTTGTATGAATACAGAATGAGAATGATTTCTTACAAAGATTAGGATGCAATGATTAGAATGAATCGAATGCCCCCTAAATAAATGTGTCCTATGGATGACATTTGTATGAATGCAGAATGTCATGAAAATGATTTCTTACAAAGATTAGGATGCAATGATCGGAATTAATCGAATGCTCCTAAATGTGTTTTGCATGAATGCAGAATTTCATGAGAATGACCCCTGCTTAAGGTGTCATCGTTCATTGTTCATCAGGGTAATATGCTACCTTCTAGTTCGACTGGTATTCTTAATAGAAAACCCGAGAAAACAAATATCTTGCTCAACAGACTTGCCCCACTATAACTTCAAGGTTCATTCATTGTGACTTAGGGGTATAGGATCTGAATCTCTTCCCATCTATCCCACTGCGACCTTGAAATATAGGATTTGTTTCTTCTTCAATCCATCACATTACTATTCAAAGGTATGAGATCTGTATTATCTTCTATCTATCCCACTATAACCCAAGGGGTATAAGGGCTGTAGCTTGTTCCATCAACTGATCACTCCTCGGGTGACCCAACCAGATGTGTATGTATAATGCTCGAGTGAATGCAGAATATCAATTTTTTCTCCGGAGAATGATTCCTATTTTACACCTAGGTTAATGATGCCCATTTTTCATCAGGATTGTATCACCAATTATTTTTTAACAGAAAATCCAATGAGATAGCCTCAACTTACACTTTTCCTTAATCTCGGTGAGTTTTAAAACAATAGTCCTATTTTAGTTTCTTGTATTATTCAATGAGTTTCCAAAGTAATATGTGAAACTCATTTTATGAAAATATTATGAGTCACTAATCTTTATTTCAATGCAAAATGCCTGAAAAAGATCATAACCATGGACAAGAAGGAATTTGATTAGGAGCATAACTCGAAACAAATAAGTTAAGCAAAGATGGAAATCACAATCAAGAAAGAAATTTATTGTGAACATATTTTGAAAAGAATAATATAATCACAAAAATGGGTAAAATGGACACCAGGTGCCCCAGATATCGCAGCCTGAGCTTCTCTGTTCAAACTTCTTGAGGACCATTTTAAGCTCAATATGCGTTTAGGGATCCGAAGTACTTTGTCGATGCCCCAAGACGTAGCATACTTCTTCATTGTTAATTCAGGCATAGCAAGACTGTTTGATCAAACTTTGAGCCGCCCTTTTCGGGTTTTCAACTCAAATCCCCTTTGGTCTCAAAGTGCCTTTTGCGGGTTTTTGCCTTGGCCTCTCCTTTTTCTTTTTTCTTCTTTTTTTTTGTTGAAAATTTCTATTTTTTCTTTTTTGAATATATTTTTTTGGAAAACCTTTTTTTTTTTGGATTCACCGAATTGGGCAGGTCCTTGTCATCTATCTCAGACAATATCCATACTTCCCTAGAATAGGCCTTCTTTGCTGCCTAAAGTCCTTCCCGATTTGGCATCCTCTTTCTTCTGAAGTCCTTTTTGCATGGAAAAAAAATTCTTCTTCAAAGCCCTATCATGAAATTTTCTAGGGCGAATCATTTTTGTTGTAAGCTCGCATCACCTGACCGTGAAAGATAGCTTTTAAAATAAACTGATCATATTGAGATTGGATCTCTTATGCCTTATCTACTTTCAGCTCTGACAGAATTTCGACTCCAATGGGCACAACCAATGAGAAATGTGTTGCCCTCGTGACAGTCTTGGCCAAAGTTTGATAAGCATAAAGGGTAACTTCTGTATGCCAATCCTTACAAGTCTCAGTCTTTTTATGATCTTTTGTTTTTTTTGTTGCTTTTGCTGCACTGATATGTGGCACCTGATCTTTGAATAGACCGCAGACTTTTGACATTGTGCGGTTAAATGTTGATCTGTTTGACATTTTTTTTGTCAGTATTCTTTCTTTCTTTTTTTCTTTTTTTTCCTTTCTTTTTTTTTGGTCTAATGACTTTCGACTTTGTAATATTGGCATATGAAGCGACCATCCCCCTCTTAGTGAAGAAATCGACATCCACGAAAATGAATCAATGTTGACTAGAAGCTTTTGAGGAGATTGGCTTGATAACATCCATGCCCCACATGTAGGAAATCTTGATAACATCCATGCCCCACATGTAGGAAATCTTATTTCTACATTGAGCTAGGCTTTGATCTTTATCTCCTTCCTTGGCTCACAACATAGGATTTGTTTTTCATCCAGTATTAACAAATCAGAAGATAGGTGACAATTTTTGTCATCTTTAAAGTCCTGAGATCCCTTAGACCCATATTTCATTCAAAAGGGGAGTCCGTAACAGTGTCGCCCATGTCATTGATATCTAGGGACCTATTGTGGGTACGAAGGTAAATTCCAAAAAAATGATTCGAAGGATGATTATTTGTATGGTATGATCATGAATAAAGAATGAAAGAATATTTGAATAGTAATCCAAAGTACCAAAAGAATATATAAATGGAAAAAATATTTTCTCAAAAAGATACTTTTCATTGAAATAAAGATTCTGAACACAAGCCTATTTCATAAAATGACTCTTATTGCCTCTAGGTTGAAAACAATAAGTGTGTTTCGAATATTACTCTAGATTAGCCTTAAAAATATATGTCTCTTCCGCAGTCCTATTGCTCAAAACACTCCCAGGCTCATATTTCTGCATTTGGCATGTCATCTAATTTCACAATACCCATGCCGATGAATTTTTCCACCAATTTCTTGAAAGCAAGGCAATTTTCTATCGAATGCTCTGTGACCCCCGTGTGGTACTCACACTGGGCATTTGCGTCATACCATTTTGGATATGGAGGTTGCATCAGTTTCGGGTAGTGAGGAGCCACCTCATGTGCATCAAACAGGCTTTGATACAACTCCCTATATGTCACTGGAATAGGTGTGAACTGGGGTTTCTCTGAGTTCGATCTTGAATTGGGTTTTTCTCTTGGGGAGACCAGATAACTGGTAACTGCCTTCCTTGACTGGTTTACTATAAACGGCTTCGAATGGCCCTTGTTATACCCACTAGTATTATTCACATCCATGTCCTTCCTCTTCGGGGCCTTTGAAGTCCACTCCCCCCTTTCCTTTGTTTTTGTCAGTATAACTGGTTTGGCTCGATCATCCTCCGGGTTAAAACCTGAACCTATCGGGAGTTTGAACAGGGCCGAAGCATCTATCTGACATTGGGGTCCAATAATGACGGGTACCCCATGTGAATGAGTGTCTGATTGAGTCGGGATACTTATCGGGGAATAAACGATGTCTTCATCATCATCCACACTGCTGACCACTGGGTAATTCTTTTTTTCAAGCCCCCTGGCTAGTAATTGGGTTAACTGTCGTATCACATTCATCTGATCTCGCATATCCCGTTGAATTTTGGCCACCTGCTCTTGCATCAGTATTTGCCTTTGCTCTAATCTATTCAACCTTTGTTGTCCATGTCTTCTAGGTTAACTGAGAATATTTTCACCTAATCAAGGTCATTTTGTAAAAACTAATGCAAATGATGCAATGTAATAAAAATAGTGTAATGCAAATGATGTAATGCACATGCATGAAAGGCAATGCAAACATAAACAACACAAAACATGTTAGTGCAAGAGAAATAAACAACATAGAACACCTGACCGGGTGACCACTAAGGTTTTGCGTGGCTCTATCTAGGGCAGGCGCCTAGGTCTGCTATATGCAGCTTGGTTCTAAAGAATGGGTACCTGAACTAGCAAATTCCTTGATCCTCACCCATTATAGGCTCAAACAGAACGAGTTCGGTTTAGGGGAATACATTTCCCTATGGCTGCATGGAGATGAAAATCTCACGAAGACATAGGTACGGATGTATCCCGAGAGCGATTCACTATCCTGCACGGAGGTGAAAACCTCACGAAGGAGTAGCTTTTCACTCCCACTTAAAAAGGTGTGACCCGGCGGTCATGCAATATGATGCAAAAATATTTTACAAGATTTATAGTAATCAGAACAATATGAATGCAATAATAGGATTGTAATTTTTTAAATCAAAATTTCAATTTTCGACAAAAGGATAGAAATTAATCAATTTTATGGCTTGACTCTCTTTCAGGGTCCCCAGTGGAGTCTCCAAGCCGTCGAAAAAATGTTTTGAAAAATGGGAATCAACTTTAAAAATATGGAAATGGAGTCGCTACCGATCTTTTATTTAAGATGTGATCAGATCACCTTGAGATGAATTATTTTAATGAAACATTTTTGTTAAAATAATAATTTTGGTCTACGAAATCTAAGAAAACAAGTTCGAGAGTCGATTACGCACGAGGAAGGATTAGCAACCTCGTAGTTCCCAAAATTGGTACCAAGTTGATTAATTAATGTCCCGACGTCAAAAATTTGAAAAGATTTTAAATTACGATCTATTTACTTAATATATATTTGGACTGTAACACCCCAAACTAGGTCTATGCGTCAAGACGAGATTTGGTTTGTCACACAAATCGAACATTTTTTAAATCTATCTAATGGTTTAGATGAATCGGTATTACAAAACTTTTTGAAAATAAAGTTTAATAAAACTAACGAAATAATTTTAAATTCGATGAATTTGAGAAACATTAGTTGAAATCTTAACATTAGTATTTAATTATCAAAAGTTAAAGTAGTTTTTTTAAAGAGTTCAAAAGGATTTGAAAATAAGAATAGATAAAGAATCTCATATGTTTGAAAACCCAAAGTATTTTAAGGAAACATTATAGGATTAACAAAAGCCCATATTAAAATATCTAAAACAAAATTTAAATCCATCCACATATAAAATCCATAAAATATTAATAGAGGCCTTATTACATCATATCCAAAATAGTAATTTAAAGAAAGTATTTTAATAAAAGTTCAAGGTTTATAAACCCATGTTTGCGATGGCCTCCACGAAGTCAACCTCGGCCCAAGTCCATGTCAATTTCCATTACCTGAGTTGGAAAATTTAAGGGAGTGAGTTACTCAAAACTCAGTGTATAACTCACTTACTATATCCATTGGGCCAGATCATCAAGTCATAATTTTGGGCTTGAACCCATAAACAGATTTAGCAATATAATATATGAAATGCATGCAAAATGAAATTTTCCACCCAAACCTAATTTCCATCCGCTACACACCACCCGTACCAACCATCACACCTGTGGGGATCAAGTCAACCCACCCCACCAACACACCAATCATAGGCATAAAGCCATTTTTAATAATGTTGTGGTGAACCACCGAACTAGATTGTGACAAAGTCACCGAACTAGAGGCATTAAGCCATTGAAATAATTGTGGAAGAGCCATCGAACTAGAGGCAATAAGCCATTTAAATATTTGTGGCAGATCCACCGAACTAGAGGCAATAAGCCATTTAAATATTTGTGGCAGAGCCACCGAACTAGATTTTGGCAACAGGCCTTTCTTCTCTTCATCATTTATCCCAACCCATGCAAACATGTATGCATAATAGTCTATATACATATGATAATTTTAGCAAAAGGCCCAATTTACATGTGAGTCTATATTTCAAGTTTTTATTATGGCCCATATACAAAATAACATTTAGCCCATTTAGCAATCTAGCAACTTTTTCGGCCCATTTAACGATCTAGCAGATTTTTTGACCCATTTAACGATCTAGCATATATTTCAGCCCATTTAACGATCTAGCATATATTTCAGCCCATTTAACGATCTAGCATATATTTCGGCCCATTCAACGATCTAGCATATATTTCGGCCCATTTAACAATCTAGCAGATTTTTTGGCCCATTTAACGATCTAGCATATATTTCAGCCCATTTAACGATCTAGCAGATTTTTCGGCCCATTTAACACATGAGACATAAAATTTACAATTTACCAACTAACTCATTTAGGGCATTTTCGTAAATTTCACAACTTTAACCGTTTTCATGTATTTTCACAAAAATACTAATTATTATGTATTTTTCCAATTTTGTCATCTTTACGATTTTTCTCAGTACTTACGGTTTAACATCTAACCCGAGATAAGTGTGAAGTTACACACCTTGTTATTGTGAATACTAGGCTTCCCCGCTCGTCAATACCTAAACGTAACATGATAAATTAGAGCACTATCATATTTTAAAACTACACTATTGATAAATAATCTAATCTTTACCCTCAGGATTTCGAACCACTTCTATTTTTGGTTTCTCCTCGATAGTTGGTTTGTTGCCTGATGAGAATCCACGAACGAATAAAGGTTCAGGAGTACGAATGACTTCAAACAACTGGTTCTCCTCGAATGAGGGTCCGTAACCCGGTGGAAAATCCCGGATTCCCGAAACAGCCCTTCGTTTATACTTAGAGGGAATAGCGAAACCACCCCTCTTTCGAAAACTATGCACTGCCCTTTTCTGCCCTATCTTGAATGTCTCTAATGACATAAGATCATTAGTCCGACTAATAATTATTGAAATATGGCTAACGATTTTAAAAGATTTGAGATTGGTTTACCACAAGTATCCTCGTTCCACGAAGAAAACGATCGAGCGATTACGTCCCTATAAAAAAATTGATTAAATAACTAATCTATACCAAAATAACAAATAGTATGAGAATCCTTGAATAAACTCCTTACCTTAACTCTTAAAATCGATTCCAACGTTCCACAATACTCAAGAACACTTTGAGTTTACGCCTCGCTAGATTTCTATGATAGAGAAAGGTTGAATTAGATATGGTATGATGATGATCTAAATCCAAAAGATCATCTCACACCACAATAGATTCGGCACAGAAGAATAACAAATTCAAAAATACTATGCTAACCACTTATCAATCGATTAAGTTATGCATAGGATGAAGATACGATTATGAAGAAAAAAAATAGAAGGAGATAATACTTAGCAACATTCGGCCATGGTGAAATAAAAGGGAAAAGTTTGTTTGAGAAAATTTTGTAAAGAGAAAGAGATGAAGAAGGGTAAAAGAAAATATGGTGTTTATGTTTTGATTCTTTTCAAGAACGAAAGATGAACAAAGAATTGAATTTGAGGCTTGTGTGCATTCGGCAAGGGTGAAAAGAAAAAGAAAATGGCCTTCCAATACTTTAATGATTTCGTCACTAGGAGAAAATGTTTTAGAGAATAGGTAAAATAAGACCTAAATGGTCAAAACTCAAATGACCAAAAGAAAAGAGGAAAAAAAAGATGTTTACCTTTTGTCCAATAAGCATTCGGCTAAGGGGAGAGAATTTGAGAGAAACAAGCTTTGAGAGGAAAAAATACCAAATGACCAAAAGAGAAAGATGTGCACAACTAGCTCCTAATTCATCTAAATGCCTTCAAAATTTTGGCCAACCCCTAGCCCCAAAAACCGTCCAAATACATGGCTATCAAGGATCAACTTTTTCCAACCTTTCTTTCCATAGCACACTCCCCAATTTAAGCCATTTGTTCCCCTTACTTGCCTTATCCCATTGATTCCTTTCCTCAACTTAAATGTTTCCTTAATCCTTTAGCCATCATACCAAAAATAACGAAGTCAAACTTGCCATGTTTGCTTCTTGGCCGACACTTGATAGGAGAAAGCAAAAATAAAAATTTTCAAGTTGCATGCTAGGAGATTCAAACCTCTCAGCTCAATCAAACATGCATGCGCCAACTCCACCTTGCTACTAGCTCATCTTATGCTAGTTTTCAACACTTAAATTTACTTAAACCACAATGTCATTTGATCCACTTCAATTAAATACTCCTTACTAAAATTTATTCTAATTCCGAATAGTTCTCAAGTCTTCTCAAGACTATACTAAACATGAAAAAATTTTACTATACACAAGTTAAGCACTAAAACATGCATCAAATAAATACTTCAAATTTTAGGATGTTACATGGACAGAATCATATTGGATGCCAAAGCTTCTTATTTCGAAGAAATAAAATGCCATACTTAGTAAGTTAGGGAACCACATCTTATATTCTTGAAATTAGGTTTATCCTTTGACATTCAATACTCATACATTTAAAAATAAGAAGGATATTCAATTATTTGGGTCAAATGAAAAATTACAACCCAGTAAGTTAGGGCACAATTTCTCAAAATTCCCGAATACGGAATATTGCCTTTGTTCTTTTGAAATTCTTATCTCGAGATGATAAAATATCACACCCAGTAAGTTAGGGCGCAATATCTCAACTTCCCGAGAATAAGTTTTTTATTTAAAATATTATGCATTTTGATTTAAAAGAGAAAAGGATACTCGGTTGCTAGGTTTTAACGAGGAGAATCGGAACTCAGTAAGTTAGAGCACGATTTTCTCGAAACCTCTAAACACGAGCATTGCCTTTCTTTAAAAACTTTGAGTAAAATGATTCTAAGACTTAAAGATGTTAAAACATGACTTCTTAAGCGAATAAAATGCGATAGAATAATGACATACGATGTAGAGTAATTGTTTACAAATGAAATACAATGCTATTGAATCTCAAACAATAAATAAATATAAAAGAGAATTAAAACACACATAATGGCAATAATTATCAAACAAAGGATCAATGATAAGCAAAATTATAAGAATAATGAAATACATACACCAACAATATTACCAAAATCAATAGAATAATTCTAATACTAATTTTACATATATGTATGTATGTACACATTAAAATATATATACTAAATTATGAAAGAAAAATATATATAACATAAGTAGTTTTAGAGGAGATTAAATATTTACATAAATAGATAAAATATATATATACATAATATGAACTTAATAATATATGCACAAGAATAAAAATAATTTTAATACAAATTATATATATGTATATTAAAAAATAGTTTAATTTAAATAGTATACATGAAATAATGATGTGTAGAAGCATTTTATATAAATCTTTAAATCAAAGAGATATAGATAAAAGACCATTTTAAAATGAACAAATTGTTAAAATAAGTTAGAATAAATAATATGTACATATAAATAGTTTAAAACGAATAATATATAAATATATATTTTATCATATTATAAAATAATTTAAAACCAAAATAAAAATGAATTAAACCTAATAAAATGTGAAGATTGTATATGAAAACAAAAAGGTGTTTAATTGAAATAAAAACAAAATTTAAAGGCTATTTTATAATAAATAAAATCATTTAAAAATGTGCAAGGATCAATCTGAAATGTGCGTGATTTATCAGGGGCTAAACCAGAAAATATTTTCAAAACTCAAAACACAGCACTCGGTTTAGACTAAATTGAAAACACGCTTAAATTACAGAGATAAATTAAAAACAAATAAAAGCATTTAGGGTCTAATCAAATAACAACGCATAAAAAGGGGACTAATCGCACAAATAACCCTTCATGGTGAAAAGGCACGGGTCGCACAGGTTTTCAAGTCGCCGAAATGGGTCCCTATACGACACCATTTTAGGGCCATTGAAACGGGCCTTAAACGGTGCCGTTCCGTGCGTCTTGATAAAACCCTAAAATTATCAAACCATTTCTCTCTTTTTTTAAACAAAAAACAAAATGAAACCTAGCCCCCCTTTTTTGTTTTTGCTCTCCGCCGTAAAGAGAAGAAGGAAGATACGACCATTCGCTCTGCTTTCCGACGAACGCCTTCATCTAACCTCGATTGAAATTGAGTAGACAAAGATCAAACGCTTGTCATGGTAAGCTCCTTCCCTCTTTTTTTGTTTTCGCATACAATGGAAGAACCAAATTGAATGCCAGTGAATAAAAATGAAGAAAGAAAAAAATGAGATAAAAAAAAGACCATTTTCTTTGATTACTGTCTTGCTCAATTTTTGTATTCTGTATTTTTGTATTCCAAAACGTGAAGAAATTACAGTTGTTGATTTCGATCCTTTTAAAGGCCGAAATCGAAAATAAAAATGAAAATAAAATAAAAAACATTGTTTACCCTTTTCTTTTCTCTACTGCTATTCATCTTTTATTCGATGCAGGTACGGAGGTTGTTGCGTGGATGTGGTGCTATACGGAGGCTGTACGTGCGGACGTGGCGTCGTGCGCGTGTGAGGTTACGGCGCGTGTGCAGGGGAGGATTGTGGTGCTTGAAATTTTTGGAAACCCTAGGGTTTCTGCTGGCACAAAACATTTCGGGCCATCTGGGCCAATTTGGGTTATTGGGCCTGCTCGAGGTTAAAACATCGGGCTTGTAATTTTTTTATTTTGGACTTGATGGACTGCTATTGGTTTTTTAATTGGTTTTAATTTTGTTTTTGTGTTTAATAATGGTTTCTGGCCGGCCCGAGCAAATTGGGCCTACTACAAGCTCTTTTTGTGTCATTTTTCTCCACATTTTATTCTTAAAGCCTACTTAATAACTCCCAGGGTTTTATTCACCTAAAACCAAAATTTTCCTAAAGCCCAAGTTTGATCCGGGACTTCATAGAATCCCCCTAGCCTTTCAAAATCACCTTCCTAACAGGTCCAACTTGAAATAATGCCATTCTCATAATCTAAAAAATTTTAAAACGCTTCCATGGCCAAGGCCCAATGGGCCCAATCCTACTAGGCCCAAATTCAAGGTGTTACAATTATCATCTTTTTAGTTTTTTGCCAAAATTGGAGTGGATGATAGCCATAGTTGAAGCTTGAATTTTTTGTCCTTTGATGTCTATGCATGTAAGTGTATTTTCATCTGTTTTTCATGAATTTTATGTTTTTTATATCGTTTTAGCTTAATCTAACTAACTTGAGAATTAATTTGTTAAATTATTGAATGTTTTGGAAGATACCGTTGATGAATATTATAGGTTTATGAAGCTTAATGGAAGAATATTATGATTGGGTGTTAAACAAAGTTACTTTGTAAAGTAAATTTGTATAATTTTCAAGTTTAAGGGTTAAATTGAGAATAAGTTAAAATAGAAATGTTTTTCTTAAAAAATTTCTGCATGTGTGAATTGTTTAAAGATGTAAATGAATTCACACATGAGTTTAGGGACTAATTGTGAAAATAGGCTTGTTTTAATATTGAGGACTAAATTGACTTTCATGTAAAAGTTGGGGGAAAATGTGAAAATTTATAAATAGGAAATCAATCGCATTAAATCGAATGTTATATGAAATTGAAGCTAATAAATTGAAATAAACCATTTTATAAATGAAGAAGAAATAGATAACAGAGGAAAAAGGAAAGTTGCTGAGTAGTTCTTGAACTCTCATTGTCTTTGCAGTTTAACCCAGATAAGTTTGTACGGTTTAGTTTTTATTAAATTAAATGTTATATTAACTATGAATTGAACATTTTGATATAATTAAATTGAAATAAATTGATGTATGTCGAGAAATTAATTGACTTGAACATTATTATTTGATGTTATGCTGAGCCAATGAACGTAGGATATGATACAATTGGCGTGCCAATAGGTTTTAATGTGTGCTGTACAAGTTTGATTGTGTTGAGAGAATAATTATTGATTCGTTAATGTTCACTGAACATACTGAAGTTCAGCATTTGTTGCGGACTTTCAAGTTATATTATAGTGATTCTGGTGTGTTACCAGGGGCGGATGTAAAGCCTTCGGGCATGGCACTTGGTGCCCAAGTCTGTTTCGAAGGGATGTTAGCCTACGGGCTAGGTATTTGGTGCCCATATATGTTCTCGATTGGTTAAGCTCACTTGAGCATTCTTGTGTGTTTTGGATGGTTAACTGTGTATCCGGATCCATTACATCGTTCATGGGGAAAATTTTTAAGTGATTTTATGAATTCCTTATAGATTAACTTAAGTTGATATTGAATGATCCGGTAATGTATCAATTTGAAGTGATCTAAAGAAATCCTATGTTTGTATAATAAAATGTAAGAAAAGAGATCAAGACATATTTTTAGAATTGAGATTCAAATACTTTTTGAAGTATGGTACAATTATGACAGAATCAAACGCTTTTTATATAACGAATGGTACAACCCAATATCTAGTTGGTTTGATAAATCCTTAAAACAACGTAAAATGCTAACGATTAATACAAAATTACATAAATTTTTGAAATCGTTAGGTGTGGTGTGAAATTGTGATCTCTAAAAATCATATTTTTTCATTCATTTATTCAGTCAATTAATAATCATATAGGTTATTCAGTAAGTGTATTGCTATTAAGGCTCATCTGTTGAATGGTTGTGATTGACAGGATCATAGTTTATAAAATGATAATGTGTGAATTATATATATTTATATGATAAGTTTATCGTTTTTGACCGTTGAACTTACTAAGCTCTAGTAAAGCTTACTCATATTATTTCTTCTATTTTCTTGTACATTACATTTTGTGGAAATTGGGTAGCCGGATCAACTCGAAGAAATCACACTATCCAAAGATCTTTGGTAGTTTTTAAATGTTTTCTTTTGGGTTATATGGTATGTAATAGGTGTCTTTACATATGATTAGATACTTACCTCATATGCTATCTTTAGCTTAATGTAAAGTTGTTTTAACTTGCTTGTAGCTGTGCTTTTGTCTTTGGTGTAAATAGGTTACTTGTGAACTTGATTGTGGCTATTTTGTGTAAGCCTCAAGGAAGTAATTGAAATATGATACAATGGTTGTGAATGGTATGAATGATATTAGTAGATTTGACATGAAATATTATAAGTATTTGAGAACTTTGAATTGAACTTAAATTAGTAAAAAATGTGATTTTAGATTTGGATATTGAATTGTGGTGTCAATAAGGGCACGTTGATTAGATTTTTAAGTGTTTGAATAGGTAACAATAGTTTCTTTTGTGTGATAGGAAAATTTGGCGTGAAATGAACTTTTAAAGATGATATTTTACCATTTTGAATGTAAAGTATTGATACTTTGGTATTTGGTACCCATACTTGACCATATGAACAATTTTAAAATAAACAGAATACCCAAATGGTATCGATTTTTGTTTCAATATCGAGGCTTTTTCATAAAATATCGATACCCTAAAATAACTATTGATAACCTTGTTTGGTAAAGAAAACAATATTCAATTTTGGTATCCATTTTCAAAAAGGTATCGATTTAGTATCGATACTAACTATGGATTTTTACTAGTACCTTTAAAGCTTTTAATTTTTTTTTTTTGTAAATCAATCCATATTGGAGGTTAGATTTCACAATTAGGTCCTTGTAGAGTTTAAATTCTTAATATGTCCGATTATGTGTTTTACTTTATAAATAATAAAGTTTTTGTTTAATAAAGTATTTATTGACTTGTTGAATTTAGTTGTAGCATCTCTTTACTCGGGTCCGACGGTCGGGCTGAGTAAGGGGTGTTACATTTAGTGGTATCAGAGCTATACTTTAGTCAATTCTCGGACTAAACGTAGTATGTTAATGTTTAGAAACTACATGCCATATAAACCTATAATAGTTTGATATTGATTGACTCGAGCTAACCCTTATTTCTCTTTTAGATTTAAGAGATTTCTGCAAAATCTGATCGTGCTGACACTGATGAAGTGAATAGTAATGTTCTGACTAATGAACAAGAAGCAAGTCATAGTTTACCAATTCCACAAATGATTAAAAATGAATTTAAAAATATCTTCTTTGGTTTAATAGGTTTGTGGTTCACGGAATTCATGTGAACTAACGCTATGGCTCAACAACCTCTACCCTCTGTATACCTCCATTTCCACAAAAACTACAACAAGTCGATAGATTCTTGTTCATAAAGTCAGAAAATGTGGTGCTAATGAATTTCAGTGTAGAACGGAAGATGATCCAGCTAAAGCTGAGTATTGGCTTGAAAATATTCATCGAGTATTCAATGAAATGTCTTGTTCTCCTAATGATTATCTTCGAAGTGTTGTATATTTTCTTAAAGACGGAGCTCGTAGTTGGTGGTCAACGTTAACAGCAGTGGAATGAGAGAAAACATCAACAAGGATTTCTTTAAAATAGAGTTTAAAAAGAAGTAAGTCAGCAAATGATACCTGGATCAAATAAAGAAATAATTTCTTGAATTGAAGCTAGGTAACAAGTTGGTAGTCAAGTATGTAAGAGAGTTTGTACATCTCAACAAATATGCTCATCATATTGTGCCAAACAAGGAAGAAATGTGCATCTGTTTTGAAGATGGATTGATATTGAAATTAAAATGTAGATTGGAGGTACAAAAATTTGGGAGTTCATTATTTTGTCTGGTCATGCTCAAAAGATAGAAGAAGTCTATAATCACATGATGCAAAAAAAAAAAAAAAAAAGAAGGCTCACGAATTTGGAATAAGAAGCTTTTCTAAGTCATTTTTTGCATCGCCGACAAATAAATCAAAAGAAGATTCTAATTGTGTTACTTCACCATCTAGGTTCTCAAGTAAAAACACGTCGAGACAACATGAAACAAAATCTTAGGTTAAACCTACTAATAGTGTGGGAAGTGTTCGTAACACTCTAGACTGGTGTGTGAACATTGTGGGAAACCACATGTTGGTGAATGCATGAGCAACACAGGTGCATGTTACAATTTGTCTAGAACTGTTTAAGATTAGTGGGTGATAATGAAGAAAAGAATGAAAAGCAGTTGTCTACACCTTAGAAAAGTAGACGTCCTGGCTGTAACACCCTAAATTAGGGGTTGTTGAAAATTTAAATATTTTCCCATGTGTGTGCTTGAAGAATTAAATTCTAGGATTTATTTGGCATGTTTTAGGGTCTAAAAATAACCCCGAACTAGGTCGGATTTAGAATTAAAAATTTTCTTTTTAAGGATGTAAAAGAAGAGAGCTAGGAGATAGGGGTTAAGTAAAAATTAGGGAGAAGCATGACATGAAAAATGGCTTGGAAAAGTGGCTTCCATGCGCCACTTAGGTGCTACAAGGGTGCGTCTAAGGGTGTTGCAAGGGAAGTCTTGGGTTCGATTCATGGGAGAAATAAGGGGGTGTATTTTTATTTTTGGGCTTTTTGGGGACGTTAAGATAGGGGCTAGGTTGGAAGGCCTTAATAGATTTTTCGAGCAAGGTTTGGACATGAAAGACAGGTTGGTGGAGTGGCTTGGAGCGCCACTTAAAGGGCTTTGGTTTAAGGACTTGGGTTCGAGTCATGATGGACGCAAGAGTGTGTTATTTTTGGGGCTTTTTGCGCTGAAGAAAAGAGGGCCAGGAAGAAGGCCTTATAATTAAATGGTGGGTTTATTTGACATGAAAGTCAAATAGGAAAGATGGCAAGGGCCGTTGTAGGGGGCTGCTTTAGTGAGGGCGTGGGTTCGAACCTAAGAAACTGCATTGGTATTTTATTTTTTTTATGCTGCTGGCGTGTATGGGAGAGGAGAGTGATGGCATGTTTGTGGACTCTTGAATTGATAAAGATAAGGCTTATTTTTTTGCACTTATTCGGCTGGAAGGGAGTAGTATTAGTAAGTTTATTTTCATTTAAATTGTATGAAGAGAGGATAGGAGATTAAAGTAAGATAAATCTTGCATTATCTTGGATAATTAAAGGCTGGAAATTATCACCATAGGGAGGGGTGTTGGCCGAACATTGGACTCCTTGGGGGGCTGTCCATATCTGATTTGTATAGCAAAGAAGTGCCAAAAGTTCAACCAATTTTCTTTTCTTTCTCTCCAAATTTGCTGCTGCCGAATTCTCCCTTGAACCATAGCCAAAATTGTTCAAAAATTTCCAGCTTCTCTTGTTCCTTTTTAGCTGAATCTACTTCCTCTTTTAAGAGGAAAATTCCAGCCCTTCCATCTTGCCTTGGCCGAATCTCTTAGGGGTTGTCAAACCTCTCTTTTGTAGTTCTCCAAGTGGTGTTGGGGTAAGTATTTTCTTCCTTAAAGAAATCGAGTTGTTTATTCTCTTTTGGGATGGCCGAATGAGTCATAAAAATCACAAAGGTGGTATTTCTTTGTTGTAGTTAACAGCAAGGTACGTTGTTGAAGACTATCGAGTGTTGATTTTTTTTCAAAGGTAAGCCACCTACACTATTCGGCCATAGGCCACTTCCCATAGTTTTGCTTATAGCCGATTCTAACAAGTGTTTGGTAGGGATCTCGACAAGCCAAGTGATAATTCGGGATTTCAATTGTTTGATAAGTGGGGTAAGTGAGTAGTTCCATTCGCCAAGGGCCATTTGTTATAAAGTTTATGTGTTAATGCCAAAACTAATATGAGCCATGGATTTAGGGGCTAATTAAAGCTTCGGGATTTGTTTGGAAATCAAATCCGTTTAAGGTAAGTCCACAAAAGAGCCTTGGTATTAATTTAGCATGGCCGAATAGGCCAAGGTCCCTAATCATGTGTTGGCCAATTGTAAGAGGAACCAACATCTCGGGATTTCGCTTGTACATTCGGGATTTGCTAGTAAATAGGTGTGTAAGAACTCACTACACACTTTATTAATTTACATGATTATTGTTGTTGTTATTCACCTTTTTGGTAGTGTTTTGCTTATGGCTAAGCATGGATTCCGGGTAAGTCCCCTAACTTGTGATTTTTGATATATGATTTGCATACCATCACATGATGTTAAATGCTATGACATGATATATGATAATTGATATATAAGCATATGATGGTGGGATTGATGAGAGGAGGGGGATGATTTTATGGACTGTCGTCAGTGGTTTTAACCACAAGATGGATTGGCCCCATCAGATTATTTGTGACCTATGGTCATCAGTGGTTTTGACCACACCGATTGATAATTTGCGACTAAGTCCCAGTGGTTTGGTACCACCAGTGGTTTTGACCACACTTGATTATTTGTGACCTATGGTCATCAGTGGTTTTGACCACACGATGGGTTGGCCCCATCATTTATTTGTGACACTAGTCATCAGTGGTTTTGACCACACGGGGTAGTTAAGGAGTATGGATGGTTAGGTTGGGTTGCATGTGCATGTTTATTAATAAAATGTGTATGAGTTGTATTTTTCGGGTGGGGGATTTACACACTGAGTCTTAGTGACTCACCCCCTTCCATTACCATTTTGCAGATGAGTAGATCACGGAGATGGAGCCGGAGAGGACTCGATGCGGCCATGCTTATTTGAAGGATTTGAATTTAATTTATTATCTTTAAGTTCATTTATTTCCTTTCCTAAGTTTTTAAATTGGGTTGTAATAAGGCCGCTAAATTTTTATTTGGATGCTTATGATGTTATTTTATTTTACTTATGCCATGCTACAAATGAAATTTTAAATGTTAAGTAAACCGGATAAAAGTAACTTTTCCCAACTTAATAACTTCTACGGGTTTTTCAAAGAAGTTACCATCGGGTAACAAAATTCACCAAGTCAAATATAACCTTGACGATTTTAAATTTTAAAACGATTAAATGTTTTCAAAGGCTTTCAACACAACCATGTCTATAAAAAGCCCAACTAAGTTTTCAAAACCCCTTTTTCAAAAACCTTAGCCATATTTTAACAAGTTTTCACCAAATTCTTAGAATGTTTCAAATTATTTTACTCCGTGACATACCAGATCCGGTCAGGACTCATGGGTCGGGTTTAGGGTGTTACATTTTTGGTATCAGAGCCCGTTCAAAACTCGACTGTGGGGGGCCCAAGGCCTAAAATGTTTTGTTTTGTTAGTAGGCCTTATTATGATGTTTTGAGTAACTGTTTTGGCTTGAACAAAGATGGCACCGAGTCTCCGCACCAATCCGCCTGTAAGTACTTCTATCCATTTTGTGAATATTTGATGAGGGGTAGAAGGGTAAATTGGGAACGTAGACTATTAGAATAGAATTATTGAACTCTAGGGCTAGTATACCCCAACAATGCATAAGATTTAATAATTCTCTAAACAAACCTTGTGAGTTGTCACTGAGAAAAAGATGTGGCAATCGTTATACGCATGTCTAGGATTGGATTCTGGGGGATTGGATCTTGGGGCACGGTATTTAAGCAGCCTCGTGACTCACCTCCTACTCACTCGAATCCTACCCAGTGCGTAGTAATCTGCTCATCCTAAGTTGAGACGACGAGCTCACTGGCTAAACTTGATAACTAAAACCCGAAAGGGACTAGCCGTTTTGTTTTTAAAGTAATTAAAACCTTGTTTTTAAAAAAAAATAAAATGACCAAAGTACCCCTTAGTTTGAAAAATGACCAAAATACCACTGGCTTGTGAACTACCAAAATACCCTCCATATGAAAAATTTTCAAATAGAAAATTTCAAAATACCCTTCTTATGTGAAATCACTTAGAACTAAATTTTTTGAAAATCATTTTATGGAAATACCTTGATTATGTGAAATTACTAAAATACCCTTAAGGGTAAAATTACGAAAACGCCCTTGAATTATGAAATTCCCAAAATACCCACGGTTTTAATCAAAAATTTCATCACATAAAAAGTGCCCAAAAACCTTAAATTGCAAAAGCATCATGATTTTAGAAAATTGCAAAATTGCCCCTAACCTACAAAATTACCAAAATGACCCCGATTTTCAAAAATTTTTGCAACACCATCAACCTGGGAAGTAAATTCTTCAAAAGAACCCCCAAAATTTTACAACCTTTGAAATATCCCTGATTTCTTAGAATTTTACAAATTCACCCCGATTTGTGAAAAATTACCAAAATACCCCTGAGGTCCAAAATTTTTGAAATACCCCCGGATTTCAAAATTTTTCCAAATATTCCATGAATTTAAGAGTTCCAAAACACTTTTTGATAAAATCATCCGAAAATTTTTATTTTGAAAAATTACAAAATACCCTCAGAGGACAAATTACGAAAATACCCCTGGGTAGTGGAAAAATAATCACAAAGAAAACTACAACGTCTCTTTGAATGAATGAATGGAAAACTGTGTGCATGTATGATACGATAGAACCACTCCTAAACTCTTGACATAAAATTCCTTCACGGATAATCCAGTGAAACAAGTACTAATACATAAAATTTTTAAACAGATAAACACAATCGTTAGAATGAGTTCAAGAGGTCGTGGACGTCTGTCGCGTGGCCGTGGTAGGGGTAGGATGACCTTGTCTGAGCCAGCAAGGTCTGGTCACGAGTCTGGAAATGAGATGCCAGATCTGCCGTGGCGAGAGACCGAGTTCCAAGATCGACGGTGGTAACGACGTAGTATCCCAAGCAAAGTGCTACTGAGTGTTGGAACAGGTTCTCGAGGCAAAGCGGTGTAGGAACCCGTAAATCTGTGGTTGAACAACTCTGGGCTAACGAAGCAGAAGTATTCAGAGGAGTTTTTGGAGTGGCACCCAGTGCGGTGGAATATTGGTTGGAATCCACTGAAAGGATTATGGGGGACTTGGATTTCACAGCTGAGGAGAAGTTAAAGGGTATCATTTCTTTGCTTCGGGATGAGTCATACCAGTGGTGGCTCACCGTGAGGGATGGAACGGTGATAGAAAATCTAACCTGGGAGTTCTTCAAAGATGCTTATCAGAAGAAATATATCGGAGCTAGTTACGTGGATGCACAGTGGAAGGCTTTCTTGAATCCAGTTCAAGGCAATAAGACGGTGGCAGAATATGAGGCCGAGTTCCTCCGGTTGAGTAGATATGCTCGTGGTATTGTGGGTACCGAGCATAAACGTTGTGTTAGATTTGAGGATGGGCTTAGAGATGAGCTGAGGATGATGATAGCTCCACAACAGGAATGGGAGTTTACTGTCTTAGTGGAGAAATCGAAGGTTACTGAAGGGGTAAGACAGTCGGTTAGACGAAATCAAGATAGAAATTGGAATAAGAGGAGCTCGGAACCTTCAAGGTTCTCGGGTAATGAGCAGAAGAGGACGAGGTTTGGTGGGTCGAATCAAGCTGCTAGGCCTGCTGCTGCTAATCCCCAATGGCCGCCACAGTGTGCTCGGTGTGGCAAGTCTCACACGGGGGAATGTTGGAATGGTAATCGGGGATGCTTCGAGTGTGGGTCCTTAGAGCATCGAGTTAGAGACTATCCGAAAAAGGAAGCTAGACTGAGATCAGAAGGTCAGGATCGTGCACCGAACAGGAGGGATAACCAACAGCCACAGAGGGGTCGAGGTGCAGCTAGGGGTAATGGAAATGGTAACGGGCGTGGCCGAGGTGCTGAAGGTGCAGAGGCGAGGCAACCAAGGTTGGTTTATGCAGTTGGTCATCGAGGAGAAGGATGTGCGGATGTGACAACGGTATGTTCCTTATTTCGGAATACCCTTAATTGCTTTGATTATTGTAGAGTTTTCTTGTTTTACTAGGAAAGTGCACAAACCTTGGTTGTGAACTTAGAGATTGTGCCTAGGAAGTAAGATATTTTATTAAGATCGAGTGTGCAAACATAAGCGTAGTACTGTGAGTTAAGATGTACGATTATTCGTTAGTAAGTAATTTTGAGGACGAAATTATTTTTAAGGGGGGTAGAACTGTAACACCCTAAATTAGGGGTTGTTGAAAATTTAAATATTTTCCCATGTGTGTGCTTGAAGAATTAAATTCTAGGATTTATTTGGCATGTTTTAGGGTCTAAAAATAACCCCGAACTAGGTCAGATTTAGAATTAAAAATTTTCTTTTTAAGGATGTACAAGAAGAGAGCTAGGAGATAGGGGTTAAGTAAAAATTAGGGAGAAGCATGACATGAAAAATGGCTTGGAAAAGTGGCTTCCATGTGCCACTTAGGTGCTACAAGGGTGCATCTAAGGGTGTTGCAAGGGAGGTCTTGGGCTCGATTCATGGGAGAAACAATGGGGTGTATTTTTATTTTTGGGCTTTTTGGGGACGTTAAGATAGGGGCTAGGTTGGAAGGCCTTAATAGATTTTTCAGCAAGGTTTGGACATGAAAGACAGTTGGTGGAGTGGCTTGGAGCGCCACTTAAAGGGCTTTGGTTTAAGGACTCGGTTCGAGTCATGATGGACGCAAGAGTGTTTTATTTTGGGGCTTTTATGTTAAAGGAAAGAGGGCCAAGAAGAAGGCCTTATAATTAAATGGTGGGGTTATTTGACATGAAAGTCAAATGGGAAAGATGGCAAGGCGTTGTAGGGGGTTTGCTTTAGTGAGGCGTGGGTTCGAACCTAAGAAACGCATTGGTATTCTATTTTTTATCTTTCTTTGGCATGTATGGGAGAGGGAGTGATGGCATGTTTGTGGACTCTTGAATTGATAAAGATAAGGCTTATTTTTTTTTTTGCACTTATTCTTTGGAAGGAGTAGTATTAGTAAGTTTATTTTCATTTAAATTGTATGAAGAGAGGATAGGAGATTAAAGTAAGATAAATCTTGCATTATCTTGGATAGTTAAAGGCTGGAAATTATCACCATAGGGAGGGGTGTTGGCCGAACATTGGACTCCTTGGGGGGCTGTCCATATCTGATTTGTATAGCAAAGAAGTGCCAAAAGTTCAACCGATTTTCTTTTTTTCTCTCCAAATTTGCTCTTTAATTCTCCTTGAACCATAGCCAAAATTGTTCAAAATTTCCACTTCTCTTGTTCCTTTTAGCCAATCTACTTCCTCTTTTAAGAGGAAAATTCCACCCTTCCATCTTGCCTTGGCCGAATCTCTTAGGGGTCATCAAACCTCTCTTTGTAGTTTTCAAGTGGTGTTGGGGTAAGTATTTTCTTCCTTAAAGAAATCGGGTTGTTTCTTCTCTTTTGGGATGGCCGAATGAGTCATAAAAATCACAAAGGTGGTATTTCTTTGTTGTAGTTAACAGCAAGGTACGTTGTTGGAGACTATCGGTGTTGATTTTTTTCAAAGGTAAGCCACCGACACTATTCGGCCATAGGCCACTTCCCATAGTTTCGCTTATAGCCGATTCTAACAAGTGTTTGGTAGGGATCTCGACAAGCCAAGTGATAATTTTGGGATTTTGAATTGTTTCGGTAAGTGGGGTAAGTGAGTAGTTCCATTCGGCCAAGGGCCATTTGTTATAAAGTTTATGTGTTAATGCCGAAACTAATATGAGCCATAGATTTAGGGGCTAATTAAGGCTTCGGGATTTGTTTGGAAATCAAATCCATTTAAGGTAAGTCCACAAAAGAGCCTCAGTATTAATTTAGCATGGCCGAATAGGCCAAAGTCCCTAATCATGTGTTGGCCGATTGTAGGAGGAACCAACATCTCGAGATTTCGCTCGTACATTCGGGATTTGCTAGTAAATAGGTGTGTAAGAACTCACTACACACTTTATTAATTTACATGATTATTGTTGTTGTTATTCACCTTTTTGGTAGTGTTTTGCTTATGGCTAAGCATGGATTCCGGGTAAGTCCCCTAACTTGTTATTTTTGATATATGATTTGCATACCATCACATGATGTTAAATGCTATGACATGATATATGATAATTGATATATAAGCATGTAATGGTGGGATTGATGAGAGGAGGGGGATGATTTTATGGATTGTCGTCAGTGGTTTTGAGCACAAGATGGGTTGGCCCCATCAGATTATTTGTGACCTATGGTCATCAGTGGTTTTGACCACACCGATTGATAATTTGCGACTAAGTCCCAGTGGTTTGGCACCACCAGTGGTTTTGACCACACTTGATTATTTGTGACCTATGGTCATCAGTGGTTTTGACCACACGATGGGTTGGCCCCATCATTTATTTGTGACACTAGTCATCAGTGGTTTTGACCACACAGGGTAGTTAAGGAGTATGGATGGTTAGGTTGGGTTGCATGTGCATGTTTATTAATAAAATGTGTATGAGTTGTATTTTCCGAGTGGGGGATTTACACACTGAGTCTTGGTGACTCACCCCCTTCCATTACCATTTTGCAGATGAGTAGATCGCGGAGATGGAGCCGGAGAGGACTCGAGGCGGCCATACTTATTTGAAGGATTTGAATTTAATTTATTATCTTTAAGTTCATTTATTTCCTTTCCTAAGTTTTTAAATTGGGTTGTAATAAGGCCGCTAAATTTTTATTTGGATGCTTATGATGTTATTTTATTTTACTTATGCCATGCTACAAATGAAATTTTAAATGTTAAGTAAACCGGATAAAAGTAACTTTTCCCAACTTAATAACTTCTACGGGTTTTTCAAAGAAGTTACCATCGGGTAACAAAATTCACCAAGTCAAATATAACCTTGACGATTTTAAATTTTAAAACGATTAAATGTTTTTAAAGGCTTTCAACACAACCATGTCTATAAAAAGCCCAACTAAGTTTTCAAAACCCCTTTTTCAAAAACCTTAGCCATATTTAACAAGTTTTCACCAAATTCTTAGAATGTTTCAAATTATTTTACTCCGTGACATACCAGATCCGGTCAGGACTCATGGGCCGGGTTTGGGGTGTTACACTGGCCATAGTAGTAATGCTAGAGCAATTTGTAGTGGGACTAAAGATACAGTTGTTAGATTTGAATTTAGAGCACTGCAAGCATACACTATCCGAGCCAGAGAGGAAGTTACTGCACCTAATGTTATTGCTGGTACTTTCTATTTCTTTTATGTTACTGTGTATGCACTAATTGACCCTAGGTCTACTCATTCATATATTTGCACGAAATCAATAACAGATAAGAATTTAACTGTTGAGTGAACTGAGTTTGATGTTCAAGTTAGTAATCCACTGGGTTAGCGTGTGTCAGTTAATTTAATATGTTGGAAGTGTCTACTGAAAATTTAGAGTTGTTACTTTCTTGGTGATTTGTGTTGTTACCCTTTTGTTACATGACGCTAGGTAAACTATAGACTGAAACGGATTGATTTGAGATGTCAGATGGATGAAATGATTACAGTTCAGTCAGACAGATCAAATAGTGTTACCAGAGTTATTTTTCTATTTCAACACATAAATTGATTCGCAGAGGTTGTGAGGCATTTTTGGCCTATATACTTGATACTCGAGACTTGGAGTCAAAGCTTGATCAAGTATCAATTAAGAATGAGTTTATAGATGTGTTCCCTAAAGTGTTATTGAGATTGCCGCTGGAACGTGAAGTTGAATTTGTAATTGATTTGATGCCTAGGACTGCTTCTATATCAATCGCACCATATCAAATGGCACCAGGTGAGTTGAAAGAACTAAAAGCACAATTGCAAGAATTGTTAGACAGAGGTTTTATTCAGCCGAGTGTATCCCCTAAGGTGCACCTGTAACACCCCTAACCCATATCCATCGTCGGAAAAGGGTAACAGAGCATTATCAGAGTTTACAGTTCAATTACAATTAATTTATGTAATTTACTATTTATTTTCAAAAATCAATCACAATCAATCATAATGTCCCTTATATGGGTCCTCGAGGCCCAAAATACATATTAGAATCGAGACGAGACTAAATCGGGTCACATGTAACTCTTTGACTTGGGTCACATGGCTAGCCACATGCTCGTGTGCTAGACCGTGTGGTCAATTTAATTTTCAAAAATTAGGTGCAGGGGTTACACGGCCATGACACACGCCCATGTGCTAGGCTGTGTGTCTCACACTGCTGAGGCACACGCACATGTGCCTACCCGTGTGGACAAAATAAGTCCATTTTTCCAAGCCTTATTTTTCACCCTTTTTACCTTGCACCTACATGAACACTTCAACATATTTTCAAACCAATTTGGAACATATAAACCAAGCCAAAAACAAGTATTATGTATGTTTTATTAACACATATGATCAAATGTTTAAATTTCCACAATTACATTTATGTTTGTTTGCAAGTTATTCAATTATACTAACTCCAATCCATTTATCATTATATATATATATATCTTCTACCATTTAACCATTCCCAACACACATCAAACATGAAATGGCCTTATATAATTACATCAAAATACACTTTCCACTAGCTATTCCAATGGCTAGTTACAACCAAACATTTCATCATTTTACCTGTAATATCCCGGGTTAAGGGCTATTTTATTTTGGCATTGTTGCATGTTTATGGCTTGCTATGTTGTTGTTTGTGTGGTTTGAGGCTTAGTTGTAGGCTAGGAGTGAGCCTAGTAGGTGGAAAAATTTTAGTTTTGGGCTTTATGTGATAGGAGTGAAGGAGCTGGGTCTTATATATTTTAATCTGTTCTTGAGCACAAATGAAGAGCTAGCAAAGTGGCAAAGCATGCGCCACTAGGACCTTGTGTGTGACATCAAGTGCAAGGGAGGAGGTCCCGAGTTCAAGCTGCGAAAATCCCCATTTTGGCTCCCATTTTGACTAGATGGAAGGGAGGAGTTGTAGGCGCTTCAAACTCCGCCTTGGACCAAGTCAATAGGTGGAATGGATGGCAAGGAGTGAATTGTGGGATTTGACTAGTTTAAACTAGTTTGAACTAATGGCTTGGAGAGCTTCTAGGAGGTGGCCGATTGTGGGGAACTTCAAATAGGTGAGTGGCCGGATTTTGAGGAGTGTTTGGGGGAGTTTGGCCGGTTGGTAAGTGTTGTGAGGGAGTGGGAGTGTGCCGAATTTTGGCATTTGGGTAAGTGTGCATTTTCGGTCTTAGGGGATAGCAAATTAAACTCTTTCTTTTTGTCAAAAACAAGTTGATTTCTCTTTTAGTCAAAAGCTAGCACAAACCTCAAAATACTTCTTTTCTTTTCTCCTTTAACCGAATGCTCAAGTAGCTTATTCCCAAAACCAAAACTAGCACTTTGCTTTCTCAACTAGAGCCGAAACTAGCTTCTCTTACTCTTCTTTTTCCTGCTCATATTTTTCTTCTCTTGGAACCGAAAACCCAAACACTTGTGTGCCGAAATTTTGCCTTGTTTCTTTCTTCTCCTTTTCAATTGTTCTAAGCCGAAGCTAGCATCTTCTTCTCACGTTTTCTTTCTCCTTTATTTGAAGATTAGTAGCCGAAACTCATCCTCCAAAACACCTTCTTCATTTCTTATTTTTTTCAAAACCGAAAGTAACCCCCTATTCATCTTTTACTTTGCTTTTCCCAAACCCTTTAGCCGAACCATCATCCCTTTTTATTGAAATTTCCCTTTTCTATTTTTCTTCCATCTTGGCCGATTGTGGGGTGTGGTGTGGATCATTTTTGGGTTTTGTTTTCAAGCGTTGGAAGGGTAGGTGGTTGGCGAATGGCCATTTCTTTCCTTTCTTGTTAATCATCGATTTTAGTGTGTTTTAAGGCCGATTTTGGTATCTATTGAGAGGAGTTAACGTTGGTTTGGTAATCGTTTTCATATAGGGCCTTTGGATTTCGAAGAGGCCGATTGGAGAAGCCAAGTGGTAAGTAGTGGTAAGAGATTATCTTGATAGTCTATTCTTTTAGAATTCTATAAGCCAAGTTTCAATGGATTAACGGTTCTTTTTAGGGTGTGCCGATTGTTCAAAGAGGAACCATTGTCAGTTCGGGTTTGGTAGGAAACCAAATCAAGTTAAGGTAAGGGTTAATCGATATACCCTTTTGGTTTAAATGGTTATGGCCGAATGGTTTAAGTGTTAATCCCTTGTTGGCCGATTGTAGGCTCAGGGTTGTCGAGGTGATCAAGGGACGTAGACCGATTCTTAGGGTTAACATCTTCGCTATTTCAGGTGTGTAAACCAACACACTTTCTTAACTGAGTAATGTGATAACCTTTTCGTGTAAATGAAACAGTGTGGTTGACTATTTTGATACCCATTGAGGTATGGATACGGATTCGGGTAAGTCCGTTTCATTATGAAATATGTGATGATATATGATATCATGATTATGGGTGTATATTCGTTGAGATGCCATATTAAGCATGTGAGCATGATAGCATGATTGCACGATTTTGCATTTAGTATGATATGCTATTGGGTGATGAGAGGAGGGGGAGTATGATATCCGTGTCTTTGGGACACCAGAGGTTTGGCACCTCCAGTGGTTTGGTACCACATATTTTGTGACTTTGGGTCACCAGAGGTTTGGCACCTCAGCGTCTCGTCCCAGTGGCTTAGTACCACGGTGGGTTGGCCCCACAGTTGATTATACGGGATTGACGCCAGTGATTTGGTATCACACGATGGGTTGGCCCCATCATCGGATTTGTGACTGCGGTCACCAGTGATTTGGTATCACACTTGTGTCTTTGGGACACCAGAGGTTTGGCACCTCATTGCGACTCGTCCCTGTGGTTTGACACCACCGTGGGTTGGCCCCACTTATGAGATACGAGATTGTCGCTAGTGATTTGGTATCACACGATGGGTTGGCCCCATCATTGGATTATTTGTGACTTGGTCACCAAAGTGGTTTGGCACCACATTATGGATATCGTGACTTTGGGTCACGGTGGTTTGGCACCACCGGTGGTTTGGTACCACACGGGTAGAAAAGGTGATATGGTTGGCTAGGATCGGGTGCATTACTTGCATTATTTTGTTATGATGTGTGTTGGCATGTTATACCGGGAGAGGGATTTATACACTGAGTCTTGCGACTCACTCTCTCCTTTGACTTTTCAGGTGACACTTAGACGCGGACATGGAGCCGGGATGGACTCGAGGTGCTCATGCCATGCTTAAATAAAGATTTGCTCAGACTTTTTATAAAATTTGGTACACTAGCTGATTTATTTCTATTTTGTTATATTTGGGTTTGTAAATGGCCTTTTAAAATTATGTTTTGCTATGTTTATGCTTAAAGTAGATTTTTAATATGCCTTAACAAATTAATTGGGTTAAAATGTGCTAAAACTTGGAAAGACAACGATTTCAAAACTACAAAAGCGATATTTTTAAGCTATACCATCGGGTATCACACTATAATCTGGGATAAAAAGAACTCAAATGTTTTTCTAACTTAAACTCGATTTTCTACTAAGTCAAAAATGTTATAGTAATAATAAGAGACAACTTAAACTTCTTAACGAGATAAACCTGTTTTACCTACCCATCGGAGTAAGTTTTTAAAATTTCCGGGTTTTCAAATACATCATCAGATTTAAATCAAACCTACTCAAGTTTTTTTCTTCAAATACACAATTTAGCGAAGTGTTTTCCTTAAACTTTTAAACTTAAACCTAAACCTCTCAAAACCCTTTTTCCCTGTGACATACCAGATTCTATTGTGGTGTGTTGACCGGTTTGGGTGTTACATTACCTAACTTAGCTTATTCATGCCATTATACTAAAATAAGTTTGTTATATGTGCCAAAATGGGATGAAGGATAGTGTGATGATGCTTCGACCGATTTCCAACCCTAGCGAGCTTTTGAGCACTATAAAACAGAGTAAGCAATCAATGCTTTGTAAGTTCATATAACAAGAATTTAATTTACCAATCATGCTCGTATAAATAAATATATATATCACGCATCCCAAAACATTTTTTCCAAATGCCTAAGCATAAGTTCTCCTCAAACAAATTAGTCTTATAATTCTCATGAATATCAAGAAAATAGAGATGAGCTCATCATGTAAAAATTTCCAAGTATTTCAGGGTATCTGAGAGATAACTCATGTTTAGCTCATATTTTCTTTCATCATGAGTTTTATCCGCTGAATCAATGAAATATCGATGGATACCCAAGTAGTATACTCGAGGTATACAAATCAGTGACCCATAAATTTATATATAGGGGTACCTTTTAGGGCACATAATCAGGAAGCACACTCTCAAGCCATATAACAGGATGCTCAGATGAGCCATGTAATAGGATGCTTATCCTGGCTAAACAGGAAACTCATAAGAGTTTAGAACAGGAAGCTCATTTAGCTTAATAGGTAACTCCGAAGAGTTATTAACAGGGAGCTTCGTATAACATAATAGGGAGTTCAAGCGAGCCATGTCAGGAAGCTCATAAGAGCCTATACCAGGACACTCACGAAGAGTTGCATTTGTGTCCACAATAAATGTTGGACCACAACCGATCGAATCGTGTAATAGGACGCTCACAAAGAGTTGCGGTAGTGCGCAACACATGTGGGATCACTACCGATCAGGATGCTTATAGGAACTGTATAATAGGACGCTCAAGAGGGCTTATAATAGGATTGCTCGTCTGAGCTATATTTTGTTCGCAACATATGCAGAACCACATTCAATATGGGAAATCATGTATCCATCGAATTTCATTATTCAAACGGAACTTAACATTTTTCAGACATTATTGGACATGTGATTATTTTATACAATTCTAACATTTTAGTTACACGAACTTACCTCGATACTTATTCATGTATGATAATCTACTAATCCATCAACTTTTCTTTTGCTCGATCTAACTCTTTATTTGATATTTTTAGATCCAATTAAGCCATGTAAGTTTGCTTGAATGTTTTTCTCTTTACTAGGGTTTCCATGTATTTTGGAGAAGAAGATGATAATAATAATATGATATTTCTATTTAAATTTATTATAATCCATTAATTTTTTAACATTCCAATTTAGTCCCCTTTTTTTTCTAATTTTCCATGTAACGCCCCAAAAATCCTTAATATTTATTTTCGTATGATTGTGACACAAATGTGTGTCTGCTTAAGTGGTTAAGTGTTTTGGGAAGTGTTTGAGAAGTCTTGGGTTCAAGCCTTGTCTTGAGCTCAATTTTTGTTTTAATTGAATAAAGCCTTACTTTTGTTTAGTAGGCTTATAGTTAAAAGTTTGTAAAAACATGTCAAAATGGGCCTGCTGGTCTAGTGGATAAGTGGTGTGTTAAAATGCTAAAGGTCTTTGGTTCAAGCTGTGCTTGGGTATTATTTTTGCTAGGGTGCTGTGTAGTGTTTGAGCTGAACTGAAATGCTGAAGTGGTAGCGGCGTAGTGGGAAGTGTGGAGAGAAAATTAAAGGATTTGGATGGGAGTGGTTGGACGGTTTGAGGAGGGATTTAGGGAGAAAAGTAAGGAGTGGGGAGTTGGTATAGAGAAATCTGAGGAGATTTTGGGGAGGGGTTATTAGGAAATCTTTTTTATTTTTATTTTTTCCCTTACCGAAATTTTCCTTTTCCCAAAAACCTTTGTCTTTTTCTCTCTTTGCTCTCCTTCTAACGAATTCTTCTTCTCTTTTCCCCCACCCTTGTCGTTTTTTTCGGTTTTGCTTTTCCCTTGCTTCAATCGGTTCTGTGTTGCAAATGCGTCATTGTCTATTCGATAAGTGAAATAAGGTGGAGTTGGTTTCTTCCCAATTTTCGGTTTCTCCTCTTCTTACTAAAAGTCTCTTGATGTTTTCCATTTTCTTTCCCTAGTCGAACCTTTGCCTTGCTTCTTCCCATTTTCTATTCTTTTCATTTCTACTTTCTTCCTGCTCATTGTCTTCTCTACCCTCTCGCTAAGTTAGTCTTGAGTAAACTTTAAACTAGGATGTGGATAAGTGTTGATATGGATTCTTTTGGTGATTAGGGGTTTATTGAAGGGCTATTTATCACTCGTCAATGTTCTATAGGCAGGGAATTTCTGCTACTCTATTTAAGGTAATGCCTTACCACTCAAAAGTGAATACCTTGTTTCGGAATTTAGATGTATTCGATGGTTTAATCGTTTATTCAGGTGAATGTTGCTGATTTTAGGTTTCGAGAATGCTTGAAAGTTTTAGGCGTCAAAACCCAAGAAGGTGTGTAAACACAAGTCTGCAAACGAAAATCGACGAAAAGCCAAAAAATGAGACTGTCGACGCCACACGAGCGTGTGATCGCCCATGTGGTAGGCTGTGTGAGCAGACACGGACGTGTGACCGACAAGGCAAGCCATGTGCGATTCATGGGCCAGTCAAATTGGGTCGTGTAGGCCTCACAGGCGTGTGGGATTATTGGGCCAGGCCGTGTGATCCACACGGCTAAGCCATTTTGGGCCTTGTGAGCCACACGGGCGTATGGACCCACATGGGCAAATTAAATGGGCTTGTGAGCCCATTTTCACTATTTTGACTGCTATGTTGCACGAGTCACCCGAGTCGACTGTGGACCTACTGTAGGGTCGGTAAGATTACCTAGATCCCTAATTGATTGAGTGACTGTTATATCTATGTACTTTATATATATACATGTACGACTGTATTGTGAGCATGCTATTAAAACTGTACTGAATACATATATGATACCACGATTTGGCATGACATGATTGTATGATGCATTGCATGGGGATGGGTTTATATGGACCGGAGGAAGTGTACTGAAAGGCTTCGAGCCTAACTTACTGGTAGCTCAGCTACAAACTACTGTCTAGTGCCACAACCGGTACTACTTAGAGTGTAGGGATGGGTGGGTTGATTATATCCCCACATGGAGTGTAAGGTTGGACGGAGATAGAGTGTAGAGGCTGGCTAGGTAGGACTTGTATACTACATATTGTGATACTGCACTGATTATTGATACTGTAATGGGCCAAGGCCCAAATGCATGATTGCTTTTGTACTAAGATGGGCTAAAGCCCAAATTGATATTGTCACTGATTCTGAATAGGGCTTAAGCCCAGACTGTGATTGCCTTCTGTCAGTCTGTTTGTGCTATTTGGGATTACACACTGAGTTTTCATAAACTCACCCTTCTGTTTTAACTGTACAGGTAATCCCCAAACATAGGTAGATCGGTGTGGTGGAGGACTCAGCGGTGGCCACACGACCCATTTCGTTCTATTTTAGTACTTAATTATAATTTTTGATTTTATTTTGGGGTATTTTACTATAATAGTGGCCTTTTTGGATTTTTATGGTTAATTTGAGATTTCTATTATTTTTATTTACAACTACTAGTAGTAGGGTTAACTGAGTTTTCAAAACGAATCAAATGTTTTAACAAAATTGATCGTATCTCAGTATTAGTCTTAAAAAATTTATAAAAAGAATGATCGAACCTGAAAACTAACTAAAGCAACGATGGAGGCTATTATTTAGCCTACAAATTAAGGGAATTTTTTATCTAATCTAAAATTAACTAATTAACTAAGCTAAAGATGCTAAGATAAAGAAGAAATTTGGGGAAGGACTTGAGGGAAAATCGATTGAATTAGACAATACCCGAGGAAGAATCCACCTAGACTTCACTTGTTATCTAACTCTGAACCAAACGATTTATTCACTTGACTTGATCCGTAGGATTCCCTAATTTATATTAATACCTCTCTCGAGGATACTAACGTCTAACCCTAGGTTGATTAATTGAAATATCTTTCTAATTAAAACCCCTAGAATTGCATTAACTCGATCTATGGACTCCCATATTAGGTTTAACCCTAATCCAAAAAATTTACGTCATCCTATCTCTAGGGTTGCATTCAACTTCGCTCAACTATGCTAAATCTACTCTTAAACAGGTTCTATTCCTCCTCTGCTTAAAAGCATAAATGCTTGAATCGATATCCCGGAAATACCAAAACAAGAATTAAGAACACATTGTTAAGAACAAATCAAGTATTTATCATACAGTTCAGATAATAATAACAAGATTCGTTTTAGGTTTCATCCCCTTCAAGTATCTAAGGGTTTAGTTCATAATTATAAAAAAAACATCTTACAAGAAAATATAAAACAAAACATAAAGAAAACCCTAAAACACCCTAAAAGAATTGAAGGAGAGTTCTTCCATCTTGAGTATGATTCCGGCTTCTTGAGATGAATCAACTGGCTTTCTTTGAGTAAATTCCTGAATTTAACTGCTCTGACTTGACTCTTTGGCCTAGCTGAACACCCCCTTAAAGGTTGGCCTCTAGGGTCTTTATATAGGCTTTTGGAATATGTTTATTTGCCTCTAAGTACCCTAATCCAAATAGAATTCTTCTTATCGGCGGCAGAGACATGCCCATGGCACACGCCCATGTATTTCGGGGTCCAGGCCGTGGTCGAACCTATTGATGAAGCACGCCTGTATTTTGAGGTCTAAGCCATGGCCGAACCTTCTTATGGGGCACGACTGTGTGGTCTTGGGCCCAGGCCGTGGGGATTCATGCTTTGGCCCATTTTTTCCATTTTTGACTCGTTTCTCGTTCTTTTCATCCTCTGGTGCTCTCCTGAGTATAAAACATGAATACAAAGGATTAGAAGCACCTATTTCCATAATTAAAGGGATAAATCATCCAAAAGTATGCTAAATGTGGGATTAAAATATGTTCATTTTACGGTTTATCAAATACCCTCACACTTAAGCTTTTGCTTGTCCTCAAGCAAAATTCTCAACTCTTAATTAAAACGAACTTCCTCAATTCATAATGTTCATCAATAATGTTTCATCATAATTCAAAGATAATTTATACATGGATAATTTAACTAAAAAGAGTCCTAAAGGTTCAAACAATCAAAGTCATGAGTTTTTAATATGAAAACATAGGTGTTTTTCCCTTATCCGAATAATTTAAAATCGACAAAAGTTGACATCCTCACTAAAGATTCACTCAAATCACTCAAGGTGTTTTAGTTTCAAAATTAAGCACTCATCAGTCAAACATGAAAGGTTAATCCCATAGGCTTGCATGGAAATCAAATCTCCACCACTGTAAAATGAGATGATACACAAATCAAAAGGTCTTTAAAAAGGGTTGTAACGAGGCTTAGGTTAATGATGTGGATAAATTCTGAATGAAAAGGGTTAGAATCGAGATTGAATTGACAAATTACCTAACCAGCTAATAACCTAAATAATACATCAATTGAAAATTTTGTAATACTAAAAATATGAGCTTATTTTTCAAGATGTTAAAATTAAATGTATAGGCTCGCTTAATCACAAAACTAATAATGAATATACTTTGATTTTTTTTTGAAATACCAAAATAATGTAAGATAAAACTTTAACAACTGAAATAATATAATTAGGCAACTGATCAAAACAAGTCTCGATAGAAGGGTGGTCAAAAGCAATAGTGATAACAAATACAAGATGGGTTTTCGGGTTAATATTAGTGGATTGAGTCAATAAGAAAGGTTGTTAGGATCAAAGGGGTTCACTAGGGGTCAATTATGAGGGTAGGATTTTAGTGGAGTAAGTGGATTAAATCGTAGGTGCCTTAATCATCTCTGTATATCAAATCAATAGTGTGGTCTCAACATGTATAATTGAAGCAAGTTCGAGAATAACAAATCAATGTTGACACACTCATAATCAATAAAGTGAGCACGAAAAGAATGTATGCTCTAAAAGGCTCAAAATCTCACAAAAATTATGGGTTTTTGATATCAACCTCATAAATTTCAAACTTCAAGGTAACAATTTAGATTCAGGTAGACAGTCTAACAGAATTCATTAATTTATTTTTTTTTGAAAATAGACTCATCATGCATGATTCTCTAGCATCTTGAAGTTTAAATCATCATTGCACAATTATCAATGACTTAATCTAAAACATATCAATAAAAATCATGAATTAATAGGAATTTCATTCTAATTAGTGATATGAGAAAATTACTTTAAGACAAAATATCATTCAGGGATTTGAGAATAATGCAAAAAGTTAGGCACTTTTTCTAAATAATTTTCACCCCCCACACTTAAGATGTACATTGCCCTCAATGTACAAAGATAGATAATAATTATAAACTAAGAAAATCAAAAGAGAGGGAGAGAGGTGAAACTTCTTGAATTTTTGGATGGATTCCTTAAGTTGGAAGTGTGGAAACTTGATTCATAGATGAAAGATAAGTTGGAGGGGGCGCCTTTACTTCCTGTGCTAGATGAAGAAATTGGGAACCTCGTGAAGAGTTAGTCGAAATAATAATACTAATTTAAATTATACTAAATATATAATTAAAGTAAATAAAGATAACAAGAAAGAAAATAAGAACTAAAATAAGACTAAAAGAAAAGATGAATGGACTGAAAAGTCCTTATCGGTAGATGGTTCGCGAGGTGGGTGTGGTTTCTGAGGCCGTGGTGTTGTGATTCCCTAGCAGCCTTTAGAACCTAAAACCAATAAACTAAAACAAAATAAACTAAATTTAATTTATGAAAAATAAAGAAAAGGAAAATAAAGGAGAAGAGAGAAGTAAAATAAAAGTTAAATGGTCTCAAAGACCCTTGGCTTGTCGAGTTAATGAAGCAACCGGCATGAACTTATGTTGATTGGTCTTGAATAGGGGAGAGGACTCAGATCTTTCCATTTCTTCGACATTGTTGGAGCGTAGATTGAGACTTTTATGGAGTGAAAAAGGAAGAGAGTGAAGATGGAGGAAAGTGGGGAGTGGATAGGGAATGGGTGAGAAGGGGAGAGGGGTGTTTTAAATAGAAATTTTCAGCTCTAGTACATCCCCACACCAGTGTATCGTGGGCATGTTGTGTCACATGGCCATGTCGCATGGCCGTATGGTGGTTCAATTGCTTCTCCCACGCCTGGTATTTAAGTTGTCACGCCCGTGGCACACGCCCATTTATTTTAGGGTCCAGGCCGTGGTTGAACCTGTTGATGAAGCACGACCGTGTATTTCGAGGTCCAAACTGTGGTAGAACCTTCTTACGGGGCACGACTGTGGTCTTGGGCCCAGGCCGTGGGGATTTCATGCTTTGGCCCATTTTCTCCGTTTTCATCCCGTTTCTCGTTCTTTTCATCATCCGGTGCTCTCCTGAGTATAAAACATGAAAACAAAGGATTAGGAGCACCTATTTCCATAATTAAAGAGATAAATCATCCAAAAGTATGCTAAATGTGGGATTAAAATATATTCATTTTACGGTTTATCCAAAATACACTCAAATATGCAAACTGATTTAAAAAAGCTTCCGTGATAAGTGACATTTTTTAAAATTAATATCATTTTGAAAGAGAATACTTTTGTGATAATAAACTACGTTTTGAAAATGAGCGATGCATCCTAGATTTAACATAAGATTTTATAATAAGGCTAATTTGAAAAGAGGTTTTTACTACAACTCATTTATTTCCAAAACACTACCACGTAACATCGCCAAGATTTGGCCATAACGTCTAGGTCGGGTTTGGGGTGTTACATTGCATGGATGATTCATAAAAAATATCTACTAACTCCTTTTAATGGTCTAATTGCCATATATGGACCTCAAGTTTTGAATTCCATAGCTAATTAATCCTTATAGCTACTAGAATTCAACTTTTGCATCTTATGCAATTTGGTCCTTTCCATAATTAAACATGAAATCGATAAAATTTGCTTATCAAAATTTTCATATGTCTTTCCTATCATAATGCAAACCATGCAATAATATTAAAATAAATTTTCTTTGACTTGAATTTATTGTCTCGAAACCATTGTTTTGGTTCCACTAAAAATGGGTTGTTACAACACTTGTGTTATTTGTGAAAAAGAAGGATGGGTCGATAAGATTGTGTATAGGTTATAGGCAGCTGAATAAGGTCACAATAAAAAATAAATATCCTTTGTCTCATATCGATGATTTGTTTGATCAGTTGAAAGGTGTAAGAGTGTTCTCGAAAATAAATCTCAGATCAAGATATTATCAGGTACGAGTTAAAAATGTCTACGTATCGAAAACTACTTCTCGAACTCATTATGGTCATTAAGAATTCTTGGTGGTGTCGTTCGGACAATCCAATGCCACTGCTACTTTTATGTGAACCAAACTGAGGCTAGAGAAACTGCCTTAGTCTGTCTCTTAGTGGTTGTGAAGAAAAGGATTCATCATATGTCGTAGTAGGTATCTTCACCATTATTTATATCCCATACTTTGCCCTAATCGATATATGATCCACCCACTCTTATGTATCTTGTAATATGTCTGAAAAATTGGGAGTAGGGGTAGAGGAAACCATTAACGTTGTAACAATAGTAAGCCTCTTAGGAAAATTACTTCTAGTAAACAATGTCTATAGGAGATGTATGATAAACTATAAAAGTAGCATATTTTAACCCCATATTTAGTATGATTTTGGATGATTTAGCCCTTAATTTATGTAAAAAGGTGCTTTTAATCCTTTCTTTTCATGTTTATACTCAGGAAAGCACCCGAGGATGAAAAGAACGAGAAACGAGCTTAAAACGAGCCTATTTGGGCTAAAGAGGAAATCGACACGGCCTGGACTTCAAGCCACATGGTCGTGCCTCGTCAAATCATTTCACACGGCCATGCCACGATTTACACGGCCGTGCCTCAATCGACAGAATCGAGACACGACCTAAAGATGATTTACATGGGCGTGTACCATAGCCATGCCCCTGCCGCGGGAAAGAGCAATTTCACTCAGGATATGGATGCTTGGAGGCAAAGAAACACATTCCTAAGTCTACTTAAACATCCTAGTAGGAATTCTAGTTGAATTAGGATACTTAGGAGCTAAGTAAAGCATCTCAAAGCCTATATAAACACCCAAGGTAGCAACTAAAGAGAGTTCTAAGAAGTCAAACAGAGCGTAGTTTTACGCGAGCTTTTAATCAGGGAATTACTCGAAGATAGCCAGTTAATCCATCTCAAGAAGCCGGAGTTCTAATCAAGATAGAAGATCTCCTCTTCAATTCCTTCAGGGGGTTTTAGGGATTTTTTATGTTTTGTTTTATCTTTTCTCTTGAGATTTTTTCTTATTTTGTTATGAACTAAACCCTTCAGATACCTAAAGGGAATGAAACCTATGACGGATTTTGTTATTTGATTTCTAAATTTTATGATAAGTACTTAGTTTGTTCTTAATTATGTTGCTTAATTTAATCTGATGTGCTTAGGTGGAGGAGGAATAGACCCTGCCTAAGAGTAGATCTAGCATAATTAAGCAGAGTTGATCGTACGCCTAGAGATAGGGTGATGAGATTTTGCCAAATTAGGGTGAAACCTAATATAGGAGTCCATTGATCGATTAACTGCTTCCTTAGGGGGTTATAATAAGAGAAAGAGAGTTCCACTAATTAACCTAAGGTCAGACGTTATTCACCTCGAGAGAGGATTTAATATAGGTTAGGGAGTCTCACGGATCAAGCTAAGTAAAGAAGTTATATGAATTAAAAGTTAAATAACAAGAGAAGTCATAGGTGGATTCTTCCTGAGGGTATCGTCGAAATCAACTGAGTTTTTCCACAGTCTTTTCCCAAAGTTTCATTCTTTTGTCTTTGTATTTAGTTTAGTTTTTCATTAGTTTTAGATTAATAAGCCAACCACTCCATATTTTAGGCTAAATAATAGAAAGAAAGTGAGTAGTAGTACTTTTAGGTTCCTTTGGGTTCGATAAAATAATCTTGCCTAAACTATACTATTGTTCGATAGGTGCACTTGCCTCAATCGTTGTTATAGTTAGTCTACAGGTTCGATCATTCTTTATAAATGTTAAAACTCGACTGTTTGGCACGATCAAGTTTTTGGCGCCATTGCCGGGAAACACTAAAATATTAAGAAAGCTCTATTTCTATTACTTTAGCCAATTTTTTATTACAATTTATTATTATTATTATTATTATTATTATTATACTTTGCTAATTTTTTCCTCTATTTTGCTTTTGGCAGAAAATTTTAGTCTATGGAAAAGATGGCACTGAATAATTATCAGTGGCAAGTCATGATGACAATTCCTTCTAAAACAGCCAGTGTCTTCAACCTCGACGTGGTCACCAGATTATCTAATCAGTTAGAGATGATGAATAAAAAGATTGATGAATTGTATAGTCCCTCGCATGTACATCCAGAAATACAATATGATTTGAATCTAAGAGGCGTGGCGAATCCCGAGTACCCACCCTACGGATATGGCATGGAAAACGAGCAAGCTCACTATACAGGTAACTATTCTAGATATCAAAATAATTTTTATAGTGACACTTATAATGCAGGTTGGAAGTACCATCCCAATTTCTCGTGGGATGATCAAAATAGCCAAACATTGGAACTTCCTCCAGATTTTCAACAACCACCTCACCAACAAGAAGAGGAGCTGAATCTTGAAGAGATGCTAACAAAATTCATGGCAAACACAGAAAATCATTTCCAAGAAACTGAGAAAATAGTTAAAAGCAACGAGAACCAATTCGAGGAACTTGCGAAGTCACCAAGGAAGCCACGAATGCAGTCGAACAACTTGCAAAGCTAATGTTAGAATGACCGCTAGGAAGTCTACCAAGTAGCACCGAGATTAACCCAAAGGAGAAAATTCAAGCCATCTTAGCTCAAGACAGTAAGGGGTTAGATGAGCCAAACTCAATACAAGAAAACAAGGTAGACGAAGGTAAGATAGAGGTAACACAAGAAAAGCCAAAACCGATAATCAAGGAGGACCAACCTCGTATACCTTATCCCGAAGCAATAAAAAGAGACGATTCAGAGGAACAGTTCGGTAAGTTTCTTAACTTGAAGCTCTTTTTCAGATGCCAGACGCCAGGAAATTCTTAAGACAGCTCATGACTAACAAACGTAAATTAGATGAAGAGCACCATGTGGAATTAAACGCAGCATGCTCAACAATGTTACAAAATAGACTATCACGAAAGCTAAAAGATCCACGGAGTTTTACAATTCCATGTTTAATTGGTAGTTTATCTATTGGTAATGCATTAGCGGATTTAGGGGCAAGCATCAATTTTATGCCTTACAAAATGTTTAAACAACTAGGTCTAGGGAAACCCAAACAAACTAGGATGAGCATTCAATTAACTGATAAAACTATAAGAATTCCTAGGGGTATAATAGAAAATGTTCTAATCAAAATTGATAAATTCATATTCCCAGTAGACTTTGTCGTTTTAGACATGGATGAGGACAACACAATCCCCTTAACTTTAGGAAACCCTTTTTAGTAACTGCCAGAGCTAAAATTGATATCTATGCAGGAGAAGTCATACTTCGTGTAGGCAACGAGATAGTCACTCTTCAAGCTCTTGACTCAGCTGGGACATTGTAACACCCTAAACCCGGTCAATACACCACGACCGAATTTGGCATGCTACGGAGTGAAAATCCTTTTTAAACCAAAAGTTTGTCGGATAATTTTCTTAGAAAACCCTTTTGTAGTATGAAAAGTTAGAAATCCTCATTTAAGATGATTTTGAAATCGTGTGATGGCTACTTTAAAACTCATGCTTGAAAATCCGCTTATTGTTGCAAGTTTTAGAAAACATACAAGTTACCTTTGTTATCATCTTATAAGTGGTGTTACCAGATGGCAATGTTTAGAAAACCGAAGGAGTTATAGTTTTGAAACATTGCTTTTACCTAAATTTAACAAATCCATATATCCAACATATGTATAATATAATCAAGATAAAAGCAAATAATAAAACCCAAAATGACACTTAGCGCCTTATTACAAACCAAAACCAACTTTAGGAAATAGATAAAATTAAAATAGTAACTAAAAGAAATCAAAACCCAAACGAGCATGCATGGCGCCTCGAGTCCTTCCCACTCCGTGATCCGCAATCTACGCCTCATCCGCAAAATATAAGGGAAGGGTGAGTCACCAAGACTCAAAGGTATAAATCCTCAACCCGATAGTGCAAGCACTTACAGATTATCGAGAAACATGCAAATCATGCAACCCATAACCTAATCATCCAATCTCCTTTATCTACCCCATGTGGTCAAAACCACCGTGGTCAAAACCACCGTGACCGTAGTCACAAATATATAACGGTGTGGTCAAAACCATCGATGACCAAGTCACAAATCATGTGATGGGGGCAACCCATCGTGTGGTCAAAACCACTGATGACAATCCCGTAATCAACATGTGGGGCCAACCCACTATGGTACCAAACCATTGGGATGAGTCACAGTATTCATATGTGGTCAAAACCACTGGTGGTCAAAACCACTGGGACTTAGTCACAGAATATAATATCAAGACGGGGCCAACCCGTCGTGTGGTCAAAACCACTGGTGACAGTCCAAATATCTCTTCCCCCTCCTCTCAACAATCCCACCATCATGTCCAAGTTAATCATGGCATAATAACATATAGTGATGCAAATAACACATGGCATACATTTAACAGTGACATGATGATGTATATCAAAAATCACATAACAGGGGGACTTACCCGAAATCCAAGCTCATACCCACAAGGCATAATCACCTATTTCATTGGCTATAATAGTAACATAATAGGCATAATATACTAATAAAGTGTGTAAGCGTTACACACCTGTTACTAACACAATCACTAAATCCCGAAGACTCGATCTACTGCACCAAATCTCCTTGATCCTACATTCGGCCAAACCCAAAATCAGTAACAAGGCCATTTGGCCACACCAACAAATCCCAAAGGGTTAATGCATGGAACCCCAAACCTTACCTTGATGCTCTTTGAATACTAGCCACCACCCAAAGTATGTGAGATTGAGCCTTCCCCTACAATCGGCAATCATTAACACTCATTTCAATAGCCTTCAACTTTTCAAATATCTAATGGAAAGACTGAACTAACATGGATCCTTACCACTGACTTACCAAATTCGATTGTCAGAGAATAGAGGCTCAGATCTACTGCTTCAAAACCTCAGAGATCCTAAAAAAATCGGTCCCTATAGACGATTAGCATTACTTATCAACAAATACCAAAATTCGACTTTTGCTCTCATGAGAGTCGAAAGAGAGAAGAGAAAAGGAATAAAGAAATTTGGCCAAGAACACTTACCCTCTTCCAAAACCGATTGGAGAAAAACCAAAAGAAGATCTAGACTTGATTGGTATTCGGCCAAAACAAAACAAGAAGAAGAGAGATTCGACTATGGTTGATTGAAGACAACCCAATGGGATTTGGCTAGAGTGGAAGAAGAGAAAGGAAAAGAAAGTGAAAGGGGAGAGAAAGGATTCAGCAAGTGGAAGGAAGAAGAAGAAGATTCGGCACAAAAGAGAATGAAGAGAAAAGATATGGTTTTGAGTAATTATGAAAAAGAAAAATGAGAGATGGTAAAGAAGAAGATTCGACCAAGCACTTGAGAAGAAGAAAAAGATGAAGGGAAAAGGGTTACTTTTCAGCTACAAAGAAAATGAAAGATGAGAGAGGGCTCAAATGGAGATTCGGCCAAATGCCTAAGGGAGAAATGGACAACCACCTATGGACTTTCGGCTTTTGCTACCACAAGGTACCAAGAGAGAAATCGGCACATACTAAGAGAAGAGAATAAAAAGTTTCGATTTGCCTCTCAACCGAATGAACTATAGCCAACACTAGTCGAAAATGACCACCTAGCCAAATAAGGAATTTCGACACCCCCTTACTCAGCTTCCCAACCGATTACTCCTCCGCCAACAAGAGTTCAAAATATGGCAGACACCTCAAATTCCTCCTGACCATAAATTCGAATAAGTTTGAATTATTCAAACTCCTAAATTCTCTCCTTGCCACCAATTCAAATTAATTTGACTTATTCCAAGCTTATCTGATAGAGTTTGTGCTAAGCACAACTCCTCCCCCTTGGCATCAAAATGCAAAGCAGAAAATGGGATTCTTGCTGCTCGAACCTAAGCTCTCCCTTCCCTGCATGTGACGTCACCCTCAAGGCTCTAAGTACCGCCTCTTTGCCACTTTACCAAGCCCATTCTTATGCTTAAATTCCCCACGAATTACACTTAACCCCTAGCTCCTTCACTCCCTTTAACTAAAACTTAAAAACAAAATTTTCCTACAAATTTCAGCCTACCCTTGGCTTATACCTAGATCTTAAAACACCCTAATTACTACCAAAATCAAGTCATACCCATGCAAGAACAATTTAAACACAATGACCCCCATTTCATGATGTTACGCTTCTACCTCCTTAAAAATAATTTCTACTCAAATTACCTAGTCAAAAGAGTTGAGGTATTGTTGTCGATCACATCCTCTCGTTCCCATGTAGCTTCTTTCACGCCATGATTTTGCCATAATACCTTCACTAATGGAACTGACTTCTTGCGTAACACTTTCACATTTCGATCTAGAATCTGCACTGGTTCCTCCTCCATAGTCAAATCTGGGCTCACCTCTATCTCCTCAACTGGTACAACATGTGACGGATCTGATCGATAGCGCCTAAGCATGGACACATGAAAGACGTCATGAATTTGACTCAATTCTGCTGGCAACTCAAGCTGATAAGCTACCGGTCCCACTCGCTTCAACACCGTATACGACCCAATAAATCTAGGGCTTAGCTTGCCCTTCCGCCCAAATCTCAACACTTTCTTCCAGAGCGATACCTTCAGAAAGACCTTATCACCCACTGCATACTCTATATCCCTACGTTTAAGATCGGTGTAAGGCTTCTGCCTGTCCAATGCTTCCTTAAGGTGAGCCCGGATCACCTTAACCTTATCCTCAGTTTCGGCCACCAACTTCGGACCCAATATCTACCGTTCATCCAATTCTGTCCAACACGTAGGAGTGCGACATTTTCGTCCATACAGTGCCTCATATGGTGCCATCTGGATACCCGCTTGATAACTATTGTTATAAGCAAACTCTAATAATGGTAGATACTCCTCCCAACTACCACTGAAATCCATAATACAGCCCCTTAGCATATCCTCTAAAATTTGAATTACTCTTTCAGACTGTCCATCAGATTGTGGGTGAAAAGCTGTGCTGAAATCCAACCTCGTTCCCAAAGCTTAATGCAAAGCCCTCTAGAACCTCGATGTGAACCTTGAATCCCTATCCGAGATAATTGACACTGGCATACCCTGCAACCTTACTATCTTGGCCACATACAACTTAGCAAACTTCTGAAGCTGATAATCAACCCTCACTGGTATAAAATGAGCTAATTTAGTTAAACGGTCCACAATCACCCAGACTAAGTCCTTCTTACTAGGCGTAAGGGGTAGCCCACTGACAAAGTCCATGGTAATCCTTTCCCACTTCCACTAATGAATCTTCATCTATCAAGTAAACTCATTGGCAGCTGATGTTCATATTTGACTGACGACACGCCGACATTTACCCACAAACTCGCCACTTCGCTTCACCGCCACCGTAACTACTTTCGCAAATCCCAGTACATCTTACTACCTCCAAGATGCATAGCGTATGGGCTGCTATGTGCATCCTAAAGAATCCTTTGCCTCAACTCGACATCCTTCTACATACAAGCTCTCCTTGAAATACAACACTCCATCGTGAGTCAAGTCAGAACCTTCCAAACCATTACTCAGACTTGCAACCTCCGAGCATTCAAACCTCATCCACTAACTATTTCTCCTTAATCGCTTCTACCCAAGTTGGATTTACTTGCAATTTCACCAACAAACTCCCATCACATACAGACTAAGGTGAGCAAACATCGCTCACAGTGTCCAGACTACCTTACGACTCAACGATCGCCTACTATGTTAGCCTTACCCGGATGGTACTCAATCGAGCGAAATGTAGTCCTTCAACAACTCAATCCACCTTCATTGCCTCAAATTTAAATCCTTTTGTGTCAAAAGATACTTTAGACTCTTGTGGTCCGTGTAGACTATTGACTTTTCTCCGTACAAATAGTGTCTCCATATTTTCGTATAACACCACCGCCACCAACTCCATATCATGTGTCGGATAGTTAACCTCATACGGTCTCAGTTGTCGAGATGCATACACCACCACTTTCCTTCTCAGATTAGCACACATCCCAAGCCAGTATGTGACGCATCATAGTAGACTGTGAATACCTTTCCCGCCTCAGTCAGATACCGAACCGAGCTTCCGTCAGAATTTTCCTCAACTTGTCAAAACTTTCTGTTGTTTCTCCGACCACACAAATGAAACTCCTTTCCTTAATAACTTGGTCAATGGCACCGCGATCGAGAAAATCCTTCCACAAATCTCTGTAATACCCCGCTGCACCTAGAAAACTCAATTTCGCAGAATCGACCTAGGTGGTTTCCAATCCAACACCGCCAATCTTGCGAGGTCCACTCTAATCCCTTCAGAGGACACTACGTGACCCAAGAAAGTCACTTCCTAAGCCAGAACTCACACTTACTGAACTTGGCAAATAACTGCTTTCCCTCATAATTTGCAAAACCACCCGCAAGTGCGTATCATGATCCTCCTCAGTCCTTGAGTACACCAATATGTCGTCTATGAATACTACGATAAACTGGTCCAAGTACTGCTGGAACACCCAATTTATCAAGTCCATGAATGCTACCGGTGCATTGGTTAACCTGAACGGCATCACCAGAAACTCGTAATGCCCATATCGAGTACGGAATGTCGTCTTATGAACATAAGCCTCCTTCACTTTGAGTTGATGGTACCCCAACCTGAGATCTATCTTCGAGAAAATTAATGCACCCTTAAGTTGATCAAACAAGTCATCAATCCTGGGTAACGGATACTTATTTTTGATCATCAACTTATTCAGCTAGTGGTAGTCTATACACATCCACATTGTGTCGTCTTTTTTCTTAACAAAGAGCACAGGTGCTCTCCAAGGGGATATACTTGGTCGAATGAAACCTCGATCCAACAACTCCTGGATTTGGGCCTTCAACTCCACCAATTCCTTTGGCGCCATTCGATACGGGGCTATAGACACTGGCGCAGTTCTGGGTAACAGGTCTATTCCGAATTCTACTTCCCGATCCGGAGGCAGACCCAAAAGTTCTTCTGGGAATACATTCGCAAATTCCCCTATGGTTCAGACACTCTCTACAGCTGCATTCTTGGCTCTCAAAGCACAAACATGCACCATGAATGCCTTACAACCCTTCCTTACCATTTTCTCCGCCTTCAGTGTAGAGACCATATTGGATAAGTAATCCCTTCTATTACCTATCATCACCACCTCTCTACCTTCCACCGTCCTCAACACTATGCGCTTAGCCGCGCAATCCCAACTGGCCTGGTACTTTACCAGCCAATCCATCCTGAGAATCAGATCGAACTCCCCAAATGGTAGTTCCATCAAATCAGCCAAGAACACGACCCCTAGAAGTTCTAGGGGTATATCCCTATATAGTTTACTTACTTCTACAGAGTGACCTAAATGGCTTATCACCGTCATCTTCTTAGAAGTAATCTCAGAGTTCAAGTCCATAGTTTCCACTATGCTACTGGCTACATATGAGTGCATCGAACCCACATCTATCAAAGCATTATAAGGTAGTCCAAGGATTAAGAACGTCTGGGTTATGATGTCCCAGCACGTCGTCCTCCTCTCGACGCCTCATTGATAGACCAATCCAGCTATCTCGCCTCTGTACCACCGCACCTCTACCCGGTGCTCCACGGCCTCTACCAAATCCATTACCTCCCTAGCAGCACCACGACCCTCCGTGGTCACCGCCATCCCTCCTGCTCGAATATGATTCGATCCCTGCACCGCAACCTAGTTGACCTCTGTGGACAATCCCTCCCTCTATGCCCCATCGATCCATGCTCAAAGCATCCCCTATTTCCAGTCCAACATTCTCCCGTGTGAGACTTTCCACATCGAGCACATCGTGGCGGCCACTGAGTATCAGCAGCAGTAGGCCTAGCAGCTTGATTCGGCCCACTATATCTACCCCTTTTCTGCTGATTCCTAGTAGACCCAAATGATCTAAAATTCCTCTTATTCCAACCCTTGTCCTGATTCCGTCTAAGTGACTGTTTCACTTCCTCCGCAACTTTGGCCTTCTCCACTAAGACCATAAACTCTCTCTCCTACTGTGGAGCAATCAGCAACCTTAAATCATCCTTTAATCCGTCCTCGAATCTGACACATCGCTCATACTCCCTAGCTATAATGCCCCGAGCATATCAACTCAACCTTAAGAATTTTGCCTCTTACTCCGATACGGACTTACCCCCTGAACCAGCCTTAGAAATGCCTTCCTCTGCGCATTAATATAATTGGTCCCAACATACTTCTTCTGATAAGCTGCCTTGAAATAATCCCAAGTGAGATCACCCGCTGCAGCACCATCCCTAATCGTGAGCCACCACTAGTATGACTCATCTCGGAGAAGCAACACTACTCCCTTTAGTTTCTCCTCAGCCGTCAGATCCAGATCGCCCATGATTCATTCTGTCACCTCCAACCAATACTCAGCCGTATTGGTGCCACACTAGATACACCTCGAATACCTCGGCTCCATTGGTTCGAGTCGCCAGACATGATTTTGAGCTCCGTACCTCCACCTACTCCATCACTCTTTCCAAAGACTTGCAAAGATCGCTCGTGACACCAATCTTCCCTGCTTGATCCTCGATACCCTACACTAGCAAATAGTGGTGGTATCTCATTCTCGAACCCTTGACCGGACTCTAACGGGTTCCGATCACGATTATTCTACATCCACTGTGTTCTCGCACATTACGACCACGCCCCTAGTACTCATGTCTATAATCGTAATTTATCTACTTAAAGAAATTTTACGAATTAGCTTCTGTTCCACTGATTACCCACAAATAAGTTTTATTGAAAAGAGATTTGGTAGTGGTTCTTTCGATCATTACAAAGTTTTCGTTTCATGTCTTCTACCCTCATTCCACGTGTAGGGGTATTCTCGTCATTTCACTACTCGGGGATATTTTCGTAATTAACCTATCGGGGTATTTCAGTAATAAATTAGGGTTAATTTGGAAACTTTTACAAATCATAGGTATTTCAGAATGTCCAGAAATCGAGGGTATTTTGGTAATTTAGTAAACTAGGGCTATTTTGGTAATTTCATAAACAAAGGGTATTTTGGTCATTTTTTTCAACTTAGGGGTACTTAGGAAATTTTAAAATTGAGGTTTAATTTTTAGGGTTGTACAAAACAAGGTGGCTGGTCCCTTTCGGGTTTTAGTTATTGAATTTAGCCTGTGAATATGTCGTTTCAGTTAGGGTGAACCGTCACTACGCACCAGGTAGGATTGGAGCGGAGAGGAGGTGAGTCACTAGGACTGCTTAAATACCAAGCTCCCCCTAAATTCAATCCTAGACATGCGCACAACGTTTACCACACCCTTAACTTAGCGACATACCCACAGGTTTGTTTAGTGGATCTTTAAGTCTTATGTAATTTGTATTTGAGTAAGCTATTCCTGGGGTTCAATATCTCCTAATCTACTAATCTACGATCCCGAACCACCCATTTCCCCCACATATAATTCACATAATGGTTAGGGATACTTACCTGGGCGGATTGGTGCCGGAGACTCGGTGCCATGCTGTTCAAACCATGTACCTTTTCCACAAAACTTTTCAAAACCCTACTTTAAAACATTTTGGGCCTCGGGCCCATAACCGAGATTTTGAACTTGGCTCTGATACCAAAATTGTAACACCCTAAACCCGATCAATACACCACGACCGAATTTGGCATGCTACAGAGTAAAATTCCTTTTTAAACCAAAAGTTTGTCAGATAATTTTCTTAGAAAACCCTTTTGTAGTATGAAAAGTTAGAAATCCTCGTTTAAGATGATTTTGAAATCGTGTGATAGCTGCTTTAAAACTCATGCTTGAAAATCCGCTTATTGTTGCAAGTTTTAGAAAACATACAAGTTACCTTTGTTATCATCTTATAAGTGGTGTTACCCGATGGCAATGTTTAGAAAACCGAAGGAGTTGTAGTTTTGAAACATTGCTTTTTACCGGTTAATTTAACAAGTCCATATATCCAACATATGTATAATATAATCAAGATAAAAGCAAATAATAAAAACCCAAAATGACACTTAGCGGCCTTATTACAAACCAAAACCAACTTTAGGGAAATAGATAAAATTAAAATAGTAACTAAAATAAATCAAAACCCAAACGAGCATGCATGGCCACCTCGAGTCCTTCCGACTCCATATCCGCAATCTACGCCTCATCTGCAAACTATAAGGGAAGGGGTGAGTCACCAAGACTCAATGTATAAATCCCCAACCCGATAGTGCAAGCACTTACACAGATTATCAGTAAACATGCAAATCATGCAACCCATAACCTTACCATCCAATATCCTTTATATACCCCGTGTGGTCAAAACCACTGGTGGTCAAAACCACTAGTGACCGTAGTCACAAATATATAACGGTGTGGTCAAAACCACTAATGACCGAAGTCACAAATCAAGTGATGGGGGCAACCCATCGTGTGGTCAAAACCACTGATGACAATCCCGTAATCAACATGTGGGGCCAACCCACTGTGGTACCAAACCACTGGGATGAGTCACAGTATTCATATGTGGTCAAAACCACTGGTGGTCAAAACCACTAGGACTTAGTCATAGAATATAATATCAAGACGGGGCCAACCCGTCGTGTGGTCAAAACCACTGGTGACAGTCCAAATATCTCTTCCCCCTCCTCTCAACAATCCCACCATCATGTCCAAATTAATCATGGCATAATAACATATAGTGATGCAAATAACACATGGCATACATTTAACAGTGACATGATGATGTATATCAAAAATCACATAACAGAGGGACTTACCCGGAATCCAAGCTCATACCCACAAGGCATAATCACCGATTTCATTGGCTATAACAGTAACATAATAGGCATATTATACTAATAAAGTGTGTAAGCGTTACACACCTGTTACTAACGCAATCACTAAATTCCGAAGACCCGATCTACTGCACCAAATCTCCTTGATCCTACATTCGGCCAAACCCAAAATCAGTAACAAGGCCATTCGACCACACCAACAAATCCCGAAGGGTTAACGCATGGAACCCCAAACCTTACCTTGATGCTCTTTGAATACTAGCCACCACCCAAAGTATGTGAGATTGAGCCTTCCCCTACAATCGGCAATCATTAACACTTATTTCAATAGCCTTCGGCTTTTCAAATATCTAATGGAAAGACTAAACTAACATGGATCCTTACCACTGACTTACTGAATTTGATTGTCAGAGAATAGAGGTCTCAGATCTACTGCTTCAAAACCCCGGAGATCCTAAAAGAAATTGGTCCTTATAGACGATTAGCATTACTTATCAAAAAATGCCGAAAAGGAATAAAGAAATTCAGCCAAGAACACTTACCCTCTTCCAAAACCGATTGGAGAAAAACCAAAAGAAGATCTAGACTTGATTGGTACTCGGCCAAAACAAAACAAGAAGAAGAAGGGAGATTTGGCTATGGTTGATTGAAGACAACCCAATGGGATTCGGCTAGAGTGGAAGAAGAGAAAGGAAATGAAAGTGAAAGGGAAGAGAGAGGATTCGGCAAGTGGAAGGAAGAAGAAGAAGATTCAGTACAAAAGAGAATGAAGAGAAAAGATATGGTTTTGAGCAATTATGAAAAAGAAAAATGAGAGATGGTAAAGAAGAAGATTCGCCAAGCACTTGAGAAGAAGAAAAAGATGAAGGAAAAGGGTTACTTTTCAGCTACAAAGAAAATGAAAGATGAGAGAGGGCTCAAATGGAGATTAGGCCAAATGCCTAAGGGAGAAATCGACAATCACCTATGGACTTTCGCTTTTGCTACCACAAGGCACCAAGGGAGAAATCGGCACATGCTAAGAGAAGAGAATAAAAAAGTTTTGGTTTGCCTCTCAACCGAATGCACTATAGCCAACACTAGTCGAAAATGACCACCTAGCTAACTAAGGAATTTTGACACCCCCTTACTCAGCTTCCCAACCGATTACTCCTATGCCAACAAGAGTTCAAAATTTGGTAGACACCTCAAATTCCTCCTGACCACAAATTCAAATAAGTTTGAATTATTCAAACTCCTAAATTCTCTCCTTGCCACCAATTCAAATTAATTTGATTTATTCCAAGCTTATCTGACAGAGTTTGTGCTAAGCACAACTCCTCCCCCTTGGCGTCAAAATGCAAAGCAGAAAATGGGATTCCTGCTGCTCGAACCTGAGCTCTCCCTTCCCTGCATGTGGCATCACCCTCAAGGCTCTAAGTGGTGCCTCCCTGCCACTTTACCAAGCCCATTCTTATGCTTAAATTCCCCACGAATTACACTTAACCCCTAGCTCCTTCAACTCCCTTTAACTAAAACTTAAAAACAAAAATTTTCCTATAGCTCGGGCCTACCCTTGGCTTATACCTAGATCTTAAAACACCCTAATTACTACCACAATCAAGCCATACCCATGCAAAAACAATTTAAACACAACAACCCCTATTTCAGGATGTTACAGACATCGAGTAACGAAGGTACGAACGTTAATAACAATTTGGTTCAACCTTCTTTACAGGAAACATCACGAAATCACCTAGCTGAGCTAGATCTTAGACCTCGTGCCAATAAATAAGAATTATATGAGGAATGAAGCCTTAGGGTCGACAAACTAGAAGAGTGGCAAACACAATTTAAAGAAGAACCAGAACCACACGAAGTGAAACCGAAGGAAACCCCAGACGAGCTGATAGGAACAACAAATCACATCAAAATAGAGGATCAAGTATTGTTTAATAAGGAAGACCCTCGAATCACCAATTCAGAACTCAAGGCAAATGAAGAAATCACTTTTGAGGTACTTAATGTCTTCCTATACGGCACATTCGAGGTAAGAAATCCTAAATTCAACACTTTTGAAGTAAACATTACTCGACTTAAACTTTATATCCATAAACGAGTTGATCGCATGAGAAAGGATTTCCACCTCGTCAAACCACCTTGATTGTGCATACAACAGGTAAGTCTAGCTCAAGACTTTAAACGAGCACTTCTCGGGAGGCAACCTGAGTACTAACCATACTAATTAGTTTGGTTTTATTTCTTTTCGCATTTAGGCATAGGTTTCCATAACCACACGGCCTTGCACACGACCATGGTTGTGGCCGTGTGGACACCACGACTAGGCACATGAGCGTGGACCTTATCTCTATTTAATTATTTACTTTTATTCATATTTTTATTTTATTTTATTTTTATTTTTACTTCCTTTATTGTTTTCTCCTTTTCTCAATGGCATTTAGATTTAGCTTAGGATACAATAAAACCAATCCGGCTACTTCGAGGATTTAATTTCAAACGATTCGAGACGCTTCACCTTCAATCTTATCCGATTTCTTTTCAGGAAGTGTTACTTCTCCCCTTCTCTTTTTATTTTATTATTACATAATTGTTTATCTATCTTTGTACATTGAGGGCAATGTACATTTTAAGTGTGGGGGGTAAAAGTACCTGACTTTTTGCATTATTCTCAAATCCTGAATTTAGTCTTGTTTTCAAGTATTTTTCTCATATTACTGATTAGGATGAAATTTCATTGATTTATGATTTGTATTGATATGTTTTAGAGTAAGTCATAGTTAATTGTGCATTGATGATTAAATTTGAAGGATACTAGAGAATCGAGCATGATAAGTCTACTTTCTAAAATTAAAAATTAATAGGTCGTTGAACTGAATTTGAGTATTACTTTGAAGTTTGAAATTTACAGGATTGATGTCAAAACACCCATAATTTTGTGAGATTTTGAGCCTTATAGAGCATATATTCTTTTTCATCTCACTTTATTGATTATGAGTGTGTCAACTTTGAACTGTTATTCTAGAACTTGCCTTGATTATACATATCGAGACCACATTAATGATTTGATATACTGAGATGATAAAGGCACCTAGCTTTTAACCCATTCACACCACTAAAAAGCCTACCCACATAATTAACCCTTAGTGAACCCTTTTTAATCCTAACAACCCTTTTTATTGATTTACCCGCTAATATTAACCCAAAAACCCTTTGAATTTGTTATCACCATTCTTTTGACTACCCTTCTATTGAGAATTGATTTGATCAAATTGCCTAATTAGTTTATTTTAGTTGGTAAAATTCTTACTTTATTATCATGTATTTATTTAGTTTGTTCTTAAAAAAATTTCAAAAAATCAAAGTATAATCAGCATTAGTATAAGGAGTGAGCTTGTGCATTTAATTTTTAATTATCAAAGAAAAAGCTCGTATTATTATTAGTTTCAAAGTTTCAATTGATGTAATCAGTTATTTCTAGTTCATTGTTTTTAGATTAGGTAATTAGTCAATTCGATCTCGATTCTTACCCTCTAATTCATCCTTTATCCACACCCTTAACCTTAGCCCCGTTACAACCTTGATAAAGACCTTTTGATCTGTGTATCATCTCATATACAGTGGTGGAGATTTGATTTTCAGGAAAGCCTATGGGATTAACTTTTCAGGTTTGACTTATGAGTGCTTATTCTTGAACCTTAAACACTTTGAGTGATTTGAGTGATTCTTCAGTGAGGATGTCAATCCTTGTCGATTTTGAATTAAAGGTAATTATTCAGATAAGGGGAGACATCTATGTTTTTGTACTACAAAAGTATGACTTATCGTGATTGAATCTTTAGGACTCTTTGAGTTGAATATGACTTATCGTGATTGAATCTTTAGGACTCTTTGAGTTGAATTATCCATGTATAAATTATCTATGAAGTATGATGAGACATGGTCAATAGGAATTATGAATTATGGAAAGTTCATTTTAATTGTAAGTTGAGAATTTTGCTTGAGGACAAGCAAAAGCTTAAGTGTGGGGGTATTTGATAAACCGTAAAAGTAGCATATTTTAACCCCATATTTAGTATGCTTTTGGATGATTTAGCCCTTGATTTATGTAAAAAGGTGCTTTTAATCCTTTCTTTTCATGTTTATACTCAGGAAAGCACCCTAGGATGAAAAGAACGAGAAACGGGCTTAAAACGGGCCAATTTGGGCCAAAGAGAAAATCGACACAGCCTAGACTTCAAGCCACACGTCCGTTCCTCGTCAAATTACATCACACGGCCATGCCCCAATGCCCCAATCGATGTAATTGAGACACACTGAAGATTTATTTACACGGGCATGTACCATGGCCGTGTCCCTGCCGCGAGAAAGAGCAATTTCACTCAAATTTGGATGCTTGAGGCAAAGAAACACATTCCTAAGTCTACTTAAACATCCTAGGAGGAATTCTACTTGAATTAGGATACTTAGGATCCAAGTAAAGCATCTCAAATCCTATGTAAACACCCAAGGTAGCAACTAAAAAGAGAGCTCGGCAGAAGCCGAAATAGGGTGTAGAGTTTTCTGCCAGAGCTTTTATTCAGGGAATTACTCGAAGATAGCCAGTTGATCTATCTCAAGAAGCCGGAGTTCTACTCAAGATAGAAGATCTCCTCTTCAATTCCTTCAGGGGGTTTTAGGGATTTCTTATGTTTTGTTTTATCTTTTCTCTTGAGATGTTTTCTTATTTTGTTATGAACTAAACCCTTTAGATACCTGAAGGGGATGAAACCTATGATGGATTTTGTTATTTGATTTCTAAATTATATGATAAGTACTTAGTTTGTTCTTAATTATGTTGCTTAATTTAATCTGATGTGCTTAGGTGGAGGAGGAATAAACCTTGCCTAAGAGTAGATCTAGCATAATTAAGCGAGTTGATCGCATGCGTAGAGATAAGGTGATGAGATTTTGCCGGATTAGGGTGAAACCTAATATGGGAGTCTATTGATCGATTTACTGCTTCCTTAGGGGGTTATTATAAGAGAATGAGAGTTCCACTAATTAACCTAAGGTTAGAAGTTATTCGCCTCGAGAGAGAGTTTAATATAGGTTAGGGAGTCTCACGGATCAAGCTAAGTAAAGAAGTCATATGAATTAAAAGTTAAATAACAAGAGAAGTCATAAGTGGATTCTTCCTGAGGGTATCGTTGAAATCAACTGAGTTTTTCCACAGATTTTCCCAAAGTTTCATTCTTTTGTCTTTGCATTTAGTTTAGTTTTTCATTAGTTTTAGATTAATAAGCCAATCACTCCATATTTTAGGCTAAATAATAGAAAGAAAATGAGTAGTAGTACTTTTAGGTTCCTTTGGGTTCGATAAAATAATCTTGCCTAAACTATACTATTGTTCGATAGGTGCACTTGGCTTAATCATTGTCATAGTTAGTCTACAGGTTCGATCATTCTTTATAAATATTAAAACTCGATTGTTTGACACGATCAATGTTCGTTAGAGGTTCAATGGGTAATGTTTCCCGTAGACCTTATGGAGTTTAAAAGGAACTAAAGGTAAAGAAATTTTCATGGTTGGGGAGCGTAGGGACTACCTGTCTAATGTTGTATCTACTATGGTCGCTAAAAAGTTAGTTCGCAAGGGGTGTGAAGCATACTTAGCTTATGTGATGGATGGGAATGTCGATAGTACCACCCTAGATAGTATCCAAACCATTACAGAATTTCTAGATGTGTTTCTCGAGGAGGTACCAAGATTACCCCCAAACCGTAAGGTGGAATTCGGCATTAAATTGTTGTCAGGAACTACTCCAGTGTCCATTGCTCCTTACCGCAGTGCACCAAAAGAAATACAAGAACTAAAAATCCAACTTCAAGAGCTTTTAGTTCACAGGTTTATTAGACCCAGCGTGTCTCTATGGGGAGCCCGGTCCTATTTGTGAAAAAGAAAGATAGATCCCTGGGGTTATGTATAGATTATCGATAACTAAACAAGCTTATCATCAAAAATAAATATCCCTTACCTAGGATAGACAACCTATTTGATCAATTCTGAGGTGCCACTGTGTTTTCTAAAATAGATCTAAGGTCGGGGTATTACCAACTGAAGGTTAAAGAGGTGGATGTACCCAAAATTACTTTTAGAACCCGTTATGGCTACTATGAAATTCTTGTAATGCCATTTGGCCTAACCAATGCTCCTATCAATTTTATGGACCTTATAAACCGAGTGTTTCAACCATTCCTTGATCAGTTTGTTGTTCTATTCATAAGTGATATCAAAATCAAACATGAACATGATGAGCACTTTAGGAAGGTTTTACAAATCATCTGAGAGAAAATTATATGCCAAACTTAGTAAATGCGAATTCTAGCTTAAGAAGTTTATGTTTCTGAGTCATATGGTATCCGTAGAGGGTATTCAAGTAGATCCAAAAAAGATAGAATCAATCCTTGAATGGAAACAACCCAAAAGTGTTCTCAAAATTTGTAGTTTTCTGGGTTTGGTTGGGTATTATCGTAGATTTTTTGAAGTCTTTTCTATAATATTCGCACCCCTAAGTATGCTATTGAGAAAGGATGTGGCTTTTAAGCGGACAGAAGAAAACAATCTAGTATTGAAAAGCTTAAGGTGGTGTTATCTCAAGCTTGTACTTTCATTCATCCCAAATCAGGGAAAGAATATATGGTGTATAGTGTTGCATCCCATACCGACATTGATTGTGTATTGATGCAAGGCAAAAGTAGTGGCTTATGTGTCAAGGCAATTGAAACAACAAGACTGTAATTACCCAACTCATGACTTAGAGTTGGCTACAATTATTTTTGCAATAAAGTTATGTAGGCACTACTTGTATAGGGAGAAGTGTTATATTTATATTGATCATAAGAGCCAAACCTTCTTACCCAGAAAGAATTGAACCTTAGGGAATGGAGGTGGTTAAAGCTGTTAAAAAAATACGATTTTGTGACCAATTACCACCCAGGTAAAGCCAATGTTGTAGTAGATGCCCTAAGCTAAAAATAGATGACTGATTTAAGGGCAATGTTTGTTAGGTTGAGTTTAGTGGATGATGGAGGCTTGCTAGTAGAATTTCAAGAAAAACCCACCTTTGCAATGATATCAAAACTAAATAATCCTTGGATATAACCATATTACCTTAAATTAAGCAAGTAAAAGAGTGAAAGACTGAGGATTTTAGGTTTAATGATGATTTTATCTTGTCCTTCCAATAAAGGTTTTGTGTATCGAACGGCAATGAGTTAAGATAAACCTTACTCTAGGAAGTGCATGCTAGCCCTTATGACATGCATCCTAAAGAAAATAAGATGTATCGGTATGTAAAGGAGTTGTATTGGTGGTCAAGATTGAAACGTGATGTAATGGAACTTGTGGTTAAATGTCTAACTTGTCAGCAAGTAAAACTTGAACAGCAATTCCCTTCTAGATTATTGCAACCTATTAAAATACTATTGTGATAGTGGGAGCGAATAATGATAGACTTTGTTAGTGGGTTACCCTTAACACCCCCTAAGAAAGATTCAATTGGGGTAATAGTATATCAGTTAACTAAGTCAGCACACTTTCTACATGTCTGCAAGGATTATTCATTATAGAAGCTGACTACGTTATACATCTTAGAGATAGTGATGTTGTATAGAGTGCCCATATTTACTATCCCAAATTAAGATCCCCGTTTTGCATCTCGATTTTAGAGGAAGTTACAAGATTCGTTGGGAACTCACTTGGATTTTTGTATTGCTTTCCATCCACTAACTAGCGGGCAATTTGAGTAGGTGATTCAAATATTGGAAGATATGTTAAAGAGGTTGTACCATTGAATTTCGAGGCAGTTGGGAAGAACATTTATCCTTATCCAAAAATAATAACTTTCATTCAAGCATCCAAATGACACCTTATGAGGCCTTTTATGGTCACAAATGTCGAACTCCTTTAGTTTAGATCAAACTAGGTGAATGAAAAGTTTTGGGTCCCAAGTTATTGAAAGAATCTGAGGAGAAAATAAAATTGATTTAGGAAAGACTAAGGGTGACTTTTGACAGACAGAAGTCGTATACTAATTTAAAGAGAAAAGACATTGAGTATAATGTCGATAGTCAAGTCTTCGTGATAGTATCCCCATGGCAAAAGGTATTACAATTCAGTTAAAAGGGTAAGCTAAGTCAATGATTCATAGGACCTTACCTAATTCTTAAGAGAATCAGTTGAATTTCTTATCGATTCAAACTACCTCTCGAATTGGATGGAATCTATGACATCTTCCACGTCTCCATGTTGAGACGTTATTATCTTGACCCTCCTCACATCATTTCAATCGAAGAGATCAAGGTTCGACCAGATTTATCCTTTGAAGAAGAACACAAATTCTAGAGCACGGTGTAAAGGTTCTGAGAAGGAAGCAAATCCCCTGGTTAAAGTCCTATATTTAAACCATGGAGTCGAAGAGGCCACATGGAAAACAAAAGACACATTTTGAAAACAATATCCTTACTTATTCGAACTAGGTAAATTCCGAGGACAAAATTTTTTTTAAGGAGGGGAAAACTATAACATTCCAAAAATCATAGGGTTAGAATTAATAAAACCATTAAGAAAGAAGCATTAATCTAGATAATTGGGAGCTTAGCAAACTCTTTAGAAAGCCAGGGTTCAAGCCCCACTCTTTTTAGTTTTCCTCTATTATTTTTCAGTTATTAAGGAACAAAACCAAGCTAGTATAAGTATTTAATGTGGTAGAAAATGACCAAGAATGGGCAACAGCCCAATGGTCAAGCATCACTCCATTCTCCTTAGTGTCCTAAGTTTTATCCATGCCACTCTCCCTTATTTTTCCCCATTTTTAGAAATAATGGTAATTTACCTAAACAACCGTCTAAATTTTACATAACCTAGCCATTTAATTCCCTTTCTAATCATATTAGAATTTTGGTTTTCCTTTTCAACCTAAAAAAGAATTGTTTTCCCTATTTCTTCCCCTGTTCTTCTACATCTTCACCTTTGCAATTTTTCCTTAATATTGCTGAAAATTTTATTTTGATATCGAGTTTGAAACTGAGTCCCATTCGATCAACTTTCTAATTGAATTAGTGTAACACTATCAAATCTTGTTTCTAAAATTCCAAGATCGGTAAGTACTCTTATTTCAAATTTCATAGACCCTAGAATTCGTGAATAATGTCATTCTTAAGAATCTTTCAAATAAGTTATGAATATTTTATGATTTTTCTTGAAAATCTTGATCATTTTGATGAATATTGAAACTCGATATTAATTCATGTGTATTTGTTGATTGAAAGATGTGTTTTAAGTATCCCAAGCCAGACTTGGACGTGTGGATCATCGTTCAAAACCCTAAAAGTTAGGTATGTGTTCTTTTACAAGAAAATAGAGGTAAAATTAAGCCTAGTCTAGACCACACTAGTGTGTGGGCCACCCATGTGGACTGCATGGCCCCTTACATTGCCATGTCATCCTTGAAAGCCAAGGATGTTTAAATTTCACACGGCTTGGGACCCCCACATGGTCGTGTCACCCCTGAAGATTGAATTTTTGAATACCATATGCCCACAGTCTCTTACACAGCCTAGCCACACGACCCTAGGCTTCGCACACGGTCCAGTCACACTATCGTGTGTCCCCTGTAACCAAGAATTTATAGTTTTGACCTAAAATTTTATATTCTTATCAGATTAGTCCTTGAATAGGTTCCGAACTATTTTTAGTTATGTAAATAGTTCCCTAATGATATAGGATATTCTAGAATCCATGATTGATCAATTTAATGTGGTACTTAATTATAGTTATGAATATTTGCATGAATTATGAATAGTATATGTCACCTTTGTATCTATATACTTGCGATTGTATGAATGACATGCCCTATATTATTACTGATTGGCCATGTGTTAGGTTACTTAATATGGCTTAATGCATTGCATGGGTTGTTATGAACGGAGGAAGATTAAATAGTATATCTACAAGAAAAATGGCAAGTGCAGAGCATAGCCATGCGACAGTTCCTTTCTGCAAATTGATGTATACCCACAGCTAGAGGTAGATTCCAACCGCGGGGTACTACTGTGAATCCATAGCCAAAAAGTCCTATTCCAACAACAAATTTATGTTGTAAAATCTATAGCCAAAAATGCAAGTTTCATCTGCAAGACAATTTGCTGTGAACCCACAGCCAAAGTAGAGTCCAACCGGGGACTTGCTATGTGTCCATAGCCAAATGGTAGTTATTATCTGTGAACCAATAGTGGTTTATCCACAATGTGGCATAAAGGTAGAGGAGTTCTGGGGAACTCCTATTGTGGTGTGCAGCTGTGGGGTAGGATTTATTCTGTTTAAAACCTAAATATGTATGGCATCATTTAAATCATGTGCATACAAACCCGAAAATTTATGTTATAATACATAAACGTGCATCTATATATATATATATGCATAGAATTTGATTATTGTGGAAAAATTTGATAATTTGATTCTCCTGGATATTATTATTGTGATTTCTAATGTATCAATGATGGTTGCCTTTGAAAAACCATTATTATGACCTGAATTGGTATCTTTGATTATTCTATGCAATGTTAGTCAATGTGTTTTAACAAGTGTTGCATTGATTTTGTTGTAAATGGACTAACCATGAGCGTCAAAGCCCTCCCCCTTATTTTACATCCTTACAGATAACTCACCAAGTTAGGACGCGGGCACGGTATCCGAAGGGTCTCAACACAATCCTTTTTATTTTCAATTATTTTAAGCTTAATCTTTTGATTTATTTTATTATTAAAAGATTGTAATGCTTTATTTGAACTGTGGCATGGGAATTAGGACTTAGATTTTCTTTTATTATTCATGACATTTTATTTGAATTTTTATGATAGTATGCTAGATTATTAATTAGTATGCATGAACCCTAGTTTTCCTTAAAACCAATTGACACTATTTTTTCACTACTTAATTAAAACTAAGATTTTAAGGATAATAAAACATTTTGTAAATTAATTTTCTATTGAATTAGACAAATGCCCTAAATTAACTATTTTCAAAGCTCTGATAACCCTACTAGGCCATCTTGGTGGCTGATGTAGTTTTTTAAACTCACATCTAACATCTAGGCTGGGTTAGGGAGGTTACATTTCTCATTCCCCCATTACGCCAACTTTTCTTATCTTCATCAACCCTATCAAAGTAATTCCCTCTTTACTCTGCATATAATATACAAATGCGCTTCACGCAAATCAAAGTACTCATTACTATAACACATAGTACGCCATTTATCAATACATCAATTCACAACAAATTGACATCCAATAATCATTCTTACAAGATGTTATGCATTCACAGCATATTCATACACTACCATGAATTCAAACAAACTCAGAACAGACGTAGGTGCAGATCATACAAGTAGTACATCATCAACAACCACCCATAGGTAAGGTATAGAAACTCTCCTGAACTCTTTAATTCTTATCAGCTTAGCTTTTCCAAATGTTAGAGCCTCCATCATCCTGGTAGCTAAGCACGACAACCATATATCGGTTAAATTGAAGGTATTCATACCTTAAAACCCAGAACCCATTATACAGAAACTTATCTAGAATCCTTCCTCTCTCTCTTCCTTTAATCCACGAGTATAGAAAGATAAGAAAGCTTTCTCACTACCTTCAAATCTCAAAATCACTGCCCCATGCAATAATCTCCTTAACTTCCTTTTCTTCGGAGCAACCAAAAAAGATGATGTAGATAAGAAGAAAAATTAAAATCAGAATTTAAAAGAATTTCCCCCAGCTGGTTAAGGCTTCCCATATATATAACCCTTTTACGCACAACCACCAAAGCCCCAAATAAGCCATCCATCAACAATCATTACACCTTTCATTGAGGGGCTACTCGACTCTATCCTAACCAAGATTGGAACTCAACTATTCACAAATTAATCATAAAAATTTCCCAAGTTTTCCACTAAAGCCTGCCAACTTAGTACCTTATTAAACTAACTCCCAATTTTCAAACTTAATGGAAATCGAGTGTGACAGTAGGCCATTAAGCGGATAGCTTAGCATAGAAAGGGCATTAGGAAAGGAAAGATCCAAAAGAGCTTAAAGTTTACACGTGCTTCCAATGTGTTGATTTGAGTATATATATTAGTGTGGTTTTAACATAATGCTTTAATTTTTTTATTCAATACTTTCCTCTCTAATTCTTTTCTCTTTTATTGCTTTGTTTATTCTCTTCTTCTTTTTTCAGCTCAAATTACAACTTCATCTTGAAATACACCCATATTCACAATAATACAAACCTTACTTAGCCCAAAACCTACAGTCTTACCATCACCACAATTGCTCACCCCTTAGTCTTTAAACCACATTAAACTCTTTCCTAAGACCCGAATTAGAAGCCCTCAAACCACATAATTAAAACCCAAAATCAACTCGTAACCTCCATCTTCACTCAAATTCTTGTCTAAAATTCGAATCAAACCTATTTCCAGACAAAAATATTGTACCTATAAAAAAAGCAACCACCGCCAATAACCTAAAATCAAGAAATAAGAAATTAGCGAACCAAGAAAAAATTATTAAGGAACCTACATAAAGCTAATGCAAAGTAAATAATATAAAAGATAGGAAGATAAGACACAAGTTTGATTTGAAGAGGTCTTGGCTCAATTCGCATTGTGATTTTATCTAGGGAACAAAAGAAGAAAGATGATTGGGTCTGTTGTTTATTAGAAATAGCCTACAATAGGGGTGAACAACAATGAATTTAGTCTAATAAACTTTGGTTTGAATGAGGGTTGGTGAAATTTTGCTTGTAGGAAGGAAAAAAGCTTAGTCCTAATAAAGAAGGCCATAAAACCTAAAAAGGATGCTTAAAAGCTTAATTATAAATTAAGTAATAAATTCTTGGAGAGAACAATTGTGCTCTATTTGTTTAAAGAATAAAATAAATTTTTTCTTAAGTATAATTTTGGAAAAAAAAAAGAAAGTAAGGAAATATTAAAAGGACACAACTTTATCAAGTTATTAAAAATTAGAAAATTCAAGATAAACTTTCTAGAAAACTTAAATCCTAAAAGTGTTGTTGTGAAGAATTAATATGTATGGGGAATAAAGAAAATGATTAATTGAGTGATAAAGAATAAGCATTAAACTCCAAAGGAAGATTAAGATGCACTAGAGGCTCCACATATAACATCCCAAAAATTAAGGGTTAGTAGAATCGGGTTTGTTAATCGAGAGAGAGTGATCATGCCTTAATCTTTTATAAATTATCTATGCATTTTTAGGAAATAAATGAGGTATTGGTTTCTTGGTTAAGTGTTAGTGTAAAGTTTCTTGAAACCCAAGTTCAAATCCCTTTTCTCGCATCATTTTTATTATTTTGCCTTAAACCCTAGTATGTGACATTCCTTATTTTTTAAAATAAATATTTTAAATTATATCAAGAATGAGTTATTGGTTTGATGGTTAAACATTAGTGAATTTATCCTTGAGTTCCTAACTTCAATTCCCTTCACATGCAAATAATTTAATTTTTTGGCAAAAAACCCTTGTTTTAATGTGTGGCCCATCCAAGCCTAGTTAACCTAGGTATAAATATTAATTTTTGCTAATAATCAACTTTTAATCCTCCTCCTCATTTCCTTAGCCGTTCCTCTCCTCCTCATCTTCTCTTTGATTTTATTTTTTTTTCCTTTCCTCTATTGTTGTCGTCGCCTACACCTAGTTTTACCATCTCTTTCTTCTTTTCCTTTTGCCACAAGATTTGTTACCATATTCCCCACCATATTTTTGTTATTTTTCCTCATTAAAATCATCCCCAAATCTGAAATCTTGAACTCCAAGATTGATCTCGAACATTGCCAAGAAAGTGTCATTATCGTTTCTCTCGACTAGCTTGGGTAGGGTATCTTTTCTCTTCAATTTCTTGATTAATTTTGTCGATTAAAAACCAAAATTTCTAGATCTGGAATTTGAGGGGTTTTAAATGATTTCAAAGGTAATTTTTTTTTTCAGATTTTAATGAGATCTCAAACCATTTTAAAATTCAGCCACAATTTTGGCCATCGCGGATTGTGGTGCGTGTGCCTATCTGTAAGTAGGGGGCTGTTCTATTTCTTGGTTCTTGCCTATATTTTTCCTACATTAATTTGAGTTCTTGAACCCTCCTAATCAGATTTTAAACCCATTTCAATTAGGGAAAAACGTTCTTGATCGATTGGCCATTCGGATCCCACAAATCGTGAAGTGTAAGTGCAATTAAGGGTAACTAGTTTGTTATTTCGACATAGTTGTTGGGTAAAGGTTATGAATTGAATAAATGAAGGAATTTAATAATTAATTAGATACTTATTTTCCAGTATATTATGGAATTAGGTGCTGACCAAAATGCCCCAAATCATCTGTAAAGGTGAAGAACGATTGTACGTACGGTTTGCATCGATATAGTGTAAGGAATCTAACTAGTTTGGATTCATAAAATAGTTATAATTTCAACGATTGGTTTGAACTCATAAGTGGGTGTTTTGGGGCTGGTTTAATGGCAAATTGATTTAATTTATACTGAATTTTGGTTTAGGTTCGTTTAAGGAATTATTAAGGAAAATTGGAAGATTTGTTAGTGTGCTGCAAGGAAGCGAAAAAGAAGGTGTAGGTCCTAAACTCATAAAATTGTTTGAAAATGTTAAATATCATGTTATATGATAAATTAGCTTGTTGATTGGATTGTCTTAATAGCTAAATTATTGATTTTTTGAGTGGTCGAACTAGGTATGTTTTAAGCCTTAAAAGATTGATATGTTGGCAAAATAGCTAGTTTGATAGTATGGATATTTGATTGAGTTTGTAATTGTATATTTTACTTATGAGATGTGAGAATGTTTGAGTGAATGATATAATGTGTTGATATATTAAGCTTATATATGATTTTAAATGCATGAGATATTTGTTATATTGTGTACAAAAAGGGTGCTATTTATGCACAATGAAAATTTGTAAAGTATGTCAAATTGAACGATATTAATTGATAACAACACAATTGTAACAGCCTGACTTAGGGCCTAGTCGGAATAGTGGTGCGTGTAACACCCCAAACCCAGTTAGCACACCACAACCGGATCTAGCATGTCACAGAGTGAAAATCTTTTAAAACAAAAGTTTGTCGAAAAATTTTCTTAGAAAACCCTTTTTAGAAATCTTTGCTTACAGTCTAATTATTGTTACGAGTTCTTAGAACCCATTCAAGTTGTCTTTGTTATCATATATTAAGTGGTGTTACCCGATGGTAACGTTCTTTTTAAAATAATACTGAGGTATGATAGTTTTGAAAACATTGCGTTTTGCCGGTTAATTAATAAAATCATTTATCTCATATAGTTAAAATAATAGCAATAATAAAAATAACCAAAACAAATCTTAGTGGCCTTATTACATAACCCAAAAACTGAAATTTAATAAAAACAAAATAGTAACTAAGAGAACAAGTCCATCGAACATGCATGGCCGCCTCGAGTCCTCCCGGCTCCATCTCCGCAATCTACTCATCTGCAAAATATAAGGGAAGGGTGAGTCACCAAGACTCAGTGTATAAATCCCCAACCCGATAGTGCAACCACTTACACAAATTATCAGTAAAATCATGCAAACCATGCAAGACATGTAACCCATAACCTAGCCATCCAAACACCTTCAACTACCCCGTGTGGTCAAACCCACTGGTGGTCAAAATCACTGGTGACCGTAGTCACAAATATATCGGTGTGGTCAAAACCACTGATGACCGAAGTCACAAATCAAGTGATGGGGCCAACCCATTGTGTGGTCAAAACCACTGATGACAATCCCGTAAGTAATCTCGTGGGGCCAACCCACTATGGTACCAAACCACTGGGACAAGTCACAAATCGATATGTGGTCAAAACCACTGGTGGTCAAAACCACTGGGACTTAGTCACAAATTAAAATATCAAGACGGGGCCAACTCGTCATGTGGTCAAAACCACTGGTGATAGTCCAAAATAAATCATTCCCCCTCCTCTCATCAAACCCATCATCATGTCATAACATACATGTCATAATATCGATTAATCATGCTAATATCATACACCATAGCATTTTTTTAGATCACAATGATGTGTACCAAGAATCACATAACAGGGGACTTACCCGGAATCCAAGCTTATGTCCACACGACAAAGTCACTAATATCAAGGGTTAAATAGTAACATAATAAGCAATCTTAACTAATAAAGTGTGTAAGTGTTTACACACCTGACTATTCGTAAAATCTCGAAACTATGCATTTCTACGAAATCAAGATAAAAGGACACAAGCAAAACGCAGAACCCCATTTTAAGGATGTTACAGTTCTACCCCCTTAAAAATAATTTCGGCCTCGAAATTACCTGATCAGAAGAGTTGAGGGTATTACTGCCTCATCACATCCTTGGGTTCCCACGTGGCCTCCTCCGTACCATGGTTTCTCCATAACACTTTCACCAAGGGTATTGAATTCCTACGCATGACTTTGACATCCCGATCTAAGATCTGTACTGGCTCCTTTTCGAAGGACAAATCTGAGCTTACCTCAATCTCTGTAACTGGTACCACGTGTGATGGATCTGATCGGTAGTGCCTAAGTATTGAAACATGGAAGACGTCGTGAATCTGACTTAACTCTATCGGCAGCTCGAGCTGATAAGCTACCGGTCCCACTCACTTCAACACTATGTACGGCCCGATAAACCTAGGGCTTAACTTCCCTTTTCATCCAAATCTTATCACCTTCTTCCATGGTGATACCTTTAGAAAAACTTTATCACCTACCGTATACTCTATATCTCTGCGTTTAAGATCGGCGTAAGACTTCTGCCTCTCTGATGCTTCCTTGAGACGAGTCCAAATCACCTTAACCTTATCCTCAGTTTCTACCACCAATTCTGGACCCAAAACATGCCGTTCACCCAACTCCGTCCAACACGTAGGTGTACGACACTTCCGTCCATACAGCGCCTCATACGGTGCCATCTGGATACTTGCTTGATAACTATTGTTATAAGCGAATTCCACCAATGGTAGATACTCCTCCCAACTACCACTGAAATCCAGAATACAGCCTCTCAGCATATCCTCTAAAACCTGAATCACCCTTTCCGATTGTCCATCGGACTGGATGAAAAGCTGTGCTAAAATCCAGCCTCGTGCCCAATGCTTGATGCAAAGCCCTCCAGAACCTTGACGTGAACCTAGGATCCCTATCCGAGATGATCGACACTGGCACTCCGTGCAACCTCACAATCTCGGCCACATATAACTTGGCTAACTTCTGGAGCGAATAATCAACTCTCACCGGTATGAAGTGAGCTGATTTGGTCAGGCGGTCCACAATCACCCAGACTGAGTCTTTCTTGCTAGGCGTGAGGGGTAGCCCACTGACAAAGTCCATGGTAATCCTTTCCCACTTCCACTGAGGAATCCTCACCGACTGGAGTAAACCCGACGGCAGCTGATGCTCAGCTTTGACCTGCTGATACGTCAGACACTTACCTACAAACTTGGTCACTTCCCATTTCAACCCCGGCCATCAGAACTGCCTCTGCAAATTTCGGTACATCTTGCTACCTCAGGGATGCATAGCGTAAGGGCTGCTATGTGCATCCTGAAGAATCCTCTGCCTCAACTCCACATCCTTTGGCATACAAGCTCTCCCTTGGAAACTCAGTACTCCATCGTGAGTCAAGCTGTAACCTTCCAAACCATTACTCTGTACTTGTAGCCTCCGATCATTCAAACCCTCATCCACTAACTGTTTCTCCTTGATCTGCTCAACCCAAGTTGGCTTAACCTGCAATTCCACCAAAAGACTTCCATCGTCATACAAACTAAGACAAGTAAACATCACTCTTAAGTCCGCTACCACCTTACAACTCAACGCGTATGCCACCACATTAGCCTTGCCTGGATGGTACTCTATCGAGCAATCGTAGTCCTTTAATAGCTCAATCCATCTGCGTTGCCTTAGGTTTAGATCCTTCTGAGTCAGAAGATACTTGAGCTCTTGTGATCCGTGTAGACCATCGACTTCTCTCGCATGATAATACCTTTAAATCTTCAAGGCAAAAACCACTACACCAACTCAAGTCATGCGTCGGTAGTTACCCTCATGCGGTCTCAAATGCCGAGACGCCAGACGCCACTACTTTCCTTCTCGCATCAAGACACATCCCAAACCAGTATGTGTGCATCACAGTAGACCGTGAATATCTTTCTTGCCTCAGGCTGTACCAGAACTAGAGCTTCCGTCAAAATCTTCCTCAACTTATCGAAACTTTCTTGTTGTTTCTCTATCCATACAAATAGGGCTCCTTTCCTCAACAGCTTGGTCAATGGTGTCGCGATCAGAGAAAATCCTTCCACAAATCTCCGGTAATACCCTGCCAGACCTAGAAAACTCCAAATTTCAGCCATCGACCTAGGCGGTTTCCAATCCAACACCGCTTCAATCTTACGAGGGTCCACTCTAATCCCTTCAACGGACACTACGTGACCCAAGAAAGTCACCTCCTAAGCCAGAATTCGCACTTACTAAATTTGGCAAATAGTTGCTTCTCCCTCAGAATTTGCAGTACCACCCGTAAGTGTGTATCATGATCCTCCTCAGTCTTTGAGTACACCAATATGTCGTCTATGAATACTACGACAAACTGGTCCAAGTACTGCTGGAACACCCGATTCATCAAATCCATGAATGCTACCGGTGTATTAGTTAACTCAAACGGCATTACCAAAAACTCGTAGTGCCCATACCGAGTACGGAATACCGCCTTGTGCACATCAACCTCTTTCACTTTGAGTTGATGATACCCCGACCTGAGATCTATCTTCGAGAAAATCGATACACCCTTCAGTTGATCAAACAAGTCATCAATCCGAGGCAATGGATACCTGTTCTTGATCGTCAACTTGTTCAGCTGGCGGTAGTCTATACACATCCGCATCGTACCATCCTTCTTCTTAACAAAGAGCACAGGTGCTCCCCAAGGAGATATACTTGGTCGGATGAAACCTCGGTCCAACAACTCCTGAATTTAAGCCTTCAGCTCCACCAATTCCTTTGGCGCCATTCTATACGGGGCTATGAACATTTGGCGCGCTTTGTAACAGTCTATATTGAATTCCACTTCCCGATCCGGAGGCAGACCGAGAAGTTCTTCTGAAAATACATCAGCGAATTCCTTTATTGTTTGAACATTCTCCACTACTAACTCCTTAGCCTCCAATGCATATACTCGAACTAGAAATGCCTCACAGCCCTTCCTGACCATTTTCTCCGCCTTCAGTGCCGAGACCACATTTGATAGGTACTCCTTCCTATTACCTATCATCACCACCTCCTCACCTTCCATTGTCCTCAACACCATGCGCTTAGCCGCGCAATCCAAACCGGCCTGGTACTTCACCAGCCAATCTATCTCGAGAATCAAATCGAACTCCCCAAATGGCAGTTCCATCAAATCAGCCAAGAACACGACCCCTTGAAGTTCTAGGGGTACATCCCTATATAGTTTACTTACTTTTATAGAGTGACCCAAAGGGCTTATCACAGTCATCTTCCTAGAAGTAATTTCAGAGTCTAGGTTCATAATTTCTACTATGCTACTAGCTACATACGAGTGCGTTGAACCCACGTCTATTAAAGCATTATAAGGACTTCCAAAGATTAGAAACGTACCGGTTATGACGTCCAGTGCGTCACCCTCCTCTCGACGCCTCGCTGAATAAACCAATCCAGGCTATCTAGCCTCTGCACCACCTGCACCTCTGCCCTGTGCTCCACGGCCTCTACCAGATCCATTACCTCCTCTAGCAGCACCATGGCCCCTCTGTGGCTGCTGAACATCCCTCCTGTTCTGAGCACGATTCTGATCCCCAGACTGCATTCTAGCTGCCCGCTTCGGACAATCCTTCACTCGATGTTCCATCGACCCACACTCAAAGCATCCTCTATTTCCAGTCCAGCATTCCCCCATGTGAGGCTTTCCACACCGAGTACATCATGGCGCCCATCGAGTATTATCGCAGAGAGGCCTAGCGACTTGATTCGCCCACTATATCTACCCTGTTTGCTTTGGTTCCTGCTAGACCCAGATGATCTAGCATTTCTTTTATTCCATCCCCTATCCTGATTTCGCCTCACTGACTGTTTAACCTCCTCGGCAACTTTAGCCTTTTCCACTAAGATCGTGAATTCTCTCTCCTACTATGGACCAATCAGCAGCCTAAAATTATCCCTTAATCCATCTTCGAATCTAATACACCGTTCATGCTCTGTAGCTATAATGCCCCGAGCATATCGGCTCAACCTTAAAAATTCTGCCTCATACTCCGATACAGATTTATTCCCCTGAACTAGCCTTAGAAACGACTTCCTTTGAGCATCAATGTAGCTAGACCCCACATATTTCTTCTGATAAGCTACCTTAAAATAGTCCCAAATAAGGTCATCCACTGCTGCACTATCCCGAACCGTGAGCCACCACTGGTATGACATCCCGGAGAAGCGACACTATACCTTTCAGTTTTTCCTCAGCTGTCAGATCCAAGTCATCCATAATTCGTTCAGTTGCTTCCAACAAATACTCAGCCGTATTGGGAGCCACCCCAGAAACACCTCGAAATACCTCGGCTCCATTGGCTCGAAGTCGTTCAGACACGAATTTTTGAGCTCCTGTACCCCCACCAGCTCCAGCCACTCTTTCCAGCACTCGCAGCATCGCCTAGGACACTATATATTCTCCCATTTGATCTTGATACTCCATACCAGCAGCTGCTAGTGGTGGTATTTCATTCTCAGACCCTTGACCCAACCTAACGGGCTCTGACATAGTCATTCGGCCTCTACCACGGCCACGTACATTATGACCTCGTCCTCTAGAACTCATCCTTCCGGGGTGTATTTATCTGATTAAGGAAATTTTTATGAATTAGCTTCTGTTCCACTTATTACCCACGAATAAGTTTTATGAAGAGTAATTCGGCAATGGTTCTTTCGATCACCACACAGTTTTAAGTTCAATTTCCTACCCTCATTCCACGAGCAGGGGCATTCTCGTCATATTTCTACTTGGGGTATTTCCGTAATTTTAACCTATCGGGGTATTTTGGTAATTTAAAAGGGTCAATTTGAAAACTTTTACAAATCGTAGATATTTTTAAAAAAATTTCCCAAAATCGGGGCGTTTTGGTAATTTCATAAACCAGGGGTATTTTCGTAATTTCTATAATCTAAATTTTTTTTCAAAATATTGTTCAAGGTGATTTTACAAAATAAGGGTATTTTGAATATTTTCACTTCGAGGGTACTTCGAAAATTTTCCCATACTGAGAGCATTTTGGTAATTTTACAAGTCAGGGGTAATTTGGTCATTTTTTTCAAATCGGGTATTTTAGTCATTTCTTAAATCAAAGTTACTGTGGCCATTTCAAAACCAAGGTTTTAGAGTGTTTCAAAACAAAACCGTCGGTCCATTTCGGGTTTTAGTTATGATGTTTAGCCTGTGAATAAGTCATCTTAGCCAGGGTAAACCGTCACTACACACCAGGTAGGATTCGGGTGAAGAGGAGGTGAGTCACTAGGACTGCTTAAATACCAAGCTCCTCCCTGAATACACTCCTAGACATGTGCACAACAGTTACCACACCTTTGGCTCAGTGACGTACTCACAAGTTTGCTTAGTGGATTATTAAGTCTTATGTACTTGAGTTGGGGTAGACTATTCCTAGGGTTCAATAATTCTTATTTACTAATCTACAATCCCGGAATACCCATTTTCCCAACATATAAATCACACAACAGTCAGAAGTACTTACCTGGGTGGATTGGTGCCGGAGACTCGGTGCCATGCTGTTCAACCTTCGTACCTTTTCCATAAAACTTTTCAAGTCTTAATTCAAAACATTTTGGGCCTCTGGCCCACATCCGAGCTTTTGAACTTAGCTCTGATACCAAAATTATAACACCCCAAACCCGGTTAGCACACCACAATCGGATCTAGCATGTCACAGAGTGAAAACCTTTTAAAACGAATGTTTGTCGGAAAAATTTTCTTAGAAAACCCTTTTTAGAAATCTTTGCTTACAGTCTAATTATTGTTACGAGTTCTTAGAACCCATTCAAGTTTTCTTTGTTATCATATATTAAGTGGTGTTACCCGATGGTAACGTTCTTTTTAAAATAATATTGAGGTATGATAGTTTTGAAAACATTGGGTTTTGCCGGTTAATTAATAAAATCATTTATCTCATATAGTTAAAATAATAGCAATAATAAAAATAACCAAAACAAATCTTAGCAGCCTTATTACATAACCCAAAAACTGAAATTTAATAAAAACAAAATAGTAACTAAGAGAACAAGTCCATCGAACATGCATGGCCACCTTGAGTCCTCCTGGCTCCATCTCCGCAATCTACTCATCTGCAAAATATAAGGGAAGGGGTGAGTCACCAAGACTCAGTGTATAAATCCCCAACCCGATAGTGTAACCACTTACACAAATTATCAGTAAAATCATGCAAACCATGCAAGACATGTAACCCATAACCTAGCCATCCAAACACCTTCAACTACCCCATGTGGTCAAACCCACTGGTGGTCAAAACCACTAGTAACCGTAGTCACAAATATATCGGTGTGGTCAAAACCACTGATGACCGAAGTCACAAATCAAGTGATGGGGCCAACCCATTGTGTGGTCAAAACCACTAATGACAATCCGTAAGGAATCTCGTGGGGCCAACCCACTTGTGGTACCAAACCAACGGGACAAGTCACAAATCGATATGTGGTCAAAACCATTTGGTGGTCAAAACCACTGGACTTAGTCACAAATTAAAATATCAAGACAGGCCAACCCGTCATGTGGTCAAACCACTTGTGACATCAAAATAAATCATTCCCCTCCTCTCATCAAACCCATCATCCTGTCATAACATACATGTCATAATATCGATTAATCATGCTAATATCATACACCATATAAAACACCCCAAACCCACCCAAAAAGCCTAACCGGATTTGGTATGTTCCTCGAGTAAAACTATAGCGAATTCTCATTTTTGTTTAAGAAAAACTTGATGATTTTGTAGAAAGCAGATTAACTTAACATTTTGTAAAGAGAAATTTATAGTTTTTAAAAGAAAATCATTACTTGTAGGAGGAATTGATAAATCAAAAGAAAACCACATTTAAGGAAATTACTTTAAAACATATATATATATATTAGTGACAAAAACATTTTGAATTATTATTTATCGAAAACCATTTAGTTATTTAATAGTTATTGTTCATGGCAAATAAAGGTAAATCAAACACAAAATTAAAGATAGTTTATAGTGGCCTTATTACAAAAATAGCAACCCATAATAAAGTCTAAATAATAAAATTAACTTAATAAGTTTAAGTAGGAAATTTTCCAAACTTCATTATTTGAGCATTGGCCACCTCGAAATCCTTGTTGACCCGATCCATCGCTTCTACAAATCATCTGAAAAGTTTATCCCACAAAAGGGTGAGTCATAAACTCAATGTATAACACATACATTAAAAAGCCCATTTTTCATAACACATTTATTCATAGGCCCATTTAAGTCATATTTGGCCCAAAAGCCCATTTAGCTCATATTTCGCTTAAAAGCCTGTTTAGCTCACATTTAGCTCAAAGGCCCATTTTCATAGCAGATCAAATAATAATCATTCAATATTACATGATTATGTACATGAAATGAAATGCAAGCCCGGCCCACCTAGATATCCATCCGCTACACACCACCCATACCAACCAACACACCGTGGGGATTAATAAATCGACCCTCCATCTGTTACACACCATCGAAGGCAGTTGCTGCAGTCAACATGCACATCGCCCTTATAATTTTGTGGCAAGGCCACCAGACAAAATTGTGACCGAAGTCACCGGATATCAAATATGTGACCGAAGTCACCGGATTTCAAATATGTGACCGAAGTCACCAGATTCACATATACGTGACCGAAGTCACCAGATTCAAATATACGTGACCGAAGTCACCATATTCACATATGTGACCGAAGTCACCAGAAATGTGGTAAAACCACCAGAATACTTCCTCCTTTATCAAATATACCCATATGCCCATGCACATACATATCAATAAATTTTCATGCTATTTACCCCATAGATCATAATATAGTCATACTTATCTCACATTTATGCATATAGCAAAATGAACAAAATATTGGGGTAAACATACCTGAATATCGTATACCACTGAATGGTATCCAAAATCACAATCATACACATGGTCATATAATCACATTTAAATATATGTAAATCTATGAGATTTTTAATGTAAGGTTACACACCTTGTGACAGTGAGAACAATACCCTCTCGCTCGTCAACACCTAATTAATTAACACACTTGGTTAGTATAACTATTTCTAACAAAACTACACTTATTGATGATGGATCTAAATCCTTACCCTCGGATTCTCGAATCAGATTATTTGTGGTTTTCTCCACTAGATGGATCAAAACCCACGATATTCCACCAACGTAAAGTGGTTCGGTTGTCCGCACTACTTCAAATAACCGATCCTCGTTAGCGGAGGGTCCACAACCCGTGGAAAGTCTCTAACGTCGATCTGACCCTTCGTTTGAAGTTTGATGGTAAAGGAATACCTCCTCTTTTCCAAACACTCAACCCGCCCTTTTCTTACCTATCTTGTTAGTCTCAAATCGCCCCTAAAAATACGATCGATTAGTAGTCTATCTAAAGAAATCGATATAACCAAAAAGGGATAATCTTACCTTGATGATTTGAAGATCACTTCTTAAAAGTTGTCTTCAACAAAGATCCTTAAAATCCTTTCCAAGGATTCGGCTTAGAGAAAAAAATAAAAGATTTATTTTTTAGATCAATTATAATAAAAAGGAATAATGAAAACTATTGACAAACAAAACCTTACTTTGATTCACTTGAAGGTTCGGCCTTGAACAAAAGAAGAAAGGAATTGATGATTCGACTTTAACAAAGAGAAGAGAAAAGATGGTGGTTTCAAATATGATGGTTTCGGTTTTGAGAGAAAGAAGAAAGAGAATGAAAATGAAAGAAGAGAGAGAAGAAGAAAAGGTGATGATGAAGAAAAGAAAAAGAGATAGGTTTAGAGACCTATGCACATTCGGCCAAGGGGAAGAAATGAAGAAAAAAGATAGTTCTTTGCAATTTGGTAGTTTCGGCTATGAGAGGGAAAAAGAAAAGAGAAATAGAATGAAAAGGAAGAAAAAGAAAATGAGAGAGAAAGCTTTTGGTGAAAGTTGAATTCGGCACTAGAGAGGAAGAAAAGAAAGTGTCTTCAAAAGTGACAATATTTTGGTATCAAAAGAAGGTAAAATTTTGAGAGGAAAAGATGAAATAAAGGTACCTATTTTGGTCAAAAATACAAAGGCCAAAACAAAGCAAACTTGTACCAAATGTCACTAGACAATTTCGGCTAAGAGAAGAAGAATATTGGACAAAGGAAAAATGCATAATTGACAACCTTTTGGTTAACTAAAACCTCCCTAATCCCATACCAAAATTCGGCCAACAAGGAAGCCAACATACTCCCCCTTTTTGCTCCACATTTCTTCCCTATCAACCTTAATTTTGCTATCACCATTAACCACTCCATTTAGCCCCTAAAACCGTCTAGGTTCATGGTCAAATGACCATGAACAAGCTCCCAAAACATTGCCCAATATCATGCCTTTTGTCCCCCTCATCTTATCATCCTTCATGATTCCATACCATAAGTTCTTAGCTTCCTTTTCATATGGTCAAATGGCCAAAATAAAGAATACTCATCCACTCTAGAATATTCTTGGCCGACACTAAAGGGAAGGAAACATAAAACTAAAATTTTTCCCATTTGCTAGCTAGGGGATTCGAACCTCTCTCCTCAAGCACTCATCCATGCATCCTAGCCACTTTGCCAATTACTCAACTTATGCTTAAAACTCCTTGTCATTAATTCTTAAGGCCTAACTTGCTTAGCTCTCTCTTAATTATTAGAAATTAAAAGTTTCACTAAGCATTCACTCAATTAATGAAGCTCAAATAACTTCCAAAATACACTCATTAATAATTAAGCATGCAACATCATTCAATTAATTAAGATGCATAACCCCTAATTATCAGGATGTTACACCATAGCATTTTTTTAGATCACAATGATGTGTACCAAGAATCACATAACAGGGGACTTGCCCGGAATCCAAGCTTATGTCCACACGACAAAGTCACTAATATCAAGGGTTAAACAGTAACATAATAAACAATCTTAACTAATAAAGCGTGTAAGTGTTTACACACCTGACTATTCGTAAAATCCCAAAAATATGCGTTTCTACGAAATCCCGAAACGTATGTCCTCACTGCACCTACAATCGGCCAATACCACTTTTAGATTTAAGCCATTCGGCTTATTCACAAATCCCAAAGGATGAATCGCACAAGGTTATTTTCTTACCTTAGTGTCGATTTGGTCTCCTACCAAATCCCAAAACCACACACTAAGTCCTCCTTGTAATCGGCTACACTAGCACACTCAAAAGTTAGCCTTCGACTTTTAATCAATTAAGGAATAGATCTTAAGATATTAATATGCTCACCTAGATCGACCACCAAATCTCGAAGGCTCTTTGAATTCGGCAATAGCCTCCCCTACAATCGGTTTTATCACTTCATTAGAGAATTAAAGGCCATTCAGCCAAAACATAATCTGAAAATAAAAGAGTTGACACCTTCTTACCTTAGTCAACAGATTCAGCTTCTATACACCAAAGATCGGCACACTCCAAAAAGTAAGGATTAGATTCAGCTCTTAATCCCAAAAATCCCTTTCTCAAAACCGATTAGTGAAGAACCCAAGAAGATCCACCCTTGTTGCTATTCGGCCAAAATAAGACAAGAGGAAAACTAGGGGATTTCAGCACAGAGTATGGTGAAGAGAAGAGAAGATTCGGCAATGAGTTTGAGAGAAGAGAAAGATAAGATGAGTGTGGTGATTTTGGCTTTAAGGTTTCAAGAAGAAAAGAGAGAGAGATGAGGGAGATGAAGGTTTCGGCTAGGTACTTTGAGAGAAAAGAAAAGAGAAAAGTAACACTAATGAGCCTAGGGGGACATTCGGCTATACCAAATGCTCCCTAAAATCGATAGCCCCCTTGCCCACAGTCCACTATTCGGCCAACTCTTCCAAGTGAGCCTGATACACTTCAAACTCCTCAATTCCCCTTATCTACATCCAATTGACTCCCTCTATCCTTATCCCGAAGAGTCCAACCTAAACACTCCTCCTTCTAGCTTGTGGCGTCAAAATGAATAAGCAGAAAAGAGATTTTTGCAGCTCGAACCTGAGCTCCCTCATCCATGCATGTGTCGTCACTCCTCTGACACCCTAGTGGCGCCTCCTTGCCACCTTTCCCATTAATTTCTTGTGTCAGCCTTCCCAAATAAAATTTCTTAACCCCTCTCTCCCTTAGCTCCATTTCCTTAAATGCCAAAATAAAATTATCAGCCCTAACTCAGGCCCAACTTAGGGTTATAACTAGACCCCAAACATGTTAAGTGAACATTATAATCAATTCATCACACGCAACACAAGCAAAACGCAGAACCCCATTTTAAGGATGTTACAGTGCGAGACCACAAAACCAAAGTAGAAATATGATTTTTATGATTTTTATGAGGCTTATGAGGTGATTCCATGATTTTGTTAAAATCTCATAGAGAAATTTTATTAATTAGTGATTAAATTGTCCATTAGGACTAAATTACAAAGATTAGAAAATATGAGATTCTAGAAGATTTGAGTATGAAATAGAATTATAAAATTACTAGAGGTCCTTATTTAGCAATTATATAATTATAAAGATGGACAAAATGGACATGGGAAGGAAAAATCTCAAGAAATGATCATTAATGGCATTTTTGTCATTTGGTAAATAAAAGAATTTAAAAGCAAAAAAATAAGTCAAAATCTTGTCCATCTTCTTCCTCTAGTGCCAAAAATTGCAAGGATCCATAGCTAGGGTTTCTTCAACTTTCAAGCTTGATAGTAAGTGCATCCTAGCCCCATTTTTAATGTTCTTCGTATTTCTGAGACCCTCGTAGCTCGATTTAGCTATTTCTAGCTATATTTTGAGCTAGGGTTTATGTCAAAAAATTTACCTATGTATGACATGCATGTATTTTGATGTTTATGGAAGAATATGAAAGTTTGATGTATGATAAACATCTTTTTCTAAGTGATTTTCATGAAAAAGGCATAAAAGGACTAAATTGTAAAAGTTGTAGAAATGGTCAAACAGGAGTGAAATAGTGGAAATTGAATGTTTTTATAGTTGAAAATATGATTTGACTAGGCTTGACATGCAAGAAAGTTGAATGAAAATCATTTTACGAGCCTAGAGGTAATAATGTAATTATGAAAAAGTTTTATGAGTCAATTTAGTCAATGTGTGTATTTAAAAAGTGAAATTATTATTATAGATCAAGAAACACGAAGCCTGGATCGAAATCGAGGCAAGAATAAAATCGAGGACTAAATTGAGCATCGATACACATTTTGAGAATCGATGTAAGTTTGTATGAATTTAAAGTTTCATAATGTTTCGATATTTGAAACTACTTAATATTATGATAATGTATGTTATTGCCATGAAAATCGAGTGATACAGCATCGATGAAGAAATGGTGGAAATAAGCTAAGTGAAATCCCAAATAGAGATTTGGAATAATGAGAATACTCTTATCATAGCATTGAATAAAGAAGGTCCCGTGTAAGGCCATGTTAGGGATATGGCCTTGACACCAAAGAACGATCTCGAATAAGACCATGTCTAGGACATGGCATCAACATCTATGTATGATCTCGTATAAGACCATGTTTGGGACATGGCTTCAACATCGAGTTATGAGATCCCATGTAAGACCATATCTAGGATATGGCATCCCCATCAATAGGTGATCCCATATAAGACCATATCTGGGATATGGCGTTGGCATCAAAATTTATGCATGATGAGTTTGAATATCCTACGATAATCTGATTAGTTCGTTGGCAAAAGAGCTAAGTATATAAAATGGTTTAAAGCCAAAACTATTTATGAATGATCTTGAGCTTCTTTCATGATTAAGAATGATGAAGATTTGAGTTTATGCTCATGTTAGTTTATGTGCTAAGTTATGTGATAAGTGATACAAGTACCATGAGAAAATACAAGTTATATACCATAATGTAACATGAGATGGGTAAGAATAAGTATGAATAAGTATGGATGAGAATGTTTAAGCATTTGAGACCTATGTTGCTATTGTTTCAATAGATGGATGAATTTAATGAAAGCAATTATGTTGCTTTAGAATTTCATGCAAACTTACTAAGCTATATGCTTACCCCTTTCTTTTTTATTTTTCCTTGTAGTTTTGCCAAGTTAGCTTGGGGATCATAGAATGTCAGAGCTCAGATCACACTATCAACCGTTCTTTTGGTATAGTAAAGTTAATTCATTTTGAGTATGGCATGTATAGAAACTTGATCATTTTGTGTCATGTCATATTTGAAGGCCAAAGGGTTGGCTATTAATGTTTTACACTCATTTTGTAAAGGGCCATGGTGAATAGGCCAATATTGTCAAGTTTATGTCATAAAGTTGATGAGCTCAATGAAATGAATGTCCATGTAAGTAATTGAGTAAAATATGGGTGGAATGAATGATAATTTAAGGATTCTTACTAGTTTAATGTTGCTATGTTATGTGCTACTTGAGATGAAATGAATGAGTTTATGTTTCAAGGTGGCAAAAAAGGCTTGGAAAATAGCCTCTAAGTGTCCACACAGGTAGACACACGGGCGTGTCTATAGGCCCTGTATGACACACGGTCAACCCCATGGGTATGTTAAGCATTTTAATTACGACGAATTGAATTGTCACCTTGGCCAAAGACACTGGCGTGTGCCTAGGTCGATGCTTCTTAAAGGGTTGCTGTCGTCATAAATAGAATACCCCTAGTTTTTACACACGGGTGAGGACACGGACGTGTCTAGGCCATATGAAGGACACAGACTATTGACACGGGAGTATGTCCGACCGTGTGAAAACTCCTATAGGTTTGAAATAAAAATAAATTCTACATGGGCTAAGGACATGGGCGTGTGAGACCACATGACCTGCCCACACGGGCGTGTCCCAAGTCACACGGGCATGTGACCCCTATTTAGGCAAAATTTTCAAAGAATGTAAAAGTTTCCAGTTGGACTCCAAAACCTTTCGGATGCAGGATTAAGGCCTCATAGGCCTAAGAAACGTATGTTGTAAGTAAGAAAGAAAAGTTAAGATGGAATGAAATTTTATAGCCCAATATTACATGTTCAAGCAAGGTTAAGCATGGTAATGCCTCGTATCCGGTGCCAGCGTCGGACACAGGTAAGGGGTGTTACAACAATGGTAATTTGAAAGATTGGAACACCGTTTCCATTTACTGAAAGTATGTGATTATTGAGGATATGCTGAGCATGTCAAATGAATGTGAAAAGTAATGATATATGATAATGTATGAGATTGTGTGACATATTGCATATGCATTGGGTTGGGATTTTGTGGTTGACGGAGGAGTTCCATGGAGTCCGGCAAGATATTAAGTCTGCGTTATTCGTAGTCAGTGCACTGCACCTGGAGTACCGAGAGGATTGGCGATCTTATCGCATATTATATGTTATTGGAGATTGTATCGCACTATTTGATATCTGACAGATTTTCTACATTATTGATTATTCAGTGGTTTTACAACATCGAGCTATGCTCATAATGTTTTGGAGTTTGGCAGACAGGTTCTGGGGAATTCGTGGTGTGTAGCGGATGGTATGGGTGGGAACCTTTTTTTGCATTGCATCATGCTAACGACATATTTGAATGTTATTGATTTATGCTACGTATTGTATTGTGTTGTATTGAATGGTATCAAAATTAATGATTGTTACTCAAATGAATGATGTATCATACTCATACACCGGTTAACATTAATTTTATAATGGCTATGATGATATGAAATTCCTCTGATGATTCTGCTTTCTTCTGTTAAAGCTAATATGTTTCATTGTACTTGATATTTGTATCCGTTTAAATAATTGTTTGACTCATAATGAGCTTTTCATAAGCTCATCCCCTAATAGTATTTAACTTTTCAGGTAAATCTCAAAATTAAGACCGAACTCAACATTTGAAGAATCACCTTGGACCACAGATTATTTTTTTAAATAAGTATTAATTAGTCTCTATTGGTTTTGGCTTGTAATTTTTAATTATTTCTGATCCATGGTGTAATGCCCCAAAATTTCTAATTTTATTATTTTGAAAATTTGATACAAATATCTGTCAGCTTTAGTGGTTATGTGTTCTGGGAGTGATTGGGAGGTCCCAAGTTCAAGCCTTCGCTTGGGCAAATTTTGGCATTTTGAATGAATTAGGCCTTACCCTTGTTCAGTAGGCTTTTATTTGATTGTTGGTAAAAATATATTAGAATGGGTCTGCTGGTCTGGTGGTTAAGTGGAGTGTTAGTGTATAGGAGGTCCTATGTTTGAGTCCCTACGCAAGTAGGGGAATTAGTTTTTGCTTGAGGCGTGTGGCATGGTGGAGTTCAAATTAAACTGGACTACTGAGTAGTTGTGTTTTAGTGGGTTAATAAGAAGTGTTTTTAGGAGATTATCAAAATAAGATTTTCTTCTTATTAGTTTCCTATTTTATTTTTTCACAACAAATTTTCTAACGTTAGACTTTTGTTTCTCTATCGTTTCTTCTCCCTTCTTTGTAACACCCTAAAATATAGGGTCTTTAATTTTTCATGTTCTGACAAATATTTTGTTTGCTTTAATGGCTAAGTGATTTGGGTGTGTTTTGAGGATTTTAGGAAGCCTGGGTTCAAGTATGGCCTTTGGCAAAATTTTGATTTTTGCTCTTTTGGAAACCTAGATGTTAGCCTAAAAGGCATATATTAAGTTGTGTTTGTTTTATGACACAAGAGATCTTGTGTTGTGGTGGCAAGTGGCGTGTTGGGCATTTAAGAGGGAGTGGGTTCGAATCCCATGGCATGCAAAAAGGGGGTTTTATTTTAAACCTCTGTGGCATGAGAGGTAGAGTTTGATTCAAACTCTGCAGAGGTGGTTGGAGACTTGGTCATCAAATTTGAATGGATTTGAATGGGAGGTTGGGAGCAAATCGAGGAGAAATCAGTGAAGATTTTGAAGGAGTTTGGATGTGAAGGGAGTCATAGCCGAATGGGAAATCTTGGGTAGTGGATTCAGCTATGGGCATTCATTTGGTCCATTTTTGGCATTGTTGTGAGAGTGTAGAAACTAGAAATCCTCTCTGTTACTTTGGGTTTTTCTTTTTGTGCATTTTGGGATTTACTCTTTTGTGGCATCTCATGAGCATTCCTGACCATTTGGGTCTTTATCTTTTTAACTCTATTTCTCTTCTATTGTCCACTTTTTGCCCAAACATAAACATCAAGTGCGGAGTTCTCCCTTGAAGCTTTTCTTCCTTCTTCATTTTTCTCTCTTCCAATTTGGCATTCTTTTCTTCTTTTTTTAGTTTTGGTCTGTCAATTTTCTTCTTCATTGATCAGTTCCAATTGGGAGTGGCTTTAGCAGAAGGCGAGTTACTAGATTTCTTCTTTTTTTTTTCTATTCCTTCGATATGTCCAAACTCCCTTCTTAAATGTATGCTCTTTTCTTTTATGTTCTCTGTTGGCCGATTCTCTTTCCCATCATGCTTGGTAGTTCCTTTGGTTCAAAGAATTCCATGAGGAGTGAAAACGTTCGCTCATCTCACTATCAAAGGTAAAGTTGAAGGCTTGTAATTTCTCAAGTGGTTGGCCGAATGTTACTTTCCCCTTTTTGGGGGGAAGTGTTGCGTGTTCTTCCTTTAGACTAATGTGTGCTAAACCATGGTTTTAGACCATCGGGGCTGACAGGTTGTATTTGTAATGCACTTACTCATCAAAGTGGAGGGTGACCAACTCTAGCCTGCGATCTAAGGGAAATAAACCAATTAGCGATCAGTTAAGGTAAGTATGGATTTTCATTTTGGGCTTGGACAGTTATTAACCTTATTGGTTGTAAATCTAATACGATATTTTGGTTGATTATAGGATTCACAGAGTGTGGATCTTAGCTAGTTTTGCTAATAGGTGTGTATTTGTATGCGGTATTCGATGATCGGCTGAAAAGCCGAAAGTATGTGTTGGTTACACTGTTATGACTGTAGATCGGTAAAATGCTGAAAAGTCAGAAATATGGCGTATGATGCCACATGAGCGTGCGATTGTGCGTGTGGTGAACCGAGCCTATGAACATGGACGTTAGTCTGTAGAGGCCACCACGAGTGCTCTCGTGGTCTTGGGCGGTACTGGGCCTCGTTGGGCAGAGATGGGCCATGTGGGCCTAATGGGCTCCTGGGCCTATGTGTGTAAAATCCACGATAAGTGAACAATAATGGATTGGGCTGCAAAGTTCGTACAACCGTGATGAAATTTAGGCTGAATGGGCCACATAAGTGTGTGGGCCCATTGAGCCGAGTAATGGGCCTTGGGCCCAATTATACTATTTTGGCCATATAGGTTATACGGGTCATTTGAGGTGACTGTAGGCCTTTGGAAAGGTCGTTAATTGTACCGAGACCCTAGGGAGTAAAATGAATGGAATACCCCTAATGAGTAAAATGACTGAAATACCCCTAATAGTAAAATGACTAAAATACCTTTAATGAGTAAAATGACTGGAATACCCCTAATGAGTAAAATGACGAAAACACCCCTAGAGAGTGAAATGATCGAAATGCCCTTGTAGGGTAAAATTACCAAAATGCCCTTGTAGGGTAGAATTATCGAAATACCCTTATAGGGTAGAATTACCGAAATACCCTTGAGGGGTGAAATTACTGTTTTACCCATAACCAACGAAATGACCATTATACGCCTAGTGGTAGTTTAGTTGATGTGTGTATAATATCTATATGACTGGTTATGAATATGACATATTGCATACATGTAATATTTATGACACGACATTCTGCATTGGGGTTGAGATTCTAATTTGGAGGAAGTACTGTACTAGTGGCTCTGCCACGTTTTTACTGTTCTAGTGGCTTCGCCATTTATTTTGATTTTAGTGGTTGGGCCATGTTTACTGTTGCTAGCATTTTGTTGCTTTACTATTAGTAGCTATGTTGCGATATTGGTGTGTTGGCTGGGTGGGTCGACTTAGTCCCCACATGGTGTGTTGGTTGGTACGGGTAGTGTGTTGGTTGGATTGGGTTGGGTTGCATCTCTATTCTGTTACTATTTTAGGCTTAGACCCACACTACTACTATATATGGCTAAAGCCCAGACTAATCTACTACTGTATAGGGCTTAGGCCCAGTCTATTTCTTCTTGCACCAATTATTATTTGACTGATAGGAGATTACACACTGTGTGTTCGTAAACTCACCCTTTCTTTTAACTGTACAGGATAATCCCCAGCCGTAATCGATTTGGAGCCACGAGGAACTCGGAGGTGGCCACGTGAACACTGATTTTTCGCTTGAGACTTAAATATTTAATTTATATTTGGGTTTGATTATGTAATAAGGCCATTTGAGATTTAACTTTTTATTTGGTTTTAACTTCTTATTTCTCCCTGCTAGATTAGGAAAAATGGGTTTTTCAAAATATAACTGTTTCCCAAGAAAATCACGCATTTCAAACTTTAAAGTTTACAATTAGAAAAGCTTCCACGGTTTTTAATTTGGAATAATTAACTTGTAACATGTTTTGATTTTACAACACCAACGTTTTCTATAGAAACTAATTAAAAGAGATTTAAAATTTAGTCACAAACTTTCATCGACAAGACCAGTTTTCAAATTAACACTTCGATGTGACACATCAAATTCGGTCGTAACGTCTAGGCTGGGTTTGGGGTGTTACATTTATGTTCACTTTTGGTTTTTTTCCCCTTTGGCCAAATCTTGTTTCTTCTCTTTCCCTTCTCTTTTCGTTTTCTTGATTGGTTCATCTCTAGCTCTATAGCCAAAATTCTCTTCTTTTTTGCCTACTCTTTTCATTTCTATATATTTTTATGTGAGTCATCTCTTTGGGTGCAACTTTCGAATTCATCTGATTTGGTAAGTGGAATTTTCCCCTTAGTTATCGTATTTCGATTAGGCAATTAACAAAGGGTTCGTTTTACTCTCGTTTAGGTGTTGTTCAAAGGTTTTAAGCGGATATTCCGGTGTGTGGAGACGACTGATTATCGGATTCATCGCGGTAAGTTTTCAAATCATCGTTGGTTCAGTTTCTCGAGTTTTATGTTTGGGATATTTGGTTTGATTGACGAATTAAGTGATTAATCTGGAGATATGTTGGTCGATTTTTAGGTTTAGGAGGCTTAGAAGTGCTTACACATCATAAATGATACTAGGTGTGTACCCAAAACACAGAAAATGGGATTTGATGAAAAGCTGAAATTGCTTACTATCGAGAAATAAGAGAAATAAGAGAAAATGATGCGAGAAATTGTAGAGAAAGGAAATAAGGGTGTTATAAACTTGGGAATACACATTTTGTACTAAAATAGTTTTGAACAGTAGCAGTAGTCTAACTTTGAAAAATCATCAAAAATAGTGGGAATTGAGTTAGAGGTTGAATAAAATATAAAATTAAATTTTATTGAGTCTAGTTTTTCATGGAAGAAACAGTGTAAGCAATGGAATTGTAAATCATGAGATATAATAATTTTTTTGAGATAAGAATGATTTCGGGTTCCCCTATTCTGACTTAGGAAAATAATCAAAAATTTTAAAAAAATAATTATGAGCTTAAATTTATATTTTTAAATCCTTACTGAGTCTATTTTTCAATAGAAACAAACAGAAACATCATCTAAATTCCGTACTAATCCGTACTAAGAGATAAATAATTTTTAGTAAGGAAAGGATGAAACTGTCAAATAGCAGAATAGGGATAACTTTAAAGATTTTACTGTACTTATTTGATAAACTATAAATCTGGAAAATTTTATGGTAGAAATATATTTGAGTCTAATTTCAAAAACATCAAACAGATCTTAATTTGGAATTTTGTAGCTCAAGATATAAATAATTTAGTGATAATGAGTCAAGTAAATAGCTTTGAATGAACATATAAGTAAATAGTGAAAACATATATGAGTATTGAGCTAGCATGGGTTACTTTAAAAATGGATCACACGGCCAAGGCCAATTTGGGCCGAGTGGGCCACATGGGTAGATCACATGGGAATATGGGCCCATTTTTACCAAAATGTTTTTAAGGTTGCACAGGTCGGCCAAGTCGACCGTGAATCTACTGTAGGGTCGATAAGCGCTACTTAGACCCCTAAATGGGTGAAATTGACTGAATGATATCTGTACTAGGCATGTTAATATCTAAACTGAATATATGTACTGAATTTGCATAATAGCATGTCATCCATTATGTGTTGCATCGCATTGGGTTAGGGGTTGTTATTCGGAAGAAGTGTACTGAAAGGCTTTAAGCCTAATTTTCTGGTAGCTCAGCTAAAAACTACTGTATTGTGCCGCATTCAGTACTACTTGGAGTGTAGGGATGGGTGGGTTGATTATATCCCCACATAGAGTGTAGGGTTGGACGGAGATGGTGTGTAGAAGCTGGTTGGGTAGGATTTTGCTACTGCATAACTGTTACTGCTACTGATACTGTGATGGGATAAGGCCCTACTACATTTTGACACTATACTAAGGTGGGCTAAGGCCCAAACTGCCACTAACACTGAAAAGGGCTTAGGCCCAAAACTGTTTAACTATGCACTGTGAATACTGATTGTTTGTTTGTTTCTACGGGATTACACACTGAGTTTATGTAAACTCACCCTTTTTTGTTTAATGTGCACTGGTAATCCCCTAACTTAGATGGATCGGTGCGACGGAGGACTCAGCGGTGACCACAGTAATTTTTGGACTTCATGGTTTTCAATTTACAAATTATGATTTGATTATTATTGATTATTTGGGTTGTAATTTAAGGACCCTCTGAGAATTTGGTTTTAAATTTGGGTTTGTATTTAATTATTTTACTTTATGGATTTATACCTGCTGGTCGTAGAAAATTCGGTTTTCAAAAAGTTAAAGTAATTTCTAAACGCATGATCACCTAAACTATTTTATTAAAGCTTCCCTAACGAGGGATGTTTCAAAAAAAATGTTTTAAATGAATAAAAATGACTTCTTAAGTTCTAACAAAGGTTTACTAAAGATAATAACATGAAATGTTTTCATTGTAACAACGAGGTTTCAAAAACACTATTGTGTGACATTGCCAAATACGGCCATAACTTCTAGGCTGGGTTTGGGTGTTACACATGGCTTGGTAACTTTTCGTTTGGGGATTTTTGCATTCATGAATTACTCAAGCATAATAACCGGATAATGCATGATATCGAGCTTAAGTAAAATTTGATACTGCTCCCAAGTTTTCACTATATTGCAAAGGAACCATTTTTGAAAAACAAATCGATAAGGCAACTAATTTTCCAAAATGACTTAAAAATTTTTTTTCGCGGCATTAGTTTAACTTTGAGTTTTTTTAAAGAAGAATGACAAGCAAACGGTTTTTCTAAAACAACACTGTCAACAATAAAATGAATCTTAAGCATACACTACCTAATGAATGAATGCTTTTAAGCTAACTCGAAGTACAACTACGCTTTTCTCTAAAATGAGTTTATTTAAAGTCTTAAAAAGTAACATAAGTTAGCTTAGCCATCTCGGTGGCTAATATAGCCTTCTCAATCTAGCTATAACGTCTAGGCCAACTTTTGGAGGTTACACCACATGTAGAGATGAGAGTAGAGAAGCTAGAAAAAGAGACTACTAAGCCATGTTATTGCAACAACAAATCTTTGCCGTAAACTCATGAAAGTGAATAAAAATATAGATCAATTCCAATCTCTTAACATAATGTACATATGGTATAAAGCATAAATATATTTAAAAACTAATGCTCATGTAAGAAAACACAAGATTCTATTACAGTAAAGCTCAAGATTGATCAATATTGACACAAAAGAATGAAAATGACCATTCAATAGAATCCAACAACAAATTAAAAACATAACAAAAGCCACAAAAAAGAAGTTAGATAATTACAAGCTTCTTCGGTGTTCCTTGAAACCAAATTAGTAATATGTTCAAGTCGAGCACCATGTTGTTGAAGAACTTCTTCCATAATCAATATTACAGCGATTTGTGAAATTGACTCTAATGCCATTTTTTAGCAAAAAATACAAAATATGCCACAAAATTTTCTTTTCAAACTTTTGATTCATCTTAATTTTTTTTTTAAAACATTTTTTTAAAAACCCAAATAGTAAAAAAAAATCTATTTTTCTTTTCTAATAATGAAAAACTGCTGTCAAAAAACAAAAGAGGTCAAAAACGGAGAACCTACAACTTTTAAAAGCATAAATCATTTTTGAGAAAATAGCTTGGCATGAGTAACTTGATTTTATGTAAAAATTAACATGAATAAAACCAAATTATAATATTAATAATATTTTTATTTTAATTTAAAAATATTAAAATATTAATCTCAAATATTATAACTTTCAATATTATTAACATACATATTTATATTTAATAATATAATAATTTATTAATATAATTTATAATTTAATAAAATTATTTAATATTATAAAATTATTTCAATGTTTTTTGGAAAATTTTATAATAATAAATATATATTACAAGTTTAAAGTATAAAATATGAATATTCTAATAATATAAATATAAGTATTTATTCAAATAAAGTTTAATTTCATTTATCGCTTCAAACTCCAATATATCTGTAACAATCCATATCTGGTCCGGTCACCGTCACGAGCTATAAGGTTTTACAATAATTAAAACTTTTACATAATTAATATTTCAAATCAAACATAATCAAAATAATTCATAAATAATCATTTCCATGCTTTTCAAACAATTTGAGACCTAAATTGAGTTTGCTGAAAATTTTAAACAAACCAGGATCAAGTCTGCATTAAATTGAAACTTCTATGGAATTTCAAGCAAAAAAGTGAAAACATGGGTCACACGGTCGTAAAGCCAGGCTATGTGAAGGAGGCCAGCCCGTGTGACCCCAAACGTGGTCGTGTGGCTGCCCCATAAGCCCGTGTTCCCAGCGTCACACGGCAATGTCCCCAGACTGTGTAACTCTTTATGCTTGTGTGAACCAACCTGCAATAGAAAATAGTGAGACGCACGGCCATGTGACAACCCATGTCCCAGGACATGTGTTCCTAAATATGATTTAAAAATCAAGGAAACTTTCACATTTTACTTGGATAACAAACCCTACCTAAAGCCAAACATTTTTTTACCTTCAAATGCATTCAAACAAGTTCAAAGCATAACAAAACATACAACCTAAGTATCTTTATTTCAAGATTCATTTCAATTATCCCTTTTCACATTTTATAAATCATCAAATACTTCATATAAACACTTCATATAATCATTTATATATCTATTTCCATATAAACATTTCATATAGCTATTCCACAATCCATTTAACACATAATCAAAATGTATAAATTCATTCATTAGAACATGTACCTATATTACTATCCTATACAATACAAACCTCATAAGGTTAGTAAATGTAACAATGAAGTATACAATTTCCAACATATTATAGAACCTATAATAATAAATATGTCATGAACACATTTCATTCATCACATAATAGTTATACATTTCCTTTCCGTTCAAAGTGATCATACCAAAGATATTAAAACTCACCTATATAAATCATATAACCTTTTACTTAATTATAAAACATACAAAGTTTGAAACTAACAACTCTTACCAATATACCACCGTTTCAACTTTCCGAAACATTTAGACATGAATAATCCATATCCTTAAAATACAACATGATGAATTATCATAAACCAAGTCATCGTTATAATAACATCTTATTTCAGATAATCGAAAGGATAACACTTATTCGAGTTAACTATTCAAACTTTCACTGACTCACGATGCTGCTCACACAAACTTCAGAGTATTTACAACACATGCCAAATCTCAAGCCATCATTACGGTCTGTCTCATCGATACATAGTATCTACTAAATAACCACTAGCTCAAGCCCTGCTAAATGATCACCGGCTCATAGCCTGCTAAGTAATCATCAGCTCAAGGCATGTTAAATAATCACTAGCTCAAGGCCTGGTAAATAATCATCGGCTCAAGACCTATTATTCAGGTACATCAAGAACTCACAATATTCATTTATTATTTATTTTCTAATCATTCACTAGATAATAACAACATTAAATCTAATTATAATAAATCATGTAATAAGTAAAAATCATTATAAACATGAGAGTAATATCAAGCACTTACCTCATCAAAAATAGTTGTAAAAATGAATTCGACGACTAATCCGACACATTAACTTTTCCTCGATTTAGATCCATTTGGTTCCTTTCTTGATCTAAAGAGTAATTTAATTCATTAAACAGTTCAAGTAACTCAAAATATCTAATTTAAACTTATAATCCATATTATTATGAAATTAAAAAATTAAACCAATGTTTTACCTCTTATGCAATTTAGTCCCTAAACCCGAAACTTCAAATTTACCATTTTCTTAACCATCAACAAAGGTAGTTGAATTTATCTTATCCACATATCAGCCCATAATCATCAAAATTTTACATAAAATCCCATAAAATTTACTTTTTAATAATTTAATCCTTTAACATTAAAGTTACTAAAAATCACTTAACAAAATACTTTTATTTATTAACAACCAAGCTTAACAGTTTATAATAAAACTTCAAAAACATATCAAATTCGTCCATGGCATAATTTATAATATTTAAAAGTTTTACAAATTAACCCCCCGGGTTAGCTAGATTAAGCTAATACGAGCTTGAAAACATAACAATTACTAAAAAGGGACAAAATTACTCACTCTGCATGAAGAATCAAGCATGACCGAATGCTTAGGTTCCTTTTTCATGGAGAATTCATCTACTCCTAATAGTAATGTTAAGTTAAATTTTAAGTTTAATATGAACTTACTAAGCTTTACATAAGCTTACCCTATTTGGTTTATCTTCTTTGTAGATTGTCGGACTCTTGCTGTCGATTGGAACTTTGTTGGAGATCACACTATCCGGCAACTCTATCGGTAGTTAATTGTTTATTTTGGCTCGATTATAAGTGGCATGTAGATAAGGTTTGGTAATGTATGGTTATAAGCATTTTGGTCATGTTTTGTGTGTCATTTAATGTATGAAGTATGTATTTTGATGTAAACTTAAATGTTTTTTTTTAGTTAGTTGTAGTGTGTAATGATATAGTCTTGATTTGCTACCTAAAGGAATTTTGAATGGTTGAATTGGTATATATGATTTAGGTACCTTAATGAACTTTGATTGGAATTATGCTAGTATTAGAAATAATGATGCAAAGTAATTGTTTTGATATTAATCTTATGGTATGAAAGGTATCGAATGCAAATGGTTAAATTTTGAATTGTAGTTCCATTGGTGGCATATTAGTTAGGCACTTAGGTTGGGTGATATATGATGTGTTTTGGGAAGTTTTGTTGCATTTTATGCAGGTTTAGTGGTTGGTAATGGTATGACTTGTGGCTTTAATGAATTAGGTTGAAATTGTTTGTTTTAGAAGGCACTTTTGGGCACACAAGGCCTAGTAACACGGTCGTGTAACACTAAATTACATGGGCACAGAGAGTTACACAGATTGGTTACACAGCCATGTTCTTGGGCCACATGGCCTGAGCTCTGTCACACGGCTTGGCCACTGGCCTTGTGACCCCTGTTTACACGATTTGCCTATTTTTTGTAAAAGTTTTAATTTAATCCAGAATTGTTCCCAAATTATTTTAGATGTTATATAAGCTCGAATTAGGTTTTGATATGATTTAATAACATGGAAATGATAGCAATTAATTATGAAATTATCTTTTTGGCAATGTTTGATTGGTTGGTGAACAATGTTAACATTTTATAGTTGTAATATCTGATAGCTCAAGTCGGGTGATAATTGAGTGAACAATGAAATATTTATTTTATTATTATTTTAATTTATACAGTATGATTGAGTGACTGTGTGAAAATTTCGTTAAGAAATTTCATTGTTTGAATGGTCAATTTGATAAAAAGGACTAAATCGCGTAAAGTGTAAAAGTGAAGTTCTATTAGCTAAAAGTATCTAATAGTTATAGAACCTTAAAGTTAAGGTCCTTAAGTGATAATTAGATCATTTTTATCTTGGTTGGACAAGTATGGATAAGTATTAAGATATTTTTATGTTTTATAAACAAGGTTAATTTTGGTATTTAGAAATTAAGTTGTAATAAATAAAAACAAAATAAAATACTCACTTAATGTTATCATCTTAAATAAAAATTCATAAGGGAGAAAGCTATTTTCATTTTTAAATTTTGGCAACCCTAATCTCTTCAATTAGGTATGTATTTTGACTCAGTTTTTAATGATTTCTATGTTTTTGATATCGTTGCATCTAGTACTAGCTAGCCCAGGGACTAGTTTGCAAAACTATTAAAGATTTTGAATGATGCTATTGATGAATACATGAGTATTGTGATGTTTGATGATAGATTTTGAATAGTTGGTGATAGTTAAACAAGTTTTGTTAAGTGATTTTGAGTAAAAATACAAAACAAGGATTAAATTGAGAAATGTGTAAACTTAGTAGTTAAAATGTGAAATAAATGAGAAATATGGGCTAATATGAGTACTAGAGAAATTTGGCTACCATGGGTGGTGACTAAATTGCATGAATTTGTGATTTTATGAAATAAAGACTAAATTGTGAAAATGTGACACTTAGGGGTAAAAGTGTAAATGCCCTTAAAGAGTGCTTTTGACTAAATTGAATGAATAGATGATTAAATAAGTTAATTTTGAATATAATTAGATCAAGAAAAGTAAAATACGAACTTGGATTGGGGAAAAGATAAAGTTATCGACTAATCGACTCAATTCACCGTTTTAACATCCGAGGTAAGTTCATATGTTATAATTTCATTACAAATGCACTTTATATGATTTGATATAGCATGAATTGTGATTATGTGATTACGGACAAGTTCAAAATGATTTGATGATGATTCGACAGTTGAAATCCCGTTTGAACCTTAAGAATAGTTTAGGATGCTAGTAACATGTCATTAGGTATACTTTGAATTGGCTTTGGGCCATGTTAATAGCACTTCGGGTGTGAGATATACCAATTTGGCTTTGGACCAAGCATATCAGCTAATTTGGGTTCAGGCCATGATATTAGAATTTCGGATAAGTTACCTTGATTTGGCTCCGGGCCATGGTATAGGTACTTATCGTGTGAGACCTTGACTATCCGACTTCTATTCTAAATGGTTCAACGGGTAAAAGAAGAAAGTGGTTGAATGTGAGATTGGTACGAGATGGTATAGGTATGTACGAAAATGAATTGAGTATTGAAAACTATGAAATTGATGAGTTCCTTGGTAAGTTATATGAATGGTCATTTGATAGCTTGAGATTTAATAGAATTGTTGTACATTGTTTTCCATTATATGAATGATTAATGAATGATGATAGTTGCTTATTGTTAACATATGAGCTTACTAAGCTATATAGCTTACTTTGTTGTTTTTCTATGTTTTATAATGATTTCAAAGCTAGCTCGGATTCGAGGATCGTCAGAGACTTCACCCCACTATCCACTAATTCTTTGGTACTTTTGAAACTATGTTTTAAGTATATGGCATGTATAGGTATTTTAAGTCATTTTTATTATGTATTGATAAAGATTTTGGTCATTTATAATGGCTTGTAAATGTATATGTTTTAGTTTATAAATATAGCTATGAGATTTGGCTTAATTTGGTGGATTTGGTTACGTGTTTTGTGTGCATATATGGTTGATATTGTGTTCTTGGATGGATATGTGAATGACCATATTATAAAGTTTGTGGATTTGGTACCTTGCATGTGAATTGGTACAAAAAGAGTTATGTTAGGTAATGGTTTAACTAGTTGATTGGTATCTATATTTTAGTAGGTTTTGTTGAGTAAAACTTGGGATATAAGCATGTTGGTTATTATTATTTGAAATGGTATGAAATTATCTTGAATGTCGCTAGAATAGATGTTCAATTGTGCTGTGAATTGGTGCCATTTGGGTTTCTTTGGTACATGAGATTATGGGTGGCAAATTGGCTTGGTAAATAGCCTATTTTTGTCCACATAGGCATGTGTCTCAACCATGTGTGACACACGATCATGATACATGACTGTGTGTATGCTCCACACGATGTCACACACGGCGTGTGATTGGTCGTGTGGCACAAGTCAGTATACTCTCCTAATTGGCACATGGCGTATGACTTGGCCGTGTTGCATAAGTCAATATATGCTCGCTGTTTGGCATGGCCTAGCACACGACCTAGTGCTGTAACATCCTAAAAATTAGGGGTTTGTGTTTTCTGCATAATTGCATGTGTTGGGCTTGTATAGTTAGTTATTTGAGGGTGTTTGGGGGCTCTAGGGAGGCCTAGGTTCGAGTTTGAGCTTTTGAAAATTTTTGGTTTTTGGTCCTTTAGGGGAGAGGGCTTTTGAAGCAGGACTTAAGTAAATTTGTGGGTGTTTAGAAGCACAAGTGGAGCACATGGTGGAGTGGAGTGCCGTCAAGTGGAGAGCATAGAGGGAAGGGGTTCGAATCCCACAAGCTGCATATGGAAGCTTTTATTTTATGCTTTGGGAGAGGAGGAAGCAGAGTTGGGATCAAACTCTACTATAGGAGTTGGAGAATGGGTCAAACAATTCAAATGGGTGAAGGAGAGGAATTCTAGTAGAAATAGTGGAGTGGATCAAGGAGTGGGGAGAGTAGGAGAGTGTGCCGTGAGAGGGGACTCAATCTAGTCAATTTCGGCTAGGGAGAATGTTAGGCATTTTGGGTAGTGTTGGTGGCCGAATTCTCACTTTGCTTTCCTCCCATTTTCGGCTTTTATTTTTTGTCTAGAGCATTTCAAGTCCTTTTCTTTTGGTACATTGCTTTCTTCTTCTATTTGTGCACTTTTCTGCCTTTCGTGCACTGCTCTCTCCTTTGCTCATAGCTATTCAATTTGTTCCATTTTTCTTTCTCCTTCTTTCCTCTTGCTAATAGCCGAATAGGCAAGTCTCTCTTCTTCCACACCTATTTTTAATTCCATCATTCGTTCGTAGTTGCTACTCTTGGTTTCCAAATCTCTCTTTCCCATTCGGCTTTTCTCTGGTCAAAGGTAACAGTCTCTTTACTCTTATTTTCTTTCTTCCCTCTCTTTGCTTTGCCAAAGTCGAAACTCCTAACTTCAACTCCTTATTGCCTAGGCCAAATCTACTTACCCTCCTCCACACCAAATTCCTTTTGGTTCTCTTTTGGTGAGGGCCAAAACACTTTGTTGGTCAACTGCCGATTTTGTATGGTACTTTGGTAAGGGTAAAGAACTTAAACACTTTCTTATTTTGTTCTAGAAAGATTTTTGTGGCTGCTTGGGTAGGAAATTCAGTCTCTTTCTTTTCTCTGTGGGGGGTCGAATGTTGGATGAGTACTAACGCTCTTTTACTCATCAATCTTTGTTAGGGTCTTGATTTTCGTAACCAAGGGGATAGGGCCGAACACTAGGTGCACTGAAGGAGATCGCGTTCGTGGTAAGTGAAGTTAATTTAGTAAAATGTTCCTAGGTTAAGATTATCAAGGGTTGAGACTAACCTATTGGAAACTATCTTTATAGGTGTTTTGGAAGCGGTGGAAAAGCACAACTTGTAATCAGGTGTGTAATCTCACACCATTGTTTGTGATAGCATGTGATGTTCTATGATTTGGCCATAGGCCAAAATACCAAAAGCCGAAAAATTGGTAACCGTAATCACTCAAGCGTGCAAGCGCTCGTAGTGATAAATTGAGCCACTAATGATGGCGATGGGCCGTTGAGAGTGTCACGAACACTCTCGTGAACATGAGGCTGTAATGGGCCTTATTGAGCCAAAATGGGCTAAGTGGGCCTAATGGACTAACAAGCCCACACGGCAAAATCGATGGAAATTGACCGAATGATTGATGCGACTGTGAAGTCCGCAGAATCGATACTGAAAATGAACAAGAATGGGCCACACGAGTGTGTGTGCCCGAATAGGATGAAATTGAGTTTTAGGCCCAATAGCACTATATTGACCGAAAATGGTAACCGAGTCACTTGAGGTGACATTAGGCCTTCGAAAAGGCTGTTGCAAGAGTAATTTATCGAAATACCCTTGGTGGGTAAAATAATCGAAATACCTTTAGAGGGTAAATTATCGAAATACCCTTAGTGGGTGAATTACCTAAATAACCCCAAAAGGGTGAAAATTACCGTTATTACCTTCGGTGAAAAAATGACCGTTATACCCTTGATTGTGGTTAAATATCGTGTATGAGATTTTATTTATACTGGTTATACTTGTAAGACATAGCATTCATATCATGTTGCATGGGTTGGGTTTGATGATTAGAGGAAGTACCGTTTAAGTGGCTCTGCCACATACCGTTTGAGTGGCATCGCCACCTACCGTTTTAATGGCTTAGCCACATATATCGTGATTAGCATCTTGACTGCAATATTGGTGAGGATTGGCTGGGTGGGTTGACATGGTCCCCACATGGTGTGATTGGTTGGTACGGGTGGAGAGTTAGTCGGCTGGTAGGATTGGGGTGGGCACATATCCACATACATTGAGATGTTTTTGGGGCTTAGGCCTAGACCGATACCGTATGGGCTCAGGCCCAAATAGTGACCATTATAGGGGATTACACACTGAGTTCTCGTAACTCACCCCTTTCTTTTAACCGTGTAGGTAATCCCCAGCGTTAGAGGATTTAGAGCTGTGGAGGACTCGGAGGTGGCCATACGTCAAATTTGCTTCTTAACGAAACTTAGTAATTTTGGTTTTAATTTATTTTATATTATTATTTTTGGGTTAATATTTTGTGTAATAAGGCCATTAGATTTGTTTTTTAAACTTTCATTTGGTAATTCTGCTAGTTATGAATTGTTAAACGATTAGACACTGGTTTTGAAAACAATAACAACCGTTTTCAAAATAGCACGTTTTGTAATTCTTTAATCCAGACTTCTGCAACAAACAAAGTTTTCGAAAATAATAACATCTTTACAAGAATACACTTTAAGCAAAATTTTGTTTTACCAAATAGTGAAATTTGGAGTTTCAAAAAGGATACAAAATTTTTAAATGATCGCATAGCTTTTAAACAACCTTTTGATGTGACATGCTAGATTCGCCCATAATTCTTAGGCCGGGTTTAGGGGTGTTACATTTAATGGCATCAGAGTCAGGTTGCAAAACTCAACTGTGGAATGGGTTTGAAAATTTTACCAAATTTGTTTAAACTGTGGTTTAAAAAAAGTGATAGTGTTATTGTAAGTATGGTACACTGAGTCTCCGGCACCAAATCCATAAGTTTTCTGATCTTATACTTTGTTATATGCTATAGCGACAGTACTGAAAAACTACTAAGGATAGTAATAGTATACCTAACTCATATTTAGGGAAATTGAGACTATAGAGATTGAAACTTTAGTAAAATCGATCTGCAAAAACTACTCTTATTACTATTTGCTTTTCATAAAAAATTTGTTAATAATTACATGAACGATAAGCTGATGCATAAAACTCTTAAGCAGATTAATACGTTACACTGATATGAGTGTGAGAGGTCGCGGAAGGGGTATGCGTGGCCGTGGTAAAGGCCGAAGTACTAGGGCTGAGTCCTCATCATCAGGACATATGCTTGAAAGGGAGGCGTCGGTATCACCGGTGACTGAAATGGGGTCTCACGACCGAGTCGGAGGGGGTGATGCTTTGTCTCAAGCAATGCTACGGGTTTTGGAAAGAGTAGTTGGAGCGAGTACTAGGTTAGTGGTCTGAGGGTCAATTTTTGAGTGGCTCCGGTCAAATGGGGTAGAAATCTTCAGGGGCATCTCTGGTATAGCTCTGAATGTAGTAGAGTATTGGTTAGAGGCAGTATAGCGAATCATGGATGACTTAATTGTACAGCAGAAAAGAGAAACTGAATGAAGTAGTGTCTTTACTGCGGGATGAGGCATATCAATGGTGGCTTACCGTGAGGGAAGGCACGTAGGCCGACCGATTAACATGGGATTTCTTTAAGATGGCCTTTTAAGGAAAGTATGTCGAGGCAAGTTATATGGACACCCGAGAAAGGAATTTTTGAATCTGGTTCAGGGGAACAAGTCCGTTGTGGAGTATAAGGTAGAGTTCCTGCGCTTGAGCCGGTACACTCGAGGCATAGTTACAACTGAATACGAGTGCAATGTGTGATTTGAGGATGGTCTTCGGGATAAGTTGCGGGTACTAATAGCCCCGCAGAGGGAAAGAGACTTCACTACCCTGGCAGAGAAGGCTAAGATTGCCAAGGATGTGAAATGCATTGAGCGTCAAAATCGTAAGAAGGAAAGGGGCAAGAATAAGAGAGATTTTGGGTCTTCAGGTTCTTTAGGGAGATTTCATAAGAGGCCTAGGTTTGATGGGCCACCGAGTTGGGATTCCAATTGATGTTGGTCGACTGCAACCATGAGTTGAGTGCGGGAGACCACATTTGAGAGAGTGTTGGAGAATAACTGACGGGTGTTTTAGATGTGGGTCCAAGGACCATCAGTATAGAAACTATCATCGGGAGCCTGTTCGGATACAAGTAGTGGGTCAGGGCTATGTGCAGCCAGGAAGAGGTGGTCAGCAGCCATCGAGAGGTCGTGGTCCACCCATAGGGGGAAATGGGTTAGGACATGGTCGTGAAGCACCGGACAGAGGTGAGATAGTTAGGATTGGTTTATACTGCTCGGCGTCGAGAGGGTGGCAATGCACTTGATGTCATAGCTAGTACATTCCTCATTCATGATGTACCATTTATAGCTTTGATTGATATTGGGTCTATGCACTCGTTTGTGGCATGTACTGTGGGGAAACATTGGGCATACCGTTTGAACGTAGGTAATCCCAGGCGTTAGAGGATTTAGAGTCGTGGAGGACTCGGGAGGTGGCCATCGTCAAATTTGCTTTTATGAAACTTAGTAATTTTGGTTTTAATTTATTTTATATTATTATTTTTGGGTTAATATTTTGTGTAATAAGGCCATTAGATTTGTTTTTTAAACTTTCATTTGGTAATTACGCTAGTTATGAATTGTTAAACGATTGAACCTTTGGTTTTAAAACAATAACAATAGTTTTCAAAATAGCACGCTTACGTAATTCTTTAATCCGGACTTACGCAACAAACAAAGTTTTCGAAAATAATAACATCTTTACAAGAATACACTTTAAGCAAAATTTTGTTTTACCAAATAGTGAAATTTGGAGTTTCAAAAGGATACAAAATTTTAAATGATCGTAGCTTTTAAACAACCTTTTGATGTGACATGCTAGATTAAGCCCATAATTCTTAGGTAGGGTTTAGGGTGTTACATTTAATGGCATCAGTCGGTTGCAAAACTCAAGCTGTGGAATGGGTTTGAAAATTTTACCAAATTTGTTTAAACGTGGTTTAAAAAAGTGATAGTGTTATTGTAAGTATGGTACACTTGAGTCTCGTACCAAATCCATAAGTTTTCTCGATCTTATACTTTGTTATATGCTATAGCGACGATCTTGAAAAACTACTAAGGATAGTAATAGTATACCTAACTCATATTTAGGGAAATTGAGACTATAGAGATTGAAACTTTAGTAAAATCGATCTGCAAAAACTACTCTTATTACTATTTGCTTTTCATAAAAATTTGTTAATAATTACATGAGCGATAAGCTGATGCATAAAACTCTTAAGCAGATTAATACGTTACAACGATATGAGTGTGAGAGGTCGGTGAAGGGGTATGCGTGGCCGTGGTAGAGGCCAAGTACTAGAAATGAGTCCTCATCATCGGGACATATGCTTGAAAGGGGGCGTCGGTATCACCGGTGGTGAAATGGGGTCTCACGGCCGAAGTCGGAGGGTGATGCTTTGTCTCAAGCAATGCTACGGGTTTTGGAAAGAGTAGTTGGGCGAGTACTAGGTTAGTGGTGCGAGGTCAATTTTGAGTGGCTCAGGTCAAATGGGGTAGAAATCTTGAGGGCATCTCTCGTATAGCTCGAATGTAGTAGAGTATTGGTTAGAAGCGATATAGCGAATCATGGATGACTTAATTGTGCAATGAATGTAAACGGAAAGAAGTAGTGTCTTTCTTTGCGGGATGAGGCATATCAATGGTGGCTTACCGTGAGGGAAGGCACGTGGCCAACAAATTAACATGGGATTTCTTTAAGATGGCCTTTTAAGGAAAGTATGTCGAGGCAAGTTATGTGGACACCGGAGAAAGGAATTTTGAATCGGTTCGGGGAACAAGTCCGTTGTGGAGTATAAGGTAGAGTTCTGCGCTTGGAGTGGTACACTTTCGGCATAGTTACAAGCCCGAATCTGAGTGCAATGTGTGATTTGAGGATGGTCTTGGGATAAGTTGCGGTACTAATAGCCCATGAGGGAAAGACTTCACTACCTGCAGCGAAGGCTAAGATTGCCAAGGATGTGAAATGCATTGAGCGTCAAAATCGTAAGAAGGAAAGGGCAAGAATAAGAGATTTTGGGTCTTGAGTTCTTGGAGATTTCATAAGAGGCTAGGTTTGATGGGCGGCCGAGTTGGGATTCAATTGATGTTGGTCGATGCAACCATGAGTTGAGTCGGGGAGACCACATTTGGGAAGTGTTGGAGAATAAGCGGCACGGTGTTTTAGATGTCGGTCCAAGGACCATCAGTATAGAAACTATCATCAGGAGCCTGTTCGGATACAAGCGGTGGTCCGGCTATGTGCGACCGAGGAAGAGGTGGTCGGCTGACCATCGAGAGGTCGTGGTCCACCCATAGGGAAATGGGTTAGGACATGGTGCGTGAAGCACGAGACGAGGTGAGATAGTTAGGATTGGTTTATCTTTTCGGCGTCGAGAGAGGTGGCAATGCACTTGATGTCATAGCTGGTACGTTCCTCATTCATGATGTACCATTTATAGCTTTGATTGATATTGGGTCTATGCACTCGTTTGTGGCATGTACTGTGCAGGAAACATTGGGCATACCGTTTGAACTTATTGATAGAGAAATGTCAGTGATTAGTCCTTTAGGACAGACTGTTGTAGTGAATAAGATGTTTAGAGATGTGCCTTTAGAGGTTCAAGAGGTTATCTTTTCAGTGAATTTGATGGAACTGCCGTTTGGCAAGTTTGATCTCATTCTGGGCATCGACTGGTTAGTGAAACACCGTGCGAATTTGGATTACGTTGCTAAGCGTATGGTATTGAAGACTTCAGAGGATGAGGAAGTGATCGTGATAGGGGAGCGAAGGAACTATTTGTCCAATGTAATCTCAGCATTAAGGGCTGAGAAGCTGGTTCGCAAAGGTTGCGAGGCGTTCCTTGTTTATGTCAGCACATTTGTTGTTAATGAACTGTTTGTTGAGAATGTTAGGACTGTAAAGGAGTTCCCAGATGTATTTCCTGAAGAGCTTCTGGGGTTACCTCCAAACCACGGTCGAGTTGACATTGAGCTTTTATCGGGAATGGCTCCGGTGTCCATCGCCCCTTATAGGATGGCACTAAAGGAGCTAGTGGAATTAAAGGCTCAGATCCAAGAGCTTTTGGATCAAGGATTTATCAAACCGAATGTGTCTCTATGGGGAGCACTGGTATTGCATGAAGAAGAAGGATGGGTCAATACGCATGTGTATTGACTACCGTTAGTTAAGCAAGCTAACGATTAAGAACAAGTATCCACTACCAAGGATAGACGATTTGTTTGATTAGCTGCGAGGAGCTTCAGTTTTCTCTAAAATAGATATGAGGTCAGGGTATCATTAGTTAAGGGTTAAGGAGGCGGATGTGTTCAAGATAGCATTCAGGACTCATCATGGACACTATGAGTTTCTGGTAATGCCATTTTGGGTTAACAAATGTACCAGCTGCTTTCATGGATATGATGAACCGGGTCTTCCAACCCTACCTAGACCTATTCGTGGTGATGTTCATAGATGATATTCTGGTGTATTCAAGAACCGAGGAGGAGCATGATTCACATCTCCAGGTTGTTCTGAAGATATTGAGGGAAAAATAACTCTATGCCAAATTCAAAGACTGCGAGTTTTGGCTGCGAAAGGTGACATTTTTGGGGCATGTCGTGTCTACTAAGGGAATTAGGGTTGATCCTCAAAAAAATGAGGCTGTGTTAGATTGGAAGCCACCTAAGTCGGTATCTAAAATTCAAAGTTTTTAGGTTTGGCCGGGTATTACAGGTGATTCGTTGAGGGGTTCATTGATTGTGGCACCCCTAACTAAGTTACTGCGTAAGGGGGTACCATTTGTTTGGACGGATAAACAGCAAGAGAGTTTTGAGAAGTTGAAAAAGATTCTAATTGAAGCTCCGGTATTAATATAGCCAGGGGCTGGAAAAGAATTCATTGTCTATTGTGATGCATCGTACACGGGCTTGGGTTGTGTGCTGATGCAGAAGGGGAAGGTGGTGGCTTATGCGTCTCATCACCTTAGGCCGCACGAAGTGAACTACCCCACTCATGACTTTGAATTAGTTGTGGTAGTGTTCTCACTAAAGATATGGAGACATTATTTGTATTGGGAAAATTTGACCATCTACACTGACCATAAGAGTCTTAAGTATCTCCTTACCTAAAAGGAGTTGAATCTTAGGCATCGAAGATGGATAGAGTTGCTGAAGGATTATGATTGCTCGATTAAGTATCATCCGGGAAAAGCCAACGTGGTAGTAGATGAATTGAGTCGTAAGGTGGTATCGATCTAAGAGCAATGTTTACTCGTCTTAGTCTGTTTGAGGATGGTAGTTTGTTGGCAAAACTGTAGGTAAAATTGACTTGGATTAGCCAGATTAAAAAGAAGCAAATGTTGGATGAGTCGTTGGTTTCTTGTTTCCAACAGGTGAAGAAGGAAAAGGCTGAGGATTTTGGGCTGAACAGTGAAGGGGTATTATGCTTTCGGGGAAGATTTTGTGTACCGAGGGACTCGGAGTTAAGACAGTTGATTTTATAGGAGGCGCATAGTAGCCCATATGCTATGCATCCCGGTGGAAACAAATTAAATCGAAATTTATGTGAACTGTATTGGTGGCCAGGACTTAAGCGTGAGGTGGTGATTTTGTAAATAAGTGTTTGACATGCCGACAAGTGAAAGTGAGTATCAAGCGCCTTCGGACTCCGCAACCTATTAAAATTCCACTGAAGTGGGAGGGTAACCATGGATTTTTAGTGGGCTACCCTTGGCGCCTACTAAGAAAGATTCGTGTGGTAATTCTTGATCGGCTAACTAAATCGCCCACTTCATACAGGTTCGCCGATTACTCATCATGCAAGTTGGCCAAGTTATATGTGGAGGAAATTGTGAGGTTACATGGGGTGCCAATGTCTATCATCTCGGACACGGACCATATATTTACATCACGATTGTGGAGAGTGTCACTTGAAGCTCTGGGTACAAGGTTGGATTTCAGCACAGCGTTTCATCCGCAGACTGATGGTCAGTCAGAGAGAGTAATTCAAATTTTGGAAGACATGTTAAGAAGCTATGTGATCGATTTCAAGGGCAGTTGGGAGGACTATTTGCCATTGGCAGAATTTGCTTACAGCAATAGCTACCAAGCCAGTATTCAAATGGCACCATATGAGGCATTATATGGTCGTAGGTGTCGTACCCTACTTATTTAAAGAATTGGGTGAGCAACGATTGTTGGGTCCAGAGCTAATTTTAGAAACTGAAGAGAAAGTGAAGTTGATACGGGGTCGGTTAAAAGAAGCTTCTGACAGGCAAAAGTCATATGCAGATCTAAAGCGTAAAGAAATCGAGTACTCGGTAGGAGATTTTGTCTTCTTGAAAGTTTTACCCTGGAAGAAGATTCTGAGGTTTGGGCGAAAGGGCAAGCTAAGCCCCAGATTCATCGGACCTTACCGGTTATTAAAACGTGTTGGACCGGTCGCCTATCAGCTTGAGCTGCCTCCTAAGTTAAACTGGATACATAATGTATTCCACATCTCTATGCTAAGGCACCACCATTCGGATCCTTCTCACATAGTGCCGGTGGAAGAAATTGAGGTAAGACCTGATCTGATATTTGAAGAAGAACCAGTGCAGATTTTGGACCGTGATGTTAAGGTGCTGAGAAGAAAATTTGTTCCGATAGAAAAGGTACTGTGGCGTAATCACAGTTCAGAGGAAGCCACGTGGGAGCCTGAGGAGGCAATGCAATATCAACACCTTCACATCTTTTGATCAGGTAAATTTTGAGGCTGAAATTTCTTTAAGGGGGTAGAGTTGTAACATCCCAAAAATTAGGGGTTTGTGATTTTTGCATAATTGCATGTGTTGGGCTTGTATAGTTAGTTATTTGAGGGTGTTTGGGGGCTCTGGGAAGTTCTGGGTTTGAGTTTGAGCTTTGGAAATTTTTTTATTTTTGGCCCTTTAGGGGAGAGGGCTTTTGGAAGCAGGACTTAAGTAAATTTGTGGGTGTTTAGAAGCACAAGTGGAGCACATGGTGGAGTGGAGTGGCGTCAAGAGGAGAGCATAGAGGGAAAGGGTTTGAATCCCACAAGCTACACATGGAAGCTTTTACTTTATGCTTTGGGAGAGGAGAAAGTAGAGTTAGGATCAAACTCTGCTATGGGAGTTGGAGAATGGGTCAAACAATTCAAATGGTTGAAGGAGAGGAATTCTAGGAGAAAATAGTAGAGTGGATCAAGGAGTGGGGAGAGTAGGAGAGTGTACCATGAGAGGGGACTCAATCTAGTCAATTTCGGCTAGGGAGAATGTTCGGCATTTTGGGTAGTGTTGGTGGCCCAATTCTCACTTTGCTTTCCTCCCATTTTCGGCTTTTGTTTTTTGTCTAGAGCATTTCAGGTCCTTTTCTTTTGGAACATTGTTTTCTTCTTCTCTTTGTGCACTTTTCTTCCTTTCGTGCACTCCTCTCTCTTTTGCTCATAGCTATTCTATTTGTTCCATTTTTCTTTTCTCCTTCATTTTGTTCAGGTTCACGAAGATATGCTCTAATGTTGTGTTTTAGAGTTCGAAGGCAACTGGGAGAAATATTTGCCGCTGGTTGAATTTGTGTATAATAACAGCTTGCAATTGAGCATAAGGATGGCATCGTATGAAGCATTATATGGTCGTAATGCTGAACTCCATTGTATTGAATCGAGTTGAGTGAGAAACAGATTCACGGGGTTGATTTGGTTAGAAAAACCGAAGAGAAAGTGAAAGTAATTTGTGACTGTTTGAAAGTAGCTTCAGATCGTCAGAAATCGTACACGGATTTGAAACGAAAAGACATTGAATTCCAGATCAGTAACAAAGTGTTCTTGAAAGTCTCTCTGCGGAAGAAAATACTTCGTTTCGGTCGCAAAGGCAAATTGAGTCTGCGGATCATCGGGCCGTATGAGATCATTGAAAGAATATGGCCAATAGCATATTGATTAGCTTTACCATCGGAGTTAGAAAAGATTCATAATGTATTTCATGTGTCGATGTTACATAAATATAGATCTGATCCATCACATGTGATTTCTCCGTCAGAGATTGAAATTTAATCTGATATGACGTATAACGAAGAACCAATCAGAATTCTAGCACGTGAGGTTAAACAGTTGAGAAATAAAAGCATAGCTCTCGTAAAAGTACATTGGCAATGACACAGTGTTATGGGAGCGTGAGGAAGCTATGAGAAAATAGTACCATAACCTATTCATTGGTAAGATTTTAAAGGACGAAAATCCTTAAGGGAGAAGAGTTGTAACAGCCTGTTTTTAGTCAAATCAGAATAGTGATTTCAGGACCACAAATATGAGGCCAAAATATTTATTTTATTATTATTTTAATGTCTACAGTATGATTGAGTGATTGTGTGAAAATTTTGTTAAGAAATTTTATTGTTTGAATGGTCAATTTGATAAAAAGGACTAAATTGCGTAAAGTGTAAAAGTGGAGTTCTATTAGCTAAAAGTATCTAATAGTTATAGGACCTTGAATTTAAGGTCCTTAAGTGATTATTAGACCATTTTGAGCTTGGGTGGACAAGTATGGATAAGTATTAAGATATTTTTATGTTTTATAAACAAGGTTAATTTTGGTATTTAGAAATTAAGTTGTAATAAATAAAAACAAAATAAAATACTCACTTAATGTTATCATCTTCAACCGAAATTCATAAGGGAGAAAGCTATTTTCATGTTTAAATTTTGTCAACCCTAATCTCTTCAATTAGGTATGTATTTTGACTCGATTTTTAATGATTTCTATATTTTTGAGATCATTGCATTTAGTACTAGCTAGCCCAGGGACTATTTTGCAACACTGTTAAAGATTTTGAATGATGCCATTGATGAATAAATGAGTATTTTGATGTTTGATGATAGATTTTGAATAGTTGGTGATAGTTAAACAAGTTTTGTTAAGTGATTTTGAGTAAAAATACAAAATAGGGATTAAATTGAGAAATGTGTAAAGTTAGTAGTTAAAATGTGAAATAAATGAGAAATATGGGCTAATATGAGTACTAAAGAAATTCGACTAGCATGGGTGGTGACTAAATTGCATGAATTTATGATTTTATGAAATAAGGACTAAATTGTGAAAATTTGAAAGTTTAGGGGTAAAAATGTAAATATGTCTTAAAGAGTGTTTTCGACTAAATTGAATGAATAGATGATTAAATAAGTTAATTTTTAACATAATTAGATCAAGAAATGAGAAATACAGACTTGGATCGGGGAAAAGATAAAGTTATCGACTAATCGACTCGATTCATCGTTTTAACATCCGAGGTAAGTTCGTATGTTATAATTTCATTACAAATGCATTTTATATGCTTTGATATAGCATGAATTGTGATTATGTGATTAAAGACAAGTTTGAAAATGATTTAACGATGATTCAACAGTTGAAATCTCGTTTGAACCTTAGGAATAGTTTAGGATGCTAGTGACATGTCATTCGGTATACTTTGAATTGGCTTTGGGCCATGTTAATAGCACTTGGTGTGAGTATACCAATTTGGATTCGGACCGCATATATCGACCGATTTGGCTTTGGGCAATGATATCAGAATTTCGAATAAGTTACCTTGATTTGGCTTCGGGCCATGGTATAGGTCCTTATCGTGTGAGACCTTAGGTATCTGACTTCTATTCCAAATGGTTCAACGGGTAAAAGAAGGAAGTGGTTGAATTTGAGAGTGGTACAAGATGGTACAGGTATGTACTAAAATGAATTGACTATTGAAAACTATGAAATTGATGAGTTCCTTGGTAAGTTATATGAATGATCATTTGATAGCTTGAGATTTAATAGAATTGTTGTACATTGTTTTTCATTATATGAATGATTAATGAATGGTGATAGTTGCTTATTGTTAACATATGAGCTTACTAAGCTATATAGCTTACTTTGTTGTTTTTGTTATGTTTTATAGTGATTTCAAAGCTAGCTCAGATTTGGGGATCGTCGGAGACTTCATCACACTATCCACTGACTCTTTGGCACTTTTGAAACTATGTTTTGAGTATACGGCATGTACAGGTATTTTGAGTCATTTTGATTATGTATTGATAAAGATTTTGGTCATTTATAATGGCTTGTAAATGTATATGTTTTGGTTTATAAATATAGCCATAAGATTTGGCTTAATTTGGTGAATTTGATTACGTGTTTATGTGTGCACATATGGTTGATATTGAGTTCTAGTATAGATATGTGAATGACCATATTATGAAGTTTGTGGGTACCTTGCGTGTGAATTGGTACAAAATGAGGTATGTTAGGTAATGATTTAACTAGTTGATTGGCATATGTATTTTAATAGGTTTTGGTTGAGTAAAACTTGAGATATAAGCATGTTGGTTATTATTATGTGAAATGGTATGAAATTGTCTTGAATGTGGCTAGAATAGATGTTCTATTGTGCTACTTGGGTTGCTTAGGTACATGAGATTGTGGGTGCAAATTGGCTTGGTAAATAGCCTATTTTTGTCCACACAGGCATTTGTCTTAGCTGTGTGTGACACACGGTCATGATACACGGCCATGTGTCCTCTGGTGTTGAAATTGAAATGAAGTCAGTATGCTCCACATGGTCTCCCACACGGACATGTGATTGGATGTGTGGCACAAGTTATTATACTCCCCTAATTGGCACATGGCCTAGCACGCGGGCGTGTGACTTGGCCGTGTTGTATAAGTCAGTATACCCTACAGGTTTGGCACGGCCTGGCACAGGGGCGTGTGTGGCCATTTCAAAGGGCACACGGGCTAGACACATAGGCGTGTGGTTGGTCATGTGACCCAAGTCAGTAACCTTACTTGTTTGGACACGGGGTAGGACACGGGCTGGGACACGGCCATGTGCTTCCATTTTAAATGTCCACACGGCCTGTGACACGAGCGTGTCTGGTGGTAGTGTGAAACACATGGCCTAGTCACACTGCAGACAACCCTAATCTCTTCAATTAGGTATGTATTTTGACTCGATTTTTAATGATTTCTATATTTTTGAGATCATTGCATTTAGTACTAGCTAGCCGAGGACTATTTTGCAACACCATTAAAGATTTTGAATGATGCCATTGATGAATAAATGAGTATTTTGATGTTTGATGATAGATTTTGAATAGTTGGTGATAGTTAAACAAGTTTTGTTAAGTGATTTTGAGTAAAAATACAAAATAGGGATTAAATTGAGAAATGTGTAAAGTTAGTAGTTAAAATGTGAAATAAATGAGAAATATGGGCTAATATGAGTACTAAAGAAATTCGACTAGCATGGGTGGTGACTAAATTGCATGAATTTATGATTTTATGAAATAAGGACTAAATTGTGAAAATTTGAAAGTTTAGGGGTAAAATGTAAATATGTCTTAAAGAGTGTTTTCGACTAAATTGAATGAATAGATGATTAAATAAGTTAATTTTGAATATAATTAGATCAAGAAAAGAGAAATACAGACTTGGATCGGGGAAAAGATAAAGTTATCGACTAATCGACTCGATTCGTCGTTTTAACATCCGAGGTAAGTTCGTATGTTATAATTTCATTACAAATGCATTTTATATGCTTTGATATAGCATGAATTGTGATTATGTGATTAAAGATAAGTTTGAAAATGATTTAACGATGATTCGACAGTTGAAATCTCGTTTGAACCTTAGGAATAGTTTAGGATGCTAGTGACATGTCATTCGGTATACTTTGAATTGGCTTTGGGCCATGTTAATAGCACTTCGGGTGTGAGTATACCAATTTGGATTCGGACCGTACATATCGACTGATTTGGCTTTGGGCAATGATATCAGAATTTCGAATAAGTTACCTTGATTTGGCTTCGGGCCATGGTATAGGTCCTTATCGTGTGAGACCTTAGGTATCTGACTTCTATTCCGAATGGTTCAACGGGTAAAAGAAGGAAGTGGTTGAATTTGAGAGTGGTACAAGATGGTACAACGTGTGTCCCTTATTTTGAAGAAAAATTTGCTAAGTGTTAACAAATTTCTTGAGTTTTCGGTTTAGTCTTAAACCACTCCCAATTCATGTTTAAGGCCTTGTAGGCTCGTTTAAGGGACGCTATGATTGATTGTGATTGAATTGTATTTGAATTGATAAGTTGTATATGAAATGTACGTTTAAAAGTGTTGTAAGTCCGATAATACTCCGTAACCTTATTCAGATAATGAATACAGGTGAGGGGTGTTACAGTTACTCTATCTCCATTGATTCTTATTCAACCAAACTCTATCCCATGCGACTATGTCATATGAGTGAGAAAGGTATTGTGCAATACATGTCTTCTAAAAGACACTGGAGTTGGTAAGTTAAGATTCTATGAGGATTGCTGTAACACCCCAAACCCGGCCCAAACACCACGACCGGATCTGGCATGTCACTAAAAAGATTTAGTAAAACATGTCGCATTTTTGGAAAACATTTGTCGAGTTTAAACATGTATTCCAAAAACTTAACGATTTGATAGCTTATAAAAGATATAAATTTATATGATGCCTTAGCTTAATTAAGATGTAAAATCTAAATGTCGAAAATAATAAAAGCCCAAATAAAAACAAAAAAATATAAAGCTAGTGGCAGTGGCCTTATTACAATGAAATTTAGAACCCACTAATTAAAAATAATAAAATAAATAAACTAAGTAAAGCCTTTTCTTGAATCAAAATATTCTCTCGATAGCCACCTTGCGCTCCTCTCGGCCGATCCGATGCACTAGGTGCTACCGAAGATGTTAAATAATAGGGTGAGTCACGAGACTCAGCAGTGCAACCTCGTGCACCATCGATTGGGCCTTATCCCACGTAAGATAACAAAATATAATATAACAAGAATTATGCAAAGCCCAACCCAATCCTAGGTTTCCATTCGCTACACACCACCCTTACCGCCGATCACACCATTAGGGATTTCTACAATCAACCCACCTTGCTACACACCATCGATGGCGCTCATGTTTAGCGATTAGTCGCTCATCGTCAGATCATGGCAAAAAGCCACTACAACAGATCATGGCAAAAGTCACTACAACAAATCATGGCAAAAGCCACTACAATAGATAATGGCAAAAGCCACTACAACAGAACACTTCCCCTTTCATAAATCTCCCAACCCCGCAATCATAGAAATCGGCATACACATAAAACATATCATCTCAATGAAACATTCATTTATGAATGATGTAATTCACTAACCTGGTTACTTCCCTAATCGACTCAAACTTATCACCAATTCTTTTTATTAAATATTTTAGGTGATTCCCAGCGATTGAGGATTGGGAGCCGTGGAGGACTCAGGGGTGGCTATACATCAGAGATACTGCTCGTGAACTTTTTAGTAATTTCGATTTTTGCCTTTTCTTTTAGATTATTTATTTTGGGTTAATATTTTGTAATAAGGCCATTGGTTTATTTTTTCTAATTTTTCATTTATAACTGTTAAACTTATAAATACGGGGTGTTTTTTAAAACATTAGCAATCGTTTCCTAAAATATCATGTTTAAGCAATGATACAAGTTCAACTTTCATAACAAAACAGTTTTTCAAAAAATAACAACTTCTAAATGGTCATTTGGTAAATCACCTTTTTCTCAATCAAACAATGAACTCGGAGTTTAAAAATCTGATAAAACTTTTCTAAACAATTGCTTAGCTTTTAAACTTCCTTCACTGTGACACTCCAGATTCGGGCCTAACTTTTAGGCAGGGTTTGGGGTGTTACAATTGCATTTTCGAGAAACAAAACTGAGTCAATTTCGATTCAACAATACACAGAACAAAAGGGACTCTAGATTACATTTATTTCAATTTATGGGGTCCATCTTCTGACTTCTCAAAAGGAAGTAATAAATATTTATTAACTTTTATTGATGATCACTCAAGAAAAGTTTGGGTTTATTTCTTGAAACAGAAAAACTAAGTTTTCAAAATCTTCAAATAGTGGAAGACACTATTTGGAAAATAAACTAGAAAATTCGTGAAACAGTTGACAACGAATAATGGTCTTGAGTTCTGTTCATCAAAGTTTAATGATTTCTGTAAATGAGAAATATTTGAAAGACATAGAATCGTTGTTGGAACTCCACAGTAGAATAGAGTTGCAGAAAGAATGAACAGAACCTTGATGGAAAAGGCTCAATGCATGCTTTCTAATGCTAGGCTTAGGGAAGGAATTTTGGCCTGAAGCCATAAACCTGAAAAGTTATTTAGTAAATCGATCTCCTCATCAAGCATTGAATGGTAAAGTTCCAAAGAAGATATGATCAGGTAATCCTCCCAGTTATTCTTATCTCAGGATTTTTAGTTGTTCTGCTTATGCTAAACTTAGCCACGAAAAGCTCGAACCAAGGGTCGTTAAATGCATCTTTCTAAGATACTCTACCAGTACAAAAGGTTTTAAGTTATGGTGTTCAAAATCTGACAACATAATTGTTAGCAGAGGTGTTACACTTGATGAATCTTCCATGTTTCGATTAGAAAAGGGGACGTTTACTTTTAAAGAGACAACAAATCAGAGTGTCTTGAGCAATATGGAGTCAAAAGCTTAAATAGCGGGCAACGTTTGACGAAAAAATGCCCAACATCACAACAATACGATGAACAAAATTCTCGTGCTGATGAAGAGTCACAAGACATCACTACGACATGATAAAATTCTGATTCTTGCAAGTTTGAAGTTGTTTCGGATCTATTTAAGGCTCCATCAGACCCTCAAGTACCCTCACCATCTCAGTTAATTAATTATAAGTTAGCTCATGATAGGAAAATACGAGAAATACAACCATCACAGAAATATTATGAAAGAAACCTAGTGGTTTATGCTCTAAGTGTTGCTAAGAACATTGATTCAACCGATCCTTCATGTTATTATGAGGTAGTTCAAGCCTCTGATTCTAGCAAATAGCCCATTTTAATGGAAAAAGAGATAGAATCACTTTAAAATAATAAGACTTGAAGGTTAGTTAAACCACCCATCAGTAAAAGAATCGTTGATTGTAAATGGGTGTTTAAAAAGAAGGAAGGTTTAGATCCTAACGACACTAGGTACAATGCAAGACTAGTTGCAAAAGGCTATAGTTAAGTCGAGGGAGTTGGTTTTCATGATGTTTTCTCTCCCATTGTAAAACATATTTCCATTTGGGCACTTTTGGCCCTTGTTGCATCAAATAATCTTGAGTTAGAGTAGTTAGATATAAATACTGCTTTTATTCATGGTGACCTTGAAGAGGATAGCTACATGCAACAATCGGAAGGTTTCAAATTTGAAGGTAAAGAAAACCATGTTTGACTCTTACAAAAGTCTTTGTATGGTTTGAAATAATCTACTCAGTAGTGGTATAAAAAGTTTGACTTTTTCATGTTGAGTATTGGTTTTTCTCGAAGTAAGTATGAGAGTTATGTTGATGATATGTTAATTGCAGCTAAGAATCCGTCTAAAATTGATCTTCTTAAAACCATGCTTAACTTTAAATTTGAGATAAAGGATTTAGGTACAACAAAGAAAATTTCGGGGATGGAAATTTTGAGAGATGAACATTCCGGGAAATTATTTTTATCGCAACAAAGGTACATCAAGAAGATTCTTGAGTGATTTTGTAACACCCATATCCCATTTCCGTTGCTAGAATAGGATACCAGATATTACCAGTCAAGTTGGAACAGTTAATACAATTTGCATTCAATAATCCATTCAATTCCATAATTACAAGTAATATTTAATAAGAAAGAGATCATTTAGTTTCGAGTCTTAGATCGAGCTTTTGAAGTTCTAAAAATATATTATGAACATTTAGGGACCAAACTAGAATAAATCAAAACTTTTAAAAAAATTCAAAAATTTTCAAGTCAGGGTTCACACGGCCGTGTGTCCAAGTCGTGTGATAGATTCAAGCCCATGTGGCTCTAGAGATGGCCATGAGGTTAACTTACACGCCCATCTGCATGGACCATATAACTCTCTAATTTGGATCACACGGCCGTGTCGTAGGCCGTGTGCCAGCCCATGTAACATTCAAAAACCCTCACACGGCCGTGCGAGAACTACATCTACACAATTTTTTTAAACATGTTTTGGGCATATGCCTGTATGGGTTGCCTTCGTGCTTCACACGACCATGTGGCAACCCGTGCCTCAGGCCGTGTGAGCCAAAAAATGACCAATTCCAAGCTAAATTTTGCCCATTTGCTTAGGAGCTTAAACACATTCAATACACACTTTCATAGACTAAAAACCATCCTCAAACACATTCAAAACATGTCAATGGATTCAACCTATATATATATATATATATATATCAAACCAATGTACTCTCATTAACACCACAAATCATTTCATAACATTTCACCTTCCAAATTGCATATACAAGGTATAGTTATGTACCAAAACATCAATTCATTTCAAACCATAATCTAACATATTGTCAATGTTTCCTACCAAGATGCTTAACACTTAAACTTAGATGAAACATGCATAATTTCACTTGTCACAACACATAACATAACTTAAGTAAATTTTGCTCAAACCAAGATTCAACCTCATATATACAAAGAGGTCCTAGTACTTTCCATATCTATCAAACTAAAACAAGTCTACCAAAGATCTCCTGGATAGTGTGATTTTTTGTGTTGATCTGATCTTCAAAGCCTACAAAATGTAATCTACAAAATGAAGCAAATACAAGTAAGCTTAAATAAAGCTTAGTAAGTTTGTAACAATCCGGTTTAGACCCTAGTCGAACAGTGGTTTCGGGACCACAAATCCAAGTCAGAATAATATATTAATATTATTTTCTATGCTTCTGATATGTGAATTAGTATGTGTGAAATTTATATGAGTTAAATTGTCCATTTGTATGCTCAAATTGAGAAAAGGATTAAATTGCATTAAATGCAAAACTAGCATGATATTTGCAAAAGTGCCTTATTGACGTGGCTTTTTAAAAGTGGAGGTCTTATGTGGCAATGAATCCATTTCTAATATAGTGGTTGGTTAATAGACAAAAATGACCTTAGTGCATGAAAGCTTATATTGATTATTAAAAGGTTAATTTTGTAAATGATTAATAATATTAGTATAATTAAATAAAACATAAAAAGATAGCTATTCTCATCTTTATCTAGCCGAAAATAAAAAGAAAAGAGAAGCCATGGATGAATGCTAGGGTTCAGCCATTGTTGGAATCAATTAGGTAAGTTTTTGAACTCGATTTTTGATAATTTCTACGTTTTTGTAATCGTTGCTTCGAATACTTTGAAACCCATGCTTAAATTTTGAGAATTGATGATGTTTTTGAAATGTACCATTGATGAACACATGATTTTTGTGATGTTTGATAGTGAAATATGAAATATATGTGTTTGATTATCATAGTTTGTCTTTGGAGTTTTGTTGAATTTGAGTATTTTGGATTAAATTGAGAAAATGAAAATTTGAAGAACTAATTTGTGAAATAAAAGAAATGTGTGGACTTGTATAAGCTTGGGTAACATTCGGCCTAGCATGAGTAATATGAAATTTGGTGAATTTTGTGATTTTGTGAAATAGGGACTAAAATGTCCAAATGTGCGAATGTGAGGGCTAATTTGCAAATTGCCCTAAATGTGTGTTCTTGGATTGAATTGAATGAATTAGTGAATAAATGGATTAAATTTGAATATGTATAGATCAAGAACCGAAGAAAACAGACTTAGATCGCGGGAAATCGAAAGTGATCGAATAGTTAAGTTCGTTCGAATATCCGAATCCGAGGTAAGTCGATATACAAATAAATGTATTTGAATTGACTTATTTGTGAATATATAAAATTTTAATTGCTATGAATAATACTCGAAATAATGAATATATGGATTTCAAGAAAGTATCAGGAAATGGTTAATGTCCGAGAAGTCCCGTTTGAACCTAGGAATAGATAGGATAGGATATGTCATGACATAGGTGCCTGATATGTCATATTATGTAAGACCACGTCTGGGACGTTGGCATTGATATGATATTTCGTGTAAGAACACGTCTGGGACGTTGGTATCGATGTGAGATTTACGTGTAAGATCATGTCTGGGACATTGGCATCGTATTGATTCTGTAAGACCCTGTCTGGGATAGTGGCATCGATATCCGGATACTTAAAAGACCACGTCTGGGATGTTGGCATTGTACGACTACTCCGAGCACTCTGAGTATCCTATTTAGTTTTGAACGGTTCAACGGGCAAGTCTGAGAAATATACAACTTTGTGATTTGTATACCCGTTTCAGGTACGTTTGAAAAGTACACTATGTGTGCATGAAAGGTAAGTGTCTATATGAACTTACTAAGGTGAATATGTGTGTTGAAATGATGATATAATATGTGAATATATGCTTGAATGAGCTATGCGTATATGTGATATTTGAGTCGAAGAATGTGGCAAGTTATGGCTAAGCAAATGAGCCAAAGAATATGTGTGAATTTGCAATGAGAAACATTAATATCATTGTATCAATATGGTTATGTGCATTTTATGCTAGATTTATTTGTATATGGCTTACTAGGCTTTTGAAAGCTTACTTTGTGTGTGTTTGTTCTGTTTTATAGATCATTAATGCTACGAAGGGCTCGAGGACCATCGAGGATCGTCATCACACTACTCAAACTCATTTTGGTACTTTGAAATGTGTATATAGCTAAATATGGCATGTATAGACTAGTCACTTTGGATTATGTTTGAAATGTGTATAAATAGCTATGTGATGTGGCTAGTTATATGTTAGTATTATGCATCTGTGAATATGGTATGTGATATTGGTTTTGGTATGATCCCATGACTATGAAATGGTCAAGTTTATGGTAAGCATATGGATGAAATTTGAGTATGTATGTTTGATCAAAGAAATGGTTATATGAAAGGTAAATGTGGATGAATCATGCTTGAATATATATATATATATATATATATATGTTTTAGTTGTGCAAATTGACATGATTGGAAATGAGATTGGATGTGGAGATTTGTTGATTATTTGACATGTCTTTGGTTGTCAATTGTACATGAAATGAATTGGTATATTTCTTGTAGCGTAGACCCAAGTGTGAGTGGCAATTTGGCCTCGCAAATGGCCTATTTTGCATACACAGCTGTGGCACACAGGCGTGCCTGGTGGTCGTGTGAACAAGTCAATAGCTAGCCTAATTTTACACGGCCATGGCACACGGATGTGTCTGGTGGACGTGTGGATAAGTCAGTATACATGCTCTGTTTTGGCACGGCCAGGACACATGGGCGTGTCTAGTAGCCGTGGCAAGCACACGGCCTGCCCACACGGGCGTGTGACCTCTTTAACTTAGAAAAGTTTTTTAAATTTCTGAGAAATTCCATATGTGTTCGGTTTAGTCTTGACCTTATTCTAAAGCATGATTAAGGTCTCGTTGACCTATAAAAGGGACACTTTGATTGCGATTAATGAAGTGCCTGTAAAAGTTTCCGATCTGTTCGGTAAAGCCTTTAACCTTAATCCGATGACGGTTATAGGTTAGGGGTGTTACAAAGTTCGTTTTATAATTCAATAGAACTTTTCGATTGAACATAGCATCAACCAATATTAACATAGAGATTCCCAATATACGCAACCTATAACATTCATTACAACCATTTCAGTAGTTTAGTATGCTTAGTGGACTTTGCTGGATTGAGCTTTATTTTAGTATATCTGTAGATTTTACTCATTTGAGCTCCATTCAGTATAACAATAGACTTTGCTCGTTTGAGCTACTTTTAGTAGAATCATTAGGTATGGCTTGATAAAGCATACTTTTAGTAGAATTAGTTGGTAAGGCTCAATAGCACATACATTTTAGTTGGATCGGAAGGTATGGCTTGAAAGCGCATACATTTCAGTAGATTCAATAGATATCGCTCGCCTGAACACCAATCAGTTTATCAATGGATAACGCTCATTTGAGCTTCTTCAGTATATCGCTAGATATCACTCACTAAACTTCATTCGTTATATATAATATAACATTCAATAATAGTATATTAACCAAGAATTTAATAATTATTAGAAGCATAAATAAATGCACGAACCCATAGGATTGATTTGCAGCAACGACTCATAGTATCTCAATTAGTGATCGATGTCATTTCAATTCATTATTTCCATATCCATCAAATCAATATAATCCAACATTATGCAACTAAGTTCATATAATACATATGTAAATGTACTAAAATTAATCTAAACGAACTTACCTGACTAAATTGCAACAATGACAAAGGTACAGGGAATATTCGATACTTTTCTCTTTTCCTTGGTTTTCCACTCGTTCTTGATCTAAAAATAATATTTTCATTCAATTAACTAATTCCAAAAATAAAATTAACTCATTTTATACAATTATGTCCTTTTTGGAATTTTTATGAAATTACCCCCAATATTTCACTTTTATGTAATTTAGTCCCTAGCTCAAATCATGCAATTTAACCATTTTTATTCAAATTTCAGCTTAGCCAAATATTCAAGTACCATTCTACAGCCCATTTTTTGCAATTATTTTGCATCAAGTCATTGTACTTTTACTATTTTCACATTTTAGTCCTTGAACATTAAAATCAACAAAAACTACTTTACAAAATAGTCCTATTGAGCAACCAAGCGTAATATTCTACCATAAAACTACAAGAGCATCTCAATTTCATCAATGGCATAATCCAAAACATTTGACAATTTTACAAATTAATTCCCAAGTTAGCTAGATTAAGCTAATACGAGCTCAAAAATATAAAAATTAGTAAAAACGAGCAAAGTTTACCTACTCAATCGACAAAACCTAGCTTGGCCGAAGGTTTCTCCTCTCAACAATGGTAGATTCGGCTTTTGAAGGAAGAAACAAAAAGATGATAGCCAATTTTGGCTTTTGTTTTGTTTTCATTTTACCTAATTTCATAAATTACTATTATAACCTTATAATTTCAATAAAATTTCATGTAATTAGCCTTGCAAACCATCCATTATCTACTAAAATGGTATACTTTCCAATTAAGGAGGGTTTAATTGCATAATTGGTTCTTCAATTATTTTAACTTTTTACTAAACAAGCTTATTTTCAATTTAATCCTAAACTAATTTGGAATAAGGTAGCAAATAGCCCAAAAGTTAGTGGATTTAATCATTCCACCACCGCTTGGACTTTTTGACCATGGTTTAATTAACATTTTGGTCCCTTTACTATTTTAAATCTATAGTAATTCACTTTTAACTCTTTTACAATTTAATCCTTTTACCTTAATTTAGCAGTAAATCATCAAAATTACCGAACCAAGCTTCAATTCACATATAATACAACTCTGAAAATATTTAATAAAAATATTTATGGCTTTAAATTACGGAAATGAGGTCCTAATACCTCGCTTTCAATAACCACTTAACTTTTGAACAGAACCATTTATACTAACTTTTAATTCAATTGGTTAAATTCATCAAATCAAAATTTAATATAAAAATTATTATTGACTTGTATAATTTAAATACTAATTATATGAATCCACTCGTCGGATTTGTGGTCCTGAAGCCACTATTACCGACACCATTGAAAAACGGGCTGTTATAGATTTGAGATGCAAAATTTGAAATCGGTAAGTACTACTTTAGTTGCACACCTTAAACACTTAATTTCATATTCCCCATAGAATGAATAAGATGAAAAGTACATGTCAAAAGTATCTTATTCAAGCGTAGTTGGAAGCTTGATGTATGCAATGGCATGCACTTGTCCCAATATTTTACATGCTGTTAGTGTTGTTCGTCGATACATGGCAAATCCTGGTAAGTTACACTGGCATGCAATTAAGTGGATTTTCAAATATTTACAGCGTACTTCTAACATGTGCTTAGAGTTTGGAAGAACTCAAAAGGGTCTAGCCAGATATGTTGATTCTGATTATGAAGGAGACTTAGATCGAAAAAGGTCTCTCATAGGTTACCTATTTGCTTTTAGGAATTGTATCATTAGTTGGAAAGTGACACTTCAAGCTACAGTGACTTAATCAACTACTGAAGTAGAATACATGGCAATTACAAAAATAGTAAAAGAAACAATTTGGTTAAGGGGCCTGTTTAGTATTTTGTGATAGTCAAAGTGTCATACATCTGACCAAAGATCAAATGCATCATCACAGAACGGAGCACATAGACATTCGTTATCATTTTGTTCGAGAGGTGATCATTCAAGGGGATATTCAAATTCTTAAAATTGGCACAGAACACAATCCGGTCGACATGTTGACAAAGAGCCTTCCAGTTTCAAAGTTCAAGCATTGCTCGGACTTGGTAAGTATCTGACGAAGAATCAGTTAAGCCTGTAACAGGGCTCGGCAAGGGAGTTGGTCCAAATACGAGTCAACGTGGAGATTTGTGGGAGAATGCATGTTATTTTGACCAAAATTTATTTTGGCTTTTCTTCTCCTAGTTAAACTTTACTTTTAGTTTCCCACTTAAACTCTAATTAACCTAGAATTGTTGTAGTCATATATGCTATGAATTTCAGCTTAGAAATAGACCTTAGTTACTCTAGATTTTACACAACAAAAAAATACTTAGATTGAGATAATTTTATTCTTTGTTTTGAATGATTTTTCTTGTGAGGCTTTGGGTTTTAATTCTATCTTTTGTACTTTTCTTTATTATAGTGAAATTTCATTTTCGCCTGTGATTTTTTATCATCTTTTGAGGAGTTTCTCCAAGTAAAATTTGCGTGTTCAATTTTTTTAATTCTTATTTTCTTCACTTTATCCGTTGTTTAATCAGGGTCCCCTACAATTAATAAGAAAAAACTATATCAATTTAAAATAATTTAAATAAAAAACCAATAAAGATGAAAATATTTTTAAAAAATCAAATCAATATGATAAATTAAGTAAAAACATAACATAAATATAACACGAAAATTTAAATTTAAATTAAAACACGTTAATAATATGTAAAAGAAAATATAAATTGATACATAAATATATTTAATGATCAGCCAAATTTGTAAGACTTGCGGACAACATTAAAAAGCTAAATGTAGAATCTAATATATTTACATAAATGTTACAAAAGAAAATATTAACGTATCAAAATTTGACACGTGAACGCCCTAAATTCATGCACTTAGCAATTGTTGAAGAAATGAGAGAAATACTATTATAATCAAAATCAATACCATTAATTACTTATCAATGAAAATCTTCTAATTTCGATTTGAGGATAACTTTCATTTCTTGTTTTTTTCTATTTTACTAACTCTTATTTATTGTGATAGATTATAGATATAGTTTAACTAGCTTTTTCTCGTATTAATTAAAATATATGATATTAAATTATTCAATCATTTCATAAATATTATTATTGAAAAAGTAAAACTAATATAACTATTTTGATTTTTATAATGATGATAGTTTAAATTATAATTAATATAAATTACGACAAAAAATTAATATTTAAAATAAACATGAATGATTTGATATTGCTCCCTACTATGATTTTAATTTTACTCTTAAACAATTTAGAATATGATTTAACGAATAAAGGGAAAAACCACTAAGAAAATTTAAGTTATTAATAAAAATTACATAACGAAAAGTTGTATAAAAAATACGCTCGTATGCACAATGGGTAGGGCAAATTACCAAAAAATACCCTTTTTTACAAAATTTACGGAAAAGGACCTGTTTTGTAATTATTTATCGGAAAGGGCCATTTTCCCCGAAAACACGTCCACGTCAGTGCGTTTTTAGGGGATGCAGCAGGAAAACGCGTCCCCGAGGGAGCGTTTTCTACCACATCAGCCAAAATCATATCCTTGAGGGCGCGCTTTACTGATGTGGCAAAAATGCTCCCTCGGGGACGCGTTTTTGCCCTTTTCTTCCGATAGGGTTTTCAGCTATTTTTAGGGTTAGGGTATGGGTTTTTAGGGTTTTAAGGCTACAGTTTAGGGTTTAGGGTTGTTAGGAGAAAATTAATGAACTAGATTTTAGGGTTGTTAATTAAAATAATTTTAGGTTTAGGGTTTTGGGAAAAAATATATCAGCAATATAAAAATTATTTTTTTTTACAGTAGTATCTGGTAAAATAATTTTGAGAAGGCGTTTCTGAACACCTAGTGACCAAAACGCTTCAAGCAGGATGCACTATCAGCAAGAGTACTGAAAAAAGCCCCCACGTGGACGTTCTTTTGCTACAGTAGTCTCTGGCAAAATAATTTTGAGAAGACGTTTCTGAACAAATAGTGACCAAAACGCTTCAAGCAGGATGCATTGTCAGCAAGAGTACTGAAAAAAGCTCTCACGTGGACGCTCTTTTGCTACAGTAGTCTCTGGCAAAATAATTTTGAAAAGACGTTTCTGAACAAATAGTGACCAAAACGCTTCAAGCAGGATGCACTGTCAGCAAGAGTACTAAAAAAAGCTCCCACGTAGACACTCTTTTGTTACAGTAGTCTCTGGCAAAATAATTTTGAGAAGACGTTTCTGAACAAATAGTGACCAAAACGCTTCAAGCAGGATGCACTGACAGCAAGAGTACTGAAAAAAGCTCCCACATAGACGCTCTTTTGCTACAGTAGTTCCTAATTGTCCTTAGATTATAAATGAGCCAAATTTCATTCTCGGGTTGCATAATAGAAATTGGGGCAAAAGTAAAATAGAAACTGAAGATGAGTGAACTTATTAGTGCTGTTATTTTCTATGATGGTGAGGTTTGTGACACCAAAAATGGTGTTGTTTTTTTATCGGAGAACACAGCGCGACTGGTTTTTAACTAGAACATAGATTTGACAGAACTTCGTAAAAGAATTAGGCATAAAATCTTCGGAACAATGCTAATGAAAGTTCAGTCTATTAAGTATAGATTTTGTGCTTCGGTTGATCCCGTGAGATATGACTCATTCGACATCAAAGGTCATCGGAGCTTGGAGGCAATTGTGGAGACTCATCTTGCCAGTGGATCACCTTATCTTGAAGTATATGTACAATTTTCATCGCCAAGTGATCTTCCTTCGACTTCAACATCTACTGCTATTCGAGGGGAATACACGACCCCAAGCTGACACTCTGTTAGTGGGAGGTAGAATACAGAAGCGCCCGTGTTTGGTGGTAGTATGGAAAACATAACCCCTGCATGACACTCAGTTGGTGGATGGGACATGCATATCCTTTCTTCAACGTTCGATGCTAGAAATACGTATTGGGGAACGTCATCAACTTCTAGTGGTTGGCAATCCACATATGATTGGGAACGTTACGAAAGTTGTTTAAGAATGGATAATCTACTCCCCACAATATCTACCGGCGAGGGGACCTTGTTCGTTGCAGATGATGGTAGGTCGAATGATGAGTTCGATGTGGATCCACCTCGAGAGCCTGGCCCCGATGGTGCAGAAGTTGCATTATTTTCTGAACCAGAGGATGTTCCAATCGTACCTGAAGATGTTGAAGGGGGTTCAAATGAAGAAGAAGATCCACGATTCAGGGCGTACTTGCCTCCAGCCCATATGCATAATGTCGATCTATCTCAAGACAATACATTGGAGTTTCCTGAACTACCACACAAAAGGCGTGATCGTACAAGTTCGTCATTGGATTCGGGTGAATTAGAAGTTGGTAAATAGTTTTCCAACAATGATAGTTTTCTTGGTGCATTGAAACAGTATAGCATCAAGAACAAGGTTAAGTACAACGTGGTTAAATCCAAAATCGATAAGTATGAGGCCAAGTGTATAGCATAAGACGATACATGTTCATGGAAAATCATGGCCTCGTTGAGGAAAAGGACAGGCTTGTGGGAGATTAAAAAGTACAAAGGTCCACATACATGTCTTGCCGATACAGTATCACTAGGTGTTCAAGGTTTTTGAATAATATTGATATTATGTAATGTTGCATTATTTTTCGTACTTCGTTGACAGATGTTTCACAAGAGATGGATTCAGATATGTTGGCTAACTTAATAATACTGACGGTGAAGATGGATCCCAAGACTTCAGTACCGGCCTTAATTGCCAATATTCGTAGCCAATTGGGGTACGCCCTCTTACCGAAAGATTTGGATAGTTAAGCAGAGGGCGTTGGAAAAGTTGCATGTTCAGTGGGATGCTTCATATAATAAAGTATGGCAGTGGTGTAAGGTGCTGGAGAGATATGTCCCAGGCAGTATAACAGAACTTGAAACAGAATCGGCATACTACAACGATCGATTGCTCTGTGGATGCCAAGTGTTCAAGCGTCTGTTCTAGACATTTAAGCAATGCCGAGAAGCATTTTTGTACTGCAAGCCATTGGAACAAATTGACTGTACCTTTATGTATGGTAGATATACGCATCGGTTCTTGCTAGCTGTGGCATAGGATGGTAGTGGGAGAATCCTTCCAATTGCATTTGCAATAACACCGGGGGAGTCAGCTGATGATTGAGATTTCTTTATATCTAGGTTAAGGAGGCGTGTCTGTCCCCAACTTGATATATGCATTATATCAGATCGGAGCCCTGGAATACTAGCCACAATAGAGAGACAAGAAAGCCTGTGGCATCGCACACACCATTGATTTTGCCTAACGCATGTTGCGTCCAACTACCACGGGCAACATCGATCTATAAGTGAACGACGGCAAGTGACCAACATGGGTATGTAATATGTATTAATATAATTTTGTTTTTAATTTTCAATTTATTCTTAATTGAAGAGTGGTATCTAATATTCGCTATCAACTTATATTGGCAGGGTACGAGATCAATAAGGACCGTTTTCACGAGATGTTGGCGAGTTTGCGCTCAGTTAACGAAGAAGGTGCAAACTACCTATGCAACATACCTTTCGAACAGTGGACACAAGCATACGATGGCAGCCTACGATATGGTCATATGACCTTAAACCTGGCCGAATGCATAAATTCTGTTCTAAAAGGAATACGTCATTTGCCGATAACATCGGTTGTGCGAGAGACATATTTTCGTTTAGCGACACTATTTTCGAAGCGAGCAGTGAGTTATAAAGGCCAAATGCAGGGAGGCCATGTGTGGTGCGCGAAGGCACGGGCCAACACCATGCACAGAGTGTGTCACGATCGCGACAACCTATGGTTTCGTGTGACGGAGTTTGACAGACCGAGCCAAGGTATTGTTGGCGGGCAATATCGTGTACACTTGAGAAATAGGACCTGTGACTGTGGGATATTTGGCGCACTTCGTTATCCATGCGCTCATATAATTGCGGCTTGTCAGAATCTCTGTCTAGATCCCATAAGCTATATCGACGAAGTGTATAAAATAAAATACATGTACAACGTGTGGAGACACGTATTCCCACCAGTCCCAAATAAACGTAAGTGGTTATTTGTATCGCTTGCTCCATTTAAGTTGTTACCGGATAGAGAACTGCGTCGCAAACCAAAGGGTCGACCTTGCTCGACTAGAATAAGCAACAATATGGATTTCTGAGAAACAACCAACCAACGGAAGTTATGCGGATAGTGTAGGAACCTAGGCCATACATCTCGCTCGTGTCCAAATCGGAATAGTTGATAGTCTCCTTATCATTTTTGTCTCTTGGTGGCTATGAAAATTCTTTTAATTTCTTGTTGAAAATGGTGAACTTTTATAGAAGGACTAAGTTGCAAAGAAAAAAAAAGTTATTCAATTAATCTAAAATATCACCATCACCATTATTTTATTAAATGAAACAAAAAATAAAAAACATTTATTTTATTAAATGAAAAAATTACAATAAAAAATAAAAAACAACTTATATTTTTTAAAAATATAAAAATTAAATTACAATTGAAATATTAAAAACAACATTTATTTTATTAAATGAAACAAAAAATAAATTACAATAAAAATAAAAACAACTTTTATTTTTAAAAAATATAAAAATTAAAAATTACAATTGAAATATTAAAAACAACATTTATTTTATTAAATGAAACAAAAAAATAAATTACAATAAAAATAACTTTTATTTTTAAAAAATATAAAAATTAAATTACAATTGAAATATTAAAAACAACATTTATTTTATTAAATGAAACAATATAAAAAAAGTTGATACAAATATATTAAAAACATCAATGTTGGTGTCGGTCGGAATCAGTGCCACATGGGGGTGGTCGACGGTTACGCACTGGATTCTTTCTTGTTTTAGCTTCCGACGGGGTTGTGGTTGCTTAGACGGGGATTCTAGTTCCTCCGGCAGGGGGTCTGGTTATGGGTGTTGGGAGGATGACCCACCTTGATAAAATATTGACTGCGGAGGTGTTTGCATCACCCATGGCGGAGGTGTTTGAATCCCATAAGGCGTAGGAGATTGGTAAAAAGAAGAGCTCTCCGACGGCGCCTCGTGCGATCCCTCAGCGGCAATGACTCTGAATCGACCGCCGGTTGGAGTAGTCGGGAACGGACTCGAACCGGGCCATGCATTCCAACCTTCCATTGGACTGGGAAAAGGAAACATATAGGGGTTAGGATACATATAAGGGCTAGGATACACACTTGGCATAACCGAAAAAGGCTGTGATGTGGGTATCGTCGGCTGAAGTGTTGGGCCTGGTGATTGTGTGGGCGCTGTTGATGGGCCCGATAATTGTGTCGACGCTGTTGATGGGCCCGTCCTATCATCCCTTCTCCTTGGATTTGAAGGGCCTGTCTTTCCCTTTGTGCACGAAGTTGCCGTCGCCTCTCCTCTTCTGACAATAAATACGGTTTGCCATGGATCCTAAACCATGGCATGTATTCCGACATGCATGCTAACTTAGGAACGATGATCAGTTCCCGAGTAGGTATATAATCATACCAGTTTTCCCACAATTCGATATACGCTGACCAAAATCTTGGCCAATCCGTATACAACTACCGTAAGTCAACTTTGTGCTCATCATCAAGCACCTCAGGTATCACGGGAATCGGTTGTCGGAATCCAAATTAACGCAGAACCTGATCTGACTGGTGCATCTCTATAGTGGCATAGTTGACCAATGGCACCTTAACATGCCAAATGTTCGATTTTGAAAAAACTCTTCCGGAATTACTACCCGAATTGACGGATCCTCGTATGGTGTCCATTCAAACTATATTAACATGATAAAAATATTAGTTATATACTAAATACTAAATACTAAATACGAAATACGAAACAACTATTTTATTACGAAAATATATTTTATTTAATACTTATTTGTGCTTCTGACCGTTGCTCTAATAGAAGCCGTATATCTTCAAGCGAGGTAGGTATTCCAACATAACTCGCCGAATGGTTCCACCTAATTAAATAAATTTTTAGCATACAATTATATTTTAAATCTACGTAATAATTGTAAAATATAATATTAAATTTACCTCGTTATGAGTGGGAATGTATATGGGTGGTCCACTCGAGGACGTAAAAATGGAAAGCAAAACCGTGCCTATGATTAAAGTAGTGATAGCCAAACTCCGATTTTCGCTTTATTCGGCCGCGTCGCCCCGCACATCTCTCGATACAATTTTGTTAGCACGGCAGACCCCCAACTCAATTCACCGGCTGCTCTAAAATCAACTAGTTTCAGCAGCCATCTTAGATGTATGAGGTTTCGTGACAAGTCTGGCATTAGATAGCCTCCAATCATCTTAAGAACGTATGCCCAAGCATACCGTATTCTTTCTATTTCGGTTGAATCATTTTCTGGCTCCGGGAATGTGTCTCGTAACTAGCCCATCTCGATCCAACCTCCATAAATGTTATCCGAATAGCACCCAAAAGCTTGTAGCATACGGCTCCCTAATCACTAGAAGTTGCGGACCCGGTGACTACGCACCCATCCACCGGCAATTCCAATTGGAAATGCAAGTCTTCCAGAGTGATAGTACACTCTCCGCATGGAAGATGGAAAGTGTGCGTCTCGGCTCTCCACCTCTCTATCAATGCACTGATTAGCGTTGGGTCCAACTTGCACCCCCAGCCTATCGTGGCCACGTGCCAAAAACCAGCTTCCGTAGGTAATTCTCGATCAACGGCGATGGCGGACCAGGCATTTTACGAATATAGCATTGCAACACCTGATCTACAGATTGTTTAAAAAATTATAAAATAAAATTAATTAAAATTACATAAACTTAAAAAATATTAATTAGTATTGAAAAATTAAAATTATAACTTACCATTGTCATTTGATCGACGGAGATGTGTTTATTGTCGAGACGAATTAATTCTCCGGCCATTGTTAATATGATTGAAAAATTTTAAATTTAACAAAAAAATATTTAAAAAAACTTTTAAACAGGACTTTTTTGTAAAAATTAAAGGACTATTGTGAAATATGAGAGGAACTTTAAAGGAATTTGAGAGAAATTTGAGAGGAATTTGAGAGAAAGTTGAGAGAAATTTGAGAGAAAATTGAGTAAGGACCTTTGTGTGAAAAAAATGAAAGGGTGGGGTTTTTATAGTTTTTTTTTTATCGTTGAAGGCCCAACAGTCAAAAAAATATGATCGTTGGAAGCAGTCAAAAAGCGTCCCTGAGGGAGCTTTTTGCCACATCAACAAAGCGCACCCTCAACGATGCAATTTTGGCTAGTGTGGCATAAAACGCTTTCTCGTGGACGCATTTTCCTACTGCATCCCCTGAAAACACGCTGACGTGAACGCGTTTTTGAGGGAAATGGCCATTTCAATAAATAATTAATTAGTAGGTCTTTTTCGTAAATTTTAAAAAAAATAGGTATTTTCTAGTAAATTACCCCAATGGGTAACTAAATTACTCTGTATGATTTCAATAAAGTCTTTAATATCTCTTCCATTTATCTATTAAAGAAAGATATATTTAACTTACATTATATATAAAATTCAATTTTAATAATTAAAAAAATGAGTGCATGAATGAATGAGTAAAATTTTAATTTTAGAGATTTGAAGCACATATTTTATTTTCAATATTGGATATTAAAAAGATATATAAAGACTTAATATTAAAAAAATTGGACTAAGTGTGCATATATTTATATTTTTTTCATAATCTATAACTAAACAAATTATAGCAAAAATTATTAACATATATGATCTTGTTATATGAACGAATATTTAATATTGATAAATTGTTAAAGAAAATTAAATTGAAATAATATTTATTTTAAACTTTAATCCACAAAAATACGTGGCAAATAATTACCATGCTAAATAGTAATTTTTTTACTATACTACATTATACTGCGGTTAAATTAGCTTTATATGCCGTTTTTTTTTTTATTTGACATTTTAGGCCCTTTTTTAAAAAAAATTAAGGAAATAGGTTGTTTTTCAAGAGAGTGTGTGAAAGTGAGTCCAGCTGGGTATGGCTTCCACCAACGGTCATTTTTTTTAACGTTGACAACGGTAAAATTTTTGAAAGGCCCTAACAGTAATTTTTTTCCTATAAATACCAAGCCATTTTTCATTCTTTTCACTCAAATTCAACTCTCTCAATTCTTTCTAAACTCTCAACTCTATCAATTTTCTCAAGATTTGTTCTAAACTTCCCGATACACTTGTTTAAAAATCTTGTAGATTTATTTAATTTTTTTGTATATTATTCATTTCGATTAAGTTTTCACAAATGGAAACCTCTCTGATTCATTTCGACAACAAACACATTTCCGCTGCTCAAGCGATAATGGTAAGACAAAATTTTAAATTTCATTATTTTCAATTAAGTTAATTTTAAAGTATTTTAGTTTTTTAATATTTTAAATTATTTTTTGTCAATACAAATAGGCAGATGGTCGTGTTTTGGAGGGGTTCATACATAATTTGTGAAAGGGTCCAATCACCGAAATTCGTGGTTACTTGCAAGATGCAGGATTCTTGCATGTGTCTCGTATGCTTGGGGCTGCAAACTTGATCCTACACTCATCAACGCATTGGTGGAAAGATGGAGGCTTGAGACACACTTTCCATCTTCCATGCATCGAGTGTACAATCACAATCGAAGACTTAGGCTTAGTTTGGATGGGCGGTGTGTTTACCTCCGTGAGGTTAAAAACAACGGTGGAGGTGAGATTAGTTACTGTAGCGGTGAGATTAGACACTGCAGCAGTGAGATTAGAAACAGCGATGGAGTGTATTTGGATTCAAACGCAGCTGTAGCGGTGAGGTGAAAATAAAAAATGACTATTAAGGACATCAGATTAGAATTGATATATAATAGAAGTTTTAAATTATTTTACTTATATAAAATTATTAAAGTATATAAATTTATAAATTCATTTAATAAAATATTAAAATGTTTTATTATAAATATTTTAATGAATTATATAATCAATTTAAATTATTTATTAGATAAAATAATTATTATTTTTAATTTTTATAGTTAAATATTCTTTTATAACAATGATAAATATTATTTTCATAAATAGTAACATTATACTTGAATAAAATTTTGAAGTATCTAAATGAATGATTTTTAATAAAAAAAATAGTAACATAAGACATAACAAACTTCATTATTACTAGAAATTAGGTTATGATACGTAATTATTTTTACAAATATTGATAAAAAAATCGATCTTTTCATTGACTTGAGAATCATTTATGTTACAATGAAATATGGCGCTTACCTAATGTATAATTGCTCCCACTAATACATGACTAAAGCCAAGCTAGAATTACACACAAAATGTAGCGGACATGCCACTATAACATCAAATATAAATCAACAACTACTCCTACTAACTTTAAGTATAAATTACATTGGAACTAAATCATGATGTAAAAACAAAGACAAGTTTTTGGATACTAGCAATAGCCCAACCACGAGATTACGCAACACAAAATGAGATTCTTTTCGCTCACGATGAACCCTATAAAGAAAAAAAAAGATTAAGCTCCATTAAAAGTAAAATTTGATGCAATCAAAAGGTCAACAAAACAATTATGAAGCAGAACAGCATAAGCATTCAATATGATCCAAAATTTTCTTCTCGAAACCGTAAAGTTAATAACTACCAATTCTTTCTCACTTGTATTTGAAAATACCGTCACCGTCTTTCTCACAAATCGCAAAAGCAAACAAATCTGCATTTTGAGACAATCCCATGAACCAAAGGGAGCTATATAAAATCTTAAACCACGGTAACTCAAAATTGGCATAGCGGCATATCTAAACTCTAAAGCCCCATACTTCATATTTAAAAGAATGAACTTTAGCATCACAACATTAAATCAAGCTCGATACTAACCCCGAATACACTAATACTCAACCACTAATCACAACAAGTGCACAACTACACTTTCAAAACAACCCCATGAACCATGGGAGCTCAAAAAAAAAAATACATAGACGGCATATCAAATCTCTAAACTCAAAATTCCCATACTTCAAATATATATATATACACATTTTCCAGCCAAGAATGTGTAAAAAGTACAAAGATGGGGACCATAATTAAACCTAAATATTTCACATATAATGAGTACCAAAAGGAAAAAAAGTTCTACTATATCTCGTGAATAGGGATAATAGTTACTCAAACCATAATATTGGTAACACCTATCAAAAGCAAACCATTTCTTGCTAGTAGTGAATGATTGAATTTAGAAGAGCTTACATATTTGATAAGAAAAATGACAATAATGTTGAGTAAATAAAAAACACAGTATTAACTACTGCAAACCGAAGGCATCCTATGTTATGGTTTCAACTAATTTAAAAGTTGCCTCTCAAGTGTGAGATTCAAATCGCTTAGAAAATTTCCATTTATATTCAAGTAACCTCGACCAACTTACACTCACCCTAGCTCTCTAAAGGAGCTTATGCCTTTGCACTTGTTACCACTTAACAATGGGGTAGGAGACCAACTTACTTCTTTAGTAAGGCATCCACAACATCCTCTTTCATCCTCACAAGACCCTTCAAAGAACCACATAATATGCATGCAGAGTGTATTGTTGAATCTGCAGTCTCTAAGTCGATGTTGCTAATTCTAACTATAACAGCTTCTAATTACTGCGGTGGCCAAATTCAGAGATGCATTTTCTTTATTGTTATATAGCCAATCGATAATGCTTTATTGCTTGACTCAATCTCGGAAAAGCATACATTAACACTTATCATGTTCGGCCAAAAGAATAGGTGACCATACACAAAAAGGAGATAACAAAGGAGGAAGGAAAGTCTATATAGCCAAGATGGAAAAATACCTTAAATTCAATGTCCCAATTATCAAGCCCATATGGACCGGCCTCCTGAAACCTTTATGACCTTGCCAAAACTGAAATTGCCTCATTTAACTCAAGAAAGTCAATTATAGAAGGTGCATTCTTAATCGTAATGAACTTGAAGTTCGAAAGTAGATCTTCCACTATTATTGTTCTCAAGATCTAGAGAAGGAACAAAAGAGTTTCCAACTTTAAGTGATACATCCTTGATGTTAAGGCAGCTGTCTTCCTTAAAAGGTAACCCATTTAACTTCTTTTTAGTACCATTGATTTTCTACATGCAATGGAGAATTTATATGGTAATCAAGTCAGAGCACATTTGACAACATAGAAACCAATAATAGCGGTAAAAATGTATTTGTTATACATGCACTAGCAGAGAGATATCAAAAGGAAAATATACAACAAACATGCATGAATGATTGCAAACATGCAGTAGAAAGCATAGACAAGCTTGGCAATAGAGAGAGGAAAGAGAGGATAAGAAATATCAAGAATGCTTACCACAAAATGTTGAGGCCTTTCTATCCTCGGTTTGCGATTACACCTCCAACCCTTTCCACCGGTAAGCCTAATTCGCAAAATCATCATCGCTGTTCAAGTATGCATCGACCACTTTAACCTTTCAAACCCTTTTGGTTGGATGCTACAACCACTCTTAAGTAAGATAATCTCATATATAATATGTACAAATAGAATCTACAAATTCCAATTTTAGGTATATCAAGCTCATAATGTCTTGATTGCAAGATTTCAATCGAAAGCACTACTACTTATTTCGCTCCTAATATTGAAATGGAAGCTTGTTGAAAAATAAAAATGAGGAACTTGATGGTTGAAGAGAGTAGACCAAGTATCAATTTAAATGACGCCTCGAAATCGCAACATACGCCTAAATAAATTTCCATCCAATTGTAATTGCTCATTGTCTTTGCTTCAAGAAACAAGCGCAACATGAAACTACGACTTTTCTCATACTAACAATAACCTTTCTCATCGCTCTAGCAAGAAACCAAGCTAGATGCCTAACAAGATGCCTTCCTGCGATAATATAGAAAATGTAATAGTTCCTCTACCCAATGTTAATCTAAAAGTCTAGGATATCCAAACTCCCAAAGAAGAAATAAATTACCCAAGAAATGATTTTTTTTGTCAAAACAAGAAAAAAACTACTAAATAATCAAGAATCGATTCGTAGAGGTGCCTCGAAACAAACAATTTTGAAACTTAAGTGAGAAATGTTTTAACTCCTTTTCATAGTGTTCACCAATTTATACCATAACACAAAGAAATTTATGGCATTGAAACGGCTAAATTGCTAAGGCACTATAAAAAATATTAAACAAACGAACTAGTAACAAATAAACCGAGAAACTTGCCAAGTAAGAGGAAGCACTATTTTCCTTGCTAAAACAAGGCCAGTAACACTGGGAAAATTTCAGTGTGTCAATTTAGTGGTTTTGGGTATAGAGGAAGCGCCAAAAGAGAAATGAAAATCGAATGAAAGAGGGTAAGAGACTACTGTGGTTATAGAAATTACGGTGACTAGATGATGGAGTGAAACTCGAATCTCCACTCAAGCATCGCCTGAAGTTTTCTTGTAGCGCTCTTCGCTGCGACAAGAGAGGGTGAACAAAAGGAACATCGGGATGACTGCGTTTTAGGAGATGTTTGAAAATTGGTATTTTTGTCGATAAAATACCTCATCGCCCAATTACCTCTAATCTTCTTGCTCTCATCTTCGATCACGTTTGACCTGACAAAGTGAGATTGAAATCGATTTTCTTTGCCTTTGAAATCTTGAACCAAACAACGATGCGGTGAGATTGGTAACCCAACTGCATCTCACTGATGCTAAACGGTGAACCAAAGGAAGCCTTAGCTTTACAATTTGGTTTATCAGTGGATGGGTCAGCGTCATGGGGTCAACAATCGATCTTGGTAAAGAGAACCTTTGCGAGGTATTTTTGAGGAAGGTGGTGTATAAGTTTTACAGTGTCAAGATAGATATGAAGTGGTTGGAAACCAATTTCAAATAGTTTCTTATGGACACGCCCGACATCGTCAAAGAATAATATGCCCGAGCTTTCATCCTGAGGTTAATCGAGGGCAATCTAATGCCCGATAAATCTCAATATTTTGAATACATAAGGTGGCTAGTACACCTAGACGACTTCAAAGAAAGTAGACGAATGAGTTGAGGATCATCCGTGTTGGACACATTGCACCGAGAGTTGTGTCGAGCGACAGAATAGGATAAGATGTCAATCGATGGTTGCCTGCTACTATTGCAGTCATGAGCCTGATAGCGACTACCATTTTTACGTCCCCGAGTGAATGACTCATATATGTTTCTATTGGTGACAAAGTAAAAATCATTTCTTAATAAATATGTAGTTTGTATAGTAAATGTTATTTATTATATGTTTGAATTAACATATTGCTTGTATAGGTGGAACCATGGGCTGAGTTACGTGGGACTACCCAAGCAACTCGAAGATATCTGGCAGATGTTAAATCAACACTCGGAAGTTGAGGTTAGTTATTTATTTACCCTAAACCTATAATAATTATGCAATGATTTGTAAAACAAAATTTCGTAAATAATAGAATTTACAATTGTGCACTGCAGTTTGAATGGATGCCATATCCGACCCGAATATCATAGAATGCCTCCCGCCGAAATTTTTGGCCAATCGGAGTATATGGAATGCAAAGGTGTCATTGATAGTTTACACGGCAGTGGAAATGCACAAATCGGATTGAATGATGTGACAGTTCAGGTGGAGGCAACAAATTCTACCACTACCGCGAGACATGGAAGCACTGCACAAGTTGAATCTATGGGGGAAGAATAACTTGAATTGCCAAGATTACCACAAGAAATACATCGACAGTTGGGATCGTAGGATGGAATTCTTACCTATTCGTGAACCCTTTTTTCTCATTAGACACGACCACCTATTTGGAATACATGCTCTGGTTCAGAGTCGCCGACAACCCATTAATAAGTACAACCGCTATCGTGTCGACCCGAATTTGACCTCTATTGTACCGAAACATTAGCTCTCCTCTTGAGAGCCTTCTTGTGTCTATCTCGATGTCAGCCTTTGGATAAGAATGAAAGGTTAAACATACCGACTGCCTGGAAATAGAGAAAAAAATTATGTTGATTACATCGAAAATCCCTCTATTTTTTTCTATGATTATGGCCTTAATCTTATGTATGGTATGCATAAGGCATCATTTGCAGGTATCTAAAAAGCTTGAACTCGTGATCGCATAACGACTGTCAACTGGCCCTTGGTTATACTCAAACCCGTGAACGCATCACGGTCGCCGAATGGGACCTCCACTTAGTCTTTGACTCATGATTGTATCAAGTACTGTGGCCCTAAAACCTAACTTCCATAGGATGGGTTTCTGAGGTAATGGTCCTATCTCGACATGTCATATGAAATGTATGTGTTTTGAGACGCATTATCGCATCCTCAACCCCTCAAATCTACCGATAAAATTTCACAGTTTAAACCTTAAAACTCTAATCCTAACCCTAACAAAAATAAAAAACTCAAAACCTAAGAGAGAGAGTGTGTGAAAACACGTCAACTAGGTGCGCTTTCTGCATTGTTGGTAGGAAAGCGTGCCCAACCAAACGCGCTTTCATACACTCTTTCCAAACTTATTTCCTTAAATTTTAAAAAAAAACAACTTAAAAGATCAAATAAAAAAACCCGACATATAAGACTAATTTAGCCTTATGATGCTTTTCTTAATTGTAAATTTAAATTACTGTTATGAATGCTATTAAGTGGATGTTCAACCTTTCATCTTCCTCAACCTCTCACCTTTCATCTTCTTGTAATCCCTTTCTTATTTATGTATTAGAAAATGATGAGTCTAATCTTCCTATATATATATATATATATATATATATGAGAGTATGTACTACTTGTAATGATAATAGAAAAGAAGTGAAATGCAATAAAAATCCCTCTTATTCTCTTCTATTATTCTTGTGTTCTTTACATTATTATTACTATTTTATAACAATTACTATAATATATATTAATTAGATTCTCAATTCATAATTGCACAATTTGTGATTTCTAGAAGCAAATGACAGATTTTATTATACTTTTGTACTGAAGACCGAGAATTGATTAAAAAAGGGTACGTTTTGTAAACATCAAACCCAATGAATTACATGCTAAAATCATTGGTTATGCAACAATTATTTAACAATTGATCCAGATTGTTTAATAATATTGTATCATATTTTATATTTATATATGAATTTTTGCTAATTTTTACTATAACAATTTTAAAACATCCATATTGTTCGCATTAAATTTTTAATCATATTTATGCCGTGTTTAATATTTCACATATAAATGTTTATCCCTTTTAGGTGGATGATAGAATCAACCTATCAAGAAGATTATTTAATATTTGCAGCTCATGACTGCAATGTGTATATATATATATATATATATATATATTATTTTACACATCATGACTTGTATAAGTCAACTAAGCTCATCTTCCCTTGGCCAAGAAGCTAAACCTTTGAAATTATTAATGCCTTCAAATTATTAAATGTTGACAATTTTTTATTATTAAAGTAGATTATGATGGTAAAAATATTATAATATAAAAAGTACTTTTATTAAAATATAAATAAATATATTTATAAAATATTGTTATTAAAAACAAATCAACTTTTGTTGAAATGAAAAATTAAGATATCAAATGTTATGCTGCCTTAAGATTAAATTTTATTATGTATATTTTTATTTATTACATAAATTATAAAATTATAAAAATATTTTTATGGATATAATTTAAGATATCAAATATAGTGCCTTAATATTAAATAAGAAGATAAATGTGCTCATCATTGACGTCCTCCTACACTTAGAACAATATCAATGTCAAAAAACTAAAACTTAATCCACGATTTAAAGTTTTTGAATATAATTACATTTTAAAATACAAATAAAATATACTAAAAATAATATTATATAAAAATTATTCCAAGAAAAACACAAATAAATTTAATTTTATATAACATTTTAAATAAGATTAATAAATAAAATTAAGGCATAATAATTTTTTTTGCCCTCAATTTTATAAAAAGATCGTTTTAGCTTTCAATTTAATTGTTTTTCTTTTAATCTTTTAACTTGTATTGTTTATCAAATCATTCTAAAATAGATGAAAATGTTAAAGTTTGTTAACTCTACTGATATGACATACGCGTGGGTTGTCATGTGTATGTCCCGTTGGTAATTAATTATTTTAAATTTAAAAATTAATTAATTACTAATATAACATTCACTTGGTAATCTACGTGTATGTTATGTCAATAAAGTTAACAAACATTAGTTTTTTTTATTTTGAGTGATTTGATAAATAATACAAATTTAAAGACTAAAAAATGAAAATATAAAATAATAATTTTAATAAAATTGAAGGACAAAATATTATACCTGAACAAAAGTAAAACGAAACAAGGAAAGCTCTTTTAATATTTTCATTTATGAAACTTTAATTATGACATAAAAATCATCAAAAGAAAATCTGATTTATATTTTCTTATGACATCTAATATGTAATATTGGATAATTACATTGATTGTAATTAAATTAAATTAAAAGTTACCTATTTACCGAATTGGAATTTGAAATATTAGTTGAAGAGATACGGAGTTTCTTCTAGACTCCATCATTAATTTCATCTTCAAGTCAAACAAAACACAGAGTGGAAGCTTCTATTAGTAATTTTATTTATTTATTTGCGTTTTGGTTTCGTTTTTCCAACCATACACTTGACCAAGTAGCCTAGATTTGGTCTTTTATAAGTTATATAATTCTGTCAATTTCCCTGTTAGAATCAGAAACAAAATTTCATCCTGAAATTCTTGCAAGTTATTTTTTTCCTAAGATGATTTATCCTTTTCTTTGTGGTACTCTCCATCACCAACAAGAAGATGATGGAATCTGGTCTAGCAGCCCTGTTTGTTCACCGAGAAAATCAAAAAGAAAGAAAGACACCAAGAACCCCTACTCAACACGGGGGCTTGACCAATTTTCTGCACTTTTAGCAGAACTTGAAGAGAAAAGGCAAAAAATTTACTCACAAACGGGATCACAAAGCATGGTTCGATTCGTCTATAAGAACTCAAACGACTGTGTCCCAGTTGTGGTAAATCTGAAAGACAAGAAAGAAGAGAAAACCAAACCAGAAAACACCAAAGAAAGGTATGTTTCCGAACCCATTAATAAGCTTCAATCCCCATCAGGATCTGATAAAAACATGGATATGAAAGTGAAGAAGAAGAAGAGATTTTCATGGAATAGTGCTCTGAGAAAGCCTTCTCATTACATCCCAGCAATTATAATATTGATTTTGTTGATTTTGGTGTTTTTCGGAAGATCAGTTGCAATATTAGGTACTTGTATTGGATGGTATGTAGTTCCTACAATCAATGGGGAAGGATCAAATTTAAGAACATCAATGAAAAAGAAAGACTATGCGAGAAGACAGAGTGGAAATAAATTGGTTGGTGGGAAACTATCCTTCCAAAAGAGTTAAAAGGAATTGGGTTTACCGCTGCATCACAGGATCTGATGTAATCATTTCGTTTCTATTTTAATGTAAAATACAGTTTGTTGTATTATACGAGTTTTGAGAGCAAATCTGAGTTAAGTTGCCCTGTAATTGTATAATTTCTAGTGGAAATGGTTTAGATATTAGAATTAATGTAGACACGAAGATTGCATGGATAGTATAACCTTTTTGCTAACCACTCCACTATTCAAGTTTCGGACTTTTCATTGTTTCCAAATCCAAATAAACGTTTTATTTCAATGGTTTTAGCTCAAAAACCTTCAAACAATCGAGCTTCCTTTGGTAGGTTAGATTTTTTAAAGTTGAAATTCTACTAAATCTAATTATTGTAATCTAATTTGATTAATTAATTTTAATTTCTTAACTTTTTAATTAAAATAGGACTAAATCTACAACTTATACATAATACATGGATCAATAATAGAATTTAATCTTTTTTAATTTAAATGGACTCATGCCGGACTTGATAAAATTTTTAAACTATACCCAATTCAATTCATAAAAATTTCTATTTATAGTGAATAAAAAATTAGCTTAAAATTCTAAGAAGCCCTTGAACTTCCCCTTTCCAAAATAAATAAATAAATAAATAAATATCCAAACTCCTCCACGAAAAATGCACCCAATTAAGCCCTTTGACTAAAGGTTGTTGTACCAAGACTTGTCTAGAACAATAGTTAGCGTTTTCGTTTGACATTTAAAATGACATGGGTTCAAACTCAATTATCCTCTCCCCCTCTCCTCCAATATTTATAATGATAAAAAAAGACCAATGATTTTCGTTGTTGATCGTTATTGTAATGGTGTTGTAACACAGTATACCCAATTCGGTCGTCGAATATGGACTACAGGGTAATATACTTCATAACCAAATATTAATTAACACATTTATAATGCATATTCCGCCATTCTAACTTAATGAAATTATTATTAAAATGCAGTTACCTAATTGACTACGCTACTAGAATTTATTTCGATTATGTAATCTTAATTTAAGATACCAAATATTTTATAAAGTAGTTTAAATATATCAAATATTTGCTTAGTTTGAAAAGAATATATTTATCAAAACTAATTACAAATAAGACATTGACCTTGAGACTCTGCCTTTAGGTCACCTCGCTATATACATATTACGACTAGGAAGCAAAATTCCCCGAATACGAAGGATTCTGGTCTGGTCCCTCCACAAACTATCAAGTTCCCTCTTTACCTGCGATACATAATGTCACAAACGTAAGTTCAAATTAACTCAGTGAGTTATCCATACCTTGCATTAACAGAACATTAATAAGCTAACACTTATTAATTTAGAATTTAAGTATGACTGTCTATACTAGGACAGTTCGCCAGTCTCCTTGGCCTGGTTTTTGCTTCACACGATCCAACTCATTTGTACTTAGTACATCATCCTTAAATACACCATCGCTTAATTATTTGCACAACCTAGGAGGCAATTTGTAATATCCGGGAGTTAGGGGTTATGCGTTTTAACTCATATTTATGTAGTAGCATGCTTAGTGTGCAGTTTGTGTGTGTTTGGGAGCTTTAGGAACCTTGGGGTGTAGGTAGAAGCCTTAGGAAAATATTTGACTTTAAACCTTTAAGGGAGAGCTAAGGGAGCTAGGCCTTAAGAAAATTTGTGAGGGGTTATGACACAAGAATCTAGTTGGCAAAGTGGCAAGGAGGCGCCACTTTGTGCATAGTGGTGTGATGCCTCGTGGAGCTAGATGGGCCTTGTTCGAGCAAGAAGAGAAGCATTTTGGGGTTTTTTTGGGTCAATGAGGGAAGAGTTGGAGTTCTGTAGACTCTTCATGGATGAGGATGAGATTGGGTCAAACAACTCAAATTTTGGCTAAGAAGGAGATAAGAGTTTGACTCATTCAAACTCTTTCAAATGAGAGGTGAAGAGGAAAAGTCGGAGGAAAAGAGGGGATTTGGGTGAGAGAAGAAAAGTTGGCAGAATATGGGACTTTGGGGGGTGCCATTTCGGTTGGTGGTAGTGAGTTATGTGAGTGCCGAATGTGTGTAGATATTTGGGGGCCATTTTGCCTTTGAGTTTCTTTTTCTCCCCTTTTAGCTCATTTTGTCGAAAAGTGGTGTACCAAAAACAAGTAAATTGTGTTCTTTTCTCTCTGTTTCTTAGAGATCAAAACCGAAAGGGGTAGTGACCATTCGTGCATCTTTTCTTTCCTTTATAATTTCTTCTTCTCTTCTCTGATTTCTCTCTCAAATAGCCGAAACACCCATAAACCTTCACCCCTTTCTTTTATTTTTCATTTGCTTAGAAGCCGAATAACCCTTCTATTTCCTTGAGTGTTGGCTGAATCTTTCAAGGCATCCCTTCTCTTTCTTTTTCGCATCCTTCTCCTATCTCTCAAACACTTTCACTATTGGCTAAATCTGTCAGACTTTATTCCATCGGATCTAATAGTTGGTAAGGGTTTCTTCTATTTCAATTTCTCTTCTTTCTCTTTTGGTTGCTGAAAGTTAGATGCCTAACTTAGTTCTTGTGTATTTGGCCAAACGTCAAACATGTGAAGGGCTTGATTCTTGTTTCTTTGTCGTAGCCAGCGTGGTGAGGAGTAGTAGGGATCCATTGGTTTTGATCAAGCAAGGTAAGGAGATAATGCTATTCGGCCAAAGGCCATATTATTTTTTTTTTAGGGTTGGTCGATTCTAACTATGGTGTTTTAGGAAGAGTTTGACAGAGATAAAAGGGGAGTCTTCGGGATTTGGATCTATTTCGGTAAGGATATTCAGTTATGTTATAGATGTGATTTGTTTAGATTTTTACGTATCGATTAATCGGGTTTCTAATTAAGTGATATTCGATGGATGTGAGTACCAGTGGAGGAGAGAAAGGGGTAGTTCCTACCCCTAGATTCAAGAAACGTTGGAATCTATGGTACGTGATTGGCCACCGGGTTGTGGGCCAGCGTCGAAAAGGGATAAGCAAATCGTGGTGATCCCTACAAGTGAGGGTGTCAGTGAGATCGAGAGTGCCTTTCTCCGTGTTTTCAGGTGTGTAACCCCACACTTTTCCCGATAGGTTAATAATATTAAGTATATGTTAATAAGGTTATGAATAATCACGGCTAAGGGTACCATTCAATGGTACAGTTCGTTCAGGTACGTTACATCTAACACTTTGTTAATAGTGTTGACAATTAGTTGTATGAAAGCATGTATAATTTTGATATGGGCTTGGGATAAAGCATATAGCATGATATCTGTATAATTTGTATGATTGCATGGGCATGCGGGTCATAATGTAAAGGGGAAGTGTTCCGGTGGTTTTACCATATTATTTGGTGACTCATGTCACAATATTATGATTCGGTGACTTTGTCACATTATCCGTGGCTATGCCACGTATTAAGGGCGATGAACAGTTGACTGCAGCGACTGCCTTCGAGGGTGTGTAGCGGATGGAGGGTCGATTTAGTAATCCCCATTGGTGTGATCGGCTGGTACGGGTGGTGTGTAGAGGTCGGATATCTAGGTGGGTTCAGGTTGCATCATTATTTTTATATACATGTAATTTAATATACTGTGATATGGGCTTATGGCCCGATAATGATTCCGAATGGGCTTCGCCGAAAATGTTATAATAAAGGCTATAATCGATTGGGAACCTGTGTTGGTTGTTACATATTGAGTCTATTGACTCACCCTTCGTGGGCTAACATTTTGCAAATGATACATAGTGCAATGGACCGGGTCGGCAGGGACTATGTGGTGGCCATGCTCAGCAAAATTTCAGTTTTTCATATAATGGAACTCTTTTCGTTTTCTTTAGTATGTTTTCTTTCGGGATTTATGTTGGTATTTGATTTGTAAAAAGGCCACTACTTAACTGATTTAAGTTTTGCGTTTAAATTTCATGTCCATACGATGGTAAACAAAAGAGTAATTAAATACCTGTCTTAAAGCAACTTCAAATGTTTTATCACCTACTCAACTTACGGTTTTCAACCTAATGAGCTCTAGAATCAGGCAAATCTTTTAATTTTTGAAATATAAAGGAAGCGTTTTAATGAAATACAAACTTGGGCGGCAACTTGGTTTTCAACTTGATAAAATTTTGAACCTAGTTTTTAAAATTGTCTTATTTTATAAGAAGATGAAACGAGATAAAGCTAAGTTTTTCTTCAGGAACATGTCAGATCCGGTCGAGGCTTGTGGGCCAAGTTTGGGGTGTTTCAATTTGGTATCAGAGCCAGGTTCAAAACTCGGCTTTGAGGGCTTTTGGGCCCAAAACGTCTTCCGAAAATAGGTTTTACTAAAGCTTGCATTTGCACAAGCTGTTCAGGTTTTCTGGCATGGCACTTGAGTCTCCGGCCTGCGGTCCACCAGGTAAGTACTTCAAACCGTTGCATGATTTGTATGTAAGGTGAAGGGTGATATGGGATCGTAGATTACTAAGTTAGGAACTATTGAACTCTAGGATTAGCTTACTCCAACACAAAATTACATAAGACTTAACTTATTTCACCAAACCGGGAATAAGTCGTGGAGTTCAGGTGTGGTAACAAACATGTGCATGTCTAGGCATGGATTTCTGAATGAGCTTGGTATTTAAGCAGTCCTAGCGACTCACCTCCTCTTTTCGGGAATCCTACCTAGTGCGCAGTGATTGTTCACCTTAACCGTGAAGACTCGTTAACAGGCCAAATCTATAAATAAAACCCGAAAGGGACCAAACACCTAGTTTTGTAAAACAATCAAATTACAATCAAAAATTACTAAAATACCCCCAGTTTATGAAATTACCATACTACCCTCGATTTTTACCAAAGTATCCCTATTTTGCAAAAATATCAAAACCCATATTTTGCAAAATTACAAGATACCCCTAATTTGGAAAATTACCAAAATACCCCTATAGTACAAATTATGAAAATACCCTTGGGTTGGGAACGGATGAAAATGTTCAAAGTGGTGAACGTGTGTAGTGGATAGTATTGATGAATGAATGAGATTTTCTGAGGTAGGGTGGAGGACTTGAGACAAAACTTTGAATGACCGAAAGAACTACTATCAAATGTCTTTACATAAAATTGCTTGTGGGTAATCAGTGGAACAAATAAGTAATGCATAAAATTTCTTGATAATCAAGGAACAATTAATGCATAAAATTTCTAAAATGCTAAGACCGAGATAGACATGAGTACTAGGGGACGTGGTCGCAATACGCGCGGACGTGGCAGAGGCAGAATCACTGTGTTCGAACCAGCAGGATCTGGACATGGGTTCGAGAATGAAATATAGTTACCACCGGTTGGAGAAGTAGAATTCCAGGACCAAACTGGAGGAGATGACGCAATATCCCAGGTGATGTTACAAGTGTTGGAAAGAGTTGCTGGAGCAGGCCTAAGTGGAGGGACTCGAAAGTCAGTGCCTGAGCGACTGCGAGCAAACGGAGCTGAGGTGTTCAGGGGGTCTCTGGGGTGGCCCCAAATGTTGCTGAATATTGGTTGGAAGCAGTCGAAAGGATTATGGATGACCTGGACTGCACGACTGAGGAAAAACTAAAAGGGGCAGTGTCACTACTTCGGGATGAGGCGTACCAGTGGTGGCTCACTGTTAGAGAGGGTACCCAGGTGGACCGGATTGATTGGGAGTATTTCAAGACGATGTTCCAAGGGAAGTATGTAGGAGCAAGTTATGTGGATGCTCAGAGGAAGGCGTTCTTGAATCTGGTATAAGGGGCAAATTCCGTAGCTGAGTATGAAGCAGAATTTCTTCGTTTGAGCCGATATGCCCGGAGAATCGTGTCGACCGATTATGAGTGCTGCGTATGGTTCGAAGATGGGCTTCGAGATGAGTTGAGGGTGTTAATAGCTCCACAGCGAGAGAGGGACTTTGCGGTATTGGTTGAAAAAGCAAAATAGCGGAGGAAGTTAAATGAGCAGAGAGAGGCGTAACCGGACAGAGGTCAATGTAAAAATAAGAGGGGTTATGGATCATCGGGGTCATCTAAGAGTTTTGAAAAGACCTAGAGTTAATGGGCCACGTGATCGGTAGGTTGCTGTTAGAGGTCAGTATCGTACATGTGTTCAATATGGAAAGATGCACCCGGGGGAGTGTTGGAAGAAGACAAGGGATGTTTTAAGTGTGGGTCCAAAGAGCATGTGATTAGGAACTATCCATTGGAAGCAGACAGGAGCTGACCATCAAGTCAGGGTTTTAATCAGACTAGAAGAGGTGGACGATAGCCACCGAGGGTCGTGGTCCGATTGGCGAGGTAATGGTTCGGTAGAGGTCACGGGACACCAGGCGTAGGTGTTGGTAACACGGATGCAAGGCACCTGGTCTAGTGTATGTAGTTCGTCGGAGGAGGATGGTGATGCACCGGACGTTATAATCGATGCGTTCCTTATTTTGGATCACCCTTTCTTTGCTTTAATTGATATTGGATCGACTCATTCTTATGTTACTAGTGAAATGTCTAGAACTCTAATGTGAACCTTGAGATTGTCCCTTAGGAAGATGATCGTAGTTAGTCCTTTAGGGCAATCGGTAGAAGTGAATAGGAACTTTTAGGGAAGTGCCTTTAGAGATTCGGAGGAGTGGTGATTTAATGGAGCGCCATTTAATTTTGACTTAATCTTAGGCATGGACTGGTTAGTGAGGTACTGTGCGAATGTGGACTGTACTGCTAAGCACATGTCGTTGAGGACTTCTGATGACAATGAGATCGTGGTGATGGGTGAGAGGAGGAATTACCTGTCTAATGTAGTGTCTGCTCTTAAGGCAGAGATGATGGTAAGGTAGGGATGTATGGCTTTTTTTATACTTGCCAGTGCTCTGGAGGCTAAGGAAGCAGTTGTAGAAGGGGTCAGGAAGGTAAAAGAGTTTGTGGATGTCTTTCCGGAAGAACTTCCAGGGTTGCCTCCGGATCGTGAGGTGGAGTTCGGGATTGACTTGTTGCCAGGTACAACGCCAGTATCTATCGCTCCGTGCAGAATGGCACTAAAGGAGTTGGTAGAGCTCAAGGCCCAGATCCAAGAGTTACTCGATCGTGGGTTTATCTGACCTAGTGTGTCTCCATGGGGAGCACCGGTCCTATTCGTGAAAAAGAAGGACGGGACTATGCGCATGTGCATAGATTATCGGCAGTTGAATAAGCTGACGATCAAAAATAAGTACCCGTTGCTGAGGATAGACGACTTGTTTGACCAGCTCAAGGGGGCTGCGGTATTTTCAAAAATAGATCTAAGGTCGGGATATCATCAGCTTAAGGTGAAGGAAGCAGATATCCATAAGACAGCCTTCCAGACTAGATACGGACATTATGAGTTCCTAGTAATGTCGTTCGGATTGATGAATGCCCCAGCTACGTTCATGGATATGATGAATCGGGTTTTTCAACCCTACTTGGATCAGTTCGTCGTTGTGTTTATAGACGACATCCTGGTATATTCCAAGTCTGAGGAGGAGCATGATGCGCATCTCCGGGTAGTGCTGCAGGTTCTAAGGGAAAAGAAGTTATATGCCAAGTTTAGCAAATGAGAATTCTGGTTAAAGAAAGTGGCGTTTTTGGGACATGTGGTATCTGCGGAAGGGATAAGGGTAGATCCTCGAAAAATTGAAGCGGTGCTAGATTGGAAACCACCTAAGTCCGTGGCAGAGGTTTGTAGTTTCTTGGGGTTAGCAGGCTACTGCAGGAGATTTGTCGAAGGGTTCTCGTCAATAGCATCACCTTTAATGAAATTGTTGAGAAAGGAGATACCTTTCGTGTGGACTGATAAGCAACAGGGGAGTTTTGAGAAGCTTAAGAGAGTATTGACAGAGGCTCCGGTTTTGATTCAGCCTGAGGCAGGGAAAGACTTTGTGGTGTATTGTGATGCTTCTCACACAGGATTGGGATGTGTTCTAATGCAAGACGGGAAGGTGGTCGCTTATGCATCTCGACAATTAAGGCCACATGAGGTTAACTATCTAACGCATGACGTGGAGTTGGCTGCGGTAGTATTTACTCTAAAAGTGTGGAGGCACTATTTGTATGGAGAAAGGTCAGTGATCTACACGGACCACAAGAGTCTGAAATATTTGTTAACTCAGAAGGAGTTGAATTTGAGATAGCAAAGGTGGGTGGAGTTGTTGAAAGACTACGACTGTTTAATAGAGTATCACCCAGGTAAAGCGAATGTGGTGGCAGATGCCCTAAGTCGAAAAGTAGTGTCAGATCTGAGGGCAATGTTTGCACATCTTAGTCTTTATGACGATGGAAGTTTGCTAGAGGGATTGCAAGTGAAGCTGATGTGGTTAAGTCAGGTAAAGGAGAAACTGTTGGTAGATGATGATCTGAGTGCTAAGCTACTACAAGTGCAAAATGGGGAATTAGAAGACTATGGTGTAAACGATGATGGAGTGCTGTGTTTTTAGGGCAAGGTCGTATCTGTCAAGGATGAGGAATTAAGGCAGAGAATTCTTCGGGAATCGCATAGTAGCCCTTATGCTATGCATCTAGAGAAAGTAAGTTATACAGGGGTCTATGGGATCAGTTTTGGTGGCCTGGTCTGAAACGGAAAGTTACAAAATTTGTGGGGAAGTGCTTAACGTGTCAGCAGGTTAAAGCTGAACACCAGGTACCTTCGGGGTTGCTTCAACTAATAAAGATTCCGAAGTGGAAGTGGGAGAGAATCACTATAAACTTCATTAGTGGGCTTCCCCTTACGCCCACTAAAAAAGATTCGATATGGGTGATAGTGGATCGGTTAACAAAGTCTGCACATTTTGTACCGGTAAGGTTGACTATTCTCTGTAAAGGTTGGCAAAGTTGTATGTGGAAGAAATTGTGAGACTGCACGGGGTGCCAGTGTCGATTATCTCAGATAGGGATCCGAGGTTTACGTCTCGATTTTGGAGAGCATTGCATTAAGAATTGGGCACCAGGTTGGACTTCAGTACGACATTTCATCCGCAGTAGGACGGCCAGTCTGAACGGGTAATTCAAGTGTTAGAGGATATGTTGAGGGGTTGCGTGATAGATTTCAGAGGAAGTTGGGAGGAGTTCTTGCCTTTAACAGAGTTTGCGTACAATAATAACTATCAAGCAAGTATTCGGATGGCATCGTATGAAGCACTGTATGGACGGAAGTGTCGCACTTCTACATGTTGGATAGAATTAGGGGAACATCATGTTTTGGGTCCAAAGATTGTGACAGAATCGGAAGAAAAGGTTAAGGTAATTTGGGCACAGTTGAAGGAGGCATCTGACAGACAAAAGTCGTATGTAGATCTCAAGCGGAAGGAGATAGAGTTTGCAATGGGAGATCAGGTGTTTCTGAAAGTTTCACCATGGAAGAAGGTGATGAGATTTGGTCACAAGGGTAAGCTGAGTCCCAGGTTTATAGGGCCTTATCGGGTTTTGAAGCGGGTTGGACCAGTGGCGTATCAGCTGGAGTTGCCTTTGAAATTAAAATAGATGCACGATGTGTTTCACATTTTGATGTTACGTTGTTACCGATCGGATCCATCTCATGTAGTGCCAGTTGAAGAAGTGGAATTGAGACCAGATTTGTCCTACGAGGAAGAGTCGATTCAAATTTTAGAATGGGATGTGAAGGTGTTACGGAGGAAATCAGTTCCTCTAGTCAAGGTGTTATGGTGAAACCATGGATCGGAAGAAGCTTCGTGGGAGCCGGAGGAAGCAATGCGACAGCAATACCCTCACCTATTTTAGCCAGGTAATTTCGAGGCCGAAATTATTTTTTAGAGAGGTAGAACTGTAATATCCGGGAGTTAGGGGTTATGCGTTTTAACTCATATTTATGTAGTAGCATGCTTAGTGTGCGGTTTGTGTGTGTTTGGGAGCTTTGGGAACCTTGGGGGTGTAGGTAGAAGCCTTAGGAAAATATTTGACTTTAAACCTTTAAGGGAGAGCTAAGGGAGTTAGGCCTTAAGAAAATTTGCGTGTGGGTTATGACACAAGAATCTAGTTGACAAAGTGGCAAGGAGGCGCCACTTTGTGCATATGGTGTGACGCCTCGGGGAGCTAGATGGGCCTTGGTTGAGCAGAAGGGAAGCATTTGGCATTTATTTTGAGTCAATGAGGGAAGAGTTGGAGTTCAATCGGACACTTCATGGATGAGGATGAGATTGGGTCAAGGTGTTTGAATTTTTGGCTAAGAAGGAGATAGAGTATAACTCATTCAAACTCATTCAATGAGAGGTGAAGAGGAAAAGTAGGAGGAAAAGAGGGGATTTGGGTGAGAGAAGAAAAGTTGGCCGAATATGGGACTTTGGGGGGGTGCCATTTCGGTTGGTGGTAGTGAGTTATGTGGGTGCCGAATGTGTGTAGATATTTGGGGGCCATTTTGCCTTTGAGTTTCTTTTTCTCCCCTTTTAGCTCATTTTGCTGAAAAGTGGTGTACCAAAAACAAGTAAAGTGTGTTCTTTTCTCTCTAGTTCTTAGAGATCAAAACCGAAAGGGTAGTGACCATTCGTGCATCTTTTCTTTCCTTTACAATTTTTTCTTCTCTTCTCTGATTTCTCCATCAAATAGTCGAAACACCCATAAACCTTCACCCCCTTCTTTTATTTTCATTTGCTTAGAAGCCGAATAACCCTTCTATTTCTTGGAGTGTTGGCCGAATCTTCCAAGACATCTCTTCTCTTTCGTTTTCGCATTCTTCTCCTATCTCTCAAACACTTTCACTATTGGCCGAATCTGTCAGACTTTATTCCATCGGATCTAATAGTTGGTAAGGGTTTCTTCTATTTCAATTTCTCTTCTTTCTCTTTTGGTTGCCGAAAGTTAGATGCCTAACTTAGTTCTTGTGTATGTGGCCGAACATGTGAAGGGCTTGATTCTTGTTTCTTTGTCGTAGCCAGCGTGGTGAGGAGTAGTAGGGATCCATTGGTTTTGATCAAGCAAGGTAAGGAGATAATGCTATTCGGCCAAAGGCCATATTATTTTTTTTTTTAGTGTTGGCCGATTCTAACTATGGTGTTTTAGGAAGAGTTCGACAGAGATAAAAGGGGAGTCTTCGGGATTTGGATCTATTTCGGTAAGGATATTCAGTTAAGTTATAGATGTGATTCATTTAGAATTTTACGTATCGATTAATCGGGTTTCTGATTAAGTGATATTCGATGGATGCGAGTACCAGTGGAGGAGAGAAAGAGGTAGTTCCTACCCCTAAGTTCAATAAACGTTCGATTTTTGCGGTTCGAGATTGGCCACCGGGGTGTGGGCCAGCGTTGGAAAGGGATAAGCAAATCGTGGTGATCCTTGCCAGTGAGGGTGTTAGTGAGATCGAGAGTGTCGTTCTCCGTGTTTTCAGGTGTGTAACCCCACACTTTTCTCGATAGGTTAATAATATTAAGTATATGTTAATAAGGTTATGAATAATCTCGGCTAAGGGTGCCATTCAATGGTACAGTTCGTTCAGGTACGTTACATCTAACACTCTATTAATAGTGTTGACAATTAGTTGTATGAAAGCATGCATAATTTCGATATGGGCTTGGGATAAAGCATATAGCATGATATCTGTATAATTTGTATGATTGCATGGGCATGCAGGTAATAATGTAAAAGGAAGTGTTCCGGTGGTTTTACCACATTATTCGGTGACTCATGTCACAATATTATGATTCGGTGACGTTGTCACATTATCCGGTGGCTATGCCACGTATTAAGGGCGATGAGCAGTTGACTGCAGCGACTGCCTTCGAGGGTGTGTAGCGGATGGAGGGTCGATTTAGTAATCCCCATTGGTGTGACCGGCTGGTACGGGTAGTGTGTAGAGGTTGGATATCTAGGTGGGTTCGAGTTGCATCATTGTTTTTATATACATGTGATTTAATATGCTGTGATATGGGCTTATGGCCCGATAATGATTCCGGATGGGCTTTGCCCAAAATGTTATAATAAAGGCTATAATCGATTGGGAACCTGTGTTGGTTGTTACACATTGAGTTTGTTGACTCACCCTTCGTGGGCTAACATTTTGCAGGTGATACATAGTGCAATGGACCGGGTCGGCAGGGACTATGTGGTGGCCATGCTCAGCAAAATTTTGGTTTTTCATATAATGGAACTCTTTTCGTTTTCTTTAGTATGTTTTCTTTCGGGATTTATGTTGGTATTTGATTTGTAAAAAGGCCACTACTTAACTGATTTAAGTTTTGCGTTTAAATTTCATGTCCATGCGATGGTAAACAAACAAGTAATTAAATATTTTCTTAAAGCAACTTCAAATGTTTTATCACCCACTCAACTTACGGTTTTTTTCCTAATGAGCTCTAGAATCGACAAATCTTTTAATTTTTGAAATATAAAGGAAGCGATTTTAATGAAATACAAACTTGAATGGCAACTTGGTTTTCAACTTGATAAAATACAAACTGTTTTATTAAAATCATCATATTTTATAAGAAGATGAAAGGAGATAAAGCTAAGTTTTTCTTAAGGAACATGTCAGATCTTGTGGTCGAGGCTTGTGGGCCGGGTTTGGGGTGTTTCACAATTCATCTTACTTGACTGTCTTTGATTTATTATAGACGGCTTAAAAACAGATGATTTCGTAATTGACTATACAAAGCCTTGCACATAAATATCTCCCAGTAATGAGACTTCACAGATGTAATATCAAAATGCAGTTAAACATTTGACCTCTTGGAGGATTATTCCTGCGATCTCTATCCTCATTAGTTTCTTATGCAGTCTTATATATAACTACTTCCTTGAAAGGAAATCTTCAAGTATTCTTATTTACAGACTTAAGAAAGAAAACCTTTAGATGATTCCCATATCAACCTTTGCCTCAAAATAGATAATTCAAATAAGGCAGATCTTGGCAGATAGTTGTGAACTACTGTTAATAGCTTGTTCTGTCAGACTCAGATTCGCATTACGATCCTCATGGATTCTTGTTTCAGACCCAAGTATGTTCTTTCATGCTTTACAAAACATGCCAATAGATTCATGAGGAAAACCACCATTTCGGATTAATAAGAAGATCAACTCATCTTAATGAAATCGAAAAATCTAGTGGATCATCGGATCCTGCCTCTGTTTCACAACAACAGATATCCCATTCATAGTGGTCCACTTTTAGCAACAGATAACATGTTGGCAAATTCTTAAAAGAGAATCCCCTATTTACGGAATCATACATATGAAATAGTCATGTCATATTGCCATATATTTTATTTACAGATTCACATAAACAAATAGCTTGCACATAATGATAAATTACAATAGAACGAACTCCTTAGCGGACTTATGCGAGTGGTTCCCTTCGTTACAGAATTCTTCTTATAAATTAGTCCTGATAGACTTTTACATATAATATAGTCCTGGTGGGCTTCCATATCTTTCATAAATTTCAAATGCCATGGTCATGGACTTCCATTTCACATATAAGGCTTAAAGCCTTAAACTATGCAAAGTCTCACACATTCATAGAACACACATTGAGTTATCATATTCATTTGTGCATATATCTCTTTACAATCCAATCGAACTTCCGAAAAGTTGAAAACCATACTATTCACCCAAACCTCTGCAAAAGCAGATAACACTTGGCACACAGTGTACAATGTGACATTTCATCATTTTTCATCCATTGAAACAACCCTCCTTGACTCCGCATAATTCATACACATGCATTTTATACAAAAGCATTCTATCAACGCTATAGTTCATGCACATCACACATTAAGCCAACATTTCATGTATTTCCATATCAACACAATAGTTCTCATGATACATCAATATTCATTACAAAGTAATTCATCAATTACACATCATTTAGCCATAGAATTCATCATCGTAGAATAAAGGTTACAACATTTAAGGCTTGAGTTCTAGAACTCACTTGGAGGTTGCCACCAAAACCATCAACTTAGCTTCCTTTGCTACCCGAGCCTTCAACTTACAAAATATAACCACCATTTTAGAATTTCCAACGAAGATAATTCATCATCATAACAACCATAACTTGTTGCATGCATAGATCATTTAAAAGATTATCTGTAATCCTTTACCCATAACAAAATACAATCGATGGACAATTGAAATCCTTAACTTTCTTCCCTTTAGTTAAATCCATGAACACAAAAAAGTTAAGAAGCTTACAAGCTTGATAAATTATCCATTACTTATGTACAAATTCTAGCTTCTTTCCTCAATGTAGGCCGCTCTTAATCTTTCTTTGCCTCAACTAGACCAATGAAGAAGATGAAGAAAGAACAGAATAATGAAGGAAGTACACCGGAGAATAACATCTTTCTCTTATATACTACTCACGCATTTCTTATACTGATCCCAAACTCAACAGCCAAGTGGACACATCCATAATTATAATGTTTCCCACTATATTCCTAGTTTAAACTCAACTGAACCAAGGTTGAAATCTAACCTTTTATCAACCAATTCGTGTATTTCTTTTAATTTCATTAAATCTCGATCAATTTGTAAGATTTTCAAATAAATTCCCAAAACTACCGTTCTAACCCTAACTTAACTTGTTAGGGTGTGACAACTCTTTCACTCTTAAAGAAAATTTAATCCCCAAAATTTCTTACTTACATTTAAGAAAAAGATAACCCACAATAAGGCGACTGATAACATCCTAAATATTTAAATATCATTATGTTGTTAAGTGTTAGTTTAGGTTTACTTGGAATTAAAATAAATATTAGTAAAGTGTACTTTAGTGTAAAGAAATTAAGTGACCTTGAAACTTAAGTTAATTAAGTACTAAAAGATGGCATAAGATGAGTAATTGGCAAAGTGGTGAAGGCACCATAAGTTGGACATGAGGGAAGGAGTTCGAATCACCTAGCATGCAATTAGGGAATTTTATTTTTGCTTTAGCATAGCATGTGTCGGCCATGGATAAGATTAGGATAAGTTGGATTGTTTTTTTTTTTTTTTGGTAAGAAGACTAAGGATTATGGAAAGCTTAAGATAGGGGATAGAATGGCTTGAATTGGGGGATTTTGTCTCTCCAACTTTAGGAAAAAGGAGGAGGATAAGGCTTAAGAATAGGGAGATGTTTTGGAAACTCCCTAATGGCCTTTTGACCATGTATGTGGACGGAAAATGAGCTAAGGGGGGGATGGCCGATTTTGGTTGATTGTTTTGGTAAGCTTGGATATTGGGAGAACATTTCTTTTTGGTCATTTGGTACTTGATTATCAAATTTTCTCTCAAAAGTTGCTCTCTCCCTTAGCCGATTTTACCAAATACTTTGGGGAAACTATAGCAATTTTTACCATTTCTTCTTCTTGATCATTTGATCATTTTCTTTGCCAACCATTCTTCCTAGTGCCGAAACTATCATCACACAAAGGAGGCCATTCTTTTTCTTTTTCCTTCACAAAATCGAATACACAATTCTCCCAAAACCCAATTCTCTTTCTTCTCTTTTCTTTCACTTTTCTCTCTTTTTCCTTCTCTCTTTCTCTCTTGAAACCGAACCATATCATTCTATTTTCCTATTCTTTTATTTTCTTCTTCATTAAAATCTCTTTAACATTTTCTCTCATGGCCAATGTTAGTTTGATCTTGTCCAATCTTTTCATTTCTTTGTTTGGGTCATAACCAATTCTTCTCACTCAATTTTCTTTTCAATCGTGGGCAATAGTGAGATTTCTGGAGGGTAGAAACTCAAAGTGTTCTTGAGTATTGTGGAACTTTGGAATCGATCTCAAGAATTAAGGTAAGGAGATTTTCTTTAAGGATTCTTATTTTATTCATTCTATTAGTATAGTTAGTTATTTAATCGATTCCGTTATAGGGACGTAATCGCTCAATCATTTCTTCGAGGAACGAGGATAATCGTGGTAAGCCAATCTCAATTTTTTTTTTTAAAAATTCATCGAACTTAGAATTATTTCTTTTGGTTTTTATTAAACTTTATTTTCAAAAGGGTTTTGAAATATTGTCTCACCTAAATCATTGATAGAAAGAGAGTTCGATCTATGTAACAAACCAAATCTCGTCTTAACGCATAGACCGAGTTTGGTACATTTAATGGTATCAGAGCTAGTTTCAAAACTCGACTGTGGTTGGGTTCAACAAATAACTTCTGTATGAAATTATTTCAATTATATTTTAAAGATTAGTATGGCACCACAAGCATCCGACACCAAGCTAAGTAAGTATTTGTTACTAAGTGATTATTATTATGATGATATGATCATAGGAACACTCTAGAACTTTTAGTTTTAGATGTTGAAAATCGTAGAGATTGAGACTATATGATGTGTTTGCAAAAAACAACTTTATCTCTCAAATCTCATAAAACATCGTTAATAAACACTGAAACAATTTTCTGATTCATAAAACTTGTAATCAGATTAAATCAAGTTAGAGATTATGAGCACTAGAGGACGTGGTCGTGGACACGGTAGACGTGGCCGTGGTAGAGGACGAGGTGTTAGAGGTGCAACTGAAGCACCAAATCATATGCCAGAAATGGATGCACCTGCCTCAATTGAGAGTGAGACGGGATCACATGATCATATGGAAGAAGATAATGCTTTGACACGAGCAATGTTGCGAGTCCTTGAAAGGGTCATTGAACTAGAGTTGGGCCAACAACTCGTGGGTCGATATCGAACGACTCATGTCTAATAATGCGAAAGTTTTTAGAGGAGTTTTGGTGTAGTTCGAATGTGGCGTAATATTGGCTCAAGTCATGGAGCGGATTATGGATGATATGGAATGCAATCGTCGAACATAAACCGAAAGGAGTCGTGTCCTTGCTAAGAGACGAGGCGTATCAATGGTGGCTTACTGTTCGAGAAGGCACTGAGGCTGCATTGATTACTTGGGAATTCTTTAAAATTGCCTTCCAAGGGAAATATGTAGGAACAAGTTATGTAGATGCCCGAAGGAAGGAATTTCTAAATTTAATTCAAGGGAATAAGACAGTGGCAGCGTATGAGGCTGAGTTTTTACGCTTGAGTTGCTATGCTCGGACAATAGTGTCAACGAATCATGAACGTTGTGTACAATTCGAGGATGGGCTAAATGATGAGTTGTGGGTTCTGATTGCCCCACAACAAGTTAGAACTTTTGCCACGCTTGTGGAGAAAGCCAAGATAACCGAAGAGGCTAAGAACTCAGAACGTCAGAATCGGGAAAGATTTAGAAGCAAGAGAGATATAAAACAGTTGGGTTCTTCAAAAAGGTTTCTGAAAAGGCCTCGGAATGATGAACCAGCTCAAGGTAGAGCACCTGTAGCTAATAATCAAAGTTGAGATTGTGCTGAATGTGGAAAAAGGCATTTTGAAGAGTGCTGGAGGAAAACGAGCGCTTGTTACAAATGTGGTTCAATGGATCACCAATATAGAAATTGCCCTTGACGTATGGATACGACTCAGAAAGTTCGTATCTTGATGTCTGTTGGCCGGAGGTACTCGGCTGCCCACCGAGAGGTCATGGACCAAAGTGTGGTGGTAATGGGCCGGGCGTGGTCAAGGTGCACTATGTCGAGGCAATGGTCTTAGAGGTAACACAGATGCAAGATGGCCGGGATTGGTCTATGCGGTTAGACATCAGCGAGGATGGCAATGCACCGATGTAATAACCGATACGTTCTTCATCTTTGATGTACCATATTCGCTTTAATAGATATTGGTTCTACCCACTCGTATGTTGCTAGCGCCATATCTGAAACTTGAATCTAGAATCTTAAATTACCGATAGTGAGATGACAGTAATTAGTCCTCTAGGACAATCGGTAATTGTAAATAAACTGTTTAAGAATGTGCCCTTAGAAATTCAAGAAAAAATATTTCTGGCAAATTTGATGGAATTGCCTTTCGGCGAGTTTGATCTCATTTTAGGCATGGATTGGTTGGTTAAGCATCGGACGCATTTGGATTGTACTGAAAAGCTGATGTCAATAAGAACCTCGGATGATAAGGAAGTAATAATGATAGGCGAACGAAGGAATTACTTGCCAAATGTGGTATCTACGTTGAAGGCAGAAAAGTTGGTGCGGAAAGGATATGGAGCATTCCTAGCTTTTATTTATTCTTTGGATGCCAAAGAGTTATCTGTGGATGATGTGAGAACGGTGAAGGAATTTCCAGATGTATTTCCCGATGAACTTCCTGGTATACCTTCAGATCGGAAGTAGAATTTGGCATTGAGCTTTTGCTCGGAACGGCTCCAGTGTCCATTGCTCCTTATAGAATGGCACCGAAGGAGTTGGCGGAGCTTAAAGCTCAAATTCAAGAATTGTTGGATCGGGGATTTATTCGACCTAGTGTATCTCCGTGGGGAGCACCAGTTTTGTTCGTTAAGAAGAAGGATGGATCGATGCGTATGTGCATTGATTATAGGCAATTGAATAAATTGACGATCAAGAATAGGTATCCTTTGCCGAGAATTGATGACCTGTTTGATCAATTGAAGGGAGCTTCAGTTTTCTCCAAAATTGATTTGAGATCGGGTTATCACCAACTTAAGGTGAAAGAAGCATATATTTATAAGACGGCATTCCGAACTCGTTATGGACATTATGAGTTTTTGATGATGCCGTTTGGATTAACCAATGCACCAGCCGCATTTATGGACATGATGAACCGAGTCTTTCAACCATATTTAGACCGGTTTGTGGTAATGTTCATAGATGACATTTTGGTTTATTCAAGAAATGATGAGGAGCATGACACGCATTTGCGTATAGTATTGTAGCTACTTCGTGATAAACAACTTTATGCCAAATTCAGTAAATGTGAATTTTAGCTAAAGGAAGTGACATTCTTGGGTCATGTGGTATCAGCTGAGGGAATAAGGGTGGATCCTCGGAAGATTGAGGCTGTACTGGATTGGAAACCACCAAAATCGGTAGCTGAAATTTGGAGTTTATTAGGATTGGCTGGTTATTATAGACGCTTCGTTGAAGGATTTTTGTTGATTGCTGCACCCCTAACTAAATTGTTGCGGAAGGGGGTACTATATGTTTGGACTGAAAAGCAACAAGAGAGTTTTGAGAAATTAAAGAAGATTCTGACAGAAGCACAAGTTTTGATTCAGCCTGAGGTTGGAAAAGAATTTACCGTTTATTGTGATGCGTGTCACACGGGCTTGGGTTGTGTGCTGATGCAAAATGGAAAGGTGGTGGCTTATGCTTCTCAACAGTTATGACCTCACGAAGTAAATTACCCTACTCATGATTTGGAGTTAGCTGCAGTGGTATTTGCTTTAAAGATTTGGAGGCACTATCTCCACGGTGAGAAGTCTATCATTTATATGGATCACAAGAGTCTTAAGTACCTCCTTACTCAAAAGGAGTTGAATTTGAGACAACAGAGATGGGTGGAATTATTAAAGGATTATGATTTCTCAATCGAGTATCATCCTAGAAAGGCTAATGTAGTAGCTGACGCGTTAAGTCGTAAGGCGGATTCGATTTGAGAGCAATGTTTGCTCATTTGAGTTTGTATGAGGATGGTAGTCTATTAGCGTAACTTCGATGAAGCCTCGTGGTTAGAACAAATCGGAAAAGCGTACATTGGATAAAAGTTGGGACCCTTTTTCCAAAGAAAGTTGAAAGGGGTGAAATAGAGGATTTTGGTATAAACACGAATGGAGTCTTTGTGTTTTCGTGGAAGGGTTTGTATGCCTAAAGACTCGAATTGAGGCAAATGATTCTATGGGAGGCGATAGTAGCCCTTATGCTATGCACCGGAGGAAATAAGATGTATCGAGATCTCCGTGAATGCAGATTGGTGGCGGGGTTGAAGCGTGAGATTTCTGAGTTGGTAGGAAAATGTTTGACTTGTCAACAAGTGAAGGCGAGCATCAATTGCCGTCAGGTTTGTTACAATCGGTAAAGATTCCTCTTTGGAAATGGGAGCGAATAACTATGGATTTTGTTAATGGGTTACCTCTAACACCTACTAAGAAAAATTCCATATGGGTAGTAGTTGATCGTTTGATGAAGACTGCTCATTTTCTTCCGATTCGTACGGATGACTCATTACAGAAATTGGCAAAGCTATATGTATCTAAAATCGTGAGGTTGCATGAGGTACCAGTGTCCATTATATCAGACAGGGATCCTAGATTTACATCACGATTTTGGAAAGCTCTGCATGAAGCCCTGAGAACAAAGTTAAACTTCAGTAAGGCTTTTCATCCTCAGTCTGATGGTCAGTCAGAAAGAGTAATTCAGATATTGGAAGACATGTTAAGGGGATGTGTGATTGACTTCAGAGGTAGTTGGGAGGATTTTCTACCATTAGCAGAATTCACATATAACAATAGCTATCAGTCTAGCATTCAGATGGCACCCTATGAGGCATTGTATGGTCATAGGTGCCGTACTCCTACTTGTTGGACTGAATTGGGCGAACGGCAGATGTTGGGTCCTGAGATGATATCTGAAACAGAGGAAAAGGTAAAAGTTATTCGAGCACGGTTAAAGGAAGCTTCGGATAGGCAGAAGTCATATGCAGACCTAAAGCGCAAGGATATCGAGTTTGCTGTGGGAGAGCAGGTCTTTCTGAAGGTCTCACCTTGGAAGAAAATTTTCAGATTTGGAAAGAAGGGAAAGTTGAGCCCTAGGTTCATTGGGCCATATCGTGTGATGAAGCGTGTTGGTCCAGTGGCTTATCAGATTGAATTACCTCCGGAGTTGTGTCAAATTCATAATGTTTTCCATGTTTCCATGCTGAGACGCTATAGATCGGATCCATCTCACATAGTACCGAGAGAGGAAGTGGAATTAAAATCAGACTTGTCTTTTGAGGAAGAACCAGTGGAAATTTTAGACCGAGACATGAAAGTACTAAGAAAGAAGACCGTGCCATTGGTCAAAGTTTTATGGCATAATCACGAGTGGAGGAAGCTACGTGGGAGCCCGAGGATGCAATTCGGCAACAATATCCTCACCTTTTTAATCGTAAATTTCGAGGACTAAACTTTCTTTAAGGGGGTAGAATTGTAACATCCTAAATATTTAAATATCATTATGTTGCTAAGTGTTAGTTCGAGTTTACTTGGAATTAAAATAAATATTAGTAAAGTGTACTTTAGTGTAAAGAAATTAAGTGACCTTGAAACTTAAGTTAATTAAGTACTAAAAGATGGCATAAGATGAGTAATTGGCAAAGTGGTGAAGGCACCATAAGTTGGACATGAGGGAAGGTGTAACACCCCAAACCCAGCCCATGAGACTTGACTAGATCTGGTATGTCACACAAAAAAAACGCTTTGAAAGATTTATAAACAGGTGAAAATTTGAAAATTTGTTGAGTTTATAAAACAGTTAAAAATTCATATGGGATTGATGTATAAAAAGAATTGAGTTGTATCCTTTCTCCTTTGAAAACATTTGATCATTTAAATTTTTAGAAAATATCAGAGTTATGGTTGACTTGGTAAATTTTGCTACCCGATGGTAACATCTTTGAAAACTCGTAGAAGTTACTTAATTTTGAAAATGTTACTTATAACCGATTCACTTAACAATTCATAGTTTCATTTGTAATATAGTATAAGTAAAGTAAAAACAACTACGTAAACATCCGAAATAATTATTAGCGGCCTTATTACAAACCAAACCAAAAATTTAGAATAAATAAACTTAAACTGCACTAATTAAAATCCCAAATCCAAGGAACAAGCATGGCCACCTTGAGTCCTCTCCGGCTCCATCTCCACGATCTACTCATCTGCAAAATAATATGGGAAGGGATGAGTCACCAAGACTCAGTGTATAAATTCCCCAACCCGGAAGTGCAACTCATACACAAAATATTAGTAAGACATGCAAACATGCAACCCAAACTAACCATCCATACTCCGTTAACTGCCCCGTGTGGTCAAAACCACTGGTGGTCAAAACCACTGCTGACTAGAGTCACAAATCAAGTGATGGGGCCAACCCATCGTGTAGTCAAAACCACCGATGACCATAGGTCACAATTATCAATATGTGGTCAAAACCACCGATGGTACCAAACCACCGGGACTTAGTCACAATTTAACAACGATGTGGTCAAAACCACTTTGGTGGCAAGTCACAATTAATCGATGGGGCCAACCCATCTTGTGGTCAAAACCACTGGTGACAGTCCATAGAGAATAATCCTCCTCCTCTCATCAATCCCATTACCAAGATGCTCATATCATGCTTAACATATTATCGTAAATCATGCATATAAGTCATGGCATAGCATATTACCCATCATGACATCCATAACAAATTTTAAATCACAAGTGACTTACCCGGAATCCAAGCTCAAGCCCACAAGCAAATCACTACTACAATGATTAAAAGGCAACATAATAGCAATGCTAACTAATAAAGTGTGTAAGAGTTTTACACACCTATTTACTCGTGAGACTAGCAAATCCCAAACTAAACTAGCGAAACCCCGAGAGGTTGCTTCCTCCTACAATCGGCCAACAAATAAACTTTTAGATCTAATAGCCATTTGCTATACTAATGTTCCCGAAGGACTAATCGCGCTCATAACCAAAATATGGCCCTAGGCCGAATCTTATTATCACTTACCCAAGCAAATCGAAATCCCGGAAGCCTCTGTTTCCCTTTGCCGATTAGCCCCTAAATCCATGGCACACAATCGATTATACTTTAGATACCAACAATGGCCTTTGGCCGAATATGACTAGTCACTTACCAAGCTTACCAAAATCCCGAAATTGTCACTTGACTTGTCGAGATCCCTACCAAAACATTTGTTAGAATCGGCTTGCACACTTATCCATAATCAAGGCCCTTGGCCGAATAGTATATATGCCTTACCTTGAAGAATCAAATCCCGATAGGCTCATTCAATGCACCTTAACGTTAACTACACACAAAACGTACATTATTAAGACACTTATACATGTTCGGTCACCCATACCAAGGCTTATTCCCAAACTTTCAACACACTAAAAGGAAGAGAAAAGAACCGAATGCTAGAGTGAGACACTTACTAACCTTTGGAATAGACAGCACCTTCTTTAGGGGGATTCGGCTTATGCTCTTTATGGTAAGGGATATTCGCTCAAAAGAAAAAAGGTATGGAGTCGGGCTTGAAAGAAAGAAAGGAGATGAAAGGAGAGACTTAGAGTGTTTCGGCAAAGATGGATGGAAGGTTTTTGGCACAATGTTTATTGTACGCTTCAAAGAAAAATAAGAAGTATCAAAGGAGGAGAATGGGGTTTCGGTTTGAACATCAAAGGAAAAGAAGAGTGTTAGCCAAAAATTCTCCCTAGGACTCCCTTTCCATTCGGCCACCTCTCTCTTTTTGTGATAATTTTCAGCTTTTAATTATCACCCATAAAATAATATTTATATTCTATTTTATCTCCTAACCACCTCTTCAAACAAATAAAATGAGAATAAACTACTAACACTTACTCTTCCAGCCGAAAATCAAAGATGAAACAAGGTTTATCCTTATCAAATTAAGTGTTCCACATGTAGGCCACTAGCTCACCCCCTTCATGCTAGCTTGCATAAAAAAAAGAAACCCATTGCTGCCCATGCTACTCGGACATGGGACTTCATTGCCGCAGCTCCTTACAAAGTCCCAAGCCACTTTACCATATCGACTTTCATGTCCATAATCCTCGCCATTTATTCTTAAGGCCTTCCTAGCTTAACCCCTTCCTCCTTAACGCCAAAAAGCCCAAAATAAAACACGTCCCATGCAGCCACCATGATTCGAACTCCCGACCTGCTCCAGGCGTCGCCCCCAAGCCCTCAAGTGGCGCATGAAAGCCACTTTACGAAGGCCATCTTTTGTGTCTAAAAGCACCCGCAACATCTCTTAAGACCTCCTTGGCCCACTTCCCTTCCTGACGCAAAAAGAAAAAGCCTCTGATGCGCCCTGCGTTACTCGAACCTATTCCCCTACACTCCTTACACCTTAGCCCCAAGCCACAATGCCAATTAATTCCTTGTGTCCAACTTCTCACAAAATTTTTCTTAACCCCTGCCTCACCTAGCTCCCACCTCTTAGGCACTAAAAGAAATTTCAACCCTAAGTCGACCTAGCAGGGGTTATGACTAGACCCTAGAATATGTCAAGTAATCAAACATACATATTTCTTCAAGCACACATGGGAAAAATAATTAAATTGCAAACAACCCTTAATTCAGATGTTACAGTTCTACCCCCTTAAAAATAATTTTGGCCTCAAATTACCCGGATCAAGAGTTGGGGTATTGTCGCCGCATCACATCCTCGGGTTCCTTTGTGGCCTCCTCCGTACCATGGTTTCGCCATAGCACTTTTACCAAATGTATTGTCTTCCTCCTCAAAACCTTGACATCCCGATCCAAAATCTGTACCGACTCTTCCTTGAAAGATAAGTCCGGGTTCACTTCAATTTCTACAACCGGTACTACGTGTGATGGATCTGACCGATAGTGCCTCAGCATCAAAACATGGAAGACGTCATGGATTTGACTCAATTCTGCCGGTAACTCAAGCTCGTAAGCTAATGATCCCACACGTTTCAACACTATGTACGGTCCGATGAATCTAGGGCTTAGCTTGCCCTTCCAGCCAAACCTCAGCACCTTCTTCCAAGGTGATACCTTCAAGAAGACCTTATCACCCATTGCATATTCAACCTCTCTGCACTTAAGATTGGCGTAGGATTTTTGCCTGTCCGACGCCTCCTTAAGACGAGCCCGAATTACTCTGACCTTATCTTCTGTCTCTGCCACTAACTCCGGACCCAACATTCGACGTTCTTCCAGCTCTATCCAACACGTAGGAGTACGGCATTTCCGACCATACAGTGCCTCATATGGTGCCATCTGAATACTCGCTTGATAACTATTGTTATAAGCGAATTACATAAAGGTAGGTACTCCTCCCAACTACTACTAAAGTCCAAAACATAGCCCTTAACATATCTTCCAACACTTGATTACCTCTCGATTGTCCATCTGATCATGGATGAAAAGCCGTCTTTGAAATTCAACTTTGTGCCTAACTCTTGATGCAAGGCCTTCCGAATAATGGACACCGGGATCCCGATCGAGATAATGGACAACCGATACTCTATCAACCGCTATATCTACGCTATATACGACTTGGCTAACCTTTGAAGCGAGTAGTCGACCCTTCATGGTATGAAATGGGTCGACTTGGTCAACCGGTCTACTATCACCCAAACTGCATCTTTCTTACTGGGCGTAAGGGGAAGCCCACTTACAAAATCCATAGTAATCTCCTCCCACTTCCACTGTGGGATCTTTACCACCGTAATGTACTCGATGGTAATTGATGCTCACTTTAACTTGCTGGCATGTCAGACACTTGCCCACTAACTCGGTTACTTCCCGCTTAAGACCCGGCCACCAAAATTGCTCCCTTAAATCCCGATACATCTTGCTGCTTCCGGGTGCATAGCGATCGTGTGAGCTTTTTAAGGATTCGATGCCTCAAGTCATCATCCTTAGGCATGCATACTGTGAGCTTCTTTAAGGATTCGATGCCTCAAGTCATCATCCTTAGGCATGCATACTCTCCCTTGAAAATACAACACTCCATCACTACTCAAGCTGAACCCTTCGGCTTCACCGCTCTATACTTGCAACCTCCGAGTACTCAGAACTTCGTCGGTCATCTGCCTTTCTTTGACCTCATCAATCCAAGACGGCTTCACCTACAACTCTGCCAGAAGGCTCCCATCCTCATAGAGACTTAGGTGAGCAAACATTGCTCACAATCTCGCTACCACCTTACGGCTCAAAGCATCAGCTACCACGTTAGCCTTACCCGGATGGTATTCGATTGAGCAGTCGTAGTCCTTTAGCAACTCAATCCACCTCCGCTGCCTCAGATTTAAATCTTTCTGAGTCAAGAGGTACTTCAGACTCTTGTGATCTGTGTACATTACTAACTTCTCCCCATACGATAGTGCCTCCAAATCTTCAAGGCAAAAACCACAAAGACCAATTCTAAATCATGTGTCGGATAGTTACCTTTGTGAGGCCTCAATCGCCGTGGACGCATAAGCGACCACCTTCCCTCTTGCATCAACACACACCCTAACCCAAAGATCGATGCATCACAATACACAAGTGAATTCCTTTCCGCCTCAGTCAATTAAGACCGGTGCTTCATCAAAATCCTCTTCACTTGTCGAAACTCTCTTCGCTTCTCAAACCACACAAATGAAACTTTTTTCCTCGTGACTTAGTCAACGATCTTTGCGATTAAAGAAAAATTTTCCATGAATCTCCAATAATATCCTGCCAACCCCAGAAAACTCCAAATTTCTATAACTAACTTGGGTGGTTTCCACTCTAATACTGCCTCAATCTTACGGGGATCCACCCTGATTCCCTCAGCTGAAACAACATGCCCTAGAAAAGTTATCTCCTTAAGCCAGAACTCACACTTGCTGAATTTGGCGTACAATTGTTTCTCCCTTAGAACTTGCAGAACCACATGAAGATGGGCGTCATGCTCCTCTTCTGACTTCGAGTACACCAAAATGTTGTCTATGAACACCACGACGAACCGATCCAGATAGGGTTGGAAAACCCAATTTATCATGTCCATAAATACGGCTGGTGCATTCGTCAACCCAAAAGGCATCACTAGAAACTCGTAGTGCCCATACCGAGTATGGAATACTGTCTTATGGACATTAGCCTCCTTCACCTTAAGCTGATGGTACCCTGACCTGAGGTCAATCTTAGAGAACGCCGATGCACCTTGAGTTGATCGAACAAATCATCAATCTCGGGCAAAGGATACTGTTTTTATTGTCGACTTGTTCACCGTCGATAGTCTATGCACATTCTCATTGTCCCATCCTTCTTCTTGACAAAAGCACCGGAGCTCCCCAAGGCGATACACTTGGTCTGGATGAACCTCTATCCAACAATTCTTAGATCTGCGCCTTCAACTCTACCAATTCTTTCTTGCACCATCCGATATGGAGCTATAGATACTGGCGCGATTCTGGGTAACAAATCTATACCAAACTCAACCTCACGATCCGGAGGTAGACTCGAAAGTTCCTCCGAAACACATCAACATAATCCCTTACGGTCCGGACATCTCTCACAACCGCACTTAGATTCTAAAGCACGTACATGCACTATATATGCTTCATAACCCTTCCTAACCATATTTTCCGCCTTCAATGCAGACACTAGATTAGATAGGTAATCTCTCCTTTTACCCATGATCACCACCTCTTCTCCTTCCATGGTCTTTAATACCATGCGCTTAGCTGTGCAATCCAGGCTAGCCTGATACTTTACTAGCCAATCCATCCCGAGGATTAGATCGAACTCCCGAAACGGTAGTTCCATCAAGTCAGCCAAGAACACAACCCCTTGGAGTTCTAGGGGTACGTTCCTATAGAGTTTATTTACTTCTACAGAGTGACCTAGAGGGCTTAATACAGTCATCTTCCTAGAAGTAAGCTCAGAGTCTAAATGTAGAGTTTTCACTACGCTACTAGCAATGTACAAGTGAGTTGAGCCAATATCAATTAAGGTACTATAGGGTACTCCAAAGATCAAGAACATACTGGTTATGACGTCTGGTGCATCGCCCTCCTCCTGACGCCTCGCGACATAGATCAAACTAGGTTGCCTAGCCTCGGACCACCGTACCTCCCCTCGGTGCCCCACGACCTCTACCAAAGACCATTACCTCCTCTTCCCCGCACCACGACCTCTTGGCGGTGTTGGTTATCCCTCCTATTCGGTGTACGATCCTGACCCTCCGACCTTAGCCTAGTCGCCTTTTTAGACAATCCACGACTCGATGTTCCATGGATCCACATTTGAAACATCCCTGATTACCATTCCAGCACTCTCCCGTGTGAGACTTCCCACACCGAACACACCGTGACGGCCATTGAGGATTAGCAGTAGCAGCAGGCCTAGTAGCTTGATTTGACCCACCATACCTCGTCCTCTTCTGCTGATTACCAGAAAACCTCAAAGATCCGGAGCTCCTCTTATTCCAACTCCTATCCTGATTCCGCCTAACTGACTGTCTTACCCCTTTAGCAACCTTGGACTTCTCCACTAGGATAGTGAACTCTCATTCTTGTTGTGGAGCTATCATCATCCTCAGCTCATCTCTCAGCCCATCCTCAAATCTGACACAATGTTCATGCTCGGTACCCACAATACCACGAGCATACCTACTCAACCAAAGAAATTCGACCTCATATTCTACCACTGTCTTGTTACCCCAAACCAGGTTCAAGAAAGCCTTCCGCTGTGCATCCACGTAGCTAGTTCCTATGTATTTCTTTTGGTGGGCAGCTTTAAAGAATTCTCATGTGAGATCCTCCGCCATCGCTCCATCCCTTACGGTGAGCCACGATTGGTATGACTCATCCCGAAGTAGAGAGATTATACCCTTCAACTTCTCCTCAGCTATAAAATCCAAGTCATCCATGATTCTCTTAGTTGATTCCAACCAATACTCCGCCGCACTAGGTGCCACTCCAGAAACTCCTCTAAACACTTCGCCCGTTAGCTCGAGTCGCTCAACCACGAATTTACTGGGCTCCTCGCACCACTTTGCCTCGGCAACTCATTCCAACACTCGTAGTACGCCTTGGGATACTACATCGTTACCAACGGCCCGATCTTGAAACTCGGTTTTCGCCGATGATCCCAGATCACATTTCGCACCCATGACTAGACCTCGCCGGCTCGACAAGGTCATCCTACCCCTACCACGGCCACGCGGTGGACATCCACGACCTCTTGTACTCATTCTTCTCATTCACGTTTATCTTATTAAGAATTTTATACATTATTAATACTGTTCACTGTTTACCCACGAGCAATTTTATGAGAAATAATTTTTGAAGTGATTCTTTCGAAATCGAATCTACCTATAGTTCCAGCTTGGACTTATCTCCTAGTTCTAAGTACATCCATCACACAAACAACATTCACAGCACCATAACTAACGTGTAGGAGCATTTTGTCATTTCACTACCCGGGGTATTTTCGTAATTTTAACCTCATGGGTATTTTTGTAAATTTTCCAAAAATAGAAGTTCTTGAATGATTTTGTCAAAAGTGTTTTGGAACTTTTAAATTCTTGGTATTTTGAAAAATTTTGAAATTCGGGGTATTTTGGTGATTTTGAAGCTCAAGGGCATTTTGGTAATAAATCAGGGTAACTTTGCAAAGTTTGATGATTCCGGGGTATTTCCAAACGTTGCAAAACTTTGATGGTTCTTTTGAGAATTTTTTCCAAGTTGATAGTGTTGCAAAAATTTTAAAAATCGTAGGTCATTTTGGTAATTTTGTTGGTTAGGGCAATTTTGTAATTTTCAAAATCATGATATTTTTGATATTTTGCAAATTAAGGTTTTTGGGCACTTTATATGTAATGGAAATTTTGATTAAAACTGTGTGTATTTTGGGAATTTCATAAACCAAGGGAATTTTTGTAATTTTACCACTAAAGGTATTTTAGTAATTCCACAAATCGGATATTTTTCAGAAAAATGTTGTAAAACAATAGTTCTCAAAAATTAAAAAGAAATTTTAAGAGTTTTAAAACTAGGGTTTTTATGAAAATATGGCTAGTTCCCTTTCGGGTTTTAGTTAGGGTTTAGCCCATGATTAAGTCCTCCTGGTTAGGGTGAACCGAAGCTACGCACCAGATAGGATCCGAATGGAGAGGAGGTGAGTCACGCGGACTGCTTAAATACCAAGCTCCCACCGAATACCAATCCTAGACATGTGCACCATGGTTACCACTCCCTAACTCGGCGACTTAGACATAGGTTTGTTTAGTTAAGAAATTAAGCCTTATATAGTAGTTGGGGTAGACTAGTCCTAGATACCTATCATTCTATCTACGTTCCCAAGTTACCCATTTACCCCTATCAAGTATTCACAGAACAGTCAGAGATACTTACCTGGGCGGATAGGTGCCGGAGACTCGATGTCATACTGTTCAGACTGAAAACTATTTCCATAATAATTCACAAAGGCCTACAAAAAGGTTTTGGGCCTTAGGCCCCTACAGCCGAGTTTTGAACCGGGCTTTGATACCAAAATTGTAACACCCCAAACCCGACCCATGAGACTTGACCGGATCTGGTATGTCACAAAAAAAAACGCTTTGAAAGATTTCGATAAACAGGTGAAAATTTGAAAATTTGTTGAGTTTATAAAACAGTTAAAAATTCATATGGGATTGATGTATAAAAAGAATTGAGTTGTAACCTTTCTCCTTTGAAAACATTTGATCATTTAAATTTTTAGAAAATATCAGAGTTATGGTTGGCTTGGTAAATTTTGCTACCCGATGGTAACATCTTTGAAAACTCGTAGAAGTTACTTAATTTTGAAAATGTTACTTATAACCGATTCACTTAACAATTTATAGTTTCATTTGTAATATAGTATAAGTAAAGTAAAAACAACTACGTAAACATCCGAAATAATTATTAGCGGCCTTATGACAAACCAAACCAAAAATTTAGAATAAATAAACTTAAACTGCACTAATTAAAATCTCAAATCCAAGGAACAAGCATGGCCACCTCGAGTCCTCTCTGGCTCCATCTCCGCGATCTACTCATCTGCAAAATAATATGGGAAGGGGTGAGTCACCAAGACTCAGTGTATAAATTCCCCAACCTGGAAGTGCAACTCATACACAAAATATTAGGAAGACATGCAAACATGCAACCTAAACTAACCATCCATACTCCGTTAACTACCCCGTATGGTCAAAACCACTGGTGGTCAAAACCACTGGTGACTAGAGTCACAAATCAAGTGATGGGGCCAACCCATCATGTGGTCAAAACTACTGATGACCATAGGTCACAATTATCAATATGTGGTCAAAACCACTGGTGGTACCAAACCACTGGGACTTAGTCACAATTTAACAACGGTGTGGTCAAAACCACTGGTGACCGAAGTCACAATTAATCTGATGGGGCCAACCCATCTTGTGGTCAAAACCACTGGTGACAGTCCATAGAGAATAATCCTCCTCCTCTCATCAATCCCATTAGCAACATGCTCATATCATGCTTAACATATTATCGTAAATCATGCATATAAGTCATGGCATAGCATATTACCCATCATGACATCCATAACAAATTTTAAATCACAAGTGACTTACCCGGAATCCATGCTCAAGCCCACAAGCAAATCACTACCACAATGATTAAAAGGCAACATAATAGTAATGCTAACTAATAAAGTGTGTAAGAGTTTTACACACCTGTTTACTCGTGAGACTAGCAAATCCCGAACTAAACTTGCAAAACCCCAAGAGGTTGCTTCCCCCTACAATCGGCCAACACATAAACTTTTAGATCTAATAGCCATTTGGCTATACTAATGATCTCGAAGGACTAATCGCGCTCATAACCAAAATATGGCCCTAGGCTGAATCTTATTATCACTTACCCAAGCAAATCGAAATCCCGGAAGCCTCTGTTTCCCTTTGCCAATTAGCCCCTAAATCCATGGCACACAATTGGTTATACTTTAGATACCAACAATGGCCTTTGGTCGAATATGATTAGTCACTTACCAAGCTTACTGAAATCCCGAAATTGTCACTTGACTTGTCGAGATCCCTACCAAAACATTTGTTAGAATCGGCTTGCACACTTATCCATAATCAAGGCCCTTGGCCGAATAGTATATATGCCTTACCTTGAAGAATCAAATCCCGATAGGCTCCTTCAATGCACCTTAATGTTAACTACACACAAAACGTACATTATTAAGACACTTATACATGTTCGGCCACCCATACCAAGGCTTATTCCCAAACTTTCAGCACACTAAAAGGAAGAGAAAAGAACCGAATGCTAGAGTGAGACACTTACTAACCTTTGGAATAGACAGCACCTTCCTTAGGGGGATTTGTCTTATGCTCTTTATGGTAAGGGATATTCGGCTCAAAGGAAAAAGGGTATGGAGTCGGGCTTGAAAAAAAGAAAGGAGATGAAATGAGAGAGTTAGAGTGTTTCGGCAAATATGGATGGAAGGTTTTTGGCACAATGTTTATTGTATGCTTCAAAGGAAAACAAGAAGTATCAAAGGAGGAGAATGGGGTTTCGGTTTAAACATCAAAGGAAAAGAAGAGTGTTAGCCGAAAATTCTCCCTAGGACTCCCTTTCTATTTGGCCACCTCCCTCTTTTTGTGATAATTTTCAGCTTTTAATTATCACTCATAAAATAATATTTATCTTCTATTTTATCTCCTAACCACCTCTTCAAACAAATAAAATGAGAATAAACTACTAACACTTACTCTTCCAGCCGAAAATCAAAGATAAAACAAGGTTTATCCTTATCAAATTAAGAGTTCCACATGCAGGCCACTAGCTCACCCCCTTCACGCCAGCTTGCATAAAAAGAAGAAACCCATTGCTGCCCATGCTACTCAAACATGGGACCTCATTGCCGCAGCTTCTTACAACGTCCCAAGCCACTTTACCACATCGACTTTCATGTCCATAATCCTCGCCATTTATTCTTAAGGCCTTCCTAGCTTAACCCCTTCCTCCTTAACACCAAAAAGCCCAAAATAAAACACGTCCCATGTAGCCACCATGATTCAAACTCTCGACCTGCTCCAGGCGTCGCCCCTAGGCCCTTAAGTGGCGCATGAAAGCCACTTTACCAAGGCTATCTTTTGTGTCTAAAAGCACCCGCAACATTTCTTAAGACCTCCTTGGCCCACTTCCCTTCCTGACGCAAAAAGAAAAAGCCTCTGATGCGCCCTGCGTTACTCGAACCTCTTCCCCCCTACACTCCCTTGCACCTTAGCGCCCCAAGCCACAATGCCAATTAATTCCTTGTGTCCAACTTCTCACAAAATTTTCTCTTAACCCCTGTCTCACCTAGCTCCCACCTCTTAGGTACTAAAAGAAATTTCAACCCTAAGTCAGACCTAGCCCGGGGTTATGACTAGACCCTAGAATATGTCAAGTAATCAAACATACATATTTTTTCAAGCACACACATGGGAAAAATAATTAAATTGCAAACAACCCCTAATTCAGGATGTTACAGAAGGAGTTCGAATCATCTAGCATGCAATTAGGGAATTTTATTTTTGCTTTAGCATAGCATGTGTCGGCTATGGATAAGATTAGGATGAGTTGGATTATTATTATTTTTTTTTGGTAAGAAGACTAAGGATTATGGAAATCTTAAGATAGGGGATAGAATGGCTTGAATTGGGGGATTTTGTCTCTCCAACTTAAGGAAAAAGGAGGAGGATAAGGCTTAAGAATAGGGAGATGTTTTGGAAACTCCTTAATGGCCTTTTGACCATGTATGTGGATGGCAAAGGAGCTAAGGGGGGATGGCCGGTTTTGGTTGATTGTTTTGGTAAGCTTGGATATTGGGAGAACATTTCTTTTTGGTCATTTGGTACTTGATTATCAAATTTTCTCTCAAAAGTTGCTCTCTCCCTTAGCTGATTTTACCAAATACTTTGAGGAAACTATAGCAATTTTTACCATTTCTTCTTCTTGATCATTTGATCATTTTCTTTGCCAACCATTCTTCCTAGTGTCGAAACTATCATCACACAAAGAAGGTCATTCTTTTTCTTTTTCCTTCACAAAACTAAATACACAATTCTCCCAAAACCCAATTCTCTTTCTTCTCTTTTCTTTCACTTTTGTTTCTTTTTCCTTCTCTCTTTCTCTCTTGAAGCCGAACCATATCATTCTATTTTCCTATTCTTTTATTTTCTTCTTCATTAAAATCGCTTTAACATTTTCTCTCATGGCCGAATGTTAGTTTGATCTTGTGCCGAATCTTTTTCATTTCTTTGTTTGGGTCATAACCGAATTCTTCTCACTCAATTTTCTTTTCAATCGTGGGAAATAGTGAGATTTCTAGAGGGTAGAAACTCAAGGTGTTCATGAGTATTGTGGAACTTTGGAATCGATCTCAAGAATTTAGGTAAGGAGATTTTCTTTAAGGATTCTTATTTTATTCACTATATTAGTATAGTTAGTTATTTAATCAATTCCGTTATAGGGATGTAATCGCTCGATCGCTTTCTTCGAGGAACGAGGATAATCGCGGTAAGCCAATCTCAATTTTTTTTAAAAAAATTGTTAGCCATATTACGGTATCTATAAGTCGACTAATGATCTTATGTCTTTAAAGACATTCAAGATAGGGCAGAAAAAGGCGTCCATAGTCTTCGAAAGAGGGCGGTTCCGCTTAATCCCCTAAATATAAACGAAGGTCGCTTTTTAGAATCCGAGATTTTCCATCGGGTTGTGGACCTTCATCCGAGGAGAATCAATTGTTTGAGGTTATTCGCATTCTCAACCTTTGTTCGCTCGTGGATTCTCATCGGCAACGAATCAACAATCGAGGAGAAACCAAAAATGTAAGTGGTTCAAAATCAAAAGGGTAAAGATTTAGATCGCTTACCAATAGTGTATTTTTAATAAATGAAAGTGTTCTAATGGTTCGTGTTACGCTTAGGTGTTGACGAGCGGAAGGTTTAGTACTCACAATATCAAGGTGTGTAATTTCACACTTATCTCGGGTTAGATGTTATACCGTAATTATTGGGAAAAATCGTAAAGATGACAAAATCGGTAAAATACGTAATAATTGGTTTTTTGTAAAAATTTATAAAAATGGTTAAAGTTGTGAAATTTATGAAAATGCCCTCAATGAGTTAGTTGGTAAATTAAAAGTATGCTAAATCGTAAAATGGGCCGAAACCTCTGCTAGATCGATAAATGGTCCAAAAACACTGCTAGATCGATAAATGGGCCGAAAACTCTGCTAGATCGATAAATGGGCCGAAAACTCTGCTAGATTGTTAAATGGGCCGAAAAGTACGCTAAATCGTAAAATGGGCCGAAATCTCTGCTAGATCGATAAATGGGCCGAAAACTCCGCTAGATTGTTAAATGGGCCAAAGTTGTTAGATTGTTAAATGGGCCAAAGTTGCTAGATTGTTAAATGGGCTAAATGATATTTTGTATTATGGGCCTTAATAAAAACCTGAAATATTGACTCACATGTAAATTGGGCCTTGTAATATCCCAGATTAGGGGTTGTGCATTTGGCGCATAATTCATGAATTAATAGGCTCAGTGTGTGGGTGAGTGTGTTTAAGGGGTTTGGAGATCCTTAGGAGATGGGGAAAATGCAACGAAAAATATTGGAATGTTAAGTTTAAAAGAGGAAAGTGAACATTTTGGAAACTTGGAAATGTAAGGAAATGTTTTAGAAATGTTAAGTTTAAAAGAGGAAAGTGAACATTTTGGAAACTTGGAAATGTAAGGAAATGTTTTAGAAATGTTAAGTTTAAAAGAGTGAACATTTTGGAAACTAAAACAAGGTGGCCTTAAGAAAGATTATTAGAGAGGAATTTAACACAAGAACGGGCTTGGAGTAGTGGCTAGGAGGTACCACTTAAGGCCCGTGTAAGTGACGCCACAAGCTATGCAAATGGGCCTAGGTTCGAGTCACGTGGAAGCAAATAAAAGAGTTTTATTTTCTGCAAGGAGCAAGGGAGTTGGACGGCACCAAGGCACTTGGGGAAGAGTTTAATTCTATTTAAAATTCACTAAATAGGTGGATCAATGATGGACTATTATTATTTTTTTTTATTAAGAGATAAGAGATAAATATTGGATTAAGTTTTATCAAATTGAATGGGTGATAATTAAAGTGATAAAGTTATCAAAATAGGAGTGATGGCCAAGTAAAGGATTTTAAGTTAGTAATTTCAACTACTAGAGGAAAAGAGAGCCATTCATCATATCTTCTTTCAATTCTTCTCTCTGTCGAATTTCCTAGAGCATCTCTTCTTCTTCTTTTTGTTAGCCAAAGTCGAAAACTAAAGTAAGCCTAGCCGAATTCTTCATAGCTTTTGTGATCTCCATTAAAACCGAATCCATAAACTCCTCAAGATACCATCATTAGCCGATTTCTTTATACCAATCAAAAGTCGAAATCAAGATCCTTCTAGCCTACATAGCCGAATATTGCTAAAGGTTCAAGCAAGGATTGCCGATCTCTAAAGTAAGGGTAAGATCTCATTCAGTTTCATCCTTTTTCTTTTAAGATTTACCGAAATCTAGGACTAACCCCATTAATATCTTGTTGTCGAAACTTTGAAGAGATCTTTCGGGATTTACTAAGTGTCGACTACAAGGAAGGAGAAATTCTTTTCCCGAAGGTACACCATAGGCCGCGTGTTCCCTAGTTATTCGGTGAGTTTCTGGATTTAAAATCCACAAGGTAAGTATCTATAGCATTCGGCCAAGGCCATGTTGAGTAAATAGATGTGTTTCATTAATATTTAAAAGCCGAAACTAATCTATTCAAGTAATTTAGTGATTGCCGATTTCAAGAAAGAAGGATACAAAGTTTCCGACATTTGAGTAGACATCAATCGGCAGCAAGGTAAGGATTTAAGTGTACTAATCCTACTAGGATTTGGATTTATGGCCGAATGGCTCTTTACTAAGTATTAAGTGATTGATCAAATGTAGAGATTTAAGATCTAAGGCATTAGATCAAGCTTTTCGGGATTTTGATTGGAAACCTTAAGCGAATCAGGTGTATACCCCACACTACTTTTTAATAAGAATTATGGCTAAATTTAATATGAGCATGTTTATAAGAATGTGAATATGGCTAAAGTACCATGCTATGGTACAAAGTACTCAGGTACGTTTCCTACTCCTACTAGGATTATGTTAAATATCTGTTACGACACACATATGACATTATAAGAATGTGAAATAAGAATTTGGCATGTTAATGCATGATATGTATGGTATGGGGCATATGGGTTATATGAAAAGGGGAAGTGAATGTGGTGACCTAAGACCACGATATCTGAATGTGGTGACCTAAGACCATGATATCTGAATGTGGTGACCTAAGACCACGATATCTGAATGTGGTGACCTAAGACCACGAATTTTATAAGGGTGATGAGCACGTCGACTGCAGCGACTGCCTTCGATGCTGTGTAGCGGATGGAGGGTTGACTTAGTGTCCCCACGGTGTGCAGGATGGTACGGGTGATGTGTAATGGATGGCATATAGGTTTGGGTTCGGGTTGCATCATTATTTCCTATCTGTTATATGAATATGCATGTAATATGTGAACATATGCCTAAATTGTTAAATTGTAGTGTTGGTTACACATTGAGTCTATTTGACTCACCCTTGTGGGATTATTTTCGTAACGATCAAGAATGGACCGGCCGGCAAGAGCTTAAAGGTGGCCATGCACAAAGAAGGAATTTATTCAATTTGGATTTTATTTTATTAAGTACTTTGAATTTATTCTTTTTTTTTGGGAATTATTTGATGTAATAAGGCCATAGTAGAACTACTTTACTTTGCTTTTATTTATTAAGCTTACAACTTTTGTTTATTAAAAATTAAGTAAATTTATTTTAAAACAAAGCCTAAACGTTTTGTCACCTGAAGTAAAGGATTTTAATAATGAAATAAACTTGTTTTCAACTCAAGCCCAACCCAAAACAATCTTTCTTTCAAAACACACAAGTTATTCCTAAGTAACAAAAGAATTTGAAACGGTTTACACCGGGGAACATACCAGATCTGGTCAAGGCTCGTGGGATGGGTTTGGGGTGTTTTAGTTTGGTATCAAAGCCCAATTTTAAACTCTCAACCTTGGGTTTAAGGCCCAAAATGTTTTCAAATTTAAGCCCAAAAAGAATTTTTGTGAATTAAGCAGGTTTTTCTAGCATGGCCCACTAAGTCTCCGACCCGAAGTCCACCAGGTAAGTACTCCTAACCTCTTTGTGATTTATATGTAGGGATATATATGTAGGGACGTAGATTAGTGGACTAGGAATTGAACCCTAGGACTAGTTTACCCCAACAATTACATAAGACTCTAAGGCACAATTAAACAAACATGTGTCTAAGTCACCGAGTTAGGTGTGGCAACCATTGCGCATGTCTAGGATTGGTTTCGAGTGGAGCTTGGTATTTAAGTAGTCGTAGTGACTCACCTCCTACCCACTCGAATCCTACCAGTGCGTAGTGATGGTTCACCCTAACCAAGAGGACTTAGTCACTGCTAAACCCCTAACTAAAACCCGAAGGGACTAGCCAGATTTTTATGGAAACCCTAGTTTTAAAATTTCTAAATTACCCTCTTGATTTGAAAAGATTATTTTTATAAATTTTCCTAAATATTTCGATTTACAAATTTACTAAAATACCCCTAGTGGTAAAATTATAAAATGCCATTGGTTTATGAAATTTCCAAATACCCACGCTCTTATCAAAATTTCACTACTTTGCTTAAAGGAACCCTAAATTTACAAAATATCAAAATACCTTGATTATGGAAAAAAATTATTTACTTAAATTACCCCTACCCTACAAATTACCGAATACCCCGAGTTACAAAATTACCGAATGACCCCGATCTTCAAAAATTTACGCAACAACACCGATTTGGAAAACAAATTCTAAAACAACCTTCAAGTTTTGTAAATTCCAAAATATCCTTGATTTATTAAGATTTATAAATTTACCTCGTTTATTACCAAATACCCATCGTAATTTCAAAATTTAAAAATACCCCCGGATTTCAAAATTACCAAAATACCCTTATTGATAAAATCACCAAGGAACGTTATTTTGACAAATTACAAAAATACCGCTATAGGTAAATTACGAAAATACCCTTGGGTAGTGGAAAAACAACAACAATGAAAACTACAACATTTCTCTGAATGAACGAGAGTTCATAATTGATTGATGGATGTATGAATGTAAAGACTGTGCGCATGTATGAATACGAAAGAATCACTCCTAAAATTCTTTTCATAAAACTTCTTCGCGGTTAATCAGTGGAATAAAAGCTAATTCATAAAATTTCTTAAACCAGACTAAAGCGCGATCGTAGAAATGAATTCAAGGACGTGGCCGTAATGTGTGCGGCCGTGGAAGAGGCCGAATGACTGTGTCTGAACCTGTTAGATTGGGTCAAGGATCTAAGAATGAAATGCCACCACCACCCCCAGCGACTAATGTGGAATATCAGGACCAGACGGGGGATGACGCAGTGTTACAAGCGATCTGCGGGTCTTGGAAAGGGTAGCAAGAGTAGGTGGAGGTATGGGAGCTCGAAAGTCGGTACCTGAGCGACTCCGAGCCAACAGAGCTGAAGTGTTCCGTGGTATATCAGGTGTAGCACCTAATACCGCTGAGTATTGGTTGGAGGCGACTGAGCGGATTATGGAAGAGCTCGACTTAACTGACGAGGAAAAGCTGAAAGGGTTGGTGTCGCTTCTCTGCAATGAGTCATATCAATGGTGGCTCACGATACGAGATGGTGCTACAGCTAAGGAACTCACATGGGAGTATGCTAAGCAGCATACCAGAAGAAGTATGTGGGCACTCATTATATTGATGCCCAGAGAAAGGCTTTTCTAGGGCTGGTTCAAGGAAACAAGTCCGTAGCTGAGTATGAAGCTGAATTTTTAAGGCTGAGCCGTTATGCTCAAGGCATAGTGTTCATCGAGCATGAGCGGTGTGTCCGGTTTGAAGACGATCAAGAGATGACCTAAGGTTATTAATAGCCCAATAGAGCGAAAGTTCTCAGATTAGTGGAAAAGGCCAAAGTGGCCGAGGGTATTAAGGAGTCGATGAGGAGAACTCCGATCGAAATAGGCGTAAGAGAGAATTTGGATCGTCAAGGCCATCCAGAATGAGCAAAAGAGGCCTAGAGTTGAAGGGTCATGAGGTCGAAAGTCGCTCTTGGAGGGCGTTACCTACTTGTGAACAATGTGGGAAGAAGCACTTAGGTGAATGTTGGAAAAAGATGGGAGGATGTTTTAAGTGTGGGTCAAGGGACCATATGATTAAGGACTGTCTGATGAGACCAGATGGGAATCAACCAGTAGCTCAGAATGTTAATCAGGCTAGTAGAGGTGGACAACAGCCTCAGCGGGGTTGTGGTCCAAACCATGGAGGAAATGGTTTCGACTGTGGTCGTGGAGCACCAAGCGGAGGTGCTGAAGGTTCAGATGCAAGGAAGCCAAGGTTGGTTTATGCAGTCGGCCATCGCGAGGAGAGTGATGTGCCAGATGTGACAACGGGCAAGTTTCTTATTTCCGGAATGCCTTTATTGCCTTGTTTATTATAGAGCTAGTTCGTTCTTGTATTGCTAGTGAATGGCATGAAACCTTGGATGTGAACTTTGGAATTGTGCATAGGAAATGTGTTAGTTTTATTAAGATCAGAGTGCGTAGAAAAAGCGTAATGTGGTAAGTTAGATTGTACGATTGTTCGTTAGTAACTAATTTTGAGGACGAAATTATTTTTAAGGGGGTAGAACTGCAATATCCCAGATTAGGGGTTATGCATTTGGCGCATAATTCATGAATTAATAGGCTCAATGTGTGGGTGAGTGTATTTAAGGGGTTTGGAGATCCTTAGGAGATGGGGAAAATGCACCGAAAAAATATTGGAATGTTAAGTTTAAAAGAGGAAAGTGAACATTTTTGGAAACTTGGAAATGTAAGGAAATGTTTTAGAATTGTTAAGTTTAAAAGAGGAAAGTGAACATTTTTGGAAGCTTGGAAATGTAAAGAAATGTTTTAGAAATGTTAAGTTTAAAAGAGGAAAGTGAGCATTTTTGGAAACTTGGAAATGTAAGGAAATGTTTTGGAAATGTTATGTTTAAAAGAGGAAAGTGAACATTTTTGGAAACTTGGAAATGTAAGGAAATGTTTTAGAAATGTTAAGTTTAAAAGAGGAAACTAAAACAAGGTGGCCTTAAGAAAATTAGTAGAGGGAATTTAACACAAGAACGGGCTTGGAGTAGTGGCTAGGAGGTACCACTTAAGGCCCAGGTAAGTGACGCCACAAGCTATGCAAATGGGCCTAGGTTCGAGTCACGTGGGAAGCAAATAAAAGAGTTTTATTTTGCTGCAAGGAGCAAGGGAGTTGGACGGCACCAAGGCACTTGGGGAAGAGTTTAATTCTCTTTAAAATTCAGCTAAATAGGTGGATCAATGATGGACTATTATTATTTTTTTTATTAAGAGATAAGAGATAAATATTGGATTAAGTTTTATTAAATTGAATGGGTGATAATTAAAGTGATAAAGTTATCAAAATTGGAGTGATGGCCAAGTAAAGGATTTTAAGTTAGTAATTTCGGCTACTAGAGGAATAGAGAGGCATTCATCATATTTTCTTTCAACTCTTCTCTCCGTCAATTTCCTAGAGCATCTCTTCTTCTTCTTTTGTTAGCCAAAGCCGAAAACTAAAGTAAGCCTAGTCAATTCTTCATAGCTTTTGTGATCTCCATTAAAATCGAATCCATAAACTCCTCAAGATACAATCATTAGCTGATTTCTTTATACCAATCAAAATTCAAATCAAGATCCTTCTAGCCTACATAGTCGAATATTGCTAAAGGTTCAAGCAAGGATTGCCGATCTCTAAAGTAAGGGTAAGATCTCATTCAATTTCATCCTTTTCTTTTAAGATTTGCGAAATCTAGGACTAACCCCATTAATATCTTGTTGCCAAAACTTTGAAGAGATCTTTCAAGATTTACTAAGTGTCGACTACAAGGAAGGAGAAATTCTTTTCCTAAGGTACACCATAGGTCAGCGTGTTCCTCGGTTATTCGGTGAGTTTCGGATTTAAAATCCACAAGGTAAGTATCTATAGCATTCGGCCAAGGCCATGTTGAGTAAATAGATGTGTTTCATTAATATTTAAAAGTCAAACTAATCTATTCAAGTAATCTAGTGATTGCCGATTTCAAGAAAGAAGGGTACAAAGTTTCCACATTTGATTAGACATCAATCGAAAAGAAGGTAAGGATTTAAGTGTACTAATCCTACTAGGATTTGGATTTATGGTCGAATGGCTCTTTACTAAGTATTAAGTGATTGATCAAATGTAGAGATTTAAGATCTAAGGCATTAGATCAAGCTTTTGGGATTTGGATTGGAAACCTTAAGTTTAATTAGGTGTGTACCCACACTACTTTTTAATAAGAATTATGGCTAAATTTAATATGAGCATGTTTATAAGAATGTGAATATGGCTAAAGTACCATGCTATGGTACAAAGTACTGTGTACGCTTCCTACTCCTACTAGGATTATGTTAAATATCTCACATTCGACACACATATGACATTATAAGAATGTGAAATAAGAATTTGGCATGTTAATGCATGATATGTATGATATGGGGCATATGGGTTATATGAAAAGGGAAGTGAATGTGGTGACCTAAGACCACGATATGGTGACCTAAGACCATGAATGTGGTGACCTAAGACCACGATATCTGAATTTTATACCTAAGGCGATGATAACATCGATGAGCACATCGATTGCGACGCCTTCGATGGTGTGTAGCGGATGGAGGTTGACTTAGTAGTCCCCACTGCAAAGTGAGATGGTGCAGGTGATGTGTAGCGGATGGCATATAGGTTTGGGTTCGGGTTGCATCATTGTTTCCTATCTATTATATGAATATGCATGTAATATGTGAACATATGCCTAAATTGTTAAATTGTAGTGTTGGTTACACATTTAGTCTATTTGACTCACCCCTTGTGGGATTATTTTTCAGGTAACGATCAGTAATGGACCGGGTCGGCAGGAGCTTAAAGGTGGCCATGCACAGCAAGGAATTTATTCAATTTGGATTTTTATTTTATTAAGTACTTTGAATTTATTCTTTTTTTTTTGGGAATTATTTGATGTAATAAGGCCATAGTAGAACTACTTTACTTTGCTTTTATTTATTAAGCTTACAAACTTTTATTTATTAAAAGATTAAGTAAATTTATTTTAAAACAAAGCCTAAACATTTTGTCACCTAAAGTAAAGGATTTTAGTAATGAAATAAACTTATTTTCAACTCAAGCCCAACCCAAAACAATCTTTCTTTCAAAACACACAAGTTTTTCCTAAGTAACAAAAGAATTTGAAACGGTTTACACCGGGGAACATACCAGATCTAGTCAAGGCTCGTGGGCTGGGTTTGGGGTGTTTTAGTTTGGTATCAGAGCCCAGTTTTAAACTCTTGGCCTTGGGTTTAAGGCCCAAAACATTTTCAATGTTAAGCCCAAAAATAATTTTTGTGAATTAAGCAGGTTTTTCTGGCATGGCCTACTAAGTCTCCGACCCGAAGTCCACCAGGTAAGTACTCCTAACCTCTTTTTAATTTATATGTAGGGATATATATGTAGGGACGTAGATTAGTGGACTAGGAATTGAACCCTAGGACTAGTTTACCCCAACAATTACTTAAGACTCTAAGGCACAATTAAACAAACCTGTGTCTAAGTCGTCGAGTTAGGGTGTGGCAACCATTGTGCGCATGTTCAGGATTGGTTTTAGTGGGAGCTTGGTATTTAAGCTAGTGACTCACCTCCTACCCACTGAATCCTACACAGTGCGTGAGTGATGGTTCACCCTAACCAAGAGGATTTAGTCACTGCTAAACCCCTAACTAAAACCCGAAAGGGACTAGCCATATTTTTATGGAAACCCTAGTTTTAAAATTTCCAAATTACCCTCTTGATTTGAAAAGATTATTTTTATAAATTTTCCTGAAATATTTTTGATTTACAAATTTACTAAAATACCCCTAGTGGTAAAATTACAAAAATGCCCTTGGTTTATGAAATTTCCAAATATCCACAGCTTCTTATCAAAATTTCACTACTTTGCTTAAAGGAACCCTAAATTTACAAAATATCAAAATACCTTGATTATGGAAAAAATTATTTACTAAATTACCCTACCCTACAAATTACCGAATACCCCGAGTTACAAAATTACCGAATGACCCCGATCTTCAAAAAATTTTTGCAACAACACTGATTTGGAAAATAAATTCTCAGAAACAACCTTCAAGTTTTGTAAATTCCAAAATATCCTTGATTTATTAAAATTTATAAATTTACCACGATTTATTCTTGAAATACCTGTAATTTCAAAATTTTGAAATACCCCGGATTTCAAAATTACCAAAATACCCTTATTGACAAAATCACCAAGGAACCTTATTTTGACAAATTACGAAAATACCTCTGTAGGGCAAATTACGAAAATACCCCTAGGTAATGGAAAACAACAACAATGAAAACTACAACATTTCTGAATGAACGAGAGTTCATAATTGATTGATGGATGTATGAATGTAAAGATCGTGTGCATGTATGAATACGAAAGAACCACTCTTAAAATTCTTTTCATAAAATTTCTTCGCGGTTAATCAGTGGAATAAAGGCTAATTCATAAAATTTCTTAAACCAGACAAAGCGCAATCGTAGAAATGAATTCAAGGGGACGTGGTCGTAATGTGCGTGGTCGGAAGAGGTCGAATGACCGTGTCTCGAACCTATTAGATCGGGTCAAGGATTTGAGAATAAAATGCCACCACCACCCCACCGCTAATGTGGAATATCGAGACCAGACGGGGATGACGAGTGTCTGGCGAAGTCATGGGTCTTGGAAAGGGTAGCAGAGGCGGTGGAGGCATGGGAGCTCGAAAGTCGGTACTGAGTGACTCCGAGCCAACTGAGTGAAGTGTTCCGTGGTATATCAGTGTAGCACCCAATACCGAGTATTGGTTGGAGGCGATCGAGCGATTATGGAAGAGCTCGACTTAACCGACGAGGAAAAGTGAAAGGGTTGGTGTCGCTTCTCGCGATGAGTCATATCAATGGTGGCTCACGATGCGAGATGGTGCTATAGTGAGGAACTCACATGGGAGTATGCTAAGGCAAAGATACCGTAAAAGTATGTGGGCACTCATTATATTGATGCCTGAGAAAAGGCTTTTCTAGGTCGGTTCAAGGAAACAAGTCCGTAAATGAGTATGAAGCTAAATTTTAAGGCTAAGCCATTATGCTCGAGGCATAGTGTCTCATCGAGCATGAGCGGTGTGTCCTGTTTCAAGACAAACTAAGAGATGACCTAAGGTTATTAATAGCCCCGCAACAGGAGCGGGAGTTTACTATATTAGTGGAAAAGGCCAAAGTGGCCGAGGGTATTAAGGAGTCCGTGAGGGAGAACTTCTATCGAAATAGGCAGAAGAGAGAATTTGGATCGTCAAGGCCATCCAGGAATGAGCAAAAGAGGCCTAGAGTTGAAGGGCCGCGAGGTCAGCAAGCTGCTACTGGAGGGTAGTACCCTACTTGTGAACAATGTGGGAAGAAGCACTTAGGTGAATGTTGGAAAAAGATGGGAGGATGTTTTAAGTGTGGGTCAAGGGACCATATGATTAAGGACTGCTTGATGAGACCGGATGGGAATCAACCAAGAGCTCGAAATGTTAATCAGTGGGTAGAGGTGGACAAGAAACCTCGGTGGGTCGTGGTTCAAGCATGGAGGAAATGGTTTTGGCCAGTGGTCGTGGAGCACCAAGCGGAGGTGTCAAGGTTCGATTCAAGGCGCCAAGGTTGGTTTATGCAGTCGGTCATCGCGAGGAGAGTGATGTGCCAGATGTGACAACGGGTAAGTTTCTTATTTCGTAATGCCTTTATTGCCTTGTTTATTATAGAGCTAGTTCGTTCTTGTATTGCTAGTGAATGGTATGAAACCTTGGATGTGAACTTTGGAATTGTGCATAGGAAATGTGTTAGTTTTATTAAGATCAGAGTGCACAGCAAAAGCGTAGTGTGGTGAGTTAGATTGTACGATTGTTCGTTAGTAAGTAATTTCGAGGACGAAATTATTTTTAAGGGGCTAGAACTGTAATATCCCAGATTAAGGGTTTAACATTTGGCGCATAATTCATGAATTAATAGGCTCAGTATGTAGGTGAGTGTGTTTAAGGGGTTTGGAGATCCTTAGGAGATGGGGAAAATGCACCGAAAAAATATTGGAATGTTAAGTTTAAAAGAGGAAAGTGAACATTTTTGGAAACTTGGAAATGTAAGGAAATGTTTTAGAAATGTTAAGTTTAAAAGAGGAAAGTGAACATTTTTGGAAACTTGGAAATGTAAGGAAATGTTTTAGAAATGTTAAGTTTAGTTTAAAGAGGAAAGTGAACATTTTGGAAACTTGGAAATGTAAGGAAATGTTTTAGAAATGTTAAGTTTAAAAGAGGAAACTAAAACAAGGTGGCCTTAAGAAAATTAGTAGAGGGAATTTAACACAAGAACGGGCTTGGAGTAGTGGCTAGGAGGTACCACTTAAGGCCCAGGTAAGTGACACCACAAGCTATGCAAATGGGCCTAGGTTCGAGTCACGTGGGAAGCAAATAAAAGAGTTTTATTTTGCTGCAAGGAGCAAGGGAGTTGGACAGCACCAAGGCACTTGGGGAAGAGTTTAATTCTCTTTAAAATTCAGCTAAATAGGTGGATCAATGATGGACTATTATTATTATTATTTTATTAAGAGATAAGAGATAAATATTGGATTAAGTTTTATTAAATCTAATGGGTGATAATTAAAGTGATAAAGTTATCAAAATAGGAGTGATGGCCAAGTAAAATATTTTAAGTTAGTAATTTTGGCTACTAGAGGAAAATAGAGCCATTCATCATATCTTCTTTCAACTCTTCTCTCTGCGAATTTCCTAGAGCATCTCTTCTTCTTCTTTTGTTAGCCAAAGCGAAAACTAAAGTAAGCCTAGCAATTCTTCATAGCTTTTGTGATCTCCATTAAAACCGAATCCATAAACTCTTCAAGATACCATCATTAGTCGATTTCTTTATACCAATCAAAAGTCAAATTAAGATCCTTCTAACCTACATAGCCTAACATTGCTAAAGGTTCAAGCAAGGATTGCCGATCTCTAAAGTAAGGGTAAGATCTCATTCGGTTTCATCCTTTTCTTTTAAGATTTTCCAAATCTAGGACTAACCCCATTAATATATTGTTGCCAAACTTTGAAGAGATCTTTCAGAGATTTACTAAGTGTCGACTACAAGGAAGGAGAAATTCTTTTCCGAAGGTACACCATAGGCCGCGTGTTCCCTAGTTATTCGGTGAGTTTGGATTTAAAATCCACAAGGTAAGTATCTATAGCATTCGACCAAGGCCATGTTGAGTAAATAGATGTGTTTCATTAATATTTAAAAGTCAAACTAATCTATTCAAGTAATCTAGTGATTACCGATTTCAAGAAAGAAGGATACAAAGTTTCTGGCATTTGATTAGACATCAATCGGCAGCAAGGTAAGGATTTAAGTGTACTAATCCTACTAGGATTTGGATTTATGGCCGAATGGCTCTTTACTAAGTATTAAGTGATTGATCAAATGTAGAGATTTAAGATCTAAGGCATTAGATCAAGCTTTTCGGGATTTGGATTGGAAACCTTAAGTGAATCAGGTGTGTACCCCACACTACTTTTTAATAAGAATTATGGCTAAATTTAATATGAGCATGTTTATAAGAATGTGAATATGGCTAAAGTACCATGCTATGGTACAAAGTACTCAAGTACGTTTCCTACTCCTACTAGGATTATGTTAAATATCTGTTACGACACACATATGACATTATAAGAATGTGAAATAAGAATTTGGCATGTTAATGCATGATATGTATGATATGGGGCATATGGGTTATATGAAAAGGGAAGTGAATGTGGTGACCTAAGACCACGATATCCGAATGTGGTGACCTAAGACCACGATATCTCGAATGTGGTGACCTAAGACCACGATATCCGAATGTGGTGACATAAGACCACGAATTTTATAAGAGGCGATGAGCACGTCGATTATGTGATCGCCTTCGATGGTGTGTAGCGGATGGAGGGTTGACTTAGTAGTCCCACGGTGTGCGTGGATGGTACGGTGATGTGTAGCGATGGCATATAGGTTTGGGTTCGGGTTGCATCATTATTTCCTATCTGTTACATGAATATGCATGTAATATGTGAACATATGCCTAAATTGTTAAATTGTAGTGTTGGTTACACATTGAGTCTGTTTGACTCACCCCTTGTGGGATTATTTTTCAGGTAACGATTAGTAATGGACCGGGTCGGTAGGAGCTTAAAGGTGGCCATGCACAGCAAGGAATTTATTCAATTTGGATTTTTATTTTATTAAGTACTTTGAATTTATTCTTTTTTTGGGAATTATTTGATGTAATAAGGCCATAGTAGAACTACTTTACTTTGCTTTTATTTATTAAGCTTACAAACTTTTATTTATTAAAAGATTAAGTAAATTTATTTTAAAACAAAGCCTAAACGTTTTGTCACCAAAAGTAAAGGATTTTAATTATGAAATAAACTTGTTTTCAACTCAAGCCCAACCCAAAACAATCTTTCTTTCAAAACACACAAGTTTTTCCTAAGTAACAAAAGAATTTGAAACGGTTTACATCGGGGAACATACCAGATCCGGTCAAGGCTCGTGGGCCGGGTTTGGGGTGTTTTAGGCCTTTTTGCTAAAATCATCATATGTATATAGACTATTTTGCATACATGTTGCATGGGTTGGGATTAATGATGAAGAGAAGAAAGGCTGTTTCAAAATCTAGTTCGGTGGCTCGCCACAAAATAATTAAATGGCTCATTGCCTCTAGTTCTATGGCTCGCCACAAATATTTTAATGGCTCAATGCCTCTAGTTCGGTGACTTTGTCACAATCTAGTTCGGTGGCTCTACCACAAATATTTTAATGGCTCAATGCCTCTAGTTCGGTGACTTTGTCACAATCTAGTTCGGTAGCTCTACCACAAATATAAAAATGGCTTTATGCCTACGATTGGTGTGTTGGCGGGGTGGGTTGACTTGATCCCCATAGGTGTGATGGTTGGTATGGGTGGTGTGTAGCGGATGGAAATTAGGTTTGGGTGGGAAATTTCATTTTGCATCCATTACAGTTATTACATTGTTAAATTTGTTTATGGACTCAAGCCCCAAATTATGACTTGATGATCTGGCCCAGTGGATATACTAAGTGAGTTATACACTGAGTTCTAAGTAACTCACTCCTTAAATTTTTCCATCTCGTAATGGAAATTGACGTGGACTTGGGCCGAGGATGACTTCGTGGAGGCCATACTGCAAACATGGGTTTATAAACTTTGAACTTTTATTAAGTACTTTCTTTAAATTACTATTTTGAATAAGATGTAATAAGGCCTCTATTAATGTTTTATGGATTTTTATGCGTGGATGGATTTAAATTATGTTTTGGATATTTAATATGGGCTTATGTTTATCCTATAATGTTTTCTTAAAATACTATGGGTTTCCAAATATATAAGATTCTTTATCTATTATTATCTTTTGAATTCTTATAAAAAATAAAATTATTACTTTAAGGTTTTGATAAATGATGAGATTTTCAACTAATGTTTTTTTTTTTTTAAATTCATCGAACTTAGAATTATTTCTTTTGGTTTTTATTAAACTTTATTTTCAAAAGGGTTTTGAAATACCGACTCACCTAAATCATTAGATAGAAAGAGAGTTCGATCTATGTAACAAACCAAATCTCGTCTTAACGTATAGATCAGGTTTGGGGTGTTATAGCGACATATAATAATGAATAATCCTAAACGAGATACTTCAACTAAACTTTGTATTCTTATACCTGGTGGATTATTGTGTACAATTCATTATACGGCTAGTGCTAGGAAGCTTTTGCGTGGAATGCTTCTTCAAATAGGCATGAGTAAATAGTTACATTACAATTAGATTCTCACAATAGACACTTCGACGAATAACCTTATCGAAGTGACATAAGATACAATCTTGCAAAGTGTCAAATATTTATCCTTAATGGATAGTTACTGTAACACCCCTAACCCCTCTCCTTCGTTAGATTAGGGTCATGGGCATTACTAACCAATTAGAACATTTAATTTCATCGCAAGCAATGGTGCAAGCTAAATATTAACATCACATTATACAGGAGCAATATATGCTAGTTTAATATTTCCATAATCATGTCTTATGCAATTTAATAATGAATCATGCTATATCATACCAATTCAGAGTAAAAGTTACTCTTAAAATCTTTAATACGAGTTTAAGAGACCCTAAAAATAGTCTAAAAATATGTAGGCACTAATTTGAAACAATTCTGTAAGTTTAGCGTGAAATCTCAAAATGCCTAGAAACAAGGGACACACGGTCGTGTCCTAGCCCGTGTAACTCACTAACTTGGGTCACATGATTGTGTTACAGTCGTGTGTCACCGTGTGGAAAATACACTGATATTATTATTCTATACGTTTAGGGAACACGCCCATGTGTGACACACGTGTCATAGACCGTGTCCTAGGCCGTGTGTACCTAATTGTACCTTAAAACTCAAATTTACCAAATCATGTTTACTTGGACACCAAGCAACCAATTCACCAATCTTTTAACCTATTCAAAACTCGATTAAACATGCTCAAAACAATCCAAAACAATCATCCTAAGTGCCTAACCAATGTACCCTCATTGGTACCAAATTTTATATCTTCAAACATAAAAAACAACACATCAACCATTCAAGGCTTTCATTCATACCAAATTTGCCAATATTAAACTAACATCTAGCTACTTATTATATCAAGCTTTAAGCTAAAAACACATACCAAAACCTTAGGCCAAGCTAACATACCAAATATAATTTTAACCACAATCATATATATACAAATGACCATTATCGAACTAGAAAACTAAAACATCAACGCATTATAAACAACCACAACAAAGGACCTCCTAGGTACATGCCATTACAAAATTAAAATCACCACACTTGAGTCTGAGATTCGTTGTTGGATGCTGAGTCGATGGTAATCTGAAATGTACCTAACCTATGAATGGAAAACAAAATCGTACGCTAAGTATAACTCAATGGTATTTCTATAATTTGAACAATTTAGACATGATATAAGTAATTAAAAAATAAGAATGCAACAAGTAATGTTATGAACATATGTTTCAGATCAATAATATAAATTTGCTCATTCTTTATTCACATCCACTAGATTCCACATGTTTTAGTACATGACAATGGCATTTGATATATATCAACTCATGCAATAGCATGATTCATCTCTTTAATCAATACTTGAATTCATTTCAAAATTCACATCTCATTTCATCATTTCATATTTCGTTTCTCATCTCATATTCATTTCTCATCTTTGCCATCTCAATATCAAATATATAAATTTATTATTTAATTTCCCCCATTAACATGACTCAGACTCGGATGGATACACGAATCCAACCAATACACTAGTTTGGCACCCAATGCCTCATCAGATAAATTTGAAGTAATAATTGCACCCAGCACTATATAAGTTGACACCCAATGTCTAATCGGTTAAACCGAAGCAAATTGGCACCCAGTGCCTCACGGACTCAAGGTCGAAGAAATCCCTAAACTCTTCCTATCTTATGTCATGCCATCTATATCCTACTTAGCCCAAAATAGTTAATAGGGTTTCATTTCACTTTTCAATACAAAAAATGTCTCAATTTCATAAATGTACATTATCACATATAGTCAATTCAATATTCACATAATCAATCCATTTCAAATCCACTATGGATTCAATTCAATCTCAAAGTACAAAAGTACTCACCTTAAATGCTTACCATGCATAACAATGCAATATGTAATAGTTTATAACATAATTCGAATTATAGAAACACAAACCGTATGTTTCGAGCTACCCGACGTCGACCTTGTCTTTCCCCTTCTTACTTGAGGATTTCGAACGACGTTTGCTACGGAATAAAATGATTAAAACAAATTAATATACCACTCAATTCACAAGAATTTCAATTTTTCTACTATATTTTACTTGAGCTTTAATTTAGTCCCTAAATTGAGACTAATTTTAATATCCATATTTAACCTCAAATTTTTATACTAATTTCACTTTAAACTAAATTTAGCTCCCTATTTTCCAATTCTACCCTTAATTTTGAATTTTTCTTAATTTAGTCCCTATTACTTAAAATCAATAATAAACTTTACTATTTAGTCCTTTTAAACTTCTAACTTAAAAATCTACCAATTTAATCCTTAAAGCTCTAACTAATTGACAGTGGCAACATCCTCAATCTTGAACAATATTAAAATTTGCAACATGGGTCGGGTAGCTCTAGGTACCGGATTCCAAAAACATAAAATTACAAGAAAAGAGACTAAATTGACTGACCAATTGAAGTTTGAAAGATTGAAACCCTTGGTGCCGTCAGCTTCTCTTCTCTTCTTTCTTTCTTTTTTTTCTTTTAATTTGCATGAACACATTCTCTCTTTTTCTTTCTATTTCTTTTATTAAGTTTTAGTTTTATTCATTTTTATTGTTATATAATATACAAACATTTTATTCTATTTATTAATTATAACATATATTTGTATATATATAAGTTAACACACATATATATAACATACATCACTAATGCCATCCACTATCTGATACGAACTCGTCTCGTGATTGATTTGAGTCATTTATTGTTCGATCGTGAATTTGAGTAAAAATGGATCATTTCAAACAAACAAAGGCTTGTCAAAGAAAAGGCTTAAAGAAAGAAGAAGATGTCTTAGAAATTAGTAACAAAAAAGGTTTAACAAAACAAAGGATAAATTTACTAAGGCTGAAAATAAACCAACAATACTTGATTGTTGACCCAATCTCAAATGGCTCTTAGATGATTTCGATTTTTAAGAAAAAAAAACAGCAAAGAAAAGACCTCGACCCACTATCAAGAATGATAGGAACCTTGGTATATGATGAACCTCGACCCACTATCAAGGATGATAGGAACCTTAGTATATGATGAACGACACACTATGAAAGTGATAAGTTCAGAAACAAGGAATGGATAGACACCACAAGCTAAGCTTGATAAGTCAAATCAATTTTGTAAGAACAAGGAGAATTGGATAACTCACAATTCAAAGATTTCATATATATTTTGCCAAAAATCTCCTTTACAAAGTCTGATTTCATCTATTTATAGTGTTAGAATAGGCTAGCTGAATGGTCACAAACATTCAACTTAATGTGCCATTTAAAAGCTGAAATAAAACTCAAGTCTTTTCACATTCTTGAGCCAAATAACTCCATTCTTGAAGTCACTTTAATTCAGCTGAATGAATGACTTTAATTGCTTGAAAATGAATCTTGAGTTAGCCCTTGGCCAGCCGAATAGACACAAAATTATTAACCAGCTTCTTAATGGTATTTGAATGCTTGAATTAACCTTTGAAATGGCAAAAACGGGCTGGTAGTTGAAAAGGTTGCTAGCAAAATTAAATGGATGATATAATGCTCCTTAAAACCTCCTTAAATGATGTATAAACCTTCTTTGTAATAGCCCTTTTACTTCGTAATTGAAAATAACTTGAACAAACGCATTATTTAATTCGTAACAGCCTTGAATTGTAACGGTTATGACTTGAAAAGACTCATGCAATAAACACATTAAAATGAGCTTATTAAACACATGTAAACACTTATTAAACATAACACACATTAAGTAAATGAACTAAAACATATGCATCAATTATTCTAGCAACTAGTTAATTAAAGAAGCATAATTAAATGAACTTAACTCATGCATCAATAAATAATCCTAGGAACTAGATTAATTAAGAGCAACACTTATTAAATAAAGTTCAACAAAAACTCTTATTAATTAAACTAAGATAAGTTGAATAGAGTCCAGCAACTTATTTATTAAAGTAAGATGAGTTTATTAAAACTTAAGTTCAACTTGCAATAAATTGCAAGTGGCGCCAATTGAGCCGTCCCATGCATGAATGTTGGATTCGGCCTCTTGCTCTCCCCAAGCTCGATCCACATAGCTTGCTAAGGCTTCTTGAAATTTATTAGCTCGTGATCGAGTTATAGGCCCTTGTGGCAGCTCAATGGATTCGGAAGTGATCTCCCGAGCTATGGTCGCATCACTAACACTAAGTAAATGTATATATATACTATTTTAGTCCCTTTAATTTATTTAAATCTATAATTCAACTTTTAACACCTACCCCTACATCTTAACAACTCTTAGTTTCACGAAAATTACTTATCCAAAATTTAATTCTCTACTAGTCTAGCTTTGTAAATATCTAATAAAAATATTCATGAGTTCATTTTACGAGAAAAGAGTTCTGAACATCACTTTCTATCATCCCTGACTATCGGGTCGTTACATCTACCTTGAAAAAATAATTGGTAGGTACATACTAGGGAAAACCAAATTGGTGGATACTGGTTTAAATGATCAATGCTGGTGGATATTCCCGCGTTTTTGAATACTAAGGGTCTAAGAAAACTCTCATTAGAAACTAACTACTATCGAGTATTAACTGGAGGTTTTGAACCATTTATTACAATTCTTTTAAACGTGAAACTTTCCCCAGGCGATTGACTTTATAACCAAATGTTTTGAACCATCACTTATTGAAATTGTTTTTCCCCAAATTTTCTTGCCACTCAAGTTTTTTCAAAACCCCCCAATTTCTTCACCGACTGTCTGGAAACATAAATCAGAGGAGTTAGTGGGTTCTCACCAATTGATGGTGGTGAAGTGCGAACTCCTAGGTTGAGCCATGTCTAAAGCTTGAGCTATTAACAAAGTCAGGTAGGCTGTGTTTGAGAATTTCGTAGGCTCACTTGACGGAACACTTGGGCCAGTTTCACCACATTTATGAAAACACAGTCCACCAAAATAGGGAGCTCGCAGCATCTGCCTCTATTTAAGAGACTAAAGGCAAAACCTAGGAGGCAGAAATGAAGTAGGTGGAGGAGAAAATATGCCAGTTGGAGGCTAACAAGAAATCTTTAGAGAAGCAATGCGTCTCTAACTTAGAGCAACTCCGAAAGGAAAACTATGAGGCTCTGGACAACTAACAACTACAAAGTAGAAACCAGAGCCAACTTAAAGAGCTAACTTCCTAAATTAAGGTTGAATTTGATGTTACACACCCAAGTTGCTATGGGCCCTTTTAATGCGAGTTGCATAAATTACAATTGCATCTGCAAAATCACAAATTCAAAAATTGACTTTGATGTTCTTGACCCTTCGAGTGTGGAGTGGGAAGAATTTTAGAGGGAATGAAGAGAGTCAGGTAAGCTCTTCTATCCCCCCAAAACCTAAGGTAAAAAGCCCTGTTCCCGTGAAAGGCATTGGTCAGGAGGAAGAAACCCCAGAAGACCCTGCCACTACAGCTCCACCAATTGAGGAAGGAAATTAAAAATTCTTTTTGTAATTGTACTTGTCTTCATAACATCAATGAAAGTTTAACTATTTTATTAGATTTCTTAATCTCTTACTCTCTTCCCTTAATTCTATTTTCTCCTATGATCTCTTGGATGTTCATACTCAGATTAGCAGCTCGTTAGTCATTCTTTATCATACACTTCCCATATTCTTTTCACCAATACTTATATACTACACAACATAACAGATATGAATAATATGACGAGGGACTGAGCCAGAATATCGTAACATGTATACAAGGGCTAACTTTCAAAGTCCTATTTCCTGATGGTTGACTAAATTGGAGCTATGATACTAATAAATTTTAACACCCCATACCCGATCCGATTGCCGAATTTGAACAACAGGATACTACACTTCATAGCTGAAAATTATTAACACATTTATAATGCATATTTTGCCATTCTGACTTAATTCAATTATTATTAAAATACAATTATCTAATTAACTACGCCACAGGAATTTATTTTGATTATGTAATTTTAATTTAAGATACCAAATATTATACAAAGTAGTTTAAACATATCAAATATTTACTTTGTTTTAAATAATATATTTATCAAAACTAATTACAATAAGACTCTAACCCTGTGACTCCACCTCTAGGTCGCACCGCTGTATACATATTACAACTAGGAAGCACAACTACCTGGATACAACGAATTTTGGTCTAGTCCCTCCATGAACTATTGAATTACCTTATTACCTGCAATACATAATGCCAAAAATGTAAGTTTAAATGAACTTAGTGATTTACTCATACCTCGCATTAACAAAATGTTAATAAGTTGGCACTTATTGATTTAGAATTTAAGTTTAACTGTCTATATACTAGGACAGTTCGCCAATCTCCTTGGTGTGGTATTTACTGTTAGAGTATGCCCAAATACCAATAATGAGATTATTGTAATCACATACTCGTTTTACCTTGTTTATTAATATAAGACATTGTCATTATTATTTCAGCTTTTTTTATGTATATAAATAAATTGAATTGTAATAAAATTCTAAGAAAATATGATTATTCTTCAAAAGGTATTTAGTCAAGTATTATTGTGGGCTTGAACAACAATAATGCATTAAGACTAATGTGTAGTTGATTGATGACAAAGAATTGTCATTTACATAGGGATGTCAAAATCAATACACAAGTATGTGTTAGAGAACAACATATTGAACTAACCAACTATGAGTATGTTTCTTGGATTATTATGTAATAATCACATTATTACTCATAGTTATAACTATGTATATGATCCTCAGACTTGAGATCATTAGTGTCCCAACATCATGAATTGTATATCTTGGTACAGTCAAAACTTCTACCATAACAGTTTGTACTATAAACACTAATGTTGGATATACCATAATCTATGTAGTGGGATATGGTTCATCAAGAAAGGATTTTTCCTTTCTACATAATGGAAGCAATATCTTAGGCCTCTTGATGGAGTGACACTAAAATTGATTGTAACACCCCAAAATCGGCCCAGACGTTTTGGTCAAATTTTAAAGGTCATATTGGTCACCGAAGTGATCGTAGAAAAATTTTAGTTTAACAAACTAAAAAACATTGTAGTATTTAAGTTACGTAAAATTCTCAGTTATAAAATCCTGATATTTCAAAAGAAGATACAGTCTCAATAACACTTCCGTATGTAAAACACAAAATTTTTCACCACAGTTTTCAAAATAGTACATACAATTCTAAGTGTTTAATTATAAACTCAAAAATTATTAAAAATACTATTAAAGCTTGTTTTTTACAGTGACTGTCCGAGACCTCTGCATACCGAGTCCAGCATTAGAGTTCGAGAATGTACCTACAAGAGGAAACACTATGGGGTGAGCTACACGAGCTCAGTGTGAGTTCAAAACGTATCTAACAATGGAATTATAGATCAGAAACCAAATATTAGCTCAATAACGAAAAGTACTTACAAAGATACGCAGAAGCAGAAAGCAAACTCGGAACCAACATCCCAAACAAACATAATAGTCAAAACACACCAAATCACACACAGAATCCTCAAAAGAGTCAATGGGTCGATACAAAAATACTTATCATCACAATCCAAAATGTCACTACGCTAACACCTCAACGCATGTAGAATCAGTCATAAATGTTATGACGAACAGACAGATTACAGACAAGTTGCTCATATCCAGATGCATATGAATGCAGTCAAGTATTAAAAACCCGCCCACCCAGCCAAAACACCTTTTGTCCCCGATCACACCTCAAAAGAGCTATTTAAGCTCATCCAACCGAACACACCACATAGAACCTCGAAAGGCCCATCCAACCCTGCACACCATGAATGTGGAGTAAGCCACTCAGATAATAATATGCAACAAGGCTAGTGTATATGCAGTAAGTGCATTACGGTAAATCGCTGTACAGACATGTTGCAGTTCAAACTGTCAGATCAAATAATAGTACACAAAAAAGTCGACGTACATGCGATGCAAGACGATAAATTATCAGATTGAAAAGTTTACTGATTAAACCGCGGATCATATCTGAATCAGTCTTCCTTCTCCTTACAACCAACTCAAAAATTACTTTATGCAAATACATGTATGCTTACAACATCATAGAAACAATGAACACATTGACAGACAGTCAGATAGAAACAAACATGCACACACCCAACTAACCACGTTTAGAATCAGATATCTTACACAACAATCACAAATAACGTATACACCAAAGCCTAGATCAGAGTCTTAACTACACTCATTAAAGCCTAGTCAAGGGTTGGAACACACAGACACAATTTTAGATAAAAAAAACATACACAGAACTAAACTTTGTGTCTTAGGGACATAGGTCGTGTGCTCTGGCCGTGTGGAAAAGCCTAGGCCGTGTGAGAGTTAACACGTCCGTGTGGGAGGAGGCACACGGTCGTGTGGCTAAGGCACACCCTTCTATGAGCCAAGGACATGGTCATGAGAATAGGCCGTGTAACTCTCCGTCCAATTTTGCTAAAATATGGTTCAGGGCGAACACGGTCGTGTGTCTAACATTTACCCGTGTGGGATCCATAAATCCCCAAATTACCCACACAGTCGTGTGGCACCAAATCACCCAAACCTAATTCCCAAACTCACACACTCGTGTGCCTAAGGGACACGACCGTGTGGCACCAAATTCATCCAAACAAACCCTAATTCCCAATTCGACACGACCGTGTGAACAAGCACACGCCCTGTGTGGCCACCTATGTTGTCACGAAACCACCCCAAAAATAACCAAAAAATCATGCATTGATATCGAAATGATTCCCAACCCTCTAATAACTCGAAAATATATCAAAGTATATCGAAAAGCATGCAATCAAAAACAAATTTTAAACAATTACAAAACACACAGTAATTGTCGAATTTAACAGAATCAAATTGACACTTCAATATCAAAATTGTAAAGTTTCTGAACACATACAAACTACCCTCGAATTTGTTGATTTCTCCGAAATACTTCAACTTTACGCTATTGAATTCGCACATTTTCTAAAACACACTAGATATGTCGAGTTTCACAGAATCAACTCAGAATTTCAATAATGAAAAAGAAGAGTTTCAAACCCACACTTGATTTGTGAGATAAGCACCTAACTCTATTGATGAACCACAACGATTGAAGCCGAATATGGTGAAGCAACAAAATGACGAAGTGGGAAAACTCAAGATAAGAAAAGAAAAACTAACGTGAGAAAAGATTTTTGGGAAAAGCCAACGTGAAGAGTTTCTAGTTTTCTAAAATTAAAATAAAATAATTATTAAAAATAAATAACTGACTTTTGAAAAAAAATAAAACCTCACTAAAAGTAATTCCACAAATATACCTATAAGGGTTCGAACACGGAACCTAAAGGTACACAAACACTCCACCAACCATCAGACCAGCAGACTCATTCTAACATCAAAATGTGAAATGAAACTCAAATGTACCATCTAGCCACTAACCCTATCACAAAGCTCAAAACTTTTAACCCCAAAATTTGAGGTGTTACAACTCACCCCTCCTTAAAGAAATTTTGTCCCCAAAATTTCCAACTACCAGAATAGTGGTATAACACAAACTACACCACTACGCTCCCATTGTGCACTTTAGTCCCAAAGTGATACCACGTTGGACTTGAACTCAAGACCTCATATACACACCCAAAACACTTAACTATTGAAGCAAATACATATTTGTCCTAAAACACATAATTACTATGCTCTAATCAAAACATCGAAACATTCACAACCATACCTGTCTCAAAGTCGTCGAGGATACTCTCGAATTTGATGTTTTGTGGACCCGCATAAAAAACATGCTCTGTAACACCCCAAACCCGACCCAAACACCACGACCGGATCTAGTATGTCACTAATGAGATTTTATAAAACTTGTGGCACTTTGGAAACCAATCATCAGGTTTAAACATTTATACCGAAAACTTAATAATTTATTAAGTTATATAAGATATGAAGTTATAAAATGCCTTGGTGTTTTTCTAAAGTAAAAGCGAAATTTACCACATGTCTCAGCTTTAATTTAAACATAAAATTTAAATGCCTAAGAATAAAAAAACCCAACATAAAACCCCAAAATAAATATAAGTCCAAAGGGCCCATGGCCTTATTACATTGAGACTTAAAATCCTTAATCAAAATATTAAAAATAAAATTTCATGGATCGATACTCTCTTGCATGGCCATCTTGCACTCCTCTCTAGCCCGGTCCGATGCACTAGGTGCTACCTGAAAATATTAAATAATAGGTTGAGTCACGAGACTCAGTGTGCAACACTTATGCACCATTAGATTTGGGCCTTAGCCCCACAAAATAGAATAATTGATTAATATATATAATAATAATTATGCAAGCCCAACCCAAATCCTAGGTTTCCATCCGCTACACATCACCCGGACCAGCCATTCACACCATTGGGGATTTCTACAATCAACCCACACCGCTACACACCATCAGATCATGGCAAAAACCACTACAATGATCATGGCATAAGCCACTACAAAGATCATGGCATAAGCCACTACAATGATCATGGCATAAGCCACTACAGCAGAACACTTCCCTTTTCATTAATCACCCAACCCCGTGCAATCACAAAAACTGAAATACATGTTTATCACATCAAATCAACAGAACCATTAACTTTAGAATGACAGAGATCACTAACCTGGTGATTTGCCTTTACCCTCTTCAGGTTTCAACCGTTATGCCATGATTTCGGCATTTAACAGAATTTAACAGATTTATAACCATATTATAACAGGTAATCTAAATGGTGTGGAAGTGTTACACACCTGATAACGTGTAGTACTACTCTTTATGTTGATACCTCGCTAACTGATCATCGCCTTTGCCTACAAACCTTGCTCAAAAGCCGAAGAACGCAAGGATAAGGCCTCTTCTATATTCGGCCAAGGTTAGTGCTTTACCTGATTTATACATTTAAATTAATAGATCTCCTAACCTTAAAATCCGAAAGTAATTTGATCCGAAAAGCATCAACTCGGCTTAGAAATCTAAGCGATTGGACCCCTTCAAATCCTTTAAATGCATGAAATGAGAGAAAACACTCGATTAGTTAACAATATAGCCATTTGGCTAAGATCTCTAAAAGCTGAAAAAAGAATGAAATCTCACGAATCGACACTTACCTATACAAATGGTTTTGGCTACTCCTTGTGGGAAGATTCAGAAATCATAACAAAAGATCAAAGCGTAGAAGATTAGAGATCTAAGAATTTCGGCTTTTAAGAAAATCCTAAAAAAGATGAACAAGAGGAAGATTTCGGCTATAAGAACAAACAAGAGTGTAGTTTCAACTTTTAGTGAATGGGAGAAGAATAACAATGGAGATCAGAAGATTCGACTAACAAGAAATTTCAAATAAAGAAGAAAGGGTGAAGGAGGTGGTGATTTTCGGCTTTTTGAAAGAAAGTTGATAGAAATTGTGGAGGGAGAGACTGAGAATTTTGGCACAAAGAATGAAGAAAAAGTAGGGTTCAAATGCCGAGATTGATGAGCTATTCCCCTTATTTATAGAAAATTTGTTACCCCTTATGGCTATTAGAAACCGATTTATTTACTCCTCTAGGTGATGGAATTTCGGCCAACTCTGCTCTCAGCAGATAGCTCCTAATTTTTCTCCTTTTATCTTCCATATTATCAACTATATTATCTACATTATCTCATCCACATAAATCCTCCTATTTTTGAGCCTTGTAGCCGTCCACTCCACCTAACCCTATTGCCGAAAATTAGCTAACTTGAATTCAAGGAATTGGGCTCCTTGAAACTTAAATTTGGGCCCCTAACTCCCTGGTGTGGCATCACCTCCTTGTTCCCTAAGTGGCGCTACTGACCACTGGGCCACAAGCCCATTTTGATATTTTAAACACAGGTACTACCTTTTAAGTCCTATAATGCCCAAACAGAAAATTTAATTAGGGCCTCAACCCAAACCTAAGAGTCCATTTTTGTGTCCTCTTTTTTCTTAATCTACTTATGAGGCCTCATGCCTGAGACTAGGGTCCACTGAGTAAGAACATAAATTTTTCTATGGTCTCCCCTAACTCTAAGGCTTCAACTAATCCTAATAATACCTTAATATTATTATTCTAAGTGCTGGACATACATATTAACTCCCATGCACAGGAATTAAAAGTTTCGAGATTTTTGGGGCGTTACAACCTAATAAGCCCAAATCTATTAGGCCCAAATTCGGGATGTTACAATTCTACCCCCTTAAAGAAATTTCGTCCTCAAAATTTTCAAATAACTATCAATTGTACTACCCAAGTCTCACACTACGCTTCCGCTACGCACTCTAATTTAAAAAAAAACACTCAATATACTACAGTAGGGTACGCACCATTATTCGCATCTAGAGCGTCTTCGTCCCCTTGTACTCATTCTTTCGATCGACGTTTATCTGATTAAAATTTTATGAATAATTAATTCTTCCCACTTATTAACCATGAATAATCTTATGTAAAATCATTTCGATAGTAGTTCTTTCGAATTCGAATTCTATCTACGGGTTTAGTTCTCAAGTCGATACTTCCTAGTCCTAGAGTTCACCTTCAGTCAACATTCAACACACATCAATCATAAAAACAGCCTTATAAACTTACATTCACCACCTAGGGGTATTTTTGTCGTTTCACTACCTAGGGGTATTTTCGTAATTTTACCTACAGGGGTATTTTCATAATTTTTCAAAATAGAGTATCTTGGTGATTTTTCAAAATAAGGGTATTTTGGTAATTTTACAATCCAGAGGTATTTCGATAATTTTACAAATCAAGGGTATTTTGGTTATTTTTCAAATTAGGGGTAATTTGCTAATTTCTTTTCAAACCAAGGGTATTTTGGTCATTTTACAAATCAGGGGAAATTTGGAAATTTTTGAAACTAGAGGTTATTTTAGTAATTTTACAAAATAGGGTGGCTGGTCCCTTTTGGGTTTTAATTATAAATTTTGGCCCGTCAACAAGTCCTCATGGCTAGGGTGAACAGTCACTACGCACCAGGTTGGTTTCTAGAAAAGAGGAGGTGAGTCACTAGGACTGCTTAAATACCAAGCTCTTCCTGGATCCAATCCTAGACATGCGTATGCCTATTGCTACACCTTAACCCTGTGACTTGCTCACAGACATGTTTAACTAGGGAAATTAAGTTTTATGAAGGGTAAAGATTTGTTTAAGCTAAGCCTACAGTCCATCAAATTCTAATTAAAACTACTCTACGTCTCTTAAAGCCCTTCAAGCCTATATATATATATATATCACACAATGGTTCAGAATACTTACCTGGCGGACTTGGGTCAGAGACGCAGGTGCCATGCCAAGCTAATAGACCTATATCATTTATGAAAATGCATGTTTCAAAACCCATCTAAAAAAATGTTTTGAGCCCAAAACCCCCAAAGTCAAGTTTTGAATCGGGCTCTGATACCAATTTGTAACACCTCAAAATCGACCCAAACACCACGACCGGATCTGGTATGTCACTAAGGAGATTTTATAAAACTTGTGGCACTTTGGAAACCAATCATCAGGTTTAAACATTTATACCGAAAACTTAATAATTTATTAAGTTATATAAGATATTAAGTTATAAAATGCCTTGATGTTTTTTTAAAGTAAAATCGAAATTTACCACATGTCTCAGCTTAATTTAAACATAAAATTTAAATGCCTAAAAATAAAAAAAAACCCAACATAAAACCCCAAAATAAATATAAGTCTAGTGGCCCATGGCCTTATTACATTGAGACATAAAATCCTTAATCAAAAATATTAAAAAAAAAATTCTGTTGGATTAGATACTCTCTTGCATGGCCACCTTGCACTCCTCTCCAGCCCGATTCGATGCACTAGGTGCTACCTGAAAATATTAAATAATAGGTTGAGTCGCGAGACTTAGTGTGCAACCCTCATGCACCATTAGATGTGGGCCTTAGCCCCACAGAGCAGAATAATTGATTAATATATATAATAATAATTATGCAAGCCCAATCCAAATCCTAGGTTCCCATCATCTACACGCCACCCGTACCAGCCATTCATACCATTGGGGATTTCTACAATCAACCCACACCGCTACACACCATCAGATCATGGCAAAAAGCCACTATAACAAATCATGGCATAAGCCACTACAATAGATCATGGCATAAGCCACAACAACAGATCATGGCATAAGCCATTACAGCAGAACACTTCCCCTTTCATTAATCACCCAACCCCGTTCAATCACAAAAACTGGCATATATGTTTATCACGTCAAATCAACAGAACCATTCACTTTAGAATGACAGAGATCACTAACCTGGTGATTCGCCTTTACCCTCTTCGGGTTTCAACCATTATGCTAGGATTTCAGCATTTAACAGAATTTAACAAATTTATAACCATATTATAACAGGCAATCTAAATGGTGTGGAAGTGTTACACACCTGATAACGTAGTACTACTCTCTATGTTGATACCCTCGCTAATCTAATCTACTCCCTTTGTCTACAACCTTGCTCAAGAGCCGGAAGAACGCAAGGATAAGGCCTCTCCTATATTCGGCCAAGGTTAGTGCTTTACCCGATTTTTACATTTAAATTAACAGATATCCTAACCTTAAAATCCTAAAAGTAATTCGATCCGAGTGCTACTGAACTCTGGCTTAGAAATCTAAGCGATTGGACCCCCTTCAAATCACGAAATGTCGCAAATGAGAGAAAACACCCGATTAGTTAACCATATAGCCATTTGGCTAAGATCTCTAAAAGATGAAAAAAGATTGAAATCTCATGAATCGACACTTACCTATACAAATGGTTTCGGCTACTCCTTGCAGGAAGATTCGACAATCACAGCAGAAGATCGAAGCGTAGAAGATTAGAGATCTAAGAATTTCAACTTTTAAGAAAATCCCGAAAAAGATGAACAAGAGGAAGATTTTGGCTACAAGAACAAACAAGAGTGTAGTTTCAGCTTTTAGTGAATGGGAGAAGAATAACACTGGAGATCAGAAGATTCAGCTAACAGGAAATTTCAAAGAAAGAAGAAAGGGTGAAGGAGGTGGTGATTTTTGGCTTTTTGAAAGAAAGTTGACAGAAATTTTGGAGGGAGAGACTGAGAATTTTGGCACAAAGAATGAAGAAAAAGTAGGGTTCAAATTTCGAAATTGATGAGCTATTCTCCTTATTTATAGAAAATTCGGCACCCCTTATGGCTACTAGAAACCGATTTCTTTACTCCTCTAGGTGATGGAATTTTGGCCAACTCTGCTTTTAGTAGATAGCTCCTAATTTTTCTCTTTTTATCTTCCATATTATCAATTATATTATCTACATTATCCCATTCACATAAATCCTCCTATTTTTGAGCCTTGTAGCCGTCCACTCCACCTAACCCTAATACCGAAAAGTAGCTAACTTGAATCCAAGGAATTGGGCTCCTTGAAACTTAAATTTGGGCCCCTAACTCCCTGGTGTGGCATCACCTCCTTGTTCCCTAAGTAGTGCTACTGACCACTGGGCCAAAGCCCATTTTGATATTTTAAACACAGGTACTACCTTTTAAGTCCTATAATGCCCAAACAGAAAACTTAATTAGGGCTTCAACCCAAAGCTAAGAGTCCATTTTTGTGTCCTCTTTTTTATTAATCTTCTTATGAGGCCTCATGCCTGAGACTAGGGTCCACTCAGTAAGAACATGAATTTTTCCTATGGTCTCCCCTAACTCTAAGGCTTCAACTAATCCCGATAATACCTTAATATTATTATTCTAAGTGCTGCACATACAAATTAACTCCCATGCACAGGAATTAAAAGTTTCGAGATTTTTGGGGCGTTACAACCTAATAAGCCCAAATTCGGGATGTTACATGCTCCTCCTTTTTCCAGCAATTGCCCGGATAACGTTTCTTATAGTGCTCACAAAAAGAGCGTTCGCACCACTACCGGTACCCTCCACAAAACCTTTGTTTCCACTCAAATACGTTGTAACACGCTTCACAGATCGAGGCTCCAACCTCGGAGGACTGCGATCCTTTTCTTCCTACAATTTATGCACCTAGCTTGAAGCATTTCTCTAGTCCTCTTGTAACACCCTGAATTTGGGCCTAGAATAAGTGGGTTCATGTGTCGAGAGAATGGATTTTTTCGTTAAAAAAATTTTTAATATGTGGTTTATACTAAAATAAGATAATGGTCAATTTTTAATTGACCCCTAGATTATGCTAAAATTTGGGGATTTGATTTATATGCTTTATTTTTTTTTTACATAGTTTGCCCTCTACTTTTATAATGTCGCTAATACATTTAAATAGTTAATTTTTCTTAAAATATTATTCAAACAGGAATAAATTATTTTATCAATTCAGTTTGAATGGCCATTTTCTTTTAAAAAAAATATTATTGCATGTTTAGTTTAATTTTTAGGAGGTTTAGGAAGGGTTAGTAGTGCTGGAAAAGTCCTAGGCTTGATCTAGGGCTTTAGCAAAAATGTTGTTTTTTTTTTTAGGGAGGTTGGTGGTAGTCATAAGGCTTTTAAAATATTGTTGGGCTAAAACATATCACAAAGAATAATTGTCTGGATGTTGGCTAATATTTTTTATTGCAGATTTAGGCCTTATAAATGATTTTATGACACAAGGAAATGCTTGGCCCATGGGCAAAGGCGTTAGAAGTAGTAGGGAATGGTTATATAATGTTTTTTAAGTAAACTTTAAAATTAGGTAGGAAATATGACACAAATAAAATACGAGAATGGTAACACCATGTGAAGAAGCAAATGTTGGCTAATATTTTAGATTCCTTTAGATGATTCGGTCCAAGGAAAATATGCTTTAAAGAAGTCGAGAATGGAACATGTGATAAGCAAAGTTGTGGTGCAAGGCAAGAAGCGTGTTGTGGCTCTTACAGTGTCACGTTTGAGTTGCCTTGCCCACATTAACTTGTTATTTTGTCAGCAGCGTGTAAGTTGGTTGCTGGAAAGTATACTTTAAAATAAGTTGAGAATGGAATATATCACAAGAACGGTTGTGGTACAGTGGCAGGGGGTGTGTGTTGGTGCTTGGAGGGCTTGGGTTCGAGTTGCCTTGTGCACATTAACTTGTTATTTTGCTGCTGGCGTGGGGAAGTTATTTGGATGTAATTCAAATTAAATTTTTGGCTAAATAAAAGAATTTAATTGGTGATAAGTTTGAGTCGATTAGGGAGTGTAGATTTATTTATTTATTTATCTATTTATTTATTTATTTTAGTATAAATATGGGTGCCAAAATTCTCTTTAAATAGAGAGGGGATATCTTTTCAATTTCGGCATTTGAACCCCATTCTCTCAATCTTTTCTCTCCGTCTCTTCTACAAGCCAAAACCCTAGTTGCTTTCTGCAATTTTTTCTTTTGAATTCTTTAGAAGCCGAAACCTTTTATTTCATTCTCTTATTCATTCTTTTTCTCTTGTGCCGATTTCTTCATTAAGCCAAAAGATGGAATCTAATCCCATTAGTATTGTTTGGCCGAAACTTTGAAGGGGGAATTCGGGATTTGGTTGTGTCGACTACAAGTAGGAGATCACTCGGGATTCCAAAATCTAAGGTAAGCAAAGTGTGGATTAGGCTGAAGGCCATTTAGTGACTTAGATATATCTACTATTTATTCAAAAGCTGAAAACTAACCAAATCAAGTGAACTAGTGTTAGCCGATTCCAAGGGAGAAAGACTACAGAATTTTGGGATTTGATTAGTAGTGAAATCGGCACCAAGGTAAGATTTACGTTGTGATAAATCCTTTGGGATTTGATTAATTAGCCGAATGGCTTTTTGCTAAAGTACTTAAGGTTGGCCGAATGTAGGAATTAAGGATCTAAAGCATTAGATCGAGTTTTCAAAATTTCAGTGAAAGCGTTAAGTGAATCAGGTATGTACCCCGCACTAAATCTTGATGGATTTACAGCTTTAATTTACTATATGTGTTATTATAAGAGTGTAAGATTATGGCTAAGGTACCATGTCAGGTACGTTTTCGTATCCTACTATGAGTATATTGTGATAAACTCTGTTATGGCAAATAAGTGCAACTATAAGAATGTGAATAAAGCATAAGGCATAATATTTGCATGTTTTGTATGACATGGGGCATATGGGTGATATGTAAAGGGGAAGTGAATTGGTGGTTTTATACCCCAATATCTGAATGTGGTGACTTATGTCACAATATCCGAATGTGGTGACTTATTTCGCAATATCTGAATGTGGCGACTTATGTCACAATATCTAAATGTGGTGACTTATGTCACAAATATTTATCTGGTGGCTATGCCACGAATTTTATAAGGGCGATGAGCACGTCGACTGCAGCGACTGCCTTCGATGGTGTGTAGCGGATGGAGGGTTGGCTTAGTAGTCCCCACGGTGTGATGGTTGGTACGGGTGATGTGTAGCGGATGGTTGTCTAGGCTTGGGATCGGGTTTGCATCATGATTTATTTATGTATATCATGTATGATTTGACATGCCTGAATTAATTGAGTTTTGTGCTGGTTGTACACATTGAGTCTGTTTGACTCACCCCTTGTGGGATTATTTTTCAGGTGACACTCAGTAATGGACCGGGTCGACAAGAGCTCAAGTGGTGGCCATGCCCAACTCTGGACTTATTATTTTATTTTGGGCTTTTTCTTTCTTTTTAGTATTTTGGATTTAATTTGGGCTTTATTTGATGTAATAAGGCCATAAGTATTAAATTGTTTATGCATGCTTTTAAATTACTTAGTATGATACGATTATTATCGAATTAAAGTTAAGGTCCATTTTTCTTAAGTATAAATATTAAATGTTTTGACACCTAATCAACACGAAATTTAATTTTGAACCCAACCCAAATCAACTGTTTTCAAAAACGCGAAAAGTTTTAGCAAAGTTTCAAAAAAGAATTCGTATGGTTTTCCTAGAAGCATGCCAGATCCGATCAGGGCTTGTGGGTCGGGTTTGGGGTGTTTCAGCTTGGTATCAGAGCCCAATTTAAAACTCAGCCTTGAGGGCTTTTTGGGCCCAAAATGTTTCTTTCTTTTGAAATTGGGTTTTATAAGAAATTGAGCGGGTTTTCTAACATAGCACCTGAGTCTCTGGCCCGAAGTCCACCAGCTAAGTACTCCTAACTCTTTTGTGATTGTATGTGGGATTTATAGGGACGTAGATTAGTATATTAAGTTATTAAACCCTAGGATTAACTTACTCCAACACAAAATTGCATAAAGCTTTAAAGCCTAATTAAACAAACCTGTGTCTAAGTCGCCGAGTTGGGGTGTAGCAACCATCGTGCGCATGTCTAGGAATGGTTTCAGTGGGAGCTTGGTATTTAAGCAGTCCTAGTGACTCACCTCCTACCTTCTTGAATCCTACCTGGTGCGTAGTGATGGTTCACCCTAACCAAGAGGACTCAGCCACAGGCTAAACCCAATAACTAAATCCCGAAAGGGACTAGCCATATTTTTTTTACAAAAACCCTAGTCTTAAAGTCACCAAATTATCCTTTTGATGTGTAGGAAAGCTATGTCGAAAAATTTTCCAGAATATTCTCGATTTACTAAAATGCCCTTGGTTCATAAAATTTCCATACTACCCACAGTTTTTATCAAGATTCTCTTACCTTACAAATATCCAAAAACTTTATTTTTACAAAATATTAAGATACCTTGATTTGGAGAAATTTATGAAATTTGCCCTGATTTGTAAAATGACCAAAGTACCCCTGATCTTAAAATTATCGAAATACCCTCGAATTTCAAAAATTATCGAAATACCCCTAGATTGAAAAAAATTATCAAAATACCCTTATTTCATGAAATCAACAAGGAACTCTACTTTGAAAATTACGAAAATACCCCTATAGGAAAAATTACGAAAATACCCCTATGTGTTGAATGTGGGTGCATAGATGTTGTCTGTATGTTGATGGTTGAATGCATGTAGTTCTTAGAACTAGGAAAGGTGAACTTGAGACTGAATTGCAAATTCGAAAGAACTACTCTTAAAACTACTAATCATAAGACTGTTCGTGGATAATCAGTGGAAGAAAACCAATAATTCATAAAATTTTTAATCAGATAAAAGCGAACCGATAGCACGAGTACAAGGGGACGAGGTCGTTCTAGATGTGAATACCAGTGCGTACTGTACCATAGTATACTAAGTGTTTATTTTGGGTTTAGAATTGGAGTGCGCAGTGAAAGCATGGTAGTGAGACTTAGGTAGTAAGATTACTACTTAGTTGGAAATTTCGAGGATGAAATTTCTTTAAGGAGGGTAGAATTGTAACACCCTGAATTTGGGCCTAGAATAAGTGGGTTCATGTGTCGAGAGAAGGGATTTTGTCGTTAAAAATTTTTTTTAATATGTGGTTTATAATAAATTAAGATAATGGTCAATTTTTAATTGACCCCTAGATTATGCTAAAATTTGGGGATTTGATTTATATGCTTTATTTTTTTTTACATAATTTCTCCTCTACTTTTATAATGTCGCTAATACATTTAAATAGTTAATTTTTCTTAAAAATATTATTCAAACAAAAATAAATTATTTTATCAATTCAGTTTGAATAGACATTTTCTTTTAAAAAAAATTATTATTGCATGTTTAGTTTAATTTTTAGGAGGTTTAGGAAGGGTTGGTAGTGTTGGAAAAGTCCTAGGCTCGATTTAGGGCGTTAGCAAAAAAGTTGGTTTTTTTTTTTAGGGAGGTTTGTGGTAGTCATAAGGCTGTTAAAATATTGTTGGGTTAAAACATATCACAAAGAAGTAGGTTGTCTGGTGGCTTGGGGTGCTTGGAATAAGCTAGTGGTCAGGGGTTCAAGTCCTGGACTTGGCAAAAAACTTTTTATTGCGCATAAGTGGTATGAAGGCCAGAGTTTAGGCCTTATAAATAGTTGGGACTGTTTTATGACACAAGGAAACGCCTGGCCCAGTGGCAAAGGCGTTAAAAGTAGTAGGGGAGCATGGTTATAGTCGCGGCGTGTGCATGTTAATATTTTTTTTAAGTAAACCTGGAGTGCGACAGAAGGTTTATAATTAATTAGGTAGGAAATATGACACAAATAAAATACGCGGCATAGTGGTAAGGGGCGTGGAACATCGTGAAGAGGTCGGAGGTTTGAATCTGGATGTTGGCTAATATTTTTAGATTCCTTTAGATGATTCGGTCGCTGGAAAATATGCTTTAAAAGAAGTCGAGAATGGAACATGTCACATGCAAAGTTGTGGTGCAGTGGCAAGCAGCGTGTTGTGGCTCTTACAGGTCGCGGGTTCGAGTTGCCTTGTCCACATTAACTTGTTATTTTGCTGCAGGCTTGTGTAAGTTGGTCGCTGGAAAGTATACCTTAAAATAAGTTGAGAATAGAATATATCACAAGAACGGTTGTGGTACAGTGGCAGGGGGTGTGTGTTGGTGCTTGGAGGGCTTGGGTTCGAGTTGCCTTGTGCACATTAACTTGTTATTTTGCTGCTGGCGTGGGAAAGGTATTTGAATGTAATTCAAATTGAATTTTTGGCTAAATAAAGGAATTTAATTGGTGATAAGTTTGAGTCAATTAGGGAGTGTAGATTTATTTATTTATTTATCTATTTATTTATTTATTTTAGTATAAATATGGGTGCCGAAATTCTCTTTAAATAGAAAGGAGATATCTTTTCAATTTCGGTATTTGAACCCCATTCTTTCAATCTTTTCTCTCCGTCTCTTCTACAAGCCAAAACCCTGGTTGCTTTCTGTAATTTTTTCTTTTGAATTCTTCAGAAGCCGAAACCTTTTATTTCATTCTCTTATTCATTCTTTTTCTCTTGTGCCGATTTCTCCATTAAGCCAAAAGATGGAATCTAATCCCATTAGTATTGTTTGGCCGAAACTTTGAAGGGGGAATTCGGGATTTGGTTGTGTCGACTACAAGTAGGAGATCACTCGGGATTCCAAAATCTAAGGTAAGCAAAGTGTGGATTAGGCTGAAGGCCATTTAGTGACTTAGATCTATCTACTATTTATTCAAAAGCTGAAAACTAACCAAATCAAGTGATCTAGTGTTAGCCGATTCCAAGGCAGAAAGACTACGAAATTTCGGGATTTGATTAGTAGTGAAATCGGCACCAAGGTAAGTTTTACGTTGTGATAAATCCTTCGAGATTTGATTAATTATCTGAATGGCTTTTTGCTAAACTACTTAAGGTTGGCCGAATGTAGGAATTAAGGATCTAAAGCATTAGATCGGGTTTTTGAAATTTCAGTGAAAGCATTAAGTGAATCAGGTGTGTACCCCGCACTAAATCTTGATGGATTTACGACTTTAATTTACTATATGAGTTATTATAAGAGCGTAAGATTATGGCTAAGGTACCATGTAATGGTACGAAATACTCAGGTATGTTTTCCTACTCCTACTATGAGTATATTGTGATAAATATTTGTTATGGCACATAAGTGCAACTATAATAATGTGAATAAAGCATAAGGCATAATATTTGCATGTTTTGTATGACATGGGGCATATGGGTGATATGTAAAGGGGAAGTGAATTGGTGGTTTTATACCCCAATATCTGAATGTGGTGACTTATGTCACAATATCCGAATGTGGTGACTTATGTCACAATATCTGAATGTGGGGACTTATGTCACAATATTTGAATGTGGTGACTTATGTCACAAATATTTATCTAGTGGCTATGCCACGAATTTTATAAGGGCGATGAGCACATCGACTGCAGCGACTTCCTTCGATGGTGTGTAGCGGGGGGTTGACTTAGTAGTCCCCCCGGTGTGATGGTTGGTACGGGTGATGTGTAGCGGATGGTTATCTAGGCTTGGGATCGGGTTTGCATCATGATTTATTTATGTATATCATGTATGATTTGACATGCCTGAATTAATTGAGTTTTGTGCTGGTTGTACACATTGAGTCTATTTGACTCACCCCTTGTGGGATTATTTTTCAGGTGACACTCAGTAATGGACCGAGTCGGCAGGAGCTCAAGTGTGGCCATGCCCAACTCTGGAATTATTATTTTATTTTGGGCTTTTTCTTTCTTTTTAGCATTTTGGATTTAATTTGGGTTTTATTTGATGTAATAAGGCCATAAGTATTAAATTGTTTATGCATGCTTTTAAATTACTTAGTATGATACGATTATTATCGAATTAAAGTTAAGGTCCATTTTTCTTAAGTATAAATATTAAATGTTTTGACACCTAATCAACACAGAATTTAATTTTGAACCCAACCCAAATCAACTGTTTTCAAAAACGCGAAAAGTTTTAGCAAAGTTTCAAATAAGAATTCGAATGGTTTTCCTAGAAGCATGCCAGATCCGGTCAGGGCTTGTGGGCCGAGTTTGGGGTGTTTCAGCTTGGTATCAGAGCCCGATTTAAAACTCGGCCTTAAGGGCTTTTTGGGCCCAAATTGTTTCTTTCTTTTGAAATTGGGTTTTATAAGAAATTGAGCGGGTTTTCTAACATGGCACCTGAGTCTCCGGCCCGAAGTCCACCAGGTAAGTACTCCTAACTCTTTTGTGATTGTATGTGGGATTTATGGGGACGTAGATTAGTATATTAAGTTATTAAACCCTAGGATTAGCTTACTCCAACACAAAATTGCATAAAGCTTTAAAGCCTAATTAAAGAAACCTGTGTCTAAGTCGCCGAGTTAGGGTGTGGCAACCATCGTGCGCATGTCTAGGAATGGTTTCAGTGGGAGCTTGGTATTTAAGCAGTTCTAGTGACTCACCTCCTACCCACTTGAATCCTACCTGGTGCGTAGTGATGGTTCACCCTAACCAAGAGGACTCAGCCACAGGCTAAACCCAAAACTAAAACCCGAAAGGGACTAGCCATATTTTTTTCACAAAAACCCTAGTCTTAAAGTCACCAAATTATCCTTTTGATGTGTAGGAAAGCTATGTCGAAAAATTTTCCAAAATATTCTCGATTTACTAAAATGCCCTTGGTTCATAAAATTTCCATACTACCCACAGTTTTTATCAAGATTCTCTTACCTTACAAATATCCAAAAACTTTATTTTTACAAAATATTAAGATACCCTGATTTGGAAAAATTTACGAAATTTGCCCTGATTTGTAAAATGACCAATATACCACTGATCTTAAAATTATCGAAATACCCTCAAATTTCAAAAATTACCGAAATACCCCTAGATTGCAAAAAAATTATCAAAATACCCTTATTTCATGAAATCAACAAGGAACTCTACTTTGAAAATAACAAAAATACCCTATAGGAAAAATTACGAAAATACCCCTAGGAAGTGGAATAACAAAAATACCCCTATATGTTGAATGTGGGTGCATAGATGTTGTCTGTATGTTGATGGTTGAATGCATATAGTTCTTAGAACTACGAATGGTGAACTTGAGACTGAATTGCGAATTCGAAAGAACTACTCTTAAAACTACTAATCATAAGACTGTTCGTGGATAATCAGTGGAAGAAAACCAATAATTCATAAAATTTTTAATCAGATAAACGTGAACCGATAGCACGAGTACAAGGGGATGAGGTCGCTCTAGATGTGAATACCGGTGCGTACTCTACCATAGTATACTAAGTGTTTATTCTGGGTTTAGAATTGGAGTGCACAGCGAAAGCATGGTAGTGAGACTTAGGTAGTAAGATTACTAGTTAGTTGGAAATTTTGAGGACGAAATTTCTTTAAGGAGGGTAGAATTGTAACACCCTGAATTTGGGCCTAGAATAAGTGGGTTCGTGTGTCGAGAGAATGGATTTTGTCGTTAAAAAAATTTTAATATGTGGTTTATACTAAAACAAGATAATGGTCAATTTTTAATTGACCCCTAGATTATGCTAAAATTTGGGGATTTGATTTATATGCTTTATTTTTTTACATAGTTTGTCCCTCTACTTTTATAATGTCGCTAATACATTTAAATAGTTAATTTTTCTTAAAATATTATTCAAATGTAAATAAATTATTTTATCAATTCAGTTTGAATGGACATTTTCTTTTTAAAAAAAATTATTATTGCATGTTTAGTTTAATTTTTAGGAGGTTTAGGAAGGGTTGGTAGTGTTGGAAAAGTCTTAGGCTCGATCTAGGGCTTTAGCAAAAAAGTTGTTTTTTTTAGGGAGGTTGGTGGTAGTCATAAGGCTTTTAAAATATTGTTGGGTTAAAACATATCACAAAGAAGTAGGTTGTCTGGTGGCTTGGGGTGCTTGGAATAAGCTGGTGGTCAGAGGTTTAAGTCCTGGACTTGGCAAAAAACTTTTTATCGTGCATAAGTGGTATGAAGGCCAGAGTTTAGGCCTTATAAATAGTTGGGACTGTTTTATGACACAAGGAAACACCGCCCAAAGGAAAAGGCGTTAGAAGTAGTAGGGGAGCATGGTTATAGTCATGGCGTGTGCATGTTAATGTTTTTTAAGCAAACCGAGTGCGACGGAAGGTTTATAATTAATTAGGTAGGAAATATGACACAAATAAAAAACGCGGCGTAGTGGTAAGGGGCGTGGAACATCGTGAAGAGGTCGGAGGTTCGAATCTGGATGTTGGCTAATATTTTTAGATTCCTTTAGATGATTCGGTCGCTGGAAAATATGCTTTAAAAGAAGTCGAGAATGGAACATGTCACATGCAAAGTTGTGGTGCAGTGGCAAGCAGCGTGTTGTGGCTCTTACAGGTCACGGGTTCGAGTTGCCTTGTCCACATTAACTTGTTATTTTGTTTGCAGCGTGTAAGTTGGTCGTTGGAAAGTATACCTTAAAATAAGTTGAGAATGGAATATATCACAAGAACGGTTGTGGTGCGAGCAAGCGGGGGTGTGTGTTGGTGCTTGGAGGGCTTGGGTTCGAGTTGCCTTGTGCACATTAACTTGTTATTTTGCTGCTGGCATAAGGAAGGTAGTTGAATGTAATTCAAATTGAATTTTTGGCGAAATAAAGGAATTTAATTGGTGATAAGTTTGAGTCGATTAGGGAGTGTAGATTTATTTATTTATTTATCTATTTATTTATTTATTTTAGTATAAATATGGGTGCCGAAATTCTCTTTAAATAGAGAGGGGATATCTTTTCAATTTCGGTATTTGAACCCCATTCTCTCAATCTTTTCTCTCCGTCTCTTCTACAAGCCAAACCCTAGTTGCTTTCTGTAATTTTTTCTTTTGAATTCTTCAGAAGCCGAAACCTTTTATTTCATTCTCTTATTCATTCTTTTTCTCTTGTGCCGATTTCTCCATTAAGCCAAAAGATGGAATCTAATCCCATTAGTATTGTTTGGCCGAAACTTTGAAGGGGGAATTCGGGATTTGGTTGTGTCGACTACAAGTAGGAGATCACTTGGGATTCCAAAATCTAAGGTAAGCAAAGTGTGGATTAGGCTGAAGGCCATTTAGTGACTTAGATCTATCTACTATTTATTCAAAAGCTGAAAACTAACCAAATCAAGTGATCTAGTGTTAGTCGATTCCAAGGGAGAAAGACTACGAAATTTCGGGATTTGATTAGTAGTGAAATCGGCACCAAGGTAAGTTTTACGTTGTGATAAATCCTTCGGGATTTGATTAATTAGCCGAATGGCTTTTTCCTAAAGTCCTTAAGGTTGGCCGGATGTAGGAATTAAGGATCTAAAGCATTAGATCGGGTTTTCAAAATTTCAGTGAAAGCGTTAAGTGAATCAGGTGTGTACCCCGTACTAAATCTTGATGGATTTACGGCTTTAATTTACTATATGAGTTATTATAAGAGTGTAAGATTATGGCTAAGGTACCATGTAATGGTACGAAATACTCAGGTACGTTTTCCTACTCCTACTATGAGTATATTGTGATAAATATCTATTATGGCACATAAGTGCAACTATAAGAATGTGAATAAAGCATAAGGCATAATATTTGCATGTTTTGTATGACGTGGGGCATATGGGTGATATGTAAAGGGGAAGTGAATTGGTGGTTTTATACCCCAATATCTGAATGTGGTGACTTATGTCACAATATCCGGATGTGGTGACTTATGTCACAATATCTGAATGTGGTGACTTATGTCACAATATCTGAATGTGGTGACTTATGTCACAAATATTTATCTGGTGGTTATGCGACGAATTTTATAAGGGCGATGAGCACGTCGACTGCAGCGACTGCCTTCGATGGTGTGTAGCGGATGGAGGGTTGACTTAGTAGTCCCCACGGTGTGATGGTTGGTACGGGTGATGTGTAGCGGATGGTTATCTAGGCTTGGGATCGGGTTTGCACCATGATTTATTTATGTATATCATGTATGATTTGACATGCCTGAATTAATTGAGTTTTGTGCTGGTTGTACACATTGAGTCTATTTGACTCACCCCTTGTGGGATTATTTTTCAGGTGACACTCAGTACTGGACCGGGTCGGCAGGAGCTCAAGTGGTGGCCATGCCCAACTCTGGACTTATTATTTTATTTTGGGCTTTTTCTTTCTTTTTAGTATTTTGGATTTAATTTGGGTTTTATTTGATGTAATAAGGCCATAAGTATTAAATTGTTTATGCATGCTTTTAAATTACCTAGTATGATACGATTATTATCGAATTAAAGTTAAGGTCCATTTTTCTTAAGTATAAATATTAAATGTTTTGACACCTAATCAACACGGAATTTAATTTTGAACCCAACCCAAATCAACTGTTTTCAAAAACGCGAAAAGTTTTAGCAAAGTTTCAAATAAGAATTCGAATGGTTTTCCTAGAAGCATGCCAGATCCGATCAGGGCTTGTGGGCCGGGTTTGGGGTGTTTTAGCTTGGTATCAGAGCCCGGTTTAAAACTCAACCTTGAGGGCTTTTTGGGCCCAAAATGTTTCTTTCTTTTGAAATTGGGTTTTATAAGAAATTGAGCGGGTTTTCTAACATGGCACTTGTGTCTCCGGCCTGAAGTCCACCAGGTAAGTACTCCTAACTCTTTTGTGATTGTATGTGGGATTTATAGGGACGTAGATTAGTATATTAAGTTCTTAAACCCTAGGATTAGCTTACTCCAACACAAAATTGCATAAAGCTTTAAAGCCTAATTAAACAAACACGTGTCTAAGTCGCCGAAGTTAGGTGTGGCAACCATCGTGCATGTCTAGGAATGGTTTCAGTGGGAGCTTGGTATTTAAGCAGTCCTAGTGACTCACCTCCTACCCACTTGAATCCTACCTGGTGCGTAGTGATGGTTCACCCTAACCAAGAGGACTCAGCCACAGGCTAAACCCAAAACGAAAACCCGAAAGGGACTAGCCATATTTTTTTTCACAAAAACCCTAGTCTTAAAGTCACCAAATTATCCTTTTGATGTGTAGGAAAGCTATGTCGAAAAATTTTCCAGAATATTCTCGATTTACTAAAATGCCCTTGGTTCATAAAATTTCCATACTACCCACAGTTTTTATCAAGATTCTCTTACCTTACAAATATCCAAAAACTTTATTTTTACAAAATATTAAGATACCCTGATTTGGAAAAATTTATGAAATTTGCCCTGATTTGTAAAATGACCAAAGTACCGCTGATCTTAAAATTATCGAAATACCCTCGAATTTCAAAAATTACCGAAATATCCCTAGATTGCAAAAAAAATTATCAAAATACCCTTATTTCATGAAATCAACAAGGAACTTTACTTTAAAAATTACGAAAATACCCCTGGGAAGTGGAATAACGAAAATACCCCTATGTGTTGAATGTGGGTGCATAGATGTTGTCTGTATGTTGATGGTTGAATGCATGTAGTTCTTAGAACTAGGACAGGTGAACTTGGGACTGAATTGCGAATTCGAAAGAACTACTCTTAAAACTACTAATCTTAAGACTGTTCGTGGATAATCAGTGGAAGAAAACCAATAATTCATAAAATTTTTAATCAGATAAATGTTAACCGATAGCACGAGTACAAGGGGACGAGGTCGCTATAGATGTGAATACCGGTGCGTACTCTACCATAGTATACTAAGTGTTTATTTTGGGTTTAGAATTGGAGTGCACAGCGAAAGCATGGTAGTGAGACTTAGGTAGTAAGATTACTAGTTAGTTGGAAATTTTGAGGATGCAATTTCTTTAAGGAGGGTAGGATTGTAACACCCTGAATTTGGGCCTAGAATAAGTGGGTTCGTGTGTCGAGAGAATGGATTTTGTCGTTAAAAAAAATTTTAATATGTGGTTTATACTAAAATAAGAAAATGGTCAATTTTTAATTGACCCCTAGATTATGCTAAAATTTGGGGATTTGATTTATATGCTTTATTTTTTTACATAGTTTGTCCCTCTACTTTTATAATGTCGCTAATACATTAAAATAGTTTATTTTCTTAAAATATTATTCAAACGAAATAAATTATTTTATCAATTCAGTTTGAATGGACATTTTCTTTTAAAAAATTATTATTGTAACATCCTAAAGAGGGCCTATGCATTTTGGCCTAATTGTACAATAAGACATGTTTTATGTGTTTTGGAATAAATTTGGAGTGATTTTGGAAAATAAAGGATGTATGGAAATGTTACGTCGAAAATAGGAAAGTGAACATTTTTGGAAACCTAAGTAAATTAGGAAAGTGAACATTTTGGAAACCAAGCCAAAATAGGAAGCTAAACATTTTGGAAACCAAACCAAAATAGGAAACTAAACATTTTGGAAACCAAACCAAAATAGGAAACTAAACATTTTGGAAACCAAGCCAAAATAGGAAACTAAACATTTTGGAAACTTGGAAAATACAGAGTCACATGAAAATTTTTGGAAACTTAAAATGACCCCTAATGTCAAATTTTAGAGCCCAAAGGGAACTTAGGGCCAAGTGACCCTAAAAATATAAAGTACATGAAATTCACCCAATAACGGACTTGGAAATGTGGCTCAAGATGCCACCTAAGGCCTTAGGAAATGGCCCAAATGCAAAAGGCTTTGGGCCCGAGTTAGAATCATCTAGGAAGCAAATAAAAGAAGTTTTATTTTGCTTCCATGAGTGGAGAGTTGGACGGCACAAAGGAATCTAGGAAGAGGAGTTTTTATTCAATAGAACTTTTGACTAATTAGGAGATTTGATGGAATTTCATAGTTGATAAAATTAAAACTTATCACAAATGAAGAGTTGGCCGATTTAGGGACTCTAAGGCTAATAGTTTCACCAAAGAGAGAAAAGAAAAGAGCCATTCTCTTCCTTCAACCTCTTCACCAAATCTCCTAGTCAAAGTAACAACAATCTTTTCTCTTTTCTTTAGTCAATCCTCCTTGTCAAAACTCTCTCTCCATCTCTTTTCCTTTCTTTTCTTTTCTTCTACTATCCCTCCACGAAGCCAAAACTTTGAGATCCAAAATAGTGCCATAGCCGAATATTATAAGGGATCATCCTAATTAAAACGAGGTAAGTACATCAATGTACATTCGGCAAAGGTTCCTTCCATAATTGAATAGTAGTTCAAATCTAACAAATGATTTCGGCAGGAATTAAAAATAAAGATCAACTTCGGGATTTGAGAACTTCAAGGTAAGTAAGTTTATACATTCGGCCAAGGCCAAATCTTAGTCAATTAGATCAAATTGATCAAAAACTAACCTATTCAGAGATCTAGGTTTTGGCCGATTACAAGGAAAAAGGGAAGGTGAAGTTTTTGGGATTTAAAATCCATAAGGTAAGCACTTGAAAGGATTCGGCCAAGGTTTGTGTGATTACATAGATAAGATCTATAATTATTAAAAAGCCGAAAACTAATTTATGTTGAGATTTAAGGTTGGCCGAATATCAAGTGAAGGAAAACAAAGTTTCGAGATTTGAATAAACATCAAATCGGCATCAAAGGTAAGCCTCTTTACAAATCCTACTAGGATTTGGATATTATAGCCCAAAATAGAATTTATGCTAAGTAATACATGATAAACCAAATGTAGGAACTAAGGATCTAAACATTAGATCTTGCTTTCTAATCTCAAGGAATCGCTAAACAAATCGGTGTGTATTCCACATTAATCTTAATAGTTTTATGGTTTAAATATGTTATATATGTTAATGTGAAAGTGAAAGAAAGTGGCTAAAGTGCCATATTATGGTACTAAGTATTCGAATCGTTTTCCTACTCCTACTAGGATTTTGAAAAAATTGTTGTATAAGTGAAAAGTAATGTGAAAGTGAAATAAAAATATGATATGTATGATATCTATAATTTGGGGCATTCGGTCAATTGAAGAAGGGAAGTGAATGTGATGACTTGGTCTCACTAAGTGAATGTGATGACTTGGTCTCACTAAGTGAATGTGATGACTTTGGTCTCACTAAGTGAATGTGATGACTTGGTCTCACTAAGTGGTAACCGGTTACATTAAAGTGGTGGCTATGCCACAATATTATCGATGGGTGATGAGCACGCCGATTGCAAAGGATCGCCTTCAATGGAGTGTAGCGGATGGAGGTTGACTTAGTAGTCCCCACTGTCTGAGTTGGTACGGGTGGAGTGTAGCGGATGGCATATAGGTTTGGGTTCGGGTTTGCATCATTACCTTGAAATTTTTATATGCATATGATTTTTATGGTGTGCCTATTTCTATTATGTTTAGTGTTGGTTACACACCGAGTCTATCGACTCACCTCGTTGTGGGAATATGTTTGGTGATGAGCGTGAATGGACCGGACTGGACGAGAACTTGTGGTGGCCATGATCGACTTGAAGTTCAGTTTAATTTGAACCTTTATTTTATTTTAAGTACTGTACAATTTATTATTTTCGGTTTCGTTTTATGTAATAAGGCCACCGTGACGAATTTTTATTTCTACTATAATTACTATGTTATGAATTTAGGGCTTTATAAAGAGTAAGCCCACTTAATATGAAATAAGTTTAAATATTTTGTCACCTGAAACAAAAGGGTTTTTGTTATAAAAAAAAAATAAATTTGTTTTCAACTCAAGCCCAACCCACAACAAACTATCTTCCAAAAACACATAGTTTTCAAAGTATTCGAATGAATTTGAACCGGGTTACTTCGAGGAACATACCAGATCCAGTCTATTCTCGTGGGCCGGGTTTGGGATGTTTCAATTTGGTATCAGAGCCCAGTTCAAACTCTCGGCCTGTGGCCTAAGGCCCAAAACGTTTTTAAAATAAGGCCAAATGAGTTTTATGAAAGTATTTTTACAAATGGACAGGTATAAAGACATGGCCCCTAAGTCTCCGACCCGCAGTCCACCAGGTAAGTACCCCTAGTGGTAAAGTTACGAAAACACCCTCAATTTATAAAATGTCCAACCACTCAACAGCTTTTGCCAAAATTTTATTATTTTCCAAAACCCTAATTTGCAAACTATCAAAAATATCTTGATTTTTGGAAAATTACAAACCGCCTAACTTACCAAAATTACCAAAATGACCCTAACTTCCTAAAATTTTTACAACATCCCCATTTTGGAAGGAACAATTTTTTGAAAAGAACCCACAAAGTTTTACAACTTCTAAAATACCCCTAACGTATTAAATTTACCCTGATTTGTGAAAAAAATTAAATTACCAAAATACCCCTGAGGTCGAAAATCACCGAAATACCCCCGGATTTCAAATTTTTTTTCCAAATTATTCCGAGACTATGAAATTTTCAAGATAATTGTTGACAAAAACACCAAGGAACGTTTTCTTCTGAAAAATTATGAAAATGACCTCAGAGGACAAAATTACGAAAATACCCCGGTAGTGGAAAATAATAAACAACGAAAACTACAACGCTTTCTCCGAATGAATGAAAGTTCATACTTGTTTGATGGATGAATGAATGAATGGAAAAGACGGTGTGTTTGTATGAATCTGAAAGAACCACTCTTAAATCCCTTTCCATAAAACTCCTTCACCGATAAATAAGTGGAACAAAGACTAATCCATAAAATTTCTTAATCGATCTCGACGCTAGAAAATGAGTTCTAGAGGACGCCATCGTCAGGACGCGATAGAGGAAGAATAAGCGTGTCGAACCCGTTAGATCGTGTCAAGGTTCTCGACAATGAGTTACCATCGCCACCACCACCCCAATCATTAATATCGGCAGACAGTGCTCGACGGGGACGAGGTCAGGTCGTAGGCTATGTTGCGCAGTATTGGAAATGGTGGTCGGCGCGGTAGAAATTTGGGAGCTCGAAATCAGACCCGAACGACTCGAGCCAATCGGGCCGAGGTGTTTCGTGGAGTGTCCGTGTGGCACCCAAGATCACGAGTATTGGTTGGAAGCAACTAAGCGTATTATGGATGAACTCGACCGACCCCGAGGAGAAGTTGAAAGGGATGGTAGCCTCATACGTGATGAAGCATACCAATGGTGGCTAACTGTTCAGGATGGTGCCACGCGAGGATCCGACGTGGGAGTATGCTAAGGAGGCATATCGGAAGAAGTATGTCAAGACTTTCGATATATTGATGAGCAAAGGAAAGCTTTTCTAGGACTAGTTCGGGGAAGAAATCGATGGCGGCATATGAGGTGAATTTCGAGGTTAAGCCGATATGCTCGAGGAGTAGTCGCGACCGAACATGAACGTGGTCCATTTTGAGGACGGATTAAGGGATGACCTAAGGTTATTGATAGCTCCACATCGGAGCGGAGTTCTCCACGTTGGTTGAAAAGGCTAAGATAGTCAAGGAATCAAGGACTCGACTAGGCGTAACTCGGCGAGTGAATAGACCCAAGAGAGGTTATGGATCATCGGAAATGTGCGTAAAAGGCCCGAATCGAGGAGTCGAAGGGTTAGCAAGTTGATACCGAGGCGATGTCGTCCTTGTGAGTATTGTGGAAAGAAGCACTCAGGTGAGTGTTGGAAAAAGATAGGAGCATGTCTTAAATGTGGGTCTAAGGACCATATGCTCAAGGACTGTCCAAAGATATCAGATGATAGACACCAAAGAACTCGTAATGTTAAACAGCCGTAGGGAGGATGGTAGCCTCAACGAGGTTGAGGTTCGAATATCAGAGGTAATAATGCTGGCAGAGGACGTGGCAGAGGTACCACCAATACTGAGGCAAGACAGCCGGGTTTGGTTTATGCGGTTCACCGTAGGGAGGATGAAGACGCGCCGGACGTCATAACCGGTACGTTCCTCATTCATAGTAAACCCTATTATGCTTTAATTGATGTGGGCTCGACCCATTCTTATGTTGCCTGTAGTGTAGTTGAGACACTAGGCCTAGACTCGAACTTTCTGATAAGGAGATGACGGTAGTAAGCCCATTAGGCCAAACTATAGTAGTAAATAAGATCTTTCGGAATATACCCCTAGAAATTGAGGAGTGAGCTTTCGGGCTGACCTAATGGAATTACCTTCTGGAATTTGACCTCATACTTGGTATGGATTGGTTAGTAGAACATCGAGCCGTGTTGGATTGTGCGGCTAAACAAATGGAACTAAGGACCCCTGAGGATGAGGTGATCATTATGATAGGAGAGAGAAGGAACTATTTGACTAATGTAGTTTCGGTGCTTAAGGCTAAAAAGATGGTACGTAAAGGGTACGAGGCGTTCTTAGCCTTTGTAAGTGCGTTGGATGGAAATCAGGAAGGTGTCGAAGGAGTCAGAACGGTAAGGGACTTCGAGGATGTGTTTCCAGAGGAATTACCAGGAATACCCCCAGATAGAGAAGTTGAATTTGGAATAGACCTACTACCAGGAACAGCGCCTGTGTCAATTGCTCCATACCGAATGGTGCCAAAGGAGTTAGTGGAGCTTAAGGCTCAAATCCAGGAATTATTGGATCGTGGGTTTATTCGGCCCAGTGTGTCTCCGTGGGGAGCACCGGTCCTGTTTGTGAAGAAGAAGGACGGAACTATGCGTATGTGCATAGACTATCATCAATTGAATAAGCTGACCATCAAGAACAAGTATCCTTTGCCAAGGATTGATGACTTGTTCGATCAACTGAAGGGAGCGACAGTATTCTCAAAGATCGACTTAAGGTCAGGATATCACCGCTAAAGGTAAAGGAGGTGGATATCCATAAGACAGCTTTCAGAACTAGATACGGCCATTTTGAATTTGTGGTCATGCCGTTTGGGTTGACAAACGCCCCAGCAGCTGATTCATGGATATGATGAACCGAGTGTTCCAACCTTACTTAGACAGATTCATTGTGGTATTCATCGATGATATCTTGGTATATTCTAAGTCCAAGAGGAGCATGATGAGCATCTCCGATTGTGTTACAAGTATTAAGGAGAAGAAACTTTATGCCAAATTCAAGAAGTGTGAATTTTGGCTTAGAGAAGTTGCTTTCTTAGGACACGTGGTGTCCGCCGAAGCGAATAAGAGTGGATCCTAAGAAAATCAAGTGGTGTTGATTGGAAACCACCTAAGTCGGTGGCGTAGATTCGTAGTTTCTTAGGATTGGCGGGCTATTATCGAAGGTTTGTGGAAGGATTCTCGTCGATAGCCGTGCCATTAACAAAATTGTTGAGGAAGGAAGTACCCTTTGTGTGGACAGATAAGCAAGGAGAGTTTTGAAAAACTTAAAAGGTATTGACTAAGCTCGGTGTTGATTCACTGAGGCGTGAAAGGATTTTGTGGTATACCGTGACGCTTCACATACGGGGTTAGGATGTGTTCTTATGCAAGATGGACGGTAGTCGCTTATGCGTCCCGACGCTTAAGGCCGCATGAGGTGAACTACCCAACCCATGACTTGGAATTGGCGCAGTGGTTTTCGCTCTCAAGGTGTGGAGGCATTATCTCAGATGGAGAAAGGTCGGTGATCTACACGCACCACAAGAGTCTCAAGTACTGTTGACTCAAAAGGAGCTAAACTTGAGGCAACGAAGGTGGGTGGAATTACTGAAAGACTATGACTGTTCGATAGAATATCATCTGGGCAAGGCAAATGTAGTAGCTGATGCCTTAAGTAGGAAGGTTGTGACTAACCTAAGAGCAATGTTCGCCCATTTAAGCTTATATGAGGATGGAAGTTTGTTGGCCGAGTTACAAGTCAAGCCAACATGGTTGAAGGAAGTGAAAGAGGGACAGTTGGTTGATGAAGATTTAAATGTTAAGCTACAAAAAGCACAGAACGGAGAGTTGGAGGACTATGAGATTAATGATGAAGGAGTATTGTGCTACAAAGGGAAAGTCTGTATGCCAAGAGACAAAGAGTTAAGATAGAAGATCCTTCGAGAAGCGCATAGTAGCCCTTATGCTATGCATCCCGGAGGCATTAAGCTGTACAGAGATTTAAGAGAACAATTTTGGTGGCGAGATCTTAAACGAGAAGTTACAGAATTTGTGGAAGATGTCGACGTGTCGCCAAGTTAAGGTGAACACCAAGTTCCATCGGGATTGCTTCACCAATCCAGATCCATGATGGAAGTGGGAAAGAATTACCATGGGCTTCGTTAGTGGGCTTCCCTCACGCCTACTAAAAAGGACTCGGTATGGGTCATAGTAGACCGTTGACTAAGTCCGTACATTTCATCCCAAGAAGAATGGACTATCCCTTCAAAAGCTAGCCAAGCTATATGTGGCGAAATTGTGAGGCTACACGAGTGCCGGTGTCAATTATCTCGCATGAGACCCAAGATTCACGCCTCGGTTTTGGAGGGTACTTCATCAAGCTTTGGGCACCAAGTTGGATTTCACCACGGCCTTTCATCCACAATCAGACGGACAGTCTGAATGAGTAATACAAGTGTTGGAGGATATGTTGAGAGGATGTGTGATGGATTTTCGAGGAAGTTGGGAGGATTACTTGCCTTTAGCAGAATTTGCCTACAACAACAGTTATCAGGCTAGCATTCGAATGGCACCATATGAAGCATTGTACGGACGAAAGTGTCGTACTCCTACTTGTTGGACTGAGTTAGGAGAATGTCGAGTTTTGGGACCAGAGATAGTGGCAGAGACAGAAGAGAAGGTTGAAATAATTCGAACACGGTTAAAAGAAGCCTCGGACAGAGCGTAAGTCTTATGCCAACCTCAAGCGGAAGGAAATAGAGTTTGAAGTAGGAGACCAAGTGTTTCTAAAAGTCTCACCATGGAAGAAAGTGATGAGGTTTGGTCTGAAGGAAATTAAGCCCAAGATTTATCGGCCCTATCGGTACTAAAGCGAGTGGGACCATGGCATACCACTAGAGTTGCCACCGAGTTGCAAAGAAATGCATGACGTGTTCCATGTGTCTATGCTACGTCGCTACCGATCGGATCCCTCTCACATAGTACCAGTAAAAGAAGTGGAGCTAAGGCCAGACTTAACCTACGAGGAAGAGCCGATTCAGATTCTGGAACGTGACGTGAAAGTACTACGGAGGAAGTCAGTTCCTCTAGTCAAAGTATTGTGGCGCAATCATGGATCGGAAGAAGCTTCGTGGGAGCCAGAAGAGGCAATGAGACAACAATACCCTCAATTGTTTAGTTAGAAAATTTCGAGGACGAAATTATTTTAAGGGGGTAGAACTGTAACATCCTAAAAAGGGCCTATGCATTTTGGCCTAATTGTACAATAAGACATGTTTTATGTGTTTTGGAATAAATTTGGAATGATTTTGGAAAATAAAGGATGTATGGAAATGTTACGTCGAAAATAGGAAAGTGAACATTTTTGGAAACCTAAGTAAATTAGGAAAGTGAACATTTTGGAAACCAAGCCAAAATAGGAAGCTAAACATTTTGGAAACCAAACCAAAATAGGAAACTAAACATTTTGGAAGCCAAACCAAAATAGGAAACTAAACATTTTGGAAACCAAGCCAAAATAGGAAACTAAACATTTTGGAAACTTGGAAAATACAGAGCCGTGCGAAAATTTTTGGAAACTTAAAAATGACCCCGGAATGTCGAATTTTAGAGCCCAAAGGGGAACTTAGGGCCAAGTGACCCTAAAATATAAAGTACATGAAATTCACCCAATAACGGACTTGGAAATGTGGCTCAAGATGCCACCTAAGGTTTAGGAAATGGCCCAAATGCAAAAGGTTTTGGGCCTGAGTTAGAGTCATCTAGGATGCAAATAAAAGAAGTTTTATTTTGCTTCCATGAGTGGAGAGTTGGACGACACAAAGGAATCTACGAAGAGGAGTTTTTATTCAATAGAACTTTTGACTAATTAGAGATTTGATGGAATTTCATAGTTGATAAAATTAAAACTTATCACAAATGAAGAGTTGGCCGATTTAGGGACTCTAAGGCTAATAGTTTCGCCAAAGAGAGAAAAGAAAAGAGCCATTCTCTTCCCTTCAACCTCTTGCCGAAATCTCCTAGTCAAAGTAACAACAATCTTTTCTCTTTTCTTTAGCCGAATCCTCCTTGTCAAAACTCTCTCCATCTCTTTTCCTTTCTTTTTCTTTTCTTCTACTATCCCTCCACAAAAGCCAAAACTTTGAGATCCAAAATAGTGCCATAGACGAATATTATAAGGGATCATCCAAAATTCGAAAACGAGGTAAGTACATCAATGTACATTCGGCAAAGGTTCCTTCCATAATTGAATAGTAGTTCAAATCTAACAAGTGATTTCGGCAGGAATTAAAAATAAAGATCAACTTCGGGATTTGAGAACTTCAAGGCAAGTAAGTTTATACATTCGGCCAAGGCCAAATCTTAGTCAATTAGATCAAATTGATCAAAAACTAACCTATTCAGAGATCTAGGTTTTGGCCGATTACAAGGAAAAAGGGAAGGTGAAGTTTTCGGGATTTAAAATCCATAAGGTAAGCACTTGAAAGTATTCGGCCAAGGTTTGTGTGATTACATAGATAAGATCTATAATTATTAAAAAGTCGAAAACTAATTTATGTTGAGATTTAAGGTTGGCCGAATATCAAGTGAAGGAAAACAAAGTTTCCGGGATTTGAATAAACATCAAATCGGCATCAAAGGTAAGCCTCTTTACAAATCCTACTAGGATTTGGATATTATAGCCCAAAATAGAATTTATGCTAAGTAATACATGATAAACCAAATGTAGGAACTAAGGATCTAAACATTAGATCTTACTTTCGGAATCTCAAGGAATCGCTAAACAAATCAGGTGTGTATTCCACATTAATCTTAATAGTTTTATGGTTTAAATATGTTATATATGTTAATGTGAAAGTGAAAGAAAGTGGCTGAAGTGCCATATTATGGTACTAAGTATTCAGGTACGTTTTCCTACTCCTACTAGGATTTCAAAAAATTGTTGTATAAGTGAAAAGTAATGTGAAAGTGAAATAAAAATATGATATGTATGATATCTATAATTTTGGGCATTCGGGTCAATTGAAGAAGGGGAAGTGAATGTGATGACTTCGGTCTCACTAAGTGAATGTGATGACTTCGGTCTCACTAAGTGAATGTGATGACTTTGGTCTCACTAAGTGAATGTGATGATGACTTCGGTCTCACTAAGTGAATGTGATGACTTCGGTCTCACTAAGTGGTAACTTCGGTTACATTAAAGTGGTGGCTATGCCACAATATTATCGATGGGCGATGAGCACGCCGATTGCAATGACGCCTTCGATGGAGTGTAGCGGATGGAGGGTTGACTTAGTAGTCCCCACTTATACAAAGTTGGTACGGTGGAGTGTAGCGGATGGCATATAGGTTTGGGTTCGGGTTTGCATCATTACCTTGAAATTTTTATATGCATATGATTTTTATGGTGTGCCTATTTCTATTATGTTTAGTGTTGGTTACACACCGAGTCTATCGACTCACCCTGCTAGGGAATATGTTTCGGTGATGAGCAAGAATGGACCGGACGGCGAAACTTGTGGTGGCCATGATCGACTTGAAGTTCAGTTTAATTTGAACCTTTATTTTATTTTAAGTCTTGTACAATTTATTATTTTCTTTCGCTTTTATGTAATAAGGCCACCGTGACGAATTTTTATTTCTACTATAATTACTATGTTATGAATTTAGGGCTTTATAAAGAGTAAGCCCACTTAATATGAAATAAGTTTAAATATTTTGTCACTTGAAACAAATGGGTTTTTGTTATAAAAATAAATAAATTTGTTTTCAACTCAAGCCCAACCCACAACAAACTATCTTCCAAAAACACATAGTTTTCAAAGTATTCGAATGAATTTGAACCGGGTTATTTCGAGAAACATACCAGATCCAGTCCATTCTCATGGGTCTGGTTAGGGGTGTTTCAATTATTGCATGTTTAGTTTAATTTTTAGGAGGTTTAGGAAGGGTTGGTAGTGTTGGAAAAGTCCTAGGCTCGATCTAGGGCTTTAGCAAAAATGTTGTTTTTTTTAGGGAGGTTGGTGGTAGTGATAAGGCTTTTAAAATATTGTTGGGTTAAAACATATCACAAAGAAGTAGGTTGTCTGGTGGCTTGGGGTGCTTGGAATAAGTCGGTGGTCAGAAGTTCAAGTCCTGGACTTGGCAAAAACCTTTTTATTGCGCATAAGTGGTATGGAGGCCGAGTTTAGGCCTTATAAATAGTTGGGACTGCTTTATGACACAAGGAAACGCCTGCCCAAAGGAAAAGGCGTTAAAAGTAGTAGGGAGCATGGTTATAGTCATGGCGCGCATGTTAATGTTTTTTAAGTAAACCCGAGTGCTATGAAGGTTTATAATTAATTAGGTAGGAAATATGACACAAATAAAATACGCGGTGTAGTGGTAAGGGCGTGGAACATCGTGAAGAGGTCGGAGGTTCGAATCTGGATGTTGGCTAATATTTTAGATTCCTTTAGATGATTCGGTCCATCGGAAAATATGCTTTAAAAGAAGTCGAGAATGGAACATGTCACAAGCAAAGTTGTGGTGCAAAGGCAAGCAGCGTGTTGTGGCTCTTACAGGTCGCGGGTTCGAGTTGCCTTGTCCATATTAACTTGTTATTTTGCTACAGGCGTGTGTAAGTTGGTCGCTGGAAAGTATACCTTAAAATAAGTTGAGAATGGAATATATCACAAGAACGATTGTCGTACAGTGGCAGGGGGTGTGTGTTGGTGCTTGAAGGGCTTGGGTTCGAGTTGCCTTGTGCACATTAACTTGTTATTTTACCACTGGCGTGGGGAAGGTATTTGAATGTAATTCAAATTGAATTTTTGGCTAAATAAAAGAATTTAATTGGTGAGAAGTTTGAGTCTATTAGGGGGTGTAGATTTATTTAATTATTTATCTATTTATTTATTTTAGTATAAATATGGGTGCCAAAATTCTCTTTAAATAGAGAGGGGATATCTTTTCAATTTCGGCATTTGAACCCCATTCTCTCAATCTTTTCTCTCCGTCTCTTCTACAAGCCAAAACCCTAGTTGCTTTCTGCAATTTTTTCTTTTGAATTCTTCAAAAGCCGAAACCTTTTATTTCATTCTCTTATTCATTCTTTTTCTCTTGTAATGATTTCTCCATTAAGCTGAAAGATGGAATCTAATCCCATTAGTATTGTTTGGCCGAAACTTTGAAGGGGGAATTTGGGATTTGGTTGCGTCGACTACAAGTAGGAGATCACTCGGGATTCCAAAATCTAAGGTAAACAAAGTGTGGATTAGGCTGAAGGCCATTTAGTGACTTAGATCTATCTACTATTTATTCAAAATTCGAAAACTAACCAAATCAAGTGATGTAGTGTTAGTCGATTCCAAGGGAGAAAGACTACGAAATTTTGGGATTTGATTAGTAGTGAAATCGGCACCAAGGTAAGTTTTACGTTGTGATAAATCCTTCGTGATTTGATTAATTAGCCGAATGGCTTTTTGCTAAAGTACTTATGGTTGGCCTTATGTAGGAATTAATGATATAAAGCATTAGATTGGGTTTTCGGAATTTCAGTGAAAGCGTTAAGTGAATCAGGTGTGTACCCCGCACTAAATCTTGATGGATTTACGGCTTTAATTTACTATATGAGTTATTATAAGAGTGTAAGATTATGGCTAAGGTACCATGTAATGGTACGAAATACTGTGCGTTTTCCTACTCCTAGTATGAGTATATTGTGATGAATATCTCATTATGGCACATAAGTGCAACTATAAGAATGTGAATAAAGCATAAGGCATAGTATTTGCATGTTTTGTATGACATGGGGCATATGGGTGATATGTAAAGGGAAGTGAATTGGTGGTTTTATACCCCAATATCTCGAATGTGGTGACTTATGTCACAATATCCGAATGTGGTGACTTATGTCACAATATCTCGAATGTGGTGACTTATGTCACAAATATTTATCCGTGGCTATGCCACGAATTTTATATAGGCGATGAGCACGCCGATTGCAATGATCGCCTTTGATGGTGTGTAGCGGATGGAGGGTTGACTTAGTAGTCCCCACGGTGTGATGGTTGGTACGAGTGATGTGTAGCGGATGGTTATCTAGGCTTGGGATCGGGTTTGCATCATGATTTATATATGTATATCATGTATGATTTGACATGCCTGAATTAATTGAGTTTTGTGTTTGGTTGTACACATTGAGTCTGCTTGACTCACCCTTGTGGGATTATTTTTCGTGACACTCAAGAATGGACCGGCCGGCAGGAGCTCAAGTGGTGGCCATGCCCAACTCTGGACTTATTATTTTATTTTGGGCTTTTTCTTTCATTTTAGTATTTTGGATTTAATTTGGTTTTATTTGATGTAATAAGGCCATAAGTATTAAATTGTTTATGCATGCTTTTAAATTACTTAGTATGATACGATTATTATCGAATTAAAGTTAAGGTCCATTTTTCTTAAGTATAAATATTAAATGTTTTGACACCTAATCAACACGGAATTTAATTTTGAACCCAACCCAAATCAACTGTTTTCAAAAACGCGAAAAGTTTTAGCAAAGTTTCAAATAAGAATTCGAATGGTTTTCCTAGAAGCATGCCAGATCCGGTCAGGCTTGTGGGCCGGGTTTGGGGTGTTTCACCTTTCTAACCTAGCCTTAAACATTTTCTCTAGCACTTCCCTCACTACTCGAATCAATGCCTCCATACCAAGCTCCGGGTTATCGGCACCTGAAGTTGGCAGAATTGCATTAACCTCTGACTTTTGAGTAGACACACATCCGAAGAAACAGAAGACTCCTCGCGATCTCGCTTACCTTCAGAATCCATATCGATCTTGTACTTAAGCTTTAAGAATCTACAATTTCCAAAATCGTACACAAGCATAAATGTCTAAATATTACAGTTCCAAGCTTATCGAACTAATTTTACAATTCCTTAAGTTTAGCTCAGACCGGCATCGAAGTCTCGGACATCTCTTTTTTTTTGCAGAAAGTTTTTCAATTCACAAGTCATTTCAAAATACTATGGTATAGTTTCCCAAAAAAAATTCTTTAAAACCAACACATGCGCACATGGTTACGTAAAAACACAGGCCTAGTTTTTATAAACTTAGCTCTGATACCACTAAATGTAACATCCCAAAACCAGCCCAGAAGTTGTGGCTGGATTTCAGAGGTTACATTGGTCACAGAAGTGATCGTAGAAAAATTTTAGTTTAACAAACCAGAAAACATTGCAGTATTTAAGTTATCAACATTCTCAGTTATAAAATCCTGAAATTTCAAAAGAAGATACAGTCCCAATGATACTTAGGTGTGTAAAACACAAATTCGTAAAACACACTTACGACCAGAGCACATGGCCATGTGGCCCTAAAACACCAATTTTAGTTGTCTATGTTTTTTTATGTAAAAATGTGTCTATGTGTTCAATGTGACCAGGCCATGTGGCACCAAATTTATCCCAAAAATAACTGAAAAACCATGAATTGATGTCAAAACAATTCCCAACCCTCCAATAACTCAGCAATACATCAAAGTTTACCGAAAAGCATGCGATCAAAAGTCAATTTTAAACAATTGTACAACACAGTAATTATTGAATTTTACAAAATCAAATTGACAATTAAATATCAAAATTGTACAATTTTTGAACACACAAAAGCCACCCCTGAATTTATTTATTTTCCCGAAATACCTTCACATTTTCTTCAATTTGGTGATTTCCCCTAAATACCTCAAAATTGTAGCAACCATTTTTAATTCTCTCTAAAAATTTCAAGGGAAAGTGGCTGTTCATTTTTGATAAGGTGGACTACGTAGTGGTCGAAAATTTTCATTGTGGCTTGTCATTGACATCGAATCAGGAGCATCCTTTTAATGTTTTTAGTAAGAAAAGGTATATTTTCAACCCTATTTCAACCAGATTCCTTCCTCATACATGGATCCTTGGCTGTGGATCGCTAGAACATTTTTTTCGCTGCGCCACAGGGCATACCGGTAGTCCCAACAGTGGTATCAGAGCCACTTGTACGATACAAATTCTAGATTAAATTTATTGGTTGATGCAATTGTGTGAGACACATGTTTTATACTATGTTTGATATGCATGGTGTTTGAAAATGCATGGTTATATCCTAATAACCCATTTAATTTTTTATTTTCAAAGGTTTTAATTTTATAAATAGGGCCTGCATGTAGTGCATTTCTATATTTCTCTTGTACTTCTGTAACGCCCCAAAATTTTAAAATTCTTGATTTGTTAAATTTTTTCATAATTAAGTATTTGCTTTAGCGGTTAAGGGCATTGATTGTGTGATTGAAGTCATGGGTTCAATCCTCAATTTTGGGAAACATTCTATTATTTTTTCTCCTAGCCTAATCTCTCTGTTTATTCAGTTTAGATATTATTTTTTATCACCTTGTGACAGAACTTGCCTCCTGGTTTAGTGGAAGGTATTAGATTACCATTTGGTTCTATCTTTGAGTTCTTGCACGAGTAAAATGACAATATTTTTGCTTCTTCATGTGTATGTCATGTATGTAGTAATGGTTGGATGGAATTGGAATTATGGGGAGGTTGGATGGGGTTAGTGCTCTAGATTTTGTGGGATTTACTGGGTAGTTGAGGGAAGTGGGGAGTTTTAATTTATTTTGTTTAATTTTATTTTTATTTTTTTCCCAGAATTCCATTTTCTCTCTTACGTTGTTCATATTTTTTCCTATTCCCATTCTATTATTTCTTCTTCCGGTTTTCTTAATTTTGTTTCTTCTTCAATTATTTTACTTTTTCTTCTTTTGTTGGTCTTTACTTTTGCTACTTCTTTCCTATTTTTTTGTTCTCCACATTAGCCTTGCTTTGCTTTGGGTTTCTTTCCATTGTTTTCCATCTCCTTGTCATTGTTTCTTTGCTGATCACTCTTTAGTTTTTGTGTAGGTTGCTTATGTTTAGGAAATTCTGGTGTGGTAAGCGAGTTTGTTAGTATAATTCATTTATTGCATAGTACGCTGTCTTTGAATGATGTTTTTGGTTATTCTTTGGGTGTAGGGCTAATTATCTTTGGGAATTACTATTTTAGGTGTGAATCTTGAGGCAAAACAACCTCTAATACGTTAGTTTTGTTGGAAGTTGCAAGTTCTGTGATTTTGGGTAAGTGCTTAATTACTCTTGGGAGCGAAATGTTTGGTAATTGTGGTTGAATTTGTGTTTAGGTTTCGCATTGTATTTCTAAATAGCTATTTAATGGTGGATTTAGGTACTGGAAATCTCAATTTTTAGGTTTGTATAAGCAAACATTTAGGTGTGTAATGAAAACCTGAGAAAATAGCGAACAATGAAAGTCAAAATTGGGATTATCGACGCCACACGACCGTGTCACACACGACTGTATGACACGCTGTGTGTTCGACCATGTGTACCATGTGAGACACACAATTTGGACCAATTGGGCTGTATAGGCCACATGGGCGTGTGTGTGATCATGTGTCAAGCTGTGTGGGACACACGAGCATGTGTGTGATCATGTGCCAAGCTGTGTGGGCCACATAAGCGTGTGGGCCCAAATTCAAAAAATTTTATCTAGGGTCATGTTTGTTGTATGAGTCAAATGTGGCCTCTTGTAGGGTCTATATGATACAAATGGATTGTAAACCATGATTCCAATGTTCTTTATCCATTAAATATGACTTATGTATGCAAGTTTATTATGTTGCATGCCATGTTTGATCTGTAATATGATAAGTATGCTCTATAATAAGATAAATATAACTTGTTATCTATTAAGCATTCTATGTATCTATCATAATAAGCATGTATGTCATATAAATATTTGATATTTGTTATTTTTGCATATGCATTGGGTGGGATATATGTTGTGAAGGAAGTGTGGGCAGTTTAATCTATCTGTCGAATATGGTGGCTCAGCCTCACATATATTTATGTTACTGACAAATTATCGCCTATTGATCTAGCAGCTTGGTTGCAACTAGTCTAAAAATGTCATATTGACACTAAGCGGTGTGTAGGGTTGAATGGGAATATAATACCTATATGGTGTGTAGGGATGGTTAGAGATTGTATGTAGCAGATTGGGGTAGGATTGTGATTCTACATCTGATTTATTATGTTTCTGCTCTATTATAAATTTTTTTGATGATTTCTAAAACATGTCTAAAATTAAATCTGCTTATGTTATTATGAGTAACATATTGATTGAAACACCCCAAACCCGCCCACGAGCCTTAACCGGATCTGGTATGTTCCCCGGTGTAAATCGTTTCAAATTCTTTTGTTACTTAGGAAAACTTGTGTGTTTTGAAAGAAAGACCGTTTTGGGTTGGGCTTGAGTTGAAAACAAGTTTATTTCATTATTAAAATCCTTTACTTTAGGTGACAAAACGTTTGGGCTTCGTTTTTAAAAATAGATTTACTTAATCTTTTAATAAATAAAGGTTTGTAAGCTTAACAAATAAAAACAGAATGAAATAATTCTACTAAGGCCTTATTACATCAAATAATTCCCAAAATTTAAATTCAAAATACTTAAAGTAAAATAGTCCAAATAAAAGAAATCTAAACTTCACATGGCCTCCACTAATCATCTGTCTTACCGATCCATCACCGGTCGTCACCGAAAAGTAATCCCACAACGGGTGAGTCAATGACTCAATGTGTAACCAACACTAAAATTTAATATTTCAGGCATACAATATCATACATGTTCATAAAGCATTTAAACAATATGATGCAACCCAACCCAAACCTAGTTAGCCATCCGCTACACTCCACCCGCACCATCCTTGCACACCGTGGGGACTACTAAGTCAACCCTCCTTCCGCTACACTCCATATCGCGGTCTTAGGTCACCGCATTCGTGGTCTTAGGTCACCACGCTCAGATTTTTGTGGTCTTAGGTCACCACATTCGATTCTCGTGGTCTTAGGTCACCACATTCAGATATCACGGTCTTAGGTCACCGTGTTTGTGGTCTTAGGTCACCACATTCACTTCCCCTTTTCATATAACCCATATGCCCCCATATTTCATACACAATATGCAAAATCATGCCTTAATTCACATTCTTATCACTTTTCACATGTTAAAAATAACATATATTCATATTCCTAGTAGGAGTAGGAAACGTACCTTAGTACTTTGTACCATAGTATGGTACTTAGCCATATTTTCCACATTCGTATAACATACATACATATTAAATAAAGGCCTTAAACTTATTAAGAAATAGTGTAGGGTACACACACGCATACCTAGCCATATTCTTACACTTTCATATTAACACATATAATGAATTAAAGTCAGAATCTATCAAGATTTAGTGTGGGTACACACCTGATTCGCTTAAGGTTTCCAATCCAAATCCCGAAAAGCTCGATCTAATGCCTTAGATCTTAAATCTCTACATTTAATCAATCATTTAATACTTAGTAAGCCATTCGCCATAAATCCAAATCCTAGTAGGATTAGTACACTAAAACTTACCTTGGTGCCAAATCCCAAATTTTCACTATACTCTTTCTTGTATTCGCAAAAAGCTTTAAATCACTTTAACAAATTAGTTTGACTTTTGAATAAATATGAACTAGATCTAAAACACCAAAAATAGGCCTTGGCGAATATTCGCATGTCTTACCTTGTGGATTTTAAATCCCAAAATTCATCGAATAACTAGGGAACACGCGCCTATGGTGTACCTTCTGAAAAGAACTTCTCCTTCCTTGTAGTCGACACTTAGTAAATCCCAAGAGCCTTCTTTCCAAGTTTTGACTAACACAATAATGGGGTTAGATTTCCTAGTTTCGCTTTAATCTTAGAAGAAAAGAATGGAAATCGATAACTCACCGACCTTACCCTTAATCTTTGTAATCGATGACCCTTTTCTTGAGTCCTCAAAGATTCGGCTTAAGACCTAGAGAGTAGTCACACAAGTTTCGGCTTTTGGAATATTGAGAGGAGAAGAATGAAGAAGAAAAGAATAGTTGCTTAAGAGAATTTGGCAAATGTTATCAAGGAAGAGAAAATAATCTTTGAATGGCCTCTCTTTTCCTTTTATAGCCGAATTTACTACTCAGAATCCCTTACTTGGCCACCACTCTTCTATTTTGATAACTTTATCCTTTGAATTATCACTTTATTAAAAGAATTAATCCAACAATTATCTCCTAAAAATAATGATAATTAAATCTATTATTTATCTCCTATTTAGCTGAAATTCTAAAGGAAATAAAACTCCTCTTTTAAGAGCCCTCATGTCGTCCACCTCTCTGCTCTTTGTAGCCAAATAAAACTTCTTTTATTTGCTTCCTAAGTGGCTCGATCCTTGGCCCAAATACACTTGCATGTGGTGCCATTTCTAGAGGCCCTAAGTGGCATCTTCAGGCCACTTTTCCAAGCCTGTTTGTGTGTCAAATTTCACATACTTTTTATCTTAAGGCCACCTTGCCTTAATTTCCTCTTTTAAACTTTAAAACTCGACATTTCTAAGTCATTTCTAAGTTTCCAAAATTTTCGTTTGGCTCTTTAAACTTGACATTTCCTACATTTCCTAGTTTCTAAATGTTCACTTTCCTCTTTAAATCATTTCTAAATCATTTTCCTAGTTTCCATAAATGTTCACTTTCCTCTTTGAATCATTTCTAAATCATTTTCCTAGTTTCCATAAATGTTCACTTTCCTCTTTTAACTTAGCATTTCCAAAATGTTCACTTTCCTCTTTTAATTTAACATTTCCAAGTTTCCAAAATGTTCACTTTCCTCTTTTGAAACTTAACATTTCTAAATCATTTCTTACATTTCAGGACATTTCCTACATTTCCTTACATTTCCTACATTTCCTTACATTTCCATACATTTCTTACATTTCCATACATTTCCATACATTTCCTTATATTTCCATACATTTCCATACATTTCCATTTCCACATTTCCTTTCCATACATTTCCATACATTTCCTTACATTTCCAAGGTTCTAAAATGCACACCACATATCACAAGAAACATGCTATTTCATAAAATTAAGCAAAATGCACACAATGGGATTCGAACCTCTTCCTTCAAAGTACTTCACTTGATGCCATAACCCTTGCACCTTAGGTGGCGTCCCTTACCACTTTTCCACATCACTTCTTGTTTTTAACTTAAAAACCAATAATTGTCCAAAGCTTTCCCTTCCATCCTAGGATTTTAAAAACCCTTAATTCACTTCCAAACACTGCCAAAACCTACTACTCATGAATTATGCACAAACACATAACCCCTAATCTAGGATGTTACATTGATCCCGAAAGCTCACCTTTGTCTGTTTACTTTTAGGTAACCCCAAAATTAGGACAAGTTGGTGTGACCGGAGCTCGATCAACATTTTTGATAATTTTGATATTTTAAATTTTGGTTTGTTCTGTTTTTTGATTTTGTTGGACTATTTTGGACATTTTGGGACTGTTTGATTTTGAACTTTTATTTACTGTTTTAAACTGTTTTTGGATTTCAAAGTTAAAATTCACTATCAACAAAATGTTGGATTTTCAAAATATAATACGTGTTTCCAAAATGAATTTAACTAAGGGTTCTGCTACAAATAAGTGTGCTTTGAAAAAATAAATTTTGTCGTTAGGACTAATAAATTAAATATTAAGGATATTTTCACTAAAAATAAACTGGAATCGTTTTTATTAAAACCTGGCGTTATTTTCTCAAGCCTAACTAATTTCTAGATTTTCAGAGAGTATCATGGTAGCTTCTCCAAATCTGACCATAACATCAAGGTCGGGTTTAAGGTTTTAGAACTTCCCTCATATGTAAAAAGAGTTTCTATAATTGTAAATTGTACGATTTGATACGGACTAGAGTAAAAGAAGGTTGGACTAACTAAAGTGGAAAAGAAGCTTAAGAAGTGGCATAAACCCTTAGGATTCCCTACAATTTTCCCATTGGCTTGGGAGGAACCAACTTAGTTTTATGGGCTATAACAATTGCATTTATTTTCTCCTTTATATTTTTCTTGTATATGATACGATTGATTATATGTTAGCATGCATGTTATAGGATATTGATAAGATCAATTAAAGAATAAATGGACAAATTTTTACCATTATTGGTGAGATTAATTTAATTTAGAAACCCCTCAATAAAATATTAAGTTAAGGTTGCCTTCCAATATTTACCCTTGTTAAAGCCTTGACCGATACAATGTGGGTTTTGCTAAAGAGAAGTACATGTATCTATCTTGGTCGAATGCGAAAAATAAGCAAGTGATATTCACTGGTTATGATAATGATTAATAATTTAACTAGGTTACTCTAATAGGATTAGATACCTAGAGGCAAGAGATTTGGATAAATAATAAGATGATTGGAACAAAATAGAGGAGCTACATGTGATGTAATTAGCAAGTGTTGCTTACCTAAATAGCCATAATCTTGAGAGTGAAGCCAAAGTTGAATTAAGAAGAGGTGAAATATGGATCCTTACCCACAAGAAAATTTTAGAGAAAGTCTTTCTAAAATTAAAATATGAGGGCTATTAATTTTGAATAAAATAGTAGGAGCGTCATTTAATAAAATCTTTTTAATGATTATAATAAACTTAATAAATGTACTCATGAAAATATATTATTAATATAGATTAATTATGGTAAAAAAACACAAGTTCTTTATCATTGCGATCAATCATTGAGAAGGACAAGTTAAATGGCTTGAACTTCCTTAACTGGTTCTGTAGCTTGAGGATTGTCCTTAAATAAGAATGGAAATTATATGTCATTGAAGAACTCGTTCCTTATGAATTAGAAGCTAATGCCTCTAGAGTTGACAAGTATTCATATAAGAACCATCTTGATGACATTTTAGACATAGGATGTCTAATTCTTGCCACCATGACTCCTGAGCTTCAAAAGCGACATGAGGATATGGTCGCCTATGATATGATCCAGCACCTCAAGGAATTATATGAGGGGCAAACACATCAAGAAATGTACGAGACCTCTAAAGCTCTATTTTGATACAAAATGGTGGATGGAAATCTTGTGGGAACTTATGTTCTCAAGATGATAGGCTATATTGAAAGCCTTGAAAAACTAGGACTCCCTCTAGGTATGGAGTTGGCCATCAATGTCATCCTACAATCATTGCTGGATAGTTTTAGGCAATTTGTCCTTAATTTCAACAGAAATGAGATTAATAAGACTTTGGCACAGTTGCTCAACATGTTATGAATTACCGAAAGTAACATGAAAAAGGCTGGGTCTAAGCCCATTCTGATGGTCCACAAGGACAAGGGCAAAAGAAAGGCTAAGGCTAAGGAAAAGCCTAAGGACAAAGACAAAGCCAAGCCCAAAAAAGGAAAAGCTACATTGAGACCTAAAGGAGGAATTGTTAAGGAAGGAAAATGCTTCCATTGTGGTAAAACTGGGCACTAGGAGAGGAACTACCCTGCCCGTCTCAAAGAGGTCAAGAAGGCAAAGGATAATGAAGCTTCCGCTTTAGATTTTTCTGTTATTGATATTAATTTATCAACATCTACTTCTTGGGTATGAGATACCAGATGTGGTTATCATATTTGTACCTCTGTATAGGGACTACAAATGAGTAGGAATCTGGTTAGAGGAGATGTGGACCTGTGAGTTGGGAATATAGAAAAAATTGATACATTAGTTATAGGGACACATATTTTATCATTGCCTAGTGGACTTGATTTAATTTTGGAGGATTGTTATCTTGTGCCCAATTTGACTAGAAACATTACTTCAATTTCTTATTTAGACAAAATTGGTTTTGACATAACTATTAAGAATAATTATTGTTCATTTTATCTCAATAATGTTTTTTATGGTTCGACATAATTAGTAAATGGTTTCTACATTTTAGATCAAGATAGACCCATTTATAACATAAATACTAAAAGCTAAAAAATAAATGACTCTAATCAAACTTATCTTTGGCAATGTCATTTGGCCCATAGAAGCGAGAAGTGCATATCAAAGCTCCATAAAGATGAGATTTTTGATTGTTTTGTTTTTGAACAATTGGACATATGTGAGTCTTGCTTATTGGGTAAAATGACAAAAACTCATTTTAATAGTAAAAGTGAACAAGCTAGTGATTTATTGGGCTTAATACATAGTGATGTATGTCAACCAATGAACACACAAGCCAGAGGAGGTTTTCAATACTTCATTACTTTCATTGACGACTTTAATAGATATGGGTATATTTATCTTATGCGCCTGTAAATTTGAAGCCCTTGAAAAGTTCAAGGAATTTAAAATGAAGTACAAAACCAACTAAGTAAAAGTATCAAGGCACTTTGATCAGATCGAGGAGGAGAGTACTTAAGCTTAGAGTTTGATGAGTTTTTGAAAGAATGTGGGATTGTCTCACAACTTACACCTCTTAGTACTCCACAATGGAATGGAGTTTCTGAAAGGAGAAATCAAACACTTTTGGACATGGTTTGATTAAGGATGAGTCATGTCGATCTTCCAACTTCCTTTTGGGAAATGCAATTGAAACAAATACTTTCAAACTAAATCATGTTCCATCTAAATTAGTTAAAAAACCATATGAGATGTGGACTGGGAAGTGTCTTAGTATGTCTTTCATTAAGATTTGGGGTTCTAAAGCTTAAGTTAAACATCAGGCATCTACTGAGCTCGAACCCAAATCTAACAAGTACATCTTTGTGGGATATCCTAAGGAAACTAAAGGATATTATTTCTTCAATCTTATTGAGAACAAAGTGTTTGTTGCTTTTACAAGTGTAACAGATCAAATTTGACCCTAATCCAAACGGTGGTTTCGGGACCACGAATTCGAGCCCAAGAAATATTGAAATATTATATTTAGTGTTTATTATATATGAATTTATGTGTGTGAAAGTTTCAGAGAAAGATTTTATTGTTTAAGTGTTGAATTTGATAAAAAGGACTTAATCGCGTAAAAGGTAAAAGTGGCATACTAAAGTGAAATGTGCTAATTTGAGCATGGCTTTATAATATGAAGTATTAAAAGGGTAAATAACCCTTTTATAAGTTAGTGGCTGGTCATGGACAAGTTTGTCCTTAAGATATAATGTTTGGTTATTTTATTATAAAGGTTAGTTAAGTAATTTAATAATAATTTAATATATGTTAAAGTAAAACAAAACAAAAGACATTTTTTCATTCATCTTTGTTTGGTCGAATGTTTGCATGAGAAGAAGGGTTCAAAGTTCTTGAAAATTCGACACCTTGAAGCTAAAAATTGAAGATCAAGAACAAAGAAAAACGAGCTTGGATCGGGGAAAAATGAAAGTTGTCGACTAGCCGGTTAACGTTGTCCGTCGAAAGTCGAGGTAAGTCCTTAAGCTAGATTATATTAAAGAATGAATTATGAATCTGTTTAATGACAATGTTTGATAAATTTGGGCATGTTTTTATGTGATAGCCGAATGTAAAGGTAGTATATCGAATTGGATATGTTTTGTTAATACCTTGTAAAGGTGTATAGTCGATATGATATGCGGAGTATACAATGATGTAATGATTTTATTTAGAAAATGTGAACAAGTTAGATGAGTTTGAAAAGTGATAGAATTATGAAATTTAAGTGATTAAATTGGATATGGAATTATTGAAATGTGCATTGGAATTTTGAAAATGTTGATATTTCGGGCTATTAGCCTAGCAGGCCTTGTGCCGGTGTTACTTATCAGGCTTTGATGCCTAGCAGGCCTTGTGCCAGTGTTACTTATCAGGCTTTGATGCCTAGCAAGCTTAGTGCCGGTGACATATTCGGCTTCGTGCCTAGCAGGCTTAGTGCCAATGACATATTCGAACTTCGTGCCTAGCGAACTTAGTGCTTGGGTGACATATTCGAACCGTGCCTAGCGAACTTCGAGCCGGTGACATATTCGAGCTTCGTGCCTAGTAGGGTTAATGCTAGTGAATTGATATAAATGGGAAATTTGAGAATCGAATAAGGTAAGTTATATTTAATGTTTGGTGTTAAAAGCTCGGGTAAGAGTTGGCATATTATGTTTATAAGGATTGAAGTGAGTAAAGTTCTTATTGTTTTGAATCAAATTCGATGTGTTGAAATGGTCAATTGCACAAGTACTATATTTTATAATGTTGAATCCTTTTATTAATATGTATATACATTATTTATATGTGAAGTTGATAGTGTATATGTACATGATGACATAGAAACAATTATTAATACAAATGTGACATTAGTATTCGGCTAAGTGTATTATATATATATATATGTATAGAAATATTTATATACAATATTATATGTGCTTAAGACTTACTAAGCCAGTGAGCTTACTTTGTGTGTTTTCGTTGTTTGTTTTATAGATCTTGGTCAAGCTACAGTGCTCGAAGGATCGTTAGTGAAGTCAACCACACTATCATCCCTTTTTGGTACAATCCAGTTAGTTGATTTTGAATTGAAGGCATGTATAAGCTAGATTAATGGTTGAATGATTTCCTAACTTCTATAATTATAGCCATGCGAAAATGGCTAGATTTTTATGCTTGAGTTTTATTGTGGTTAATTATGGTTTAGACTCATTTTGGAAAATATGCTATATGACATGCATGAATGGTGTTTTGATTAGACAATATGATTTGTATTCATTTATGTGATTGAGGATTTATGATTTTAACTTAGACTATATGGTAGATGATTAATGCTTGATGATTTATGACAAATGACATATAAATTGATTAAGTGGTGTTTAGGTATATGTTCATGTAATTGACTAGGTTATTGTGGGATAACTAGTAGGTGGTTTAATGTATGAGTATATTCAGCTATGCTTAATCATATATACATGATCATAGTATGCAAATTAAGCATGTATGGTTTAATATTAATGTTCAAAATAACACAAATGAATTTGGTCTTATATACATAAAGTATGTAATAAGAAAAGATGTATAATTGATTTAGTCTTAAAGAGGAATAAGTGTATATGTCTTGTATACCGTGTATGTGTAAGAAAAATGTTAGTAAACTAGGGATATTATGAACTTATCTATTGGGACCGAAAATGGTGGTTGGTATATTAGTTAAATGGTTGTGAATTAACGGTTAAGTTGATGTTTTGGTTATGCATTTGTAATTTGAGTAGGATAAGTTAGTATGTGATTTGAGCGTACTTTTAATTATGATTGTGCATAGAAATGATTTAAATTGATATGGTCATATACGAATGGTCTTATAATTATGAACGGGGTATGTTTCAACTTAAATTAATGTACCAATTATATTCGCTCATATTGACTAATATCAAGGTTGCATGGGTAAGAAATATTTAAGTTGTGTAATATGGCTCATATAGTTTTGAATGAGCATGGATGAGTAAAAAAGGTACATTGATATTTGATGTAACATATAGATATATGAAATGTATTAATATATGTTTGCATGTGAATATGTATGCATATAAATTTTGAAGTCGTCTAAAATTTGATTATTCGAATGTTATATATGATTGATTGGAGAAGTTTTTAAAACATGTGAATTATGATTGTCTCGAGATGTGTTTTGGTCGGTAATGCCTCAGAACCCAAGTCCGATGACGGATATGGGTCGAGGTGTTACATTTTATTGGTATCAGAGCTATGGTTTAGTCGATTCTAGGACTACCGTAGTACGTAAGAGTCTAGCTATACATGCCTTTGAATTTTATATGTGATAGTGTGGTGACTTCTGACAATTTCAATTGTATTTTATATAGTAAATGGATTCCAATCCGATAGAGTCGTAGGCGATGATGTGGAGAGTGTTGCGCTGGTCTCGCACATGGATCGGCGCCATTAGACTCTCAACCGATTCTGGTAACCACGAGGAGAGGCAAAACAAGCTTTCTACCAAATGATGAATGAATGGTTTGCCCGGTTTGTTCGAGAATAATCCAGCTGTACAACAACCTCCACCCCCAAATAATCCAACTCCAGTACCTTCAACACCCCCGATGATGGATCCGATGAGATCTAGCAGACCTCCCATTGATAAAATCAAGAAATATGGGGCCGAGGAATTCAAGGCCAATGATAATGATGATGCAGAACGAGCCGAGATGTGGCTTGATAACACTATTCGGTGCTTGATGAGTTATCTTGTACTCGGATGAATGCCTAAATTGTGCTATATCTTTATTTCGGGACACCGCCTATCACCGGTGGAACACACTGGTATCCGTAGTTCCGAAAGAAAAAGTAACTTGGGACTTCTTCCAAATTGAGTTCCGTAAGAAATATATCGATCGAGATTCATCGATAAAAAATGAAAGGAATTCCTTGAATTAAAATAGGGCGAATGAGTGTGATGTAATATGAACGAAAATTTGTCAGACTTAGCAGATATGCTAGAGAGTGTGTTTCTACTGAAGCCATTATGTGCAAAAGATTTGAAGACGGTCTGAATGAAGATATAAAGTTGTTGGTCGGCATTCTTGAAATCAAAGAGTTTGTGATACTAGTCGAGCGGGCTTGTAAGGCTGAAGAGCTCAAAAAAGAGAAAAGAAAAGATGAAATAGAAGCAAGAGATACTCGTAAGAGATCAACGAGTAAGACTTACCATTCGGTGCCTAAGAAATTTAGAGATGACCCCAATCGACACAAAGCTACTTCAGATTTACCTAGACGTGATCGACCTCCAGGGAGTTATCGAGCCACTTCAATAGCTAGTGTTGGTAACGTTCCTCAGGACCGGGTTGAGTGTAAACATTGCGGGAAATGGCATTCTGGAAGTTGTAGGGTTCGTGATCGGTCCTGCTTTAAATGTGGATCGTCGGACCATTTCATTCGAGAATGCCCGATGTTAGCCGATCGTATCTGATTCGTAACACTAGACCGAGTAGCACGCCAGCACGGGGTCGACCACCCAAACCTTTCAGTAAAGTAGGTGGTAGTCAGAGAGGGATGAAAGACACTGTAGTTCGATCAGAGGCCCGAGCACCTATCAGAGCTTATGCTATATGAGCCATAGAGGATGCTTCTTCCCCCAATGTTATTACCGGTACTTTCACCCTTTATGATATTACTGTGACTGCACTAATTGATCCTGGTTTGACTCATTCATATGTGTGTGAAACTCTAGTATTCGGTAAGACTCTGCCAGTTGAGTCTACTGAGTTTGTGATTCGTATGTCTAACCCTTTGGGTAGATGTGTACTTGTAAATAAAGTGTGTAGAGGTTGCCCGTTGATGATTCGAGATTATTGTTTCCCAGTCGATTTAATGTTGTTGCCCTTCGATGAGTTCGATATAATTTTGGGAATGGACTGGTTAACTTCACATGATGCAGTGGTGAATTGCAAAAAAACTTATTGATTTGAGATGTCGAAACGGTGAGATCATTAGAATTAAATCCAGTGAGTTAAGCGGGTTTCCTACAATAATATCCTCGATCTCGGCCGGAAAGTATGTGAGAAAAGGGTGCGAAGCTTATTTGGCTTATGTCTTTGGATAATAAAGTGTCCGAAAAGCATATTGAATCAGAACGGTTATGTGAATACCCGGATGTGTTTCTGAAGAACTACCGGTTTACCACCAAGACGAGAGATTGAGTTCAAGATTGAATTAGCACCGAGAACGACTCGATCTTGATAGCTCCGTGTCGGATGGCACCTAGTGAGTTAAAAGAGTTGAAAGCACAATTGCAAGAGTTAACAGATAGGGTTTTGCTCGACCGAGTTTCTCTCCTTGGGGTGCACCAATTTTTTGTGAAAAAGAAAGATGGAACGATGCGAATGTGTATTGATTATCAAGAATCTAAATAAGGTAACTATAAAGAATAAGTAATCGTTACCTTGGATTGATGATTTGTTTGATTAGTTGAAAGGGGCTTCAGTATTTTCGAAGATAGATTTGAGATCGGGTTATTATCGATTCATGAGTCGAGATACGATGTGCCAAAGACGCATTCGGACGAGGTACGAACATTTTGAGTTCTTGGTTATGCCTTTTGGGCTTACTAATGCACCTGCTGTTTTTATATATTTGATGAATCGGGTTTTTAGACAGTTTTTGAATCGATTTGTAGTAGTGTTTATCGATGATATATTAATCTACTCCAAAGATGAAATCGAGCATGCTGAGCATTTGAAATTAGTGCTACAAACTTTGCGAAATCAGCAGTTGTATGCGAAGTTTAGTAAGTGTGAGTTCTGGATGAAAGAGGTCAGCTTTTTGGGACATGTTGTTTCAGCATCAGGCATTCGAGTTGATCTGAACAAAATCTCGGCTATACTTGATTGGAAGCCACCGAAAAATGTTTTCTAGATTCGAAGTTTCTGGGACTTGCAGGCTACTATAGACGGTTTGTGAAAGGTTTTTCTGTAATAGCTACACCTTTGACAAAGCTACTACAGAAAGATGTCAAGTTTGAGTGGTCGGAAAATTGTCAGAAAAGTTTCGATCAGTTGAAAGCCCTTTTGACTAAGCTCGTGTTAGCTCACTGAATCGGGTAAAGAATTTGTTGTGTATTCGATGCTTCCTTAAATTGTTTGGGCTGCATTTTGATGCGAGAAGGCAAAGTTGTAGCCTACGCTTCAAGACAATTGAAGCCACATGAAAGAAACTACCGACGCATGATTTAGAACTTGCGACTATTGTGTTTGCAATCGAAAATTTGGCGTCATTATTTATACGATGAGAAATGTCATGTTTGCTCGGATCACAAAAGTCTTAAATATTTGATGACTCAGAAAGAGTTGAACTTGAGACAACGCAGATGGTTAGAATTGTTGAAAGACTATGAGTTAGTGATTGACTACCATCCGGGGAAAGCTAACGTTGTTGCAGATGCATTAAGTCAAAATCATTGCTTGCTCTTCGTGCATTGAACACACAGATGGTTATGTCAGATGATAGTTCGATCATAGCCGAGTTAAAAGCAAGACCGATGTTTATTCAGCAAATTTGTGATGCACAGAAAGTTGACAAAGATTTGATTACTAGTCGAATTCAGTGTGAAAAAGGTGCAGAATCAAATTTTCAGATTGATGCAAATGACTGTTTGAATTTTAAAAGCCGAATGTGTGTTCCGAAGAACTCAGATTTGATACAGATAATTCTGAGTGAGGCCCATAGTGGTCGATTATCAATACATCCGGGTAGCACAAAAATGTATAATGATTTGAAATAGTTCTATTAGTGGTCAGGCATGAAACGGGATATATCTGAATTTATTTCAAAATGCTTAGTTTGTCAGCAAGTAAAAGCTGAACATCAAGTGCCATCCGAACTACTTGACCAATCATGATACCGAATGGAAATGGGATAGAATTACAATGGATTTTGTATCCGGTCTTCCTATGACACCGAGTAAGAAAGATGTCGTCTGGTTATAGTTGATAGATCGACTAAATCACTCATTTTGTGCCGGTTAAGATAGACTTTTCACTCGATAAACTTGTGAATTGTATGTATCACAGTTGTGAGATTGCATGGTGTACCGAGTTCCATCGTTTGAGACAGAGACCCAAGATTTACATCGCGATTTTGGAAGAAGTTGCAAGATGCCTTAGGTACTAAACTTCATTTTAGTACGACCTTTCATCCACGTATGAGATTTGGCGATCGAGCAAACTATTCGAGATACTTGAGGACAAGTTGATATGTTGCGTTCTTGAGTTTGAAGGTACGTGGGAACGATACCTACCTTTGATTGAATTTGCTTATAATAATAGCTTCCAATATAGTATCAAAATGGCGCCTTATGAAGCCTTGTATGGGCGAAAGTGCCGAACTCCATTATACTGGACTGAGCTCAGCGAGAATAAGATACACGGGGTTGATTTGATTAAAGAAAGCAATGTAAGGTAGCTATTATTAGAGGCAATTTGAAAGCTACTTCGGATCGTCAAAAGTCCTATGCTAATTTGAAACGTAAAGACATTGAGTTTTAGGTCGAGATCGAGTATTTTTAAAGGTTTCTCCGTGGAAGAAAGTACTCCGTTTTGGCCGGAAGGCAAGTTGAGCCGAGATTCATCGGACCGTATGAAATCATTGAGCGTTTGGGCTGTTGCTTATAGGTTGAAGCTACCCTCCGAATTAGAAAAGATACACGATGTATTTCACGTTTCTATGCTCGTGAGATGATCGGATCCATCACATGTGATTGCTCAAATCGAGATTGAAATCCAACCTGATATGACGTATGAAGAAAAACCGATCCGTATTTTAGCTCGGGAAATGAAAGAGTTAAGAAACAAAAGGATTTCCTTAGTGAAAGTATTATGGAATCAGCACGGAGTTGAAGAGGCTACGTGGGAGCCTAAGGACTCAATGAGGCAACAATATCCGACGTTATTTAACGGTAAGATTTTCGGGGACGAAAATCCTTAAGGGGGAGAGTTGTAACAGACCGAATTTGACCCTAATCGGAACGGTGGTTTTGGGACCATGAATCTGAGCCCGAGAAATATTTAAATATTATATTTAGTGTTTATTATATATGAATTTATGTGTGTGAAAGTTTCGTAGAAAGATTTTATTGTTTAAGTGTTGAATTTGATAAAAAGGACTTAATCGCGTAAAAGGTAAAAGTGGCATACTAAAGTGAAATGTGCTAATTTGAGCATGGCTTTATAATATGAAGAATTAAAAGGGTAAATAACCCTTTTTATGAGTTAGTGGCTGGTTATGGACAAGTTTGTCCTTAAGATATAATGTTTGGTTATTTTATTATAAAGGTTTGTTAAGTAATTTAATAATAATTTAATATATGTTAAAGTAAAACAAAACAAAAGACATTTTTTCATTCATCTTTGTTTGGCCGAATGTTTGCTTGAGAAGAAGGGTTCAAAGTTCTTGAAAATTCGGCACCTTGAAGCTAAAAATTGAAGATCAAGAACAAAGAAAAACGAGCTTGGATCGGGGAAAAATGAAAGTTGTCGACTAGCTTGTTAATTGTCGTCAAATCAAAAGTCGAGGTAAGTCCTTAAGCTAGATTATATTAAAGAATGAATTATGAATGTGTTTAATGACAATGTTTGATAAATTTGGGCATGTTTTTATGTGATAGCCGAAAGTAAAGGTAGTATATCGAATTGGATATGTTTTGTTAATACCTTGTAAAGGTGTATAATCGATATGATATGCGAGTATACAATGATGTAATGATTTTATTTAGAAAATGTGAACAAGTTAGATGAGTTTGAAAAGTGATGTAATTATGAAATTTAAGTGATTAAATTGGATATGGTATTATTGAAATGTGCATTGGAATGTTGAAAATGTTGATATTTCGGGCTATTAGCCTAGCAGGCCTTGTGCCGGTGTTACTTATCAGGCTTTGATGCCTAGCAGGCTTAGTGTCGGTGACATATTCGAGCTTCGTACCTAGCAGGCTTAGTGCCGGTGACATATTCGGGCTTCATGCCTAGCAGGCTTAGTGCCGGTGACATATTTGGGCTTCGTGCCTAGCAGGCTTAGTGCCGGTGACATATTCGGGCTTCGTGCCTAGCAGGCTTCGAGCCGGTGACATATTCGAGCTTCGTGCCTAGTAGGGTTAATGCCAGTGAATTGATATAAATGGGAAATTTGAGAATCGAATAAGGTAAGTTATATTTAATGTTTGGTGTTAAAAGCTCGGGTAAGAGTTGGCATATTATGTTTATAAGGATTGAAGTGAGTAAAGTTCTTATTGTTTTGAATCAAATTCGATGTGTTGAAATGGTCAATTGCACAAGTACTATATTTTATAATGTTGAATCCTTTTATTAATATGTATATACATTATTTATATGTGAAGTTGATAGTGTATATGTACATGATGACATAGAAACAATTATTAATACAAATGTGACATTAGTATTTGGCTAAGTGTATTATATATATATGTATAGAAATATTTATATACAATATTATATGTGCTTAAGACTTAGTAAGCTAGTGAGCTTACTTTGTGTGTTTTCATTGTTTGTTTTATAGATCTTGGTCAAGCTACTGTGCTCGAAGGATCGTTAGTGAAGTCAACCACACTATCATCCCTTTTGGTACAATCCAGTTAGTTGATTTTGAATTGAAGGCATGTATAAGCTAGATTAATGGTTGAATGATTTCCTAACTTCTATAATTATAGCCATGCGAAAATGGCTAGATTTTTATGCTTGAGTTTTATTGTGGTTAATTATGGTTTAGACTCATTTTGGTAAATATGCTATATGGCGTGCATGAATGGTGTTTTGATTAGACAATATGATTTGTATTCGTTTATTTGATTGAGGATTTATGATTTTAACTTAGACTATATGGTAGATGATTAATGCTTGATGATTTATGACAAATGACATATAAATTGATTAAGTGGTGTTTAGGTATATGTTCATGTAATTGACTAGGTTATTGTGGGATAGCTAGTAGGTGGTTTAATGTATGAGTATATTTAGCTATGCTTAATCATATATACATGATCATAGTATGCGAATTAAGCATGTATGGTTTAATATAAATGTTCGAAAATAACACAAATGAATTTGGTCTTATATACATAAAATATGTAATAAGAAAAGATGTATAATTGATTTAGTCTTAAAGTCACTGTATGTGTGTTATATAGGAATAAGTGTATATGTCTTGTATACCGTATGTGTAAGAAAATGTTAGTAAACTAGGGATATTATGAACTTATCTATTGGGACCGAAAATGGTGGTTGGTATATTAGTCAAATGGTTGTGAATTAACGGTTAAGTTGATGTTTTGGTTATGCATTTGTAATTTGAGTAGGATAAGTTAGTATGTGATTTGAGCGTACTTTTAATTATGATTGTGCATCGAAATGATTTAAATTGATATGGTCATATACGAATGGTCTTATAATTATGAGCGGGTATGTTTCAACTTAAATTAATGTACCAATTATATTCGCTCATATTGACTAATATCAAGGTTGCATGAGTAAGAAATATTTAAGTTGTGTAATATGGCTCATATAGTTTTGAATGAGCATGGACCGAGTAAAAAAGGTACATTGATATTTGATGAACATATAGATATATGAAATGTATTAATATATGTTTTCATGTGAATATGTATGCGCATATAAATTTTGAAGTCATCTGAAAATTTGATTATTCGAATGTTATATATGATTGACTGGTGAAGTTTTTAAAACATGTGAATTATGATTGTCTGAGATGTGTTTTGGTCGGTAATGCCTCGTAACCCAAGTCCGGCGACGGATATGGGTCAGGGGTGTTACAACAAGAGTCTTCATTGAAAGAGAGTTTGTCTCTAGAAAAGGAAGTGGTAAAAGAATAGAACTTAGAGAAATTCAAGAACAACAATAGATTACTGAACCAAACATTTAATAACAATAGGTTCCAAAAGTTGTTGTGGAACAATTAACTATTTTGGTAACACAACTACCGCAAAGATCTTTAAGAGAATGCAATGTACCTGAGAGATATGGATTTCTCATGTTGTTATGTTTAAATCCATTTGGATCTTACTTGAAATAGCTACATTTCATGATTATGAAATCTGGCAGATGAACGTCAAAACAACTTTCCTTAATGGGAAACTGGAAAAGGATGTGTACATGACACAACTTGAAGGTTTTGTTGATCCAAAAGATGTTGGTAAGATATGCAAGCTGCAAAGATCCATTTATGGATTAAAGCAAGCTTTTCAAAGTTGGAATATTTGTTTTAATGATGCAATCAAAGAGTTTGGTTTTATCAAAAATGAAGATGAGCCTTATGTTTACAAGAAAATTAGTGGGGCACTATTGTATTCTTAGTACTGTATGTAGATGACATACTTATCATAAGAAATGACATACCTAACCTATAGTCTGTGAAGACTTGGTTAGGAAGTTATTTTTTTATGAAGGATGTAGTGAGGCTACATACATATTAAGAGTCAAAATCTATAGAGATGAATCATATGCTTTAAGCATGACACTTTGGTGCCAAGTAGATCCTGGTGAAAGTCATTTGGTCACAGTTAAAAATATCTTTAAGTGCTTGAGAAGGACTAATGATACATTCTTTATATATGGAGGCGAGGAAGAGATGAGTGTAAAAGGTTACACTGGTTCTTGTTTCCAAACTGACAAGGATGGTTCACGATCGCAATTATATTTTGTGTTTTACCTTAATGGTGGCGCCTTGAGCTAGAAAAGTTCAAAATAAGATACAATAGCTGATTCTACAACTAAGGTCGAGTATATTGCAACTAGTGAGGTTGCAAAAGAATTTATTTGGATCAAGAAGTTCATATTTGAACTAGTGGTTGTGCCAAAAACGGAGCCATTACACAAGAAAAAGAACTCAAATCTCACCAGTGGTCAAAACATATACTTAGGCGCTTCCATCTTATTTGAGAAATTATTGATTAAGGAGATGTGCAAATATGCAGAGTACCAACAAATGACAACATCGCTGATCCATTAACAAAGCCTCTGATACAGTAGAAGTATGATCGTCACACTATGTCACTCGGTATTAGATATATGATTGATTGGTCTTAGTGCTAGTGGGAGATTGTTAAAGTATGCCTAAAGACCAATCATGATAATCACATACTCGTTTTATCTTGTTTATTAGTATAAGCCATTGCCATTATTATTTCAATTTATTTTTCTGTGTATATAAATAAATTGAATTGTAATAAAGTCCTAAGAAAATATGATTATTTTTAAAAAGGTCATTAGCCAAGTATTATTGTGGGCTTGAACAACAATAATGCATTGGGACTAATGTGTAGTTGATTGATGACAAAGAATTTCCATTGACATAAAGATGTCAAAATCAATACATGAGCATGTGATAAAGAACAACATATGAGCATGTGTTAGAGAACAACATATTGGACTAACTACTATGAGTATGTTTCTTGGATTATTATGTAATAGTCACAATATTACTCATAGTTATAACTATGTATATGATCCTCAGACTTAAGATCATCAATTCCCCAACATTGTGAGTCGTATATTTTGATACAGTCAAAACTTCTACCATAACAGGTTGTACTATAAACACTGATGTTGGATATACCATAATCCATGTAGTGGGATATGGTTCATCAAGAAAGGATTTGTCCCTCCTACATAATGGGAGCAATATCTTTGGCCTCTTGATGGAGTGACACTAAAAATTGATGGTTATGCTCGAATAAGTTGATATGAGAGATCACACTTATTTGTTTATTGTAATCTGTTTAGAAAATCAAGAAATATGAGATTGGACTACACAAGTGTGACTATTCCATGACTTGTGTCCAATCTAGATATTAAGGATGAAAGGATATAATACATTAAAAGATTATCATAGAAAGGTTTTGTCGAATCACGACTTCTTCTAACTTGGGTGGCAATGATGCATTGCTTGATGCCACTCATTGTTTGTAATATTAGAAACGTTCTAGTATTACTACCAACGTTATAAGAGTCTGCAAGGTCACATCCTATAGTTGAAATGAACATAATCCAAATACATTTGGTATTGTATTTAGTTGTCACATGAATTAAATTAATTGTTGAATTAATTTAATTTGATAGTTAAACATTATATACATTGTATGTACAAATTTTTTGTACAGAAATAGAGAACATAGATATAATTAATATAAAAATTTGATTCATACAAAATATTAATTGTATATAATTTATCAAATTTATTCATATAAATAGTTATAGTAATTAATTTCGGTCAAAATATAAATGTAACACCCTAAATTTTGGGCCTAGTAGAATTGGGCCTATTGGGCCTTGGGCATGGGAGCATTTAAAATTTTTGAGAAGAAGAAAATGGCACAAATGCATGTTAGATCTATTGGGTGAGTGATTTTGGAAGGTTTTGGGGATTCTATGAAGTCTTGGATTCAAGCCATATCATATGGAAAATTTTTCTTTTTAGCATTAGGGGAACCCTGACTCCTGGTATTAAGCCATTTAAGTAATTATGATTAAAAAGAGAATCAAAGAGAGCCTGTGGTGGAGTGGTCGTGGAGTCAAAGGTGTGGCAAGGAGAACAGAGGTTCAAGTCTCACAGCATGCAAAAGGGATTATTTATTTTACTCATGTGTGGGCAAGAGTTTGTGTTAGAGAGTTTGAATTGGTCAAGTGAGTGATTTAAGGAGTAGATTGTGGAGAGATAAGGGGGAGAAAATCGTGGACTTTGGGTGGGAAGAGTTATGTCTTATAGGGACTTTGGGCACTCAAAAATTCGGAATTTTAGTGTGGTGGAGGAGTGAGTGTCGATTCTTTCTCTCCATCTAGGGTTTTTAGCACTTTTTGGAGTTGGTTTTGCTAAGGGACTCTGGGGTTCTCTTGTTTCCTATTTTGATTGCTTATTTCGAGTCTATTTTTCCCTTTTATCTTTCTTCCTTAGTCGAGTATCTTTTTCTCCCAAGTCTGTCGGTCTTAGCATTTTCCTCTACTTGCATCTTGATTCTTCTTTTAGCCGAATGCACTTTCTTCCCTCCTTCGAATCTTTTTGTTAGTGGATTTCCTTTCTCTCCATCTTGCTATTAGGACAAAATACTTCATCTTCTTCTCTCTATTCGCCCTCAAACCGTTTCGCCTATCATCTCTTCTTTTTGATAACCAGGCCGAATTCCTCACCTCTCTCAAACTTTGTTCGGGTGGAGTAATTGTTTCTGGAAAATCGATAAGTAGTTTTTTCAACTTCTGTTTGTTCTTTTTATTCTTTAAAGAGTATTACGTCTCCTCTCTTCTACGCTCTTCTAAGCCAATTCCTTTCTTCCTTTTATGGCCGAATCCTCCATTCTCTTTGTATGGTATGTTGATTCGTTTGATTCCTAGATTTTCTCGTGGAATGAAGGAGTCGCGAGTGTTCTGAGATAGACAAAGCTTTTATCTCATCACTCGATCAAGATACCCTTCAAGGGGTTTGTTATCAATCTCCATCAACAGTTTAAGCGAGCTAAACCACACTCATTCAGTTAAGGCAGGTATCGACATTATTCGGTTTAAGTATTAGAAGAGGGTGTTTGACTTTGTCATTAAGTAACTAATAGAATATTGTCGTTGATTTTAGGTTCGGTGCTCGTGGGTTATTCACTCGATTTTGGAAAAAGGTGTGTAGCAATACCCTATGACCGATAATCGGTAAAAGAGTCGAAAAGCGTGTGTAGGTACACACACCACTTCAAGTAGATCGGCAAATGCCGAAAAGCTAAAATATCGACGAATGATGCCACACGAGCATGCGATCACACGTATGGTGGAACGAGCCCATGAATATGGGCATAAGATGGTTGAGGCCACCATGAGAGTTCTTATGGGCTTAGGCCATTTTTGGGGCCAAATAAACGGAATAGGTCGAGTGGGCCCAATGGGCCCGTAAGCCCTATGCGAGTAAATTTTGTGGATGAATAGAAAATAATGAGCCGACCATGACGATCATATGGCCAAAGGCAGTTTTGGGCTAAATGGGCTACACGAGCGTGTGGGCCTATTTGGGCCAAATAATAGGCCTTGGGCCCAATTACACCGTCATGGCCATATATGTTATCTTTTTCACTCGAGGAGACTGTAGACCTTCCGAAAGGTTGCAAATTGACTGGAATACCCCTGTAGGGTAAATTGACCCAAATACCCCCATAAGGTAAAATGAACATAATACCCTATAGGGTAAAATGACCGTAATGCCCTTGTAGGGTAAAATGATCGCAATACCCTTGTAGGGTAAAATGACTGTAATACCCCTTGTAGGTAAAATGACGGTAATACCCCTATAGGGTAAAATGACCACAATGCCCCTGTAGGGTGAAATGACCGTTATGCCCCTAAAGGGAAAATAACTAAAATGCCCCTACATGTTATATGCTTGTTATTGTATGCCATTTATGGTATGTCTGCATCCATGTGATATTATGCTGCATGGGGATGGGATTATTGATTTGGAGAAAGTGTATAATTTGTTAGGGTCTCATGGTTGCTTGATGACTATGGATCCACCGATGGCTTTAAGCCGATTATGTGATTGGCAGCTTCACTGCCATATTGGTTAGTGCCACAACCAGTACTACATAAGGAGTGTAGGGATGGGTGGGTCTATTAAATCCCCACATGAGTGCAGGGTTGGACAAAAGATGGAGTGTAGGGTTGGTTTGGGCATTTATACATTGCATATACTGATTTTGACATTTGATATGGGCTAAGGCCCAACTGAGGCTTTATGGGCTAAGGCCCAATTGCCACCGTTATTGTGTTGGGCTTAGGCCCATATTAATTATTGTAATGGGCTTCAGCCCAGATTGATGTGATGGATGCTTTGTGATCGATAAGGGTTGTACACACTGAGTTTTCGTAAACTCACCCCTTTTTTAATTTTTCAGGTATCCTCAGTAGGCGGTTCGACGGACTGGAGTACTAGGAGGTGGCCACACTACGAACAGCTTTAAATTTTTGTATTCTATTTTTCATTACTTAAACCGCTTTCTTATTGGATTGTAATAAGGCCTCTTTTAATTTCTGATTTTTAATTTGGGATTTTTAGTTTACTACTATTTATATTTGCTAGTAGTAGAATGCGGTTTTCCCAAAACGATTACTATTTTCAAAACACTATGTTTCCGCAATGTAATTTTTTAAACATCACGTTTTTGTAAATCATTTGTTTTAAATTAAGATTCCATAACAATAAGGTTTTGAAGGTAATAAATTTTTAATAAACCTCGAAAAAACATAATAATAAACCAACGTAACTGAGTTTTTACTTAAGCTTTTAATTAAGAAGGGTTTTCTTATTTAACAATAAGGTTTTTAAGGTAATAAATTTTTAATAAACCGCGAAAAAACATAATAATAAACCAACGTAACTGGGTTCTTGCTCAAGCTTTTAATTAAGAAGGGTTTTCAATGAAAATATGGTTTTTGAAAAACACTTCAATGTGGCACGTCAGATTCGGGCCTAACTTCTGGGTCGAGTTTAGGGTGTTACATTTAGTGGTATCAGAGCCAAGTTGTAAAACTCGGGCTGTGAAATGGGCTTTAGATGTTATTTTAAAGATGTTTAGAAATGATTTTAAATTAGTTTTGAAAGGTTTTTGAGTGGCACACCAAGTCCCCGACGTCGGACCAAGTAAGTTCTCCTGATACTAAAATCTATTTTAAACTATTATATTGTAAACAGTTACTGGGCTTATTTTAGATGATAGACTATACTGAGACTCTTTAGTTAGATTAAACCGAGAAAATGTAGGAAACTAAAACTGTAGTGAGCTTACGATTGCAAAAAACAACTCTTAACTACTACTTCTATAAAACATTTGTTTAATTACTGAAACTATGAGCTAAATTCATAAAATTTCTAATTCAGATAAAATGCGAAGCGATAATAAACACTAGAAGAGGTGCAAGGGGCGCGATAGAGGTCGTGGAAGTGCTAGGGTTGGATCTTCGGCATCAGGCCACATGCCCAACGTTGAGGCGAAAGAGGCTCCGACTTCACCGGTAGCTGAGACAGAGTGTTTGATCGAGCAACTGAGGATGACATATTATCCCAAGCAATGTTGAGGATTCTAGAAAGAGTTGCTGGGTCTGTTGGGCCTAATACCGTTATTGTAGGTCATGGTCGGGTCGATTCTGAAATGACTCGGTCAAATGGGCGAGATCTTGAGGGAGTTTTGGGGTGGCCCCAAGTGTGGCAGAGTACTGGTTGGAGGCCACCGAAAGAATTATGGATGACCTCAACTGCACATCGGAACAAAAGTTGAAGGGTGCCTTGTCCTTGCTAGGAATAAAGCCTACCAGTGGTGGCTTACAGTAAAAGAGGGTACCCCGTCTAATCGATTGACCTGGGAATTATTCAAGTCCACGTTTCAAGGAAAGTATGTGGGTGTTAGCTATATCGACTCACGTAGGAAAGAATTTTTGAATCTGGTTCAAGGTGACAAATCTGTGGCTGAGTACAAGGCATAATTTTTGTGACTTATCCGGTATGCTAAGGGAATAGTAGCAACAGATTATGAATGTTGTGTTCGGTTCAGAGATGGCCTCAGAGACAGTTTTTGGGTACTCATTGCTCACCAAAGGAGCGAGATTTTTGCAGCATTGGTGGAGAAAGCAAAGATCGTTAAATATATGAAGCGCCCGAGTGCCTAAATCGAGAAAGAGAAATGGGGAGAAACAAGAGGGATTCTGAGCACTCCAATTCTGATCAGAGACCTAAGAGAAGGGCCAGAGTGGATGGGCCAGTCAGAGTTGGGCCCCTGTTGCTACTATTGGGTTACCACCTTGTGCTATTTGTGGGAAAGGTCATGTGGGCGAGTGCTGGAGGAGGACGGAGCTTGTTTGAGTTGTGGTTCCATGGAACACCGTCTTAGAGAGTGTCCCAGAGGACTAAATCAGATACAAGTTTTTGGTAGGGGTGATGTACAGCCATCTAGGGGTGGACAGCAGCCGCCTAGAAGCCGTGGACAAGCCAATGGTGGAAATGGTTTGGGTCGTGGAACTTCAGGTAGAGGTGCTGGTCATGCAGAGGTGAGGCAGCTAGCTTTGGTTTATACAGCACGTCGTCGAGAAGACGGAGATGCTCTAGATGTGAATACTGGTACGCACTTTACCCATAATGTACTATTTACCTAATTTTCAATTAGGATTAGAGTGCGCAGCAAAAGCGTAATGGTGTAACCTGTGCTGTACGGCTATTAGATAGTTGGAAATTTCCAGGACAAAATTTCTTTAAGGGGGTAGAATTGTAACACCCTGAATTTTGGGCCTAGTAAAATTGGGCCTATTGGGCCTTGGGCATGGGAGCGTTTAAAATTTTTGAGAACAAGAAAATGGAACAAATGCACGTTAGGTCTATTGGGTGAGTGATTTTGAAAGGTTTTGGGGCTTCTATGAAGTCTTGGGTTCAAGCCATATCATATGGAAAATTTTTATTTTTAGCATTAGGGGAACCCTGACTCCTGGTATTAAGCCATTTAAGTAATTGTGATTAAAAAGAGACACAAAGAGAGCATGTGGTGGAGTGGTTATGGCGTCACAGGTATGGCAAGAAGAATAGAGGTTCAAGTCTCATAGCATGTAAGAGGGATTATTTATTTTACTCATGTGTGGGAAAGAGTTTGTGTTGGATTTGAACTCTATTTTGGAGAGTTTGAATTGGTCAAGTGAGTGATTTCAGAGTATATTGTGGAGAGATAAGGGGGAGAAAATCGTGGACTTTGGGTGGGATGAGTTGTGCCATATAGGGACTTTGGGCACTTAGAAATTCAGAATTTTAGTGTGGTGGGGGAGTGAGTGTCGATTCTTTCTCTTTATCTCAGGTTTTTAGCACTTTTTGGATCCGCTTTTGTAACATCCTAAATTTTTGGGCCTATGCATTTAATGAGTGAATATGTGGAATGAGTTAATTTAAGTGTTAGGGGCCCAAATTGGGCTCAGGCTTAGGCAGAGGCCTTGATTAAAATTATCTGTTTGGGCATTATAGGGTTTTAAAGGTAGTATCTATGTTTAAAATACCAAAGTGGGCTTGTGGCCCAATCTTAGGAGGTGACACCAAATTTAAGTTTCATGGAGCCCAATTCTTTTAATTTAAGTTAGCTAAATTTTGGGCATTAGGATTAGGTGGAGTGGATGGAAACAAGGCTAAAATTTAGGGGTTTTAATGTTTAAAATATGTGGATAATAAGCAGATAAAGGCTATTATTTAGGAATTTATTTTATGTGGGTAATAAGCAGATAAAGGCTAAGATCTAGGGATTTTATGATTAAAATATGTGGATAATATCTTGATAAAGGAGGAGGAGTTAGAGATAATTAAGTCTCTTTTAAATGAGCTAGTAGATTAAGATAAAGGAGAAAAGTTAGGAATTTATCTACAAAGAGAGTGATGGCCAAGAATCCATCACTGAGAGGAGTAAAGAAACCAGAAACCAGCTACTACATGGCAAAGGGTTACCGAATTTCCTATAAATAGGGGCTAGCTCCTTGTTTCGACATTAAATCCTCTCCCTTTGTGCCAAAATTCCTTAGCTTCTTTTCTCCAAATTTCTTTCTCCAATTTCTCTAAAAGCCGAAAACTCCATTATTCTCTTCTTTCTTCTAAAAGCCAAAAACTCCATTATTCTTTTGTTTCTCCTAAAAGCTGAAAACTCCATTATTCTCTTCCTTCTGTAAAAAGTCGAAACCTCTATGGTTTTTATTTTATTCATCCTATTTGAGAAATTGTTCTATACTTCCGGCATTTAAATCCTCCATTGACATTGTCAATTCTCTCTCTAGTACTAGCCAATCTCCTAAGTTAATGTAAGAGTAGATTTTTATTAGTTCTCATAATCTATTCTCGATTTTGAAAAGGCAAAAGCCAAAGCTAATAGTTTAATGGTTTATGATGGGTGGCAAGTCGGGATTTGAAGGAAGCCTAGTCGACTAGATCTAAAAGCCGAAATTCATAAGTCTTCAATTTCGGGATTTTTAAGGTAAGAAGATTTTCCTAGATTTCTATTAGATTTCATCATTATATACAAGATTTTAACTTTATAAGGAGGATTAACAATTAAATATTATTATAGTAACTCTGATAAGGATTTATGATGGAATTAAATATGGATCAGGCAAAAGAAAGAATCCCTAAGTTTAAGAAACGAAGCGATTCGCTATTCGAGATTAGCCAATTGGTTGTGGACCGCTTCGAACAACACCTTAGGCGGATAGTAGTTGTGTCGACTAAGGATAGCATCGATATAGAAAGCCTCGTTTTATCGGTAACGTGTGTATAGATTCTTGACACATAAGCTTTGTTATATTATATGTATGTTATGGGCTAAAAGCCTAAAAGGTGTGTAGATCTCTATCACACTATTTAATCTAAATTATATGTATGTTATGGGCTAAAAGCCGTAAAATGAGGTCAGTATGAATGATCGTATTACCCGAAAGGGTAGGCAAGGGATGCAGTACGTAATTATAGAAACTTCTATGTGTATCAAGTATGTAAAATATGTGATCTGCTTAGATAGTTTAATGTTCGATTCTTGCATGTATGCATGGGATGGGATTGATTGATTTACTGGAAGGGGAGCGGTCGAGAGGCGATCGGTGGCTTTGCCACATAGGTCACATAGTGATCGATCTTTATGATAAAAGACACAATTGTCGATATATTATTAAGGTCGATGATGATCGGTGGCTTCGCCACATAGGTCATATAGTGATCGGTCTTTATGATAGGTAGCACAGCTGTCCATATGGTGTGTAGCGGATGGAGGGTTGATTGTAGAAATCCCCACGGTGTGATGGTTGGTACGGGGGTGTGTAGAGGATGGACTCATAGGTTTGGGATGGGCCATGTTGCATATTTTGTTACCCTTGTATACGGGCCAAGGCTCATAATGTGTTTGTGGGCCTCAAGCCTTTTATGTGTTCTCGAGATTTGCACATGAGTCTTGGTGACTCAACCTTTATTTTTCCCAACATTTTAGGTGAGCGAGAGATCGTGAACATGGGAGCCGAGGCGGACTTGAGGGCCATCAAGTTTTATTTCTACAAATTATTTGGGATTTCTTTAAGTTTATTTTATTTTTATTTGGGATTTTTAAGGCCCTAGTTTTTATTCAACTAAGAAGTTTTCAATGTTATGCAACTTATAAATTTTATGTCAATGTTTATTTATACTTAATAATACTAATATAAGATTTTATTTTTAAAATGTCACTTATTTACTCTAATAATGTCTAATTAACTTACGACTTCCAAAACCAACAAGGCAAAAGTTTTCAATGTACAAGCCGTGACATGCCAGATCCAGTCGGAAAGCATGGGCCGGGTTTGGGGTGTTACAGGTTTTGCTAAAGGACTCTAGGGTTCTCTTGTTTCCTATTTTAATTGCTTATTTCGATTCTATTTTCCCCTTTTCATCTTGCTTCCTTAGTCGAATATCTTTTTTTCTCATGTCTGTCGGTCTTAACATTTTCCTCTCCTTGCATCTTGATTCTTCTTTTAGCCGAATGTACTTTTTTCCCTCCTTCGATTCTTTTTGTTAACGGATTTCCTTTCTCTCCATCTTGCTATTAGGACAGAATACAACATCTTCTTCTCTCTGTTCGCCCTCAAACTGCTTCGCCTATCATCTCTTCTTTTTGATAACTAGGTCAATTCCTCACCTTTCACAAACTTTGTTCGGTGGAGCAATTGTTTTTGGCAAATTGGTGAGTAGTTTGTTCAACTTCTATTTGTTCTTTTTGTCCTTTAAAGATTCTTACGTCTCCTCTCTTCTGCGCTCTTCTAAGCCAATTCCTTCCTTCCTTTTATGGACTAATCCTCTCTTCTCTTTGTATGGTATGTTGATTCGTTTGATTCCTAGGTTTTCTCGTAGAATTAAAGAGTTACGAGTGTTCTGAGATAGACGAAGCTTTTCTCTCATCACTCGATCAGGATACCCTTCAAAGGTTTGTTATCAATCTTCGTCAACAATTTAAGCGGGCTAAATCGCGTTCATTCAATCAAGGCAGGTATCGACATTGTTTGGTTTAAGTATTAGAAGAGGGTGTTTGACTCTGTCATTAAGTGACTAATAGAATATCGTCATTGATTGTAGGTTCGGTGCTCATGGGTTATTCACTTGATTTTGGTAAACAGGTGTTTAGCAATACCCTGTGACTGATAATCGACAAAAGAGCCAAAAAGCGTATGTACACACACACGTCACTCCAAGTAGATCGGAAAATGCCTAAAGGTCAAAATACCGATGAATGATGCCACATGAGCGTGCGATCGTACGTGTGGTGGACCGAGCTCACGAATATGGGCGTAAGATGGTTGAGGCTACCATGAGCGTTCTCATGGGCTTAGGCCATTTTTGGGGCCAAATGGACCAGAATGGGCCAAGTAGGCCCAATAGGCCCGTAGGCCCTACGCGAGTAAATTTTGTGGATGGATAGGAAATAATGAGCCGGCCATGACGATCATATGGCCAAAGGCAATTTTGGGCCAAACGGGCCACACGAGCATGTGGGCCCATTTGGGCCAAATAATGGGCCTTGGGCCCAATTACACCGTTATGACCATATATGTTATCTGTGTCGCTCGAGATGACTGTAGACCTTCCAGAAGGTCTCAAATTGACTGGAATACCCCTATAGGATAAATTGACCTAAATACCCCCATAGGGTAAAATGACGTAATACCATCGTAATGCCTCTGTAGGATAAAATGACCGTAATACCCTTGTAAGGTAAAATGACTGTAATACCCCTATAGGGTAAATGATCGTAATAACCCTGTAGAGTAAAATGACCATAATGCCCCTATAGGGTAAAATGGCCGTAATGCCCATGTAGGGTGAAATGACTATTATGCCCCTGTAGGGTGAAATGACTATTATGCCTCTAAAGGAAAAATGACTAAAATGCCCCTACATGTTATATGCTTGTTATTGTATGCCATTTATGGTATGTCTGCATTCATGTGATATTTTGCTGCATGGGGGATGAGATTATTGATTTGGAGGAAGTGTATGATTTTTAAGGTCGCATAGTTGCTTGACGACTGTGGATCCACCGATGGCTTTAAGCTGATTATGTGATTCACAGCTCCGCTGCAATATTGGTTAGTGCCGCAACCGGTGCTACATAAGGAGTGTAGGGATCGGTAGGTCGGTTAAATCCCCACAGGGGTGCAGGGTTGGACAGGAGACGGAGTGCAGGGCTGGTTTGGGCATTCATGCATTGCATATGCTGATTTTGACATTTGATATGGGCTAAGGCCCAACTGAGACTATTATGGGTTAAGGCCCAATTGCCACCGTTACTATGTTGGGCTTAGGCCCACATTGATTACTGTAATGGGCTTAGGCCCGGATTGATGTGATGCATGCTTTGTGATCAATGAGGGTTGTACACACTGAGTTTTCGTAAACTCACCCCCTCTTTTTAAATTTTCAAGTAATCCTCAGTAGGCGGTTCGACGGACTGGAGTACTCGGAGGTGGCCACACTACGAACAACTTTAAATTTTTGTATTCTATTTTTCATTACTTAAACCGCTTTCTTATTGGGTTGTAATAAGGCCTCTTTTAATTTCTGATTTTTAATTTGCGATTTTCAGTTTACTACGATTTATATCTGCTAGAAGTAGAACGCAATTTTCCTACAATGATTACTGTTTTCAAAATACTATGTTTCCGCAACGCAAATTTTTAAACATCACGTTTTCGTAAATCATTTGTTTTAAATTAAGCTTCCGTAATAATAAGGTTTTGAAGGTAATAACTTTTTAATAAACCTCGAATAAAATAATAATAATAAACCAACGTAATTGGGTTTTTACTCAAGCTTTTAATTAAGAAGGGCTTTCAATGAAAACACAATTTTCGAAAAACAATTCAATGTGGCACGCCATATTCGGGCCTAACTTGTAGGTCGGGTTTGGGGTGTTACAATAAAAGACATGGAAATTAATATTCTTTTGGAAAGAATATAATTAATATATGAATTTAATTCATACAAAATAGTAATTGTATATATTTTATCGAATTTTTAATATAAATGCCAAAATATAAAAGACATGGAAATTAATATTCTTTTGGAAAAAATATAATTCCTTTTTCTAATTTTCCATTTGTCTTCTCTATTAATAAGGGGATAATTGGGTTTTTTACCTAAATATATTTTAAAAAATTTAAATACCCAAATAGGTTGTTAGCTGGATTATTTACGAAAATGGTATGTTTTTCTTAGTCACCCCTATCTGACAGACACAACTCTTTTTTTATATTAAAATATATTTTTTGTTTTTTAAATAAAATATTATTATTTTATTTTGATTAAAAATATTTAAATTTATGTATAGGTAAAACTATGGTCAGTGGGTCAAAATACGGGTAAAAATACCTGAAACAGGTCGCGCCTGTCAAATAGGCACGACCGCTATCTAGTCAGCTCCCCCCTGCGTCATTAATTTATTAGTAATTTAGAATTATGTTATAAATTTTGTGTTTAGTTTAGTATTTGGTGAGTTTTAGTAATGTAAAATTATTTTGTTAAATATTTTGTTAGTAATTTATTACAAATTGTTGTTTTTTGTGAGTTTTAGTAATTTAAATTTTTAAAAATAATTGTATAGCTATTTTGTTAGTAGTTTATGATTAGGTTATAAATTGTTAGTGTTTTGTGTTTTGTTATAGTTATTTATTTTGTTAATAATTTATGAGATTAGGATACAAATTGTTAGTGTTTAGTGGTTTAGGGTTTTGTGATTTTTTAGTAATGTAATTTTAAAAAAATATTTTTATAGTTATTTTGTTAGTAATTTATGATTAGGTTATATAAATTGTTAGTGTTTAGTTGTGTGTTTTGTGATTTTTAGTAATGTACTTAAAAATAATAATTTTATAGTTATTTTGTTAGTAATTTATGATTAGGTTATATAAAATGTTAGTATTTAGTTTGGTGTCTTGTGATTTTTTTTAATGTAATTTTTATAAAATGTTTAGTTTAGTTTAGTTTAGTGTTTTGTGGGCCACACCAATCGCGCCTATCTGACAGGCCCCACCAATTGCACCTGTCAGATAGGCATAACTAGTCGCGCCTACCAGATAGGCGCAACCTAGCCTTATACTACTTTCGTATTTATACACGGGTCATATACTAATTTGGAAAATAAAATAATAATATTTTAAATATATATATATATATTATAATATAAAAAAGGAGTCACACCTATCAGATAGGCGCGACTAAAAAAAACATACCATTTTCGTAAATAATCTAGCTGACAACCTATTTCAGTATATAATTTTTTTAATTTATTTGTGTAAAAAACCCGGAATAATTCTATATTTTTTGGAAAGAATATAACTCATTTTTCTAACTTTTCATTTGCCTTCTCTATTAGTAAGCGAATAATCCTAGTTTTCCTTTTTAATATATGATATCAAAGACGATAAAAGGATGATAATCCCTTAGTATGTTAAGGTTACCAACTTAATAATTTAAATGGTCTAAAACCGTTTTTAATTCTCTTTAAAAAGTTCAAGAGAAATTGGTTGTTCATTTTTGACGGGGTGGACTACGTAGAGGCTGAGACATTTTCATTGTGGTTTGGAATCGACATCAAATCAACAGCATCCTTTCAACGTTTTCAGTAAAAGAGGGTATATTTTCAACCCTATTTCAACCTAATTCATTCCTCGTACATGGATCCTTGGCTGTGGATCACCAAAACAATTTTTCTGTTGCGCCACGGGGCATACTGGTGGTCCCAACATTTACTTCACACGTTTCAGCTCATTTGTACTTAGTACATCATCCTTAAATACATTGTTGGTTAATTATTTGCACAACCTGGAAGACAATTAATCTTACTTGACTACTTTTGATCTATTATGGGCAACTTGAAAATAGAAGATTTCGTAATCGACTATACAAAGCCTTGCACATAAATATCTCCCACTGATGAGACTTCACATATGTAATATCAGAATGCATTTAAGCATTTGACCTTTTAGTGGATTATTCTTGCGAACTCTATCCTTATTAGTTGCTTGTGCGATCTTATATACATCAACTTCCTTGAGAGAAATTTTTACGTATTCTTACTTACGGACTTATGAAAGAAAACTCTTAGATGATTCTCATATCAACCTTTGCCTCAGATAAATATAGATAATTCAAATAAGGCATATCTTGGCAAATAGTTCTAGTTACAAACTGCTGTTAATAGCTTGTTCTACTAGACTCAGATTTGTATTATGACCTCATGGGTTCTTGCTTCAGATCTAAGTCTATTGTTTCATGCTTAACGAAACATATCAGTAGATTCATAAGAAAAACCCTCCATTTTAGATTAATAAGAAGATCAACTCATCTTAATCAAATAAGAAAATCTAGTGGATCGTTGGATCTTATCTCTGTTTTACAATAACATATATCCCATTCATAGTGGTCCACTTTTACCAACAGACAACACTTTGGTGGATTCTTAAAAGTGAATCCCCTATTTGTAGAATCATACATATGAAATAGTCATGTTAGACTGTCATTTCTTTCACTTACTGATTCACATAAACAGATAGCTTGCACATAATGATAGATTATAAGAGAGCGAACTCCTTCTTGGAAGACACATACAAGCGAATCCCTTTGTTGCAAAATTCTATTTATAAGTTATTCCTGGTGGACTTCCACATATAAGATAGTCTTGGCAGACTTCCATATCTTTCATAACTTTCAAATGACATGGCCATAGACTTCCATTTCACATATGAGGCTTAAAGCCTTAGACTACGCAGAGTCTCACACATTCATAGATCCCAGATTGGGTTATCATATTCATTTGTGCATATATTTCCATAAAATACAACCAAACCTCCATAAAGTCAAAAACCATACATGTACATTCTACGTACTATCTGCCCGAGCCTCCACAAAGTAGGGTAACACTTGGCACAGAGTTCACAATGTGACATTTCATCATCTTTCATCTGCCAAAACAACCCTCAAATCTGCATAATTCATGCACGTGCATTTCATACACAAGCATTCTATCAACACTACAGTTCATGCATGTCACATATGATGCCAAAATTTCATGTATTTCTATATCAACACAATAGTTCTCACGATGCATCAATATTCATTTACAAAGTAATTCATCAATTACGCATCATTCAACCATAGAATTCATCATCTTAGAATAGTGTTTACAAAACTACAAACAATACCAAAACATAAACATTCATTTAAGGCTTAAGTTCTAGAACTCAGCTGGAGGTTGACGCCAAAACCATCAACTTAGCTTCCTTTGCTACCCGAGTCTCTAGCTTACAAAACATAACAACCATTTAAGAATTTTCAACGAAGATAATTCATCATTAAAACAACCATAACTTGTTGACCATAACAAAACAAAATCGATGGAAAACTAAAATCCTTAACGTTCTTTATTAAATACATGAACATAGAAAGGGTAAGAAGCTTACCAACTTGATAAACTATTCATCACTTTTGTACAAAATGTAGCTTCTTTCCTCTATGTAGACTACTTTTAATCTTTCTTTCCTTTAACCAAACCAATGAAGAAGATAAAGAAAGAACAGAAAAATGAAGTACACCAAGAGAATAACATATCTGCCTTATTTACTAATAACGCATTTCCTACACCGATCCCAAACTCAACAACCAAATGTACACGTCCATAATTGTAATGACGGAAATGTGCAAGTGTACACAATCACAACAAGTAATAAAGTGACAAGTAAATGTTGAGTTATCGTACCCGCAAGGACTGTGAAAAGAATTATTTATGAATGCTATTTAAAACACTTTGGTGAAGAAAAATATTTTGTTTGAAGAGGGTGATTAAAAAAAAGAATTTAAACTAAGTAAAATAAATAAATAAATCTCAAATGCACAATTTCAAAATATGATTTTAATCAAGATGACATAATTGTGTTAGATTAATTACATTTCTTAACTTAGAATTATTAAACTCATGTTTATATTGTTACGAATAAATTCACGGCAACTCGATAATTTGCTAAATTATGAACATACTCACCTACCAAAATCCATTCATCTCTTGACTATATCCCTATGTCAATTCAACCGATTAAATAAGTCTTAATAGGAAAATATGTTATTGCATGTAACACCCCAAAATTTTGGGCTACTATACCAAAAATTTCGGTTATGTGTTCTGGGTGTGTGTGAGAGGTCCCAAGTTCAAGCCTTACTTGGGAAAATTTTGGTATTTTTAAAAATAAAGCCTTAACCTTGTGCAAAGGGCTTAAGTTTAAATGTTGGGTAAATTACATCAGAATGGGCCTGCTGGTCTGGTGGTTAAGTGATGTGTTATTATGGTGGAGGTCTTGTGTTTGAATCCCTGCGCAGGCAAAGGTATTATTTTTTTTGCTCATATTTCGGGATAGAGTTGTGTAATAGGGGGATACTGAGTAGTGGATGTGAAGTGGGAATTAGGGGAGAAGATTAAGGGATTTGGGGGGATATTGGGATTTTACTTTATTTTTTCCCATTACCGAATTTCGGCTCCCTTTTCCAAAAAAAAAAAAAAAATTCTACCGTCTATTCTTCTCCCTCTCCTCTTGCCGAAATTCTCTAAGTTTTTCCATCTTTCTCTTCTTTTTCTTCTTCTTAATTTTTCCCTAATCATTTATTTTCCTTCGTTTTTGCACGCGGTTAGTGCTCGCTTAGTTTCGGTAAGTGTTTCTCTTCATTTTTGTCATGAATCTCTTAGCGACTGAAGTGGTAATGTTTTTTCTCTGCGATTTAGGCGTAGGGGGAGGCTCGGACTGGTGAATTCAGTGTTCTCATTTTAACAATAGTTAAATGGAGGGTTATCTTTGGCAGTAAGTTGGGATTCTGTTCGTTCTTTGTTGTCAATTCTCTTGTAAATCCGTTAATTTGATGTTGAGTATCTTGATTTTAGGCCTTGAAGTGCTCGGGAGTGATTAGGCATCAAAATGATACCAGGTGTGTACCCAAAACGTAGAAAACGGGGTTCAGCAGAAATCCAAAATTGCTTGTTGTCAAGAAATAAAAGAAATAAGAGAAAATGATGCAAAAATTAGAGAGAAAGGAAATAAGGGTGTTAAAAACTAGGAAATTAACATTTTGCACTAAAACAGTTTTGCACAGCAACAGTAGTCTAACTTTGAAAAATCATCAAAAATAGTGTAAATTGAGTTATAGGTTGAATGAAATATTAAATTAAATTTTATTGAGTCTAGTCTTTCATGGAAGAAATAGTGTAAGCAATGGAATTGTAAATCATGAGTTATAATAAATTGTGAGACAAGGTTAGAATGATTTCGGGTTCCCCTATTCTGACTTTGGAAAATCATAAAAATATTTAAAAAAATTAGGGGCTTAAATTTATATTTTAAAATCCTTAATGAGTCCATTTTCAAGAGAATAAACAGCAACATTATCTAAATCTCGTACTAAGAAATAAATAATTTTAGTAAGGAAAGGTTGAAGATGTCAAATAGCAAATAGGGATAACTTTAAAGATTTTACTCTACTTATTTGATAGATTATAAATTCTAAAAATTTTATGGTAGAAAGGTATTTGAGTATAGTTTCAAAAACATTAAGCGGATCTTAATTTGGAATTTTTTAGCTCAAGATATAAATAATTTAGTGATAATGACTCAAGTAGACAGTTTTGAATGAACATATAAGTAAATACAGAAAACATATATGAGTATTGAGCTAGCATGGGTTACTTTAAAAATGGATCACACGGCCAAGGCTAATTTGGGTCGAGTGGGCCACATGGGCGTGTGGGCCCACATGGGCAGATCACATGGGCATGTGGGTCCATTTTTATCGAAATGTTTTTAAGGTTGTACGGGTCTCCCAAGTCGACTGTGAACCTACTGTAGGGTCGATAAGCGCTACTTAGGCCTCTAAATATGTGAAATTGACTGAATGATATCTGTACTGGGCATGTTAATATCTAAACTGAATATATGTACTGAAATTGCATAATAGCATGTCATCCATTATGTGTTGCATTGCATTGGGTTGGGGGTTGTTATTCGGAGGAAGTGTACTGAAAGGCTTTGAGCCTAATTTACTGGTAGCTCATCTGCAAACTACTATATTGTGCCGCATTCGGTACTACTTGGAGTGTAGGGATGGGTGGGTTGATTATATCCCCACATGGAGTGTAAGGTTGGACGAAAATGGTGTGTAGAGGCTGGTTGGGTAGGATTTTGCTACTACATAACTATTATTGCTACTGATACTGTGATGGGCTAAGGCCCTAATGCATTTTGACACTATACTAAGATGGGCTAATGTCCAAATTGTCACTGATACTGAAAAGGGATTAGGCCCAAGATTGTTCAACTGCACTCTGAATACTGATTGTTTGTTTGTTTCTGCGGGATTACATACTGAGTTTACATAAACTCACCTTTTTTTGTTTAATGTGCATAGGTAATCCCCAAACTTGACGGATCGGTGCAGCAGAGGACTCAACGGTGGCCACACGTATTTTAAACTATTTTAATTTTAGTTTTGGTATTTATTCTTAATTATTTTCTAGGTTATTTTTTATGTAAATTGAACTTTTTGGACTGTTTGCTTTTATTTCGAATTTTAGTCTGTTTTTGTGGATTTAAAAATTGCACAAATTCTACGAATAAACGATTTTCTCTAAAACAAAGGGGTTTTACTAAGATGGACGGATTTACCTAATTAACTCAGTTTTTCATAAAGTAAATGATTTCTAAAGCTTCCGCAATGATTTGTGTTTTAAAACAATCGATTAAATGAGTAATCGATTTTGGAGTCAACAAGAGTAAATAAATGGAGATGTTTTTATCGTAACAACTTAGTTTTAACACGATATTATGTGACATCGCCAGATTCGACCATAATGTCTAGGCCATGTTGGGGTATTACATTGCACATACATACTTATTAAATCGAAATAATCTCTTGTACATATCTATGTCAATTCAAATGATTAATTAAATCTAATAAGCACATAAAAGACTAAGTGAGGTAACAAAGTATCCCTACCTTGAAACAGTTTAATCACAATAATCTTGCAAGGTATGCAAGGAAAATGTATCGCCAGATATTGTTGCTAATTTAACCCTCAATTACCTTAGATGATTAAACATGCACTGATTAAGTACTGTGTCCACTAATTATAATTTCAATCCATTTAAATAATTAATTCATTAGCTTCCTCACAATTGCAATGCAAGAATAACTTAGTTATGATTTTTACTTAATCAAGCATCTTACCCAGGTCTATAACAACATAAACACAATTTTAACTGTAACATCCTGATAATTGGGGGTTATGCATCTTACTTGACTGAATGATGTTGCATGCTTAATTATTATTGAGTGTATTTTGGAAGTTATTTGAGCTTCATTAATTAAGTGAATGCTTAGTGAAACTTTTAATTTCTAATAATTAAGAGAGCTAAGCAAGTTAGGCTTTAAAATTAATGACAAGAGGTTTCTAGCATAAGTTGAGTAATTGGAAAAGTGGTTAGGATGCATGGATGTGTGCTTGAGGAGTGAGGTTCGAATCTCCTAGTTAGCATTAGGGAGGATTTTATTTTGTTTCCTTCCCTTTAGTGTCGACCAAGAATGTTCTAGAGTGGATGAGTATTCTCTTAATTTTGGCTATTTGACCATGTGAAAAGGAAGCTAGGAACTTATGGTATGGAATCATAAGTTGATGATAAGATGAGGGGGCAAAAGGCATGATATTGGGCAATGTTTTGGGAGTTTGTTCATGGTCATTTGACCATGAACCTAGACAACATGAAGGGCTAAGGGAGTGACTAATTGTCTTGGAAATTTTGGATATGATGGGGAAGAAACAAGGAGGAAAAAGGGGGATGATGTTGGCTAAGGTTGACTGAAAATTTAGTGTAGCCATTAGGGTGCTAGTTGGCCAAAAATCCTAGCAAATTGTCCATCTTTTCTCCTTTCTCCAAAATCTTTCTTCCAAACCGAAATTATCTTTTGCATTAGGTGAAAACTTTGTTTTGTTTTGGCTATCATATTTGGTCAAATTGGTACTCTTTTTATTCTTTTCCTCTCAAAATTTTCTCTCTTTTTGGTACCAAAATATTACCACTTTTGAAGGCATTTTCTTTCATCTTTTCTCACTTGACCATTACCAAAACTTTTCTTTATTCAATTTCTTCCATAACCGAAACCCATTTACTCTCTTTGATCATTTCTCCTTTTCTTTTTTCTTTTCATCCTATTTCTCTCTTCTCTTTCCCTCTTTGTTAAAACTACAAAGGTTCAAGAACCACTTTTCTTCAATTTTTACCGCTTGGCGAATGTGCATAGGTTCCAAAATCAATCTCTTTTCTTTTGAGAATCAACATCATTCTCATCTCTTTTGTCAACCGAATCAATTTCTATTTCGATTTTCTTTTCTCCTTTTATTTCTTTGAAAACCAAACTATTTATGCTAAAAATCAATATCTTTTCCTTTATCTTTTGTTAAAGCGAATCATCAATCCTTCTTTTCTTCTTATTCAAGGTAGAATCTTGAAGAACTCAAAGTAAGGTTTTGTCAATCATTTTCATCATTTCTTTTTACTTTGGCAAATTTAGAATTATGATCTCTTATTTTCTCTCTAGGCGAATCATTTGAAAAGATTTTTCAAAGATCTTTGTTGTAGACAACTCTTAAGAAGTGACCATTCAAATCATCAAGGTAAGGTTATTAATTTAGATCATATCGATTTCTTTAGATAGACTACTAATCGATCGTATTTTTAGAGGCGATTTAAGACCAACAAGATAGGTAAGAAAAGAGCCGTCGGAGTGTTTGGAAGAGAGGAGGTATTCCTTTACCATCAAACTTCAAACAAAGGGTCATGTATCGGCGGTTAGAGACTTTCCACGGGTTGTGGACCTCTCGCTAACGAGGATCGGTTATTTGAAGTAGTCGTACAACCGAACCACTTTACGTTGGTGGAATATCGGTGGTTTTGATCCATCTAGTGGAGAAAACCACAAATAACTGCTCGTTCGAGAATCCAAAGGTAAGGATTTAGATCCTCATCAATAAGTACAATTTTATTAGCAATAGTGTATACTAACCAAGTGTGTTAATCAATTAGGTGTTGACGAGCGAGAGAGTATTGTTCTCACTTGTCACTAGGTGTGTAACCTTACATTAAAAATCTCATAAGATTTACATATATTTAAATGTGACTATATGACCATGTATATGATTGTGATTTTGGATACCATTCGTTGGTATACGATATTGAGTATGTTTACCCCAATATTTTGTTCATTTTGCTATATGCATAAAAGTGAAATAAGCATGACTATATTATGATTTGTGGGGTAAATAGCATGAAAATCTGATTTGATATGTATGTGCATGGGCATATGGGTATATATGATAAAGGAGGAAGTATTCGGTGGTTTTACCACATTTCGGTGACTTCGGTCACATATTTGACTCGGTGACTTGGTCACATATTTAGCTCCGGTGACTTGGTCACATATTTGAAATCCGGTGACTTCGGTCACATATGTGAATCTGGTGACTTCGGTCACATATTTGAAATTTGGACTTTGGTCAGGTGACTTCGGTCACATCTGTTTGGTGGCTTTGCCACAATTTTATAAGGGCGATGTGCATGTTGACTGCAAAGAAGCGCCTTGATGGTGTGTAGCGGATGGAGGTCAATTTAGTAATCCCACGGTGTGTTGGTTGGTACGGTGGTGTGTAGCGGATGGATATTTAGGTGGGCGGGCTTGCATTTCATTTCATGTACATAACCATGTAATATTGAATGATTATTATTCGATCCGCCATGATATGGGCTTTTGGGCCAAATATGACTTAAATGGGCCTATGGCCATATGTGTAATTAATGGGCTTAAAGGCTTAATCAAATGGGCTTTTGATGTATGTGTTGCACATTGAGTTTATAACTCACCCATTTTTTTTATGGGATAACTTTTCGATAATTAAAAGTGCGATGGATCGAATTGACAAGGAGTTCGAGGTGGCCAAAGCTCAAACAATGAAGTTTGGAAATTTTCCTACTTAAACTTATTAAGTTAATTATTATTATTTAGACTTTATTATGGGTTTGCCAATTTTATGTAATAAGGCCACTATAAACTATCTTTAATTTTGTGTTTGGATTTTCTTTTATTTTGCCATGAACAATAACTATTAAATAACTAAATGGTTTTCGATAAATAATAATTTCAAATGTTTTGTCAACTAATATATATGTTTTAAAGTAATTTCCTTAAATGTGGTTTTCTTTTGACTTATCAATTCCTCCTACAAATAATGTTTTTAAAAGATATAAAATTTACTTTACAAATTTGTTTTCAACCTAAAATGTTAAGTTACTCTGTTTTCTACAAAATCATCAAGTTTTTCTTAAAAACGATAATTTGCTATAGTTTTACTCGAGGAACATACCAAATCCGGTTAGGCTTTTTAGGCCGGGTTTGGGGTGTTTCATTAACAATTTTAGCAAACGAAATGCAATCAACCTAACATGAATTAAATTCAAGATAAATTGATTAAATTAACCATTCCAACAACATAAATGTTCATAGGTATGCTCATCATAACAACAAAAAAAATTAAAGAGATAGGGAACAAGAATCAAATTCGGTGTTTTTCTGTGGCTTGACTAGTTTGCTCCGTTCTTCCTTCTACGTTGTCCTCGTCAACCTAGGCTGCTATAAACACTTAATTGATACTCCAAATGGCTGATGAATGCCCCTTCTCCAAGAGGAGAAATTGAAAAGAAATCAAGGGATTTGGAATGGAAAAGAAGAGAGAAAGTGGAGAGAAGAGAGAAAAGGTATGAATGCTTGAGATGTGTTTTAAAAGACCAGCCTAAGGAGGTTTTTATAGCTGAAGAGGGTTGCTAAAATTAGCTAAAATTATCAGCTGAAGAGCCCTCCCTTGGCCGGCCACACATGTGGCAAGGTTGATAGTTTCAACTTTGCTAATTTAGGCTTGGGACAAATCTATAAAGCCAACAATTGTGGAGGGGTTTGTTTGCAACTTGAACAAGTCTTCAAGGGCCTCTTTGCAAGCTAAATAATCAGCCAATAAGATGTTTTGGGTCATCATATGGATGGCTTTGGCCTGTCCATTTCTTGGTCGGTTCGGTTCACTCGGTTTGGCTCAACTGGACCACTTTTTCATAATTAATTAATAACAATTTATTTAATCCAAATTAAATTGGATATAAATTAAAATTAATTATATCATGAATTAATACACATAATTTGACCTAATTAGGCTGAAAATTAATTCTCCTTAATATTTCAAATTGCTTCTCGATTTTGAACTTCTAATAGTGTTTGCCGAGTCGTTTTTTTGCCCTTTGTACAAATATGTTGAAAAATGATCAAAATTAATCAAAATTAATTATAAAATTAATTAAAATTCAACATGTTCATAATTTAAGTACAATTTAATTATTTTATAAAAATTAATTATTTTTCAATAAGAATTTTATCAAAAATGCATGAATTTAAGTTAAAAAGGGCATGAAAAAGTGTGTATATTTTTGTGTTTCCACACCCCCAAACTTAATTCATTGCTCGTCCCGAGTAATGCACAAATTTGAAAAGAATTTCTAGAAAACACCTTTAAAAAACTCCTTCAGAACAACATTCTTTTTGGAATTATGAATTTAATATACTTATGCTCAAAAACAAGAATTTTGATAGTTATGCTACTTAAGTATACATATCGTTCAAATTAATCTCAACAACTATTACAATAGAAAAATTAGACTAAATTCTTCTGTAACAAAGACATGTTAACCCTTGCCAATTTGATTTTATTTCCTTATTCAAGATTAAGCTACAATCATTAAGTTTAACTTATGCCTTCATATGTTGAACATAGCAATTTCTCTCCACTAATGTAGGTAGCATAGAAAACATGAATCAATAGGTCTTTAAAAAGGTTGTAATGTGGCTAGGCTAGGGGTAGGTAAAAGATAGATAAATTTAGGCCTTCAATCGGACCTTTGGAATAATTCCCCTCAATACTCCAACTTACTTTGCTTTCACATGCTCTTTTGTACATCTATTTTCTTTCAAGTAAATGTGCTCTCTTTTTTTTCAACACTAGCATTTTACTGTATGTACTACAATTTCTAGAGCATCTGATACTTTTTTCAACTCCCCCAAACTTATTTTCAAAGGATACTCTGAATAGTACTGAGTCTGGTGTTTGGGACAATTTAAAGAAAATTAAGAGAAAATTGATGGCTAAATAATGCAAAGGTTCAAATATAATTAGGCCATATAGTCTCAAGTTGGGTTTCAAGGGATAAAATTTCATTATGATTAGCTAGAAAGGCTCAAACGGTCCCAAGAAAATTTGCCTAAATCATTTGCAACATTCCATGCTTCCTAGGATTTCACCTCAAGAAACTACTAAGTCAATTCTAAAGACTTAAACTTTCATGCACATTTAACTTTCCTAAGGAACTAAAAATTTTATGGTACGATTTGCATGCTTTATTAAAAATACATCATTATTAAGCTAGCATAAAAATTTATTGAAATAATAGAACTTTATTTATACTGAAGTTTAGCATACTTAAAAAAATTTCAAATTATTGAACAAAATATATCCTAATCATACTTAAAAGAACTATTTATTCTGAGTGGAAATAATTTCAATTTTTCGATCCCCTTATTTAAAATGAACAATGTCCTTATTGTTTAAAGTGAATAGATACTATAATTCTAGAAAAGAGAAGGTAAGTCAATTTGACTGTTTATGTACCAAGCTCTTTCTAAATCCAATCCTAGACATGTATATATCTATTGTCACACTTTATACTTCGCGACTTGTTCAATTTTATTAATGATTTCCATCTCTTGTTTTATTATGCGAGAATAAAAATTCCTAATTAACCTAATCCTAAAATAACCTAAGAACATAAATAAAATAAAGTCGAGATCCCCCCTTTATTTATTTGCAGATCCTTCCGAATTCGACTCATATTTTGCTCCATCATTATTGTCTTTTCATGAATCGATTCGCTCCTTCTTCGATAATGGGCTCCATGGTTCAATTATGTAATCTGGAAACTCAGGCACAAAAATAAATCGGTCATTGTAAATTTTTGTAAGACAACTTCTCATCGAGTCATCCCTTATTTTTTCGTATCTCCAGTAAGCTTGTTGCTGCCATTGCATATGTTGCATTATGTCCATCAACTTTGACAGCTCATCTCGAAGATCTAGGCAAGGCGATTGAGCTCTGAACATTGAAGTCTCGACATCAGGTTTAGGTTCTGATTCCATTGGTTCCACCTTATTAGGGACTTCAGCCGATTGCACTAGCTCGATCTCTGTGGGATCTTCTTCTTCTTCTTCTTGGGATCCTCACTTTCTTTAACTCGTTGCTGTAGGACAGAGTCTCCAGCTATTCGATAGAGGTCCCAATCTATGATTGTGCCTTGGCTATATCCTGTCTTCTTTACGTTTGCAATAATTTTAGCTTTCAAGCACAAAATTGTTATTGTAAAAGGAAAGTAAGCTAGGCCAGAACGTCTAATGGCACAATTTTTCATTTCTCTCAGGATGATTTTTCCCACATCAATGGTCTTTCAGTTAAAATCTAGTATAATAAGACCATTCGCTCTAATGAGATTGTAGTCCCATGGGAAATAACCATAAGGCTGAAACAGATATAATAGAACATACCTTTGCGAGTGGTGTCAAATATTCTCTTCTACAAGTGTGGATTCCTTGCTTTGACACAGTCCACTTAGAACCTAGAACTGTAAGTTCCTCGAGTATTTCTTTCAAATTTTTAGGCTCGAATTGCTCATTAAGGAAGAATATTCATTGTTTTATAAATCAGGTAATTCAAAGAACTCATTAATAGCATTTGAAGTTATTGGTACCTTGATTCCTTGAACTGCAACTTTTGTCAACTCACTTGAGGTTAAATTCGTATAGAATTCATGCACTAACTCTTCATCCACACTAGGTCTCTTCTCACAAAACAACTTCCAATTGAGAGTTTTCGCAACCTGATGAATATGCGCCATTGAATCAATATAGTTGCTTTCTTTCAATGTAAAGCCTTTCTCTGGATCCATCTGTTGATTCTTGCAGATACTTTTGTATCTCGCTTTGGCTTCTTCACAATGGAACTTGTTTTGTGATTCATCAATTTGGGCGGAGGCACGAGTTCTCTTGCGAGGCATGATTAAACTTTTTTGTAAAAATTAGGAACTCCTAAGAAAATAATTATGAATCAAAAGATGGAAAATTAAAAGTAGTTGGAGGGTTTTCGACAAAAGGGGTTGGTTTGGTGCAAGGTCGATTAAAAGACGGTGTGTAAGGTAGCAGTGCACAAAAAAGTTGGATGCAAGCGAGAAGTGTCTTTGGCTAGGATGGATGTGTGAGCAACATGCAGATCCTTGTCGAGCAAGCCTGGTGTGAACGCGTCATGAAAATCGGGCAGTCTTGGGATGAATGCTGAGCACTAGAGCTAGGGCGGCAGACAAGCGCAATGTAGTGTCTTGACAGGGCAAGCGTCTTGCGTGATGGGCATCTGACGTCACGATAGATTTGGGTCATGGCAGCGGATGGTCGCTAGGTAGCTAGGCAGAGTTGGCTATGAGGCTGCGGCACTTAGGGATTTTGGTGTTTGGAAGGAATGATGTATGAATGAAAAAAAAATAAGCTTAGATGGGTGGATTTTATAGTGAGAGGAGGAGGAATTAGAGTAGAATTCTTAGAACAATTTAACAATTAAAAAAATTATTTCTAATTCTACTCAAAGTTAACAACAATTAATAATTAATTAAAATACATATTAAACTATTAATTTCTATTAATTTATTAAAATAAAAGCTTATTAAATAAAATATGATACTAATCCTAATTTTATGCAAAGTTGATAATATTTAATATATATATATATATATTATAATAGATATAAGTATATATTAAAGATTATCATATATATATAATAAGATTAAAAAAAATTATTCTAGATGCCTTTTGAAAACATTTACAAAAGGCCTAATTTTTCTTATTTACAAAAAGAGCAACCAAATTTTAAAAATAGTTCAATTAAGTCCCTAGACTTAATGAAAATTTGAAATTGAGTTGTAATTTTGAAACTTGGATCAAAATTGACCCTTTTATTTGAAAATTTAAAAATTTATTTTTCCATTTAGGGAATAATCTCTCAAAAAATTATGTCAAAATCAATTCCCAGGAAAGATTGGAGGGGTCACAAGTGGTCCCGCTTAAGTTCCAATCTCCTAGACAGAATTTATTTGAACATACTAATCCTGAAAATACATCCTAAGTCATTTATTTAAAAAGAAAACAAGAAATTTAATCATTTGAAAAAATGAATGAGATTTGATCCTGTTCAATTTATCTCCCCAGTAATGTTTCAAGCATTGAGCATTAACTCGAAAATTACCTCCCTTACCTTGAAGTTCAACAACTCTGTATGGATAGACTCGATGAATCATAAATGGACCGAACCAACGTGATCTTAACTTACCTAGAAAGAACCTTAATCTGGAATTGAATAACAAGGCTTGCTGACTGCTTTAAATTCTCGAACTCGAATGTACTTGTCATGTCATTTCTTGAGTCTCACCTTAAGTAATTTTTCATTCTCGTAAAGTTGAAGCATCCATTTCTCTTTATCAATTTTAAGATCCAAGTTGAGTCATTAGAGAGCCTAGTAAGCTTTGTGCTCTAACTCCAAAGGTAGATGACAGGCTTTCCCAAAGTCCAACCTATAGGGTGACATCCCTAAAGGTGTCTTGTATGCTGTCCTATAAGCCCATAAAGCATCATCTAGTCTTTTGGACCAATCTCGTCGATTTGGGCAAACTAACTTCTCAAGTATGCCTTTGATCTCTTTGTTTGCCAGTTCAGCTTGCCCATTCATCTGCGGATGGTAAGCTGTGGCAACCTTGTGCTTCACTCCATGTTTGTCAAGTAACAGTTTCAACCACTTGTTCACAAAATGGGACCTTTCATCACTAACGATGGCTCATGGGGTTCCAAACCTTGTGAACACATTCTTCTGCAAAAACTTCATTACAACCTTAGTATTGTTTGTCGAATATGCTTCAGCCTCAATCCACTTAAAAACGTAGTCTATAGCTACCAAGATGTACTTGTGACCAAAAGACAGAGGGAAAGGACCGAGAAAGTCAATACCTCAAACATCGAACAATTTTACCTCAATGATGTTTGGCTGAGGCATCTCGTTTCTGTTGGTGACATTTCTAACCATTTGACATCGATCACAACTCTTTATGTAAGCATATGCATCTTTAAATAGTGTTGGCCAAAAGAATCTGGCTTGCAATACTTTGGTCGCGGTACGTGTTCCTCCAAAGTGTCCTCCATTCGAGCTGAGTGACAGTGGTATAAAATCTTATGTACTTTATCTTCTGCCATGCATCTCCTGATCATTTGATTTGCACACTTTTTAAACAAATATGGTTCTTCCCAGAAATAGTACTTCACATCGTGAAGAAACTTTTTCTTTTGATGATATGTCTTATCAATCGGCATCAAACTAAAAGCAAAATAGTTAGCAATATTAGCAAACCAAGGGTATTATGGACATGATTTACCTTCAGTATGTGTTCATCTGGAAATGTCTCATGAATAGGTATAAGTGGAGAATTCCCTTCTTGAGGCTCCAATCTGGACAAGTGATCTGCTACTTGATTTTCTACTCCTTTTGATCTTGAATTTCTAGATCGAACTCTTGAAGTAGAAGTATCCACCGGATCAATCTCGGCTTAGCATCTTTCTTGGCAAGTAAATACTTAATTACGGAGTGGTCCGTATAGACAGTCACTTTGGTACCTACAAGATAAGATCAAAACTTGTCAAAAGCAAACACAATAGCAGGTAACTCTTTTTCTATTACTGTGTAATTCGGTTGAGCTCCTGCTAGAGTCTGACTCGTATAGTAGATGGGATGAAAAACTTTTTTCCTTCGCTGACCTATGACAGCTCCGATTGCAAAGTCACTTGCGTCACACATCAATTCAAATGGAAAATCCCAGTATGGTGTGACTATTATGGGTTCCGAGACTAACCGACTCTTCAAATCGTTGAAAGCTCTTAATCACTCCTCATCAAATTAAACACTGTGTCCTTCTCCAATAATTTTCATAAGGGTTTAGCAGTTTTGGAGAAGTCTTTGATAAATCTTCGATAGAAACCAACGTGGACCAAAAAGCTCCTAACACCCTTTACAGATGTTGGAGGTGGGAGTTTTTCAATAAAATCTACCTTTGCTTTATCAACCTCGATTCCATGTCTTGTTATCCGATGCCCTAGAACAATACCTTCTTGTACCATGAAATGGCACTTTTCCCTGTTAAGTGCAAGGTTTGTTTTTTCGCATCGCCTTAGTACCTTGGCTAGACTGGCTAGACAATCATCATATGTATCTCAGAATACTGAAAAATCATCCATAAAAACTTCCAAAAATTTCTCAACCATGTTAGTAAAAATAGACATCATACATCTTTGAAATGTAGCAGATGCATTACATAAACCAAATGGCATGCACCTAAACGCAAATGTACCATATGGGTAGGTGAATGTTGTCTTGTGTTGATCTTTTGGTGCTATTGTAATCTGATTACACCCTAGTATCCATCAAGAATAGTAATAGTCTAGCCCACGAGTCTATTTAGGATCTAATCCAAAAACGGCAAAGAAAAGTTATCTTTCCTAGTCACCTTGTTCAGCTTCCGATAATGAATGCAAATTCTCCATCCTGTAACTGTTCTAGTCGGTATCAACTCATTATTCTCATTTTTAATTACCATGATACCACCTTTCTTCGGTACGCACTAGACTGGACTTACCTATGAATTGTCTGATGGGGTAAATTATACTCGCATCTAACCACTTGATGATTTCTTTCTTTGCTACGTCCTTCATGATGGTTTAGTCTTCATTGTCCATCAATTGTCCCTTTCTTGCCATCTTCTAGGATGATCTTGTGCATGCATAGAGATGGACTAATACTGCGAATATCGGCTATGGTCCATCCAATAGCTTTCTTGAATTGTTTCAATACAAGGATGAGTTTTCTTCTTACTCATTGGTTAATTCTGCTGAAACAATCACAGGAAAAGTAGAAGTGTTACCTAAATAAACAAATTTTAAATATGGAGGAAGTACCTTGAGTTCTAATTTAGGTGGCTACTCAATTAACGCTTTTTGTTGGGCATAATCTCTATTTTCTAACTCCAAAGATTCAAAACGGGATTGCAGATTAAATCCCCTTTGATTAGCTTCTAGCAAAGCTAAGTATCCATCCTCCTCTTTATCATTTTGAGGGTCTGATGTCAAAAATTTTTCTAATGGATCCTCAATATAGTTGATCTCCTTCTCCATGATTAAATCCTATAAATCAAACACTACAGAACAATCATCAATTGTGTTAGGAAATCGCATAGACTTAAAAACGTTAAATGTTACCTAATCATCCTGAACACGCATAGTAAGCTCTCCTTTCTGTACATCAAAAAGTGTCCTTCTAGTTGCTAAGAACTGTCTTCCTAGGATGATTGGCACCTCTTTGTCTGCTTCAAAGTCTAGAACCACAAAGTCAGTAGAAAACATAAATTTGTCTACACGTACATGTACCAATACATCCTCAATTTTCCTTCTGGATGTGCTAAGGATCGATCTGCTAATTGAAGTATAACCGTAGTTAGTCTAACTTCACCTATCCTTAACTTCCTAAATATTGGCATTGGCTTCAAGTTGATACTCGCACCCAAGTCATATAGTGCCTTACCACAATATGTTGCTCAAATGTTGCAAGGTATGGTAAAACATCCAAGATCCTTCAACTTTGGGGGTAGTTTGTTTTGAAGATATGCACTGCATTCTTTTGTCAAGGCTACCGTCTCAAATTCTCCAAGTCTTCATTTTTAGACAGGATATCCTTCATGAATTTGATGTAGTTCGGCATTTGTTCAAGTGCTTCAACCAACAGGATGTTGATATGAATTTTCTTGAGTACGTCTAGGAACTTCTTGAATTGAATTTCCTACTTCTACTTCTGAAGTCTTTGAGGCTAGGGTGGTGGAGGTTTCTTTACTAGAACTAGTAGATTCATCTTCTGTGGTAATTCTGCATCTAACGGAGTTGTCAGTTGATCAAAATTAACTGGTTCTAAAGTTACCTTATCGGATTTTGTAGATTTTGGTTCTTGTGAAACTGGGATTTCAACACTCGGTTAAACTTTCTCTGAGTTTTAAGCGTCAGCTGGCTCCTTCTCAACTTTGACGAAATTGAGCTCTAAAGTCTTTTCGCTCCTTAATGTCAACGCTTTACAATGCTCCTTCCCTAGATTACTCGAATTCTCTGTATCACTAGGTAAAGCACCTTGTGGTCGGTTCTTGAGTTTAGTAGCAAGCTGACCCATTTGGTTTTCCATATTTTTCAATGTAGCTGCTTGGCTTTGAAGTAAGGCATCATTCTTCACCATGTATGGCTTTAACAAATTTTCTAAGCCATTGGATGGTTCAGCTTGGGTTGGTTTCTGAACTTGTTGGGGAAAACTAGGTGGTTGGATCAATCTAGGTTGGGCGTAAGTGTTACTGGTTCCAGCCCCTTGGTTACTCCAAGAAAATTTTGGGTGGTTTCACCATGATGGGTTATAGAAATTGGTTGCAGTCTTTGCCTTCCTCAATTTTGATTCTGGTTACCCATGTAATATACGGATGTTGGGTTCGATGGACATTCTTCAAACAAATGTCCTTCCCCACAATAGACACATGCTATATTTTCAAATTGATTTGGTGGCTGTGCTGCGAAACTATTAGACCCATTAGTAGTAAGATTTTTTAACATTGAGGATATTGATGATACCTGATATGCGAGTGAAGTAAGAGTGTCTACTTCATGTATTCTAGCAACTCGTCTTCCTAACGTTGCTCGATTGGTTGGTCATTGATACTTGTTGCTAGCAATCCTCTCAATGATTTCATAAGCCTCATTATAAGACTTAGAAAGGATAACACCATTAGCAGATGTGTCCACTACCATCCTCGTGTGAGCATTGATACTATTATAAAACGTTTCAAGTTGGATGCAATGTGGGATTCCATGATGAGGGCACTTCTGTAATAATTCTTTGTACCTTTCCCATGCCTCATACAAGGACTCATCATCCATTGTTGGAAGGCAGTGATCTAATTCCTCAACTTAGCATTCTTGCTAGGCAGAAAAAACTTCATGAGAAATCTTTCTTCTAACTCTTGCCATGTGGAAATTGAATTTGGTGGCAATGAGTTCAACCAGGCTCGAGCTCTGTCCCTTAGTGGATAAGGAAAAGCTTCAATAGTAATACATCTTCGGGTACTCCGGCTAACTTGAAAAAGTCACTCACCTCCATAAACAGTCTTAAATGAAGATGAAGATCTTTGGTAGGCATTCCACTGGATTGGCCCACAATCTAAAGCATTTGGAACATAACGGCTTCACTCAAATTATTGTGCCTCAATTTCAGGTCTCCTAATACCAGGTTTAAGATCATGAAACACTGGCATGGAATACTATCTTAAAGCTCTATCCCTATCATCAGCAACAAGGATAGGATTTTGAGCAGGTTTTACTCTGTTTCCTTGATTCAAATTTTCAAGGTTCATCTCTTCGATCTTTCTCTAATTTTCTTCTCTTCTTCGCTGTCGAAAAGTTCTTTCTATCTCAGGGTCTACAGGAAGTATGTCAATAATTCGGTCAATACTCATAAACACCTAAAATAATCACAGAAAAATTAATTAAGTTAAAATTTAAACAGAAAATTAAAACAAAATGCAAAACTAACAAATTCACAAATAATGACTTTTTAAAACAGTCCTCGGCAACGGTGCCAAAAACTTGGAATGACGGAAATGTGCAAGTGTACATAATCGCAACAAGTAATAAAGTGACAAGTACATGTCGAGTTATCATATCCACAGGGACTGTGAAAAGAATTATTTATGAATGCTATTTAAAACAATTTGGTGAAGAAAAATATTTTGTTTAAGAGGGTGATTAAAAACTAAGATTTTAAACTAAGTCAACTAAATAAATAAATCTCAAATGCACGATTTCAAAATACGATTTTAATTAAGATGGCATTATTATGTTTGATTAATCACATTTATTAACTTAGAATTATTAAACTCATGTTTACATTTTTACGAATAAATTCATGGCAACTCGGTAATTTGCTAACTTATGAACATACTCACCTACGAAAATCCATTCATCTCTTGACTATATCCCTATGTCAATTCAACTGGTTAAACAAATCTTAATAGGCAAATATGTTATTGCACATATATACTTATTAAATCGAAATAATCTCTTGTACATATCCCTATGTCAATTCAAACGATTAATTAAATCTAATAAGCACATAAAAGACTACGTGAGGTAACAAAGTATCTCAACCTTGAAACAATTTAATCACAATAATCTTGCAAGTTATGCAAGGCAAATGTATCGTCAGATACCGTTGCTAATGTAACCCTCAACTACCTTAGATGATTAAACATGCATTGATTAAGTACTCTGTCCATTAATTACAATTTCAATCCGTTTAAATAATTAATTCATTAGCTTCCTCACAATTGTAATGCAAGAATAACTTAGTTATGATTTTACTTAATCAAGCATCTTACCGAGGCCTATAACAACATAAACACAATTTTAAAAATTTTAGAAAATGAAATGCAATCAACCTAAAATGAATTAAATTCAAGCTAAATTGATTAAATTAACCATTCCAACAACATAAATATTCATAGACATGTTCATCATAACAACAACAAAAATTAAAGAGATAGGGAACAAGAATCAAATTCGGTGTTTTTTCGTGGCTTGACAAGTTTGCCCATTCTTCCTTCTCTGTTGTCCTCATCGACCAACACTGCTATGAACACTTAATTGCCACTCCAAATGGCTGATGAATGTCTCTTTTCCAAGAGGAGAAATCGGCAAGAGAGCAAGGGAATTTGGAATGGAAAAGAAGAGAGAAAGTGGACAAAAGAGAGAAAAGATGTAAATGCTTGAGATGTGTTTCAAATGACCAGCCTAAGGGGGTTTTTATAGCTGAAGAGGGCTGCTAAAATTAGCTAAAATTATCAGCCAAAGAGCCCTCCCTTGGCTGGCCACACATGTGGCAAGGTTGATAGTTTCAACTTTGCTAATTTAGGCTTGGGGCAAATCTATAAAGCCACCAATTGTGGAGGGGTTTGTTTGCAACTTGAACAAGTCTTCAAGGGCCTCTTTGCAAGCTAAATAATTAGCCAATAAGCTCATTTGGGTCAGCATATGGAGGGTTTTGGCCTGTCCACTTCTTGGTTAGTTCAGTTCACTCAGTTCAGCTCAACTGGACCGCTTTTTCATAATTTATTAATAATAATTTACTTAATCCAAATTAAATTGGATATAAATTAAAATTAATTATATTATGAATTAATACACATAATTGGACCAACTTAGGCTGAAAATTAATTCACCTTGAAACTTCAAATTGCTTCTCGATTTTGAACTTCTAGCAGTGTCTGTCGAGTCGTGTTTTTGCCCTTTGTGCAAATCTATCAAAAAATGATCAAAATTAGTCAAAATTAATTATAAAATTGATTAAAATTCAATATGTTCATAATTTAAGTGCAATTTGATTATTTATAAAAATTAATTATTTTTTGATAAGAATTTTATCAAAACTGCATGAATTTAAGTAAAAAGGGCATGAAAAAGTGTATATTTTTTTGTGTTTCCACACCACCAAACTTAATTCATTGCTCGTCCCGAGTGATGCACAAATTTGAAAAGAATTTCTCGAAAACACCTTTAAAAAACTCCTTCAGAACAACATTCTCTTGAATTATGAATTTAATATACTTAAGCTCAAAAACAAGAATTTTGATAGTTATGCTACTTAAGTATACATATCGTTCAAATTAATCTCAACAACTATTACGATAGAAAAATTAGACTAAATTCTTCTGTAACAAAGACATGTTAACCCTTACCAATTTGATTTTATTTCCTTCTTCAAGATTAAGCTGCAATCATTAAGTTTAACTTATGCCTTCATATGTTGAACATAGCAATTTCTCTCCACTAATGTAGGTAGCTTAGAAAACTTGAATCAATAGGTCTTTAAAAAGGTTGTAACGTGGCTAGGCTAAGGGTAGGTAAAAGATAGATAAATTTAGGCTTAAAACCTTAGACTCAGCTTCAATCGAACCTTTGGAATAATTTCCCTTAATACACCAACTTCTTTTGTTTTCACATGCTCTTTTGTACATCTACTTTCTTTCAAGTACATGAGCTTCTTCTTTTTTTCAACACGAGCATTTTACTGTATGTACTAGAATTTTTAGATCATTTGATACTTCTTTCAACTCCCCCGAACTTATTTTCAAAGGATACTCTGAATAGTAATGAGTCTAGTGTTTGGGAAAATTTAAAGACAATTAAGATAAAAGGGATGGTTAAATATTGCAAAGGTTCAAATAAAATTAGGCCATATAGTCTCAAAGTTGGGTTTCAAGGGATAAAATTTTATTATGCTTTGCTTGAAAGGCTCAAATGGTCCCGGCAAAAGTTTCCTAAATCATTTTCAACATTCCATGCTTCCTAGGATTTCACCTCAAGAAACTACTAAGTCAATTCTAAAAACTTAAACTTTCATGCACGTCTAACTTTCCTAAGGACCTAAAAATTTTATGATACGATTTGCATGCATTATTAAAAATACATTTATATCATTATTAAGCTAACATAACAATTTATTGAAATAATAGAACTTTATTTATACTGATGTTTAGCATACTCAACAAAATTTCAAATTATTGAACAAAATATATCCTAATCAAAATTAAAAGAACTATTTATTCTGAGTGGAAATAATTTCAATTTTTTGATCACCTACTTAAAAACAATTTCCTCATTGTTTAAAGTGAATAGATACTATACACCAAGTACGATTCTAGAAAAGAGGAGGTGAGTGAATTTGACTGTTTAAGTACCAAGCTCTTTCTAAATCCAATCCTAGACATGTATATATCTATTGCCACACTTTATACTTCACGACTTGTTCAATTTTATTAATGATTTCCATCTCTTATTTTATTATGCGAGAATAAAAATTCCTAATTAACTTAATCCTAAAATAACCTAAGAACATAAAGAAAATAAAGTCAAGATCCCCCCTTTATTTATTTGCAGATCCTTCCGAATTCAACTCATATTTTGCTCCATCATTATTGTCTTTTCATGAATTGCTTCACTCCTTCTTTGATAATAGGCTCCATGGTTCAATTATGTAATCTGGAAACTCAGGCACAAAAATAAATTGGTCATTGTAAATTTTCGTAAGACAACTTCTCATCGAGTCATCCCTTATTTTTTCATATCTCTAGTAAGCTTGTTGCTGCCATTGCATATGTTGCATTATGTCCATCAACTTTGACAGCTCATCTCGAAGATCTGGGTGGGACGATTGAGCTCTGAACATTGAAGTCTCAACATCAGGTTCAGGTTCTGGTGCCATTGGGTCCACCTTATCAGGGACTTCAACCGATTGCACTGGCTCGATCTCTGTGGGATCTTCTTCTTTTTCTTTTTCTTCTAGATCCTCACTTTCTTCAACTCGTTGCTGTGGAATAGAGTCTCCAGCTATTTGATAGAGGTCCCAATATATGATTGTGCCTTGGCTATATCCTATCTTCTTTATGTTTGCAATAATTTTAGCTTTCAAGCACAGAATTGTTATTGGAAAAGGAAAGTAAGCTGGGCCAGAACGTCTAATGACACAATTCCACATTTCTCTCAGGATGGTTTTTCCCACATCAATGGTCTTTCCAATTACAATCGAGTATAATAAGACCATTCGCTCTAATGAGATTGTAATCCTATGCGAACTAGGCATAATGCTGAAACAAATAAAAGAGAACCATACCTTTACGAGTGGTGTCAAATATTCTCTTCTACAAGTGTGGATTCATTGCTTTGACACAGTCCACTTAGAACCTAGAACTGTAAGTTCCTCGAGTATTTCTTGCAAATTTTTAGGCTCGATATTGCTCATTAAGGAAGAATATTCATTTTTTTTTAAATTAGGTAATTCAAAGAACTCATTAATAGCATTTGAAGTTATTGGTACCTTGATTCCGTGAACTGGAACTTTCATCAACTCACTTGAGGTTAAATTCGCATAGATTTCACGTACTAACTCTTCAGCCACACTAGGTCTCTTCTCACAAAACAACTCCCAATTGAGAGTTTCAGCAACCTGACGAATAAGCACCATAAAATCAATATAGTTGTTTTCTTTCAATGTGAAGCCTTTCTCTAGATGCATATGTTGATTCTTGAAGATACTTTTGTTTCTCGCTTTGGCTTCTTCACAGTGGAAATTGTTTTGTGATTCGTCAATTTAGGCAGAGGCATGAGTTCTCTTGCGAGGCATGATTAACCTGAACATAAGAGAGGAAAATTTACTTTCTCAAAAATTTAATTAATAAAAATTATTTATAATTCAATAAATTAAAAAATTAAATAATTGAATAAAATTAAAATTTAGGAGAAAAAATGGCCTTACCACCTTTCTTGTAAAAATTAGGAACTCCTAAGATGGCAAATTAAAAGAAGTTGGAGAGTTTTCGGCTAAAGGGGCTGGTTTGGTGCAAGGTCGGTGTGCCGCCCAAGTGTGCGAGGCATGTAACAGCCCGATGTTGACCCTAGTCGAATAGTGGTTTCAGAACCACGAATCTGATGTTAAATAATCAAGTAAAATATTTTAATGTTTTAACCGATCTCTGTTACATAATTGAGGGTGTGTTATTATATAGTGAAATTATTTGAATGTTTGAGTGGTTAATGTTAGAGAAAGATTAAATTGAGTAGGGATGAAAATAGCTATTATGGAAAATTAGGACTAATTTTAAATGGTTGTATTATTACATGGGAGTTAGGTTGCAATTTAGCCTTATTTTCAAGTTAGTGGAAGGCATTGACGTGCATCATGATTTCTTGTAATATTTTTATATGTTAATAATATTAGGTAGTGGAGATGATGCATAATAAATTATTATTATTATTGGACCATATTAATAAAAGAAAGAAAACATTGTTAATTCTCTCTCTTTTGCTTCATCTTCTTCACGAACACAAAAGGGGAAAAGAGAGGAATTTAAGCTTCCATAAATTCGGTCTTTGCATGTCCCTTTAAGGTAAGAAATTTCACTTAGTTTTCGTTATTCTTTTTCAAATTGAGGCTATTGTCTTGTATTTTAGCTAGATCATACTCAAATTCTTGAGTTAAAGATGATATTCGAAAGTAGCCATGGTGGAAAATTTGTGGTAAAATTTAGAGTAGAACACGTTACAAGCTTGTAAGATTAACTATATTTTTCCCTTAGAAATTGTGGAATAAAGCTTAGTAGGAGGACGTAGGAAGAGAAAAAAAAATTATGAATGTTTTAAATTGCAAATAGATAGAAGAAAGGAGATGAAAGAAGGGCTATAAACATTCGGCCCTTCATGAACGTGCTTGAATTTTTGGGTATTACATGTTTTGAGTTGTAAGGATTTGTTTGTAACATGGTAATTGTTAAGGGTGAAAATGGTAAAAATCTATAATGATGCATTTTGGATGAAACTTCATAAAAATTTGTTTGAATGGGATTAATTTGATCTTATTTTAGATCAAGTACAACAAGGGAAGGAATTGGACCGGGGGAAGACCATAGTAAACGAGTAGCCGAGAAAGGTTAAATCGTCAAATTTCCAAAGTAAGTTATAAGTGATTGGTTTTAAATAATTAGTGCTAAATTTTGATATACATTTTTAATCAAATTTGATGCAACAAATATAAATGCCGAATGCACTATTATAATTTAATGGTAGATGTCGAATGATATGTTAACCTATATATGTGTTGGGTTATATAATTCCTTATTTTCTTCAGAGCTATATAATTGTATGTGCATGAAATCATTGATGTAAATACATATAAGTTACTAAGTGTGACACGGTGTGGGGCTTAAATTATGTGAAAGCCAAATATGAATTGAAGCATGTATTAAATTAATGTGTTGAGATTAAACGATTTAAAGTGAATCAATTTTAAGTTAAGTGAATAGGTATAAAATAATGATCATTGAATAATTAATTATGTGTATACATGGAGCATATTCGATAGGGAGAATAGGATTTGGAAAATATCAAACTGTGGATTTGTGTATATATGTGTGTTATGTATATACCAATTTGATTTAAAGGCATATGATGTGTGTAAGAAGAGGAAGATTTAATCACCGAGCACTGTGTGTGCGAGATCGGTTGAATAGCACTATGTGTGCAGATTTAATCACCGAGCACTGTGTATGCGAGATCGGTAGAATAGCACTGTGTGTGCAGGATTGGCTTAATAGCACTGTGTGTGCGGATTTGTTCACCGAGCACTGTGTGTGCGAGATCGGTAGAATAGCACTGTGTGTGCAGGATTGGCTTAATGGCACTGTAGTGCGGGATTGGCTTAATGGCACTGTGGTGCGGGATTGGTAATGGCACTATGTATACATTTTTCAAGCACTGGGTGTGCGAGTTATAATTTTCATCTATTCAAAGATTGAAACACCTAATAAAGGTAAATGAAAGTGTCAGGTAAGTATCTATTGATAATAGTTTCATTATTTTGATGAAATGAAGATTTGGTGAAACATTTCAATAGGGTATGGAGTTCATGATTATTTGATTTGTATGTTTGAGATTGAAGAGGTGAATTATTGATGAATGATAACTCGCTAGGTTTGCGATAATATGACTTATTCAATAGTTAGACTTATTGTATACTTTAAGAGATTGATGAATTGCTTGGTTTATATGTTTTACCTTATTGTTTATAACTTACTAAGCTATTTAAGCTTATGTGGTGTAGTTGTTGCATTGTTTTATAGATTTTTAAAGTCGAAGTACAAGCTCGTGGATTCTTGTCGAAGTCAAGCACACTATCAACCTTTGGTACTCTTTTTGTAGTGAACTTATTATTATGGCATGTATAAGCTAGTTTTCCTAGAATTGACTTACACGTTATTTTGCAAATGTATATACAAATGCCATGCGAAAATGGCTATATTTCTATGCTTGGGATTGAATTTGGTTAAGCATGATCATGTTGTTAGCATCTATGTATGTTCGGCCTTAACATAATTTTAATATGGAAATTCATTCTTGGTTTCTATGTATGTATATTGGAGGTGTTTTGCACTTATGAACCGTTTTATAATTTTAGCTTGGTGATAGATATAATAATGGATATAATTGTAAGCTAAATATATGATACATTGTGATTTAATTATAAATTCTTGTATGAGCTAATGATAATATAGGTATGATGGAAACTTCAACAACGTTTAATATTGATAACTTGAGTATGTTATGTTTCAACCAATGCTTTTAGAAAAGGAAAAGTTGATTACCTATTATTATAAATGATTCGGTGATCTTTGCTAAGTCCTATAAGGCGTGATTATAATAGAGGAAATTGTCATAAGAGAAATATGCTACTAATCAAAATGTTCATTGGTTTAGGTTAGTGCATGTGTATTACTTTGTACATATATTGTTTGTTCTTACTTGGTATGATTTAGTAATACTCATAACCCTAATCCGGCGACGGATACGAGCTAGGGGTGTTACATTTGATTGGTATCAGAGCTACAATTTAGTCGATTCTCGAACTAACGTAGCACGTGAGGGTCTAGCTATACATGCCATAATTTACAATGTGATAGTGTGATGACTTCTGACAATGAAATGTATTTATTTTTTTTATATAGTAATGGATCCAGATCCCGAGCAAGCATTAGCTAATAATGTCGAGAGTATGGCGCCTGCTCCCGCGTAAGGGACTACGTCGGAAGAATCTCGACCTATTGCTAGTGGCCCAGATGAGAGGGTAAAGCAGGCCTTCCATAATATGATGAGTGATTGGTTCAATAATTATTTACGAACCACTCCGGCTGTTCAACCACCCCTGAATCCGAATGTTCCACCTGTAATACCAATGGTACCTCCGGTTGCAAAATCCTGAGTGAGTAGCTAAACCCCCTGTTGATCGTATTCGAAAGCATAGAGCTCAAGAATTTAGAGCTGAGGATAATGATGATGCGGAAGTGAGCTAAATTTTGGCTCGATAATACTATCCGTGTTTTTGATGAGCTGTCTTGCACACCCGATGAGTGTTTGAAGTGTGCCATATCATTATTGCGGGATTCTGCCTACTACTGGTGGAATACTCTCGTGTCAGTTCTTCCGAAGGAGAGAGTAACCTGGGATTTCTTTTAGACAAAATTTCATAAAAAGTACATAAGTCAGCGCTTTATAAATTCCAAGCGTAAAGAATTTCTTGAGCTCAAGCAGGGTCGTATGATGGTGTCTGAATATGAGTGCAAGTTTGTGCGACTTAGTCGCTACGCTCGTGAATGTGTATCCTCTGAGGCTGCTATGTGTCGGAGGTTCGAGGATGGTTTGAATGAAGATATCAAACTTTTGGTTGGCATTCTTGAGATTAAGGAGTTTGTTGTGCTAGTTGAAAGAGCTTGTAAAGCGGAAGAATTAGGGAAAGAAAAACAGAAAGCTGAAGTTGAATCTAAAGATTTCTAAAAGAGATCCGCAGGCAAATTTTTGCAGATAGCAATGAAGAAGTTCAAGAATGATAGTAGTCGATCCAAACCTAATACCGGGATTTCTATTCGAGAACAACCACCAGTGAGTTCGCGAGCTACATCTGTGGCTAGTGTTGGCAATGCTCGATCGAGCAAACCTGAGTGTCAGCAGTGTGGTCGACGGCATTTTGGAGAGTGTTGGGGTAAATCTTTTAATCGCGCTTGTTATCAGTGCGGTTCACAAAATTATTTTGTTCGGGATTGTCCGGAGACTGTTGAGAAGGGTACTACTCAGAGTGCGAGACCGAGTGGTACTACAGCTAGAGGTAGACCAGCTCGTAGTGGGGGAGGTAGGAGCGGTGCTCAAAGGGGAACTTCAGATGCAGTTATTCAAGCAGATACCCGTGTACCAGCTCGAGCTTATGCCATTCGTACTAGAGAGGAGGCTTCATCTCCGGACGTTATTACTGGTAATTTCACTCTCTTTGATACTAATGTAACTGCTTTGATTGATCCCGGTTCAACTCATTCGTATGTGAGTGAAACATTAGTATCCAGTAAGACTCTACCTGTTGAGTCTACTGAGTTTGCGATCCGTGTGTTGAGTCCTTTGGGTCGTTGTGTAATGGTTGATAAAGTACGTAAAGGTTGCCCATTGATGATTCGGGATTCCTGCTTCCCAGCTGATTTAATGTTATTGCCTTTTGACGAGTTTGATATAACTCGAATGGGTAGCTAACCAGATAATGCAATGGTGAATTGTAAAAGAAAGATTATTGATTTAAGATGCCAAAATGGTGAGATCATCCGGGTTGAATCTAATGATTTGAGTGCGTTACCTACTATAATATCCTCAATGTTAGCCCAGAAGTATGTGAAAAGAGGATGAAAAGCTTATTTGGCTTATGTGCTGGATAATAAAGTATCCAAAAAATAGATTGAATCAGTACCAGTTGTGTGTGAATACCCAGATGTGTTCCCTGAAGAATTACCGGGTCTACCACCAGTGCGAGAAATTGAGTTTGGCATTGAACTAGTTCGGGACAACTCCGATTTCGATAGCTCCGTATCGAATGGCACCTACTGAGTTGAAAGAATTGAAAGCACAGTTGAAGAGTTGATAGATAGGGGTTTCGCACGATCGAGTTTCTCACCGTGGGGTGCACCAGTTCTATTTGTGAAAAAGAAAGACGAGACTATGCGAATGTGTATTGATTATCGGCAGCTGAATAAAGTGACAATAAAGAATAAATACCCGTTACCCCGAATTGATGATTTGTTTGACCAGTTGAAAGGGGCTTCAGTATTTTCAAAGATAGATTTGAGGTCGGGCTATTATCGATTCTTGAGATCGAGATACGGATGTGCCAAAGACTGTGTTCCGAATGAGGTACGGACACTTTGAGTTTATGGTTATCCCTTTGGGACTTACTAATGCACCTGCTGTTTTTATGGATCTGATGAATCGGGTCTTCAGATAGTTTTTGGATCGGTTTGTAGTAGTGTTTATTGATGATATACTGATCTACTCCAAAGATGAAACCGAGCATGCCGAGTATTTGAGATTGGTGCTACAAACTTTGCGAGATAAATAATTGTATGCAAAGTTTAGTAAGTGTGAATTCTGGATGAAGGAAGTTAGTTTTTTTGGGTCATGTCATGTCAGCATTGGGTATTCGTGTTGAACCGAGCACAATATCGGCTATTATTGATTGGAAACCACCAAAGAATATTTTTGAAATTCGAAGCTTTCTGGGACTTGCGGGTTATTACCGACGATTTGTGAAAGGTTTTTCTATAATAGCTACCCCGTTGACAAAGCTATTGCAGAAAGATGTCAGGTTCAAGTGGTCGAAAAAAGTGTCAGAAAAGCTTCGATCAGTTGAAAGCCCTTTTGACCGAAGCTCCAGTGTTAGTTTAGCCTGAATTGGGTAAAGAATTTGTTGTTTATTTTGATGCTTCTTTGAATGGTTTGGGCTGCGTTTTGATGCAGGAAGGCAAAGTCATAGCCTACGCTTAGAGACAATTGAAGCCGCATGAAAGAAATTACCTGACACATGACTTAGAACTCGCAGCTATTGTGTTCGCATTGAAAATTTGGCGTCATTATTTATATGGTGAGAAATGTCATGTTTACTTGGATCATAAAAGTCTGAAGTATTTGATGACTCAGAAAGATCTAAACTTGAGACAACGCAGATGGTTAGAACTATTGAAAGACTATGAGTTGGTGATTGACTACCGTCCGGGGAAAGCTAACATTGTCGCAGATGCGTTAAGTCGAAAATCATTGTTTGCTCTTCATGCATTGAACACACAAATGGTTATGTCAGGTGATAGTTCGATCATAGCCGAGTTAAAAGAAAGACCGATGTTTATTCAGCAAATTTGTGATGCACAGAAAGCTGACAAAGATATGACTGTTAAACGAGTTCAGTGTGAAAGTAATACAGAGTCAGAGTTTCAAATTGATGAAAATGACTGTTTGAAATACAAAGGCCGAATGTGTGTACCGAGGAACTTGGACTTGATTCAGATGTTATTGAATGAGGCTTATAATAGTCAAATGTCGATACATCCGGGTAGCACGAAAATGTATAATGATTTGAAACAATTCTATTGGTGGCCTGGTATGAAACGGGACATATCTGAATTTGTGTCGAAGTACTTAGTTTGTCAGCAAGTGAAAGCTGAGCATCAAGTTCCATCAGGACTTCTTCAACCAATTATGATACCTGAATGGAAGTAGGAGCGAATCACTATGGACTTTGTGTTAGGATTGCCGTTGACGCCGAGTAAGAAAGATTCAATCTGGGCTATTGTTGATAGATTGACGAAATCAACTCATTTTATTCCTACGTACGGATTTCTCACTTGATAAGTTGGCTGAATTGTACGTATCGCAGATTGTACGGTTACACGGAGTACCTATCTCTATTGTTTCAGATAGAGATCCGAGGTTCACATCGCAGTTTTGGAAGAAACTGCAAGATGCTTTAGGTACCAAGTTACATTTTAGTACAGCTTTCCACCCTCAGTCGGACGGTCAGTCTGAGCGAATTATCCAAGTACTCGAGGATATGTTGAGATGTTGCGTTCTTGAGTTTGAGGGTACGTGGGAACGATACTTGCCTTTGATTGAATTCACGTATAATAATAGCTTTCAATCTAGTATCAAAATGGCACCCTACGAAGCGTTGTACGGTCGTAAATGTCATACACCCTTGTACTGGACTAAACTTGGGGAAAGCAAGATGCACGGGGTTGATTTAATTAAGGAAACCAAACATAAAATGGCAGTAATTCGTGATAGCTTGAAAGCGGCATCGGATCGTCAAAAGTCTTACGCTGATTTGAAGTGTAAGGACATTGAATTTCAAATTGGAGATCGAGTATTCTTGAAAGTATCACCATGGAAGAAGATACTCAGATTTGGTCGAAAGGGAAAATTGAGTCTGAGGTTTATTGGGCCCTATGAAGTTATTGAACGTATCGGGCCAGTTGCGTACAAATTGAGGTTACCGTCTGAGTTAGACAAGATTCATAATGTTTTTCATGTGTCGATGCTTCGACGCTATAGATCCGACCCTTCTCATGTAATTAGTCCAACCGAAATTGAAATTCAACCTGATCTGACTTACGAGGAAGAACCGATTCGTATTTTAGATCATGAAGTAAAAGAGTTACGAAATAAGAAGATATCGTTGGTCAAAGTGATGTGGCATAAACACGGGATAGAGGAGGCAACTTGGGAAACCGAAAAATCAATGAAAGAACGTTATCCTCACCTATTTGCGGGTAATATTTTCGAGGACGAAAATTTCTTTAGGGGGAGAGTTGTAACAGCCCGATGTTGACCCTAGTCGGAACAGTGGTTTCGGAACCACGAATCTGATGTTAAATAATCAAGTAAAATATTTTAATGTTTTAACCGATATCTGTTACATAATTGAGCGTGTGTTATTATATAGTGAAATTATTTGAATGTTTGAGTGGTTAATTTTAGAGAAAGATTAAATTGAGTAGGGATGAAAATAGCTATTATGGAAAATTAGGACTAATTTTAAATGGTTGTATTATTACATGGGAGTTAGGTTGCAATTTAGCCTTATTTTCAAGTTAGTGGAAGGCATTGATGTGCATCATGATTTCTTGTAATATTTTTATATGTTAATAATATTAGGTAGTGGAGATGATGCATAATAAATTATTATTATTATTGGACGATATTAATAAAAGAAAGAAAACATTGTTAATTCTCTCTCTTTTGCTTCATCTTCTTCACGAACACAAAAGGGGAAAAGAGAGGAATTTAAGCTTCCATAAATTCGGTCTTTGCATGTCCCTTTAAGGTAAGAAATTTCACTTAGTTTTCGTTATTCTTTTTCAAATTGAGGCTATTGTCTTGTATTTTAGCTAGATCATACTCAAATTCTTGAGTTAAAGATGATATTCGAAAGTAGCCATGGTGGAAAATTTGATGTAAAATTTAGAGTAGAACACGTTACAAGCTTGTAAGATTAACTATATTTTTCCCTTAGAAATTGTGGAATAAAGCTTAGTAGGAGGATGTAGGAAGAGAAAAAAAAAATTATGAATGTTTTAAATTGCAAATAGATAGAAGAAAGGAGATGAAAGAAGGGCTATGAACATTCGGCCCTTCATGAACGTGCTTGAATTTTTGGGTATTGCATGTTTTGAGTTGTAAGGATTTGTTTGTAACATGGTAATTGTTAAGGGTGAAAATGGTAAAAATCTATAATGATGCATTTTGGATGAAACTTCATAAAATTTGTTTGAATGGGATTAATTTGATCTTATTTTAGATCAAGTACAACAAGGGAAGGAATTGGACCGGGGGAAGACCATAGTAAACGAGTAGCCGAGAAAGGTTAAATCGTCAAATTTCCAAAGTAAGTTATAAGTGATTGGTTTTAAATAATTAGTGCTAAATTTTGATATACATTTTAATCAAATTTGATGCAACAAATATAAATGCCGAATGCACTATTATAATTTAATGGTAGATGCTTAATGATATGTTAACCTATATATGTGTTGGGTTATATAATTCCTTATTTTCTTGAGAGCTGTATAATTGTATGTGCATGAAATCATTGATGTAAATACATATAAGTTACTGAGTGTGACACGGTGTGGGGCTTAAATTATGTGAAAGCCAAATATGAATTGAAGCATGTATTAAATTAATGTGTTGAGATTAAACGATTTAAAGTGAATCAATTTTAAGTTAAAGTGAATCCTTAGGTATAAAATAATGATCATTGAATAATTAATTATGTGTATACATGGAGCATATTCGATAGGGAGAATAGGATTTGGAAAATATCAAACTGTGGATTTGTGTGTATATGTGTGTTATGTATATACCAATTTGATTTAAAGGCATATGATATGTGTAAGAAGAGGAAGATTTAATCACCGAGCACTGTGTGTGCGAGATCGGTTGAATAGCACTGTGTGTGCAGATTTAATCACCGAGCACTGTGTGTGTGCGAGATCGGTTGAATAGCACTGTGTGTGCGATTTAATCACCAAGCACTGTGTGTGCGAGATCGGTAGAATAGCACTGTGTGTGCGGGATTGGCTTAATAGCACTGTGTGTGCGGATTTGTTCACCGAGCACTGTGTGTGCGAGATCGGTAGAATAGCACTGTGTGTGCGGGATTGGCTTAATGGCACTGTGTGTGCGGGATTGGCTTAATGGCACTGTGTATACATTTTTCAAGCACTGGGTGTGCGAGTTATAATTTTCATCTATTCAAAGATTGAAACACCTAATAAAGGTAAATGAAAGTGTCAGGTAAGTATCTATTGATAATAGTTTCATTATTTTGATGAAATGAAGATTTGGTGAAACATTTCAATAGGGTATGGAGTTCATGATTATTTGATTTGTATGTTTGAGATTGAAGAGGTGAATTATTGATGAATGATAACCCGCTAGGTTTGCGATAATATGACTTATTCAATAGTTAGACTGATTGTATACTTTAAGAGATTGATGAATTGCTTGGTTTATATGTTTTACCTTATTGTTTATAACTTACTAAGCTATTTAAGCTTATGTGGTGTAGTTGTTGCATTGTTTTATAGATTTTTAAAGTTGAAGTACAAGCTCGTGGATTCTTGTCGAAGTCAAGCACACTATCAACCTTTGGTACTCTTTTTTGTAGTGAACTTATTATTATGGCATGTATAAGCTAGTTTTCCTAGAATTGACTTACACGTTATTTTGCAAATGTATATACAAATGCCATGCGAAAATGGCTATATTTCTATGCTTGGGATTGAATTTGGTTAAGCATGATCATGTTGTTAGCATCTATGTATGTTCGGCCTTAACATAATTTTAATATGGAAATTCATTCTTGGTTTCTATGTATGTATATTGGAGGTGTTTTGCACTTATGAACCATTTTATAATTTTAGCTTGGTGATAGATATAATAATGGATATAATTGTAAGCTAAATATATGATACATTGTGATTTAATTATAAATTCTTGTATGAGCTAATGATAATATAGGTATGATGGAAACTTCAACAACGTTTAATATTGATAACTTGAGTATGTTATGTTTCAACCAATGCTTTTAGAAAAGGGAAAAGTTGATTACCTATTATTATAAATGATTCGGTGATCTTTGCTAAGTCCTATAAGGCGTGATTATAATAGAGGAAATTGTCATAAGAGAAATATGCTACTAATCAAAATGTTCATTGGTTTAGGTTAGTGCATGTGTATTACTTTGTACATATATTGTTTGTTCTTACTTGGTATGATTTAGTAATACTCGTAACCCTAATCCGTGACGGATACGGGCTAGGGGTGTTACAAGGCAGCAACGCGCAGAAGGGGTTGGATGCAAGTAGCAACGCGTGTGGGCTAGGCTGGATGTGCGAGCAGCGTGCAAATCCTCATCGAGTAGGCCTGGCGCAGGTGCGAAATGAAGTCCTGGGCAGCAAAAGCTGGAGCAACATAAGGCGCGCAATGCAGCGCGCGATGGGGCAGGCGTGCGAATGGTGGGCGTGCGATGTACGATAGAGCTAGGCTACTGGCCGAATGGCTGTTAGGTAGCTAGGCAGAGTTGGCTAGGAGAATGCGGGGCCAAGGGATTTTGGTGTTTGGAAGGAATGATGTATGAATGAAAAAAAATAAGCATAGATGTGTGGATTTTATAGTGAGAGGGGTAGGAATTAGAGTAAAACAATTTAACAAATAAAAAAATTCTAATTCTAATTCTACTCAAAGTTAACAACAAGAAATAATTAATTAAAATACATATTAAATTATTAATTGCTATTAATTTATTAAAATAAAAGCTTATCAAATAAAATATGATACTAATCCTAATTTTATGCAAAGTTGATAATAATTAATATATATTATAATAGACATAATTATATATTAAAGATTATCATATATATACTTATTTTATAAAATTAAAACATTTATTCTAGATGCCTTTTGAAAATATTTACAAAAGAGGCACCTAAATTTTAAAAATTTTAAAATAGTTCAATTAAGTCCCTAAACTTAATGAAAATTTGAAATTGAGTTGCAATTTTAAAACTTGGATCAAAATTGACCCTTTTATTTGAAAATTTAAAAATTTATTTTGCAATTTAGGGAATAATTTCTAGGAAAATTATGTTAAAATCAATTCCCAGGAAAGATTGGAGGGGTCACAAGCGGTCCCACTTAAGTTCCTATCTCTTAGACAGAATTTATTTAAACATACTAATCCCGAAAATACATCCTAAATCATTTATTTAAAAAGAAAACAAGAAAATTTAATCATTTGATAAAATGAACGATATTTGATCCCGTTCAATTTTATCTCCCCAGTAATGTTTCAAGCATTAAGCATTAACTTGAAAATTACCTCCCTTACCTTGAAGTTCAACAGCTCCGTATGGATAAACTCGATGAATCATAAATGGAAAGGACCAACGTGATTTTAACTTACCTGGAAAGAACCTTAATCTGGAATTGAATAACAAGACTTGCTGACCTACTTAAAATTCTCGAACTCGAATGTGCTTCTCATGCCATTTCTTGAGTCTCTCCTTAAGTAATTTGGCATTCTCGTATGAAGACATTCAAAATTCTTCTAACTCGATAAGTTGAATCATCTGTTTCTCTTTAGCAATTTTAAGATCCAAGTTGAGTCGTTGGAGAGCCCAGTAAGCTTTGTGCTCTAACTCCAAAGGCAGATGACAAGCTTTCCCAAAGACCAACCTATTGGGTGACATCCCTAAAGGTGTCTTGTATGCTATCCTGTAGGCCCGTAAAGCATCATCTAGTCTTTTGGACCAATCTCATCGATTCGGGCAAACTACCTTCTCAAGTATGCCTTTGATCTCTTTGTTTGCCAGTTTAGCTTGCCCATTCATCTGCGGATGGTAAGCTATGGCAAGCTTGTGCTTCACTCCATGTTTGTCAAGTAACCATTTCAACCACTTGTTCACAAAATGGGACCCTTCATCACTAGTGATGGCTCTTGGGGTTTCAAACCCTATGAACACATGCTTCTACCAAAACTTCATCCCAACCTTAGCATCATTTGTTAGATATGCTTCAGCCTCAATCCACTTAGACATGTAGTCTACAGTTACCAAAATGTACTTGTGACCAATAGATGGAGGGAAAGGATCAAGAAAGTCAATACCCTAAACATCAAACAATTTTACCTCAATGATGTATGTTCGAGGCATCTCGTTTCTGTTGGAGACATTTTCAACCCTTTGACATCGATCACAACTCTTTACGTAAGCAAATGCATCTTTAAATAGTGTTGGCCAAAACAATACGGCTTACAATACTTTTTTCGCAGTGCGTGTTCCTCTAAAGTGTCCTCCACTCAAAGCTGAGTGACAGTGGTATAAAATCTTATGTACTTCATATTTTACCCAGCATCTCCTAGTCATTTGATCTGCACACTTTTTAAACAAATATGGTTCTTCCCAAAAATAGTACTTCACATCATGAAAAAACTTTTTCTTTTGATGATATGTCTTATCAATCGGCACCAAACCACAAGCTAAATAGTTAGCAATATCAGAAAACCAAGGGGTATTATGAACATGATTTACCTTTAGTATGTGTTCATCTGGAAATGTCTCCTGAATTGGTATAAGTGGAGAATTCCCTTCTTGCAGCTCCAATCTGGACAAGTGATCTGCTACTTGATTTTCTACTCCCTTTCGATCTTGAATTTCTAGATCAAACTCTTAAAGTAGAAGTACCCACCAGATAAGTCTCAACTTATCGTCTTTCTTGGCAAGTAAATACTTAATTGTCGAGTAGTCCGTATAGATAGTCACTTTGGTACCTACAAGATAAGATTGAAACTTGTCAAAAGCAAACACAATAGCAAGTAACTCTTTTTCTATTACCATGTAATTCAGTTGAGCTCATGTCAGAGTCCAAATTGTATAGTACATGGGATGAAAAATTTTGTTCCTTCACTGACCCATGACAGCTCCGATCGGGAAGTCACTAGCGCAACACATCAATTCAAATGGCAAAGCCCAGTCTGGTGTGACTATTATGGGTGCCGAGACTAACCGACTCTTCAAGTCATTGAAAGCTCTTAAGCACTCCTTATCAAATTTAATCGCCGTGTCCTTCACCAATAATTTGTGTAAGGGTTTAGCAATTTTGGAGATGTCTTTGAAAAATCATCGATAGAAATTGGCATGGCCTGAAAAGCTCTTAACACACTTTACAGTTGTCGGAGGTGAAAGTTTTTCAATAACATCTATCTACCTCGATTCCATGTCTTGTTATCCAATGCCCTAGAACAACACCTTTTGTCCTTCACTAATAATTTGTGTAAGGGTTTAGCAATTTTGGAGATGTCTTTAATAAATCATGGATAGAAATTGGCATGGCGCGAAAAGCTCTTAACACACTTTACAGTTGTCAGAGGTGGGAGTTTTTCAATAATATCTATCTACCTCGATTCCATGTCTTGTTATCCAATGCCCTAGAACAACAACTTTTTGTACCATGAAATGGCATTTTTCCCAATTAAGTACTAGGTTTGTTTCTTCGCATCGCCTTAGTACCTTGGCTAGATTGGCTAGGCAATCATCATATGTATCTCCGAATACTGAAAAATCATCCATAAAAACTTCCAAATATTTCTCAACCATGTCAATAAAAATAGATATCATACATCTTTGAAATGTAGCAGGTGTATTACATAAACCAAATGACTGCACCTAAATGAAAATGTACCATACGGGCAGGTGAATGTTGTCTTGTATTGTTCTTCTGGGGCTACTGTAATCTAATTATATCCGAGTATCCATTAAGAAAACATTAATAGTCTCGCCTCGCGAGTCTATCTAGCATTTGATCCAAAAAGGGCAAAGGAAAGTGATCTTTCCTAGTCGCCTTGTTCAGCTTCCGATAATCGATACAAATTCTCCATCCCGCACCCGTTCTAGTCAGTATCAACTCGTTACTCTTGTTTTCAATTACCGTGATACCTCATTTCTTCGGTACGCACTTGACCGGACTTACCCATGAATTTTTTGAGATAGGGTAAATTATTCCCGCATCTATCCTCTTGATGATTTCTTTCTTTACTTCATACTTCATGATGGGGTTCAATCTTCGTTGTCCATCAATCCTCCCTTTCTCACCATCTTCTAGTATAATCTTGTGCATGCATACAGATGGAATAATACCGCGAATATCGACTATGGTCCATTCGATAGCCTTCTTGAATTGTTTAAATACAAGGATGAGTTTCTCTTCTTGCTCATTGGTTAATTCTACTGAAATAATCACACGCAAAGTAGAAGCGTTACCTAAATAAACATATTTTAAATGTGAAGAAAGTACCTTGAGTTCTAATTTAGGTGGCTCATCGATTGACACTTTTGATTGGGCATAATTCTTATTCTCTAACTCTAAAGATTCAAAATGGAATTGCAAATTAAATCCCCTTTGATTATCTTCTAGCAAAGCTAAGTATTCATCCTCCTCTTCATCATTTTAAGTGTCTGATGTCAAAATTTGTTCTAATGTATCCTCAACATAGTTGAGTTCCTTCTCCATGATTAAATTCTCTAAATCAGACACTACAAATCAATCATAAATTGTGTTAGGAAATCGCATAGACTTAAAAACGTTAAATGTTACATGATTATCCTAAACACGCATAATAAGCTCGCCCTTCTGCATATCAATAAAGGTCTTTCTGGTTTCTAAGAACGGTCTTCCTAGGATGACTGGAACCTTTTTGTCTGCTTCAAAGTCTAGAATCACAAAGTTATTAGGAAAGATAAATTTGTCTATACGTACCAATACATCCTCAATTTTTCCTTCTAAATATGCTAAGGATCGATTTGCTAATTGAAGTGTAACCGTAGTCGGTCTAACTTCACCTATCCCTAACTTCCTAAATATTGACATAGGCATGAAGTTGATACTCACACCCAAGTCACATAGTGCCTTACCACAATCTGTTACTCCAATGTTGCAAGGTATGGTAAAACATCCAGGATCCTTCAACTTTGGGGGTAAAACATCCAGGATCCTTCAACTTTGGGGGTAGTTTGTTCTGAAGATATGTAATGCATTCCTTTGTCAAGGCTACCGTCTCAAATTCTCCAAGTCTTTGTTTTTTAGATAGGATATCCTTCATGAGTTTGATGTAGTTCGACATTTGTTCAAGTGCTTCAACCAATGGGATGTTGATATGAAGTTGCTTGAGTATGTCTAGGAACTTCTTGAATTGATTTTCCCGCTCCTGCTTTTGAAGTCTTTAAGGGTAGAATGGTGAAGGTTTCTCTCTAGAACTGGTTGATTCGTCTTCTGTGCTAATTCTGCATCTAACGGAGTTGTTAGTTGATCAGAATTAGCTAGTTCTAAAGTTACCTTGTTAGATTTTGCAGATTTTAGATCTCGTGAAACTGGAATTTCAACACTCGGTTGAACTTCCTCTAAGTCTTGAGCATCAGCTGGCTCTTTCTAAACTTCGACGAAATTGGGCTCTAAATTCTTTCCGCTCCTCAATGTCAACGCTTTATAATACTCCTTCCTTGGATTCCTCAGATTCTCCGTATCACTAGGTAAAGCACCTTATGGTTCTAGAGTTCAGTAGCAAGCTGGCCCATTTGGTTTTCCAGATTTTTCAATGTAGCTGCTTGCCTTTGAATTAAGGCATCATTCTTTGCCATGTATGCCTTTAACAAATTTTCTAAGCCATTGGATGTCTAAGCTTGGGTTGGTTTCTGAACTTGTTGGGAAAACTAGGTGGCTGTGTCGATCTAGGTTGGCCGTAAGTGTTACTGGCTCCAGCCCCTTGGTTACTCCAGGAAAAATTTAGGTGGTTTCGCCATGATGGGTTATAGAAATTGGATTGCAATCCTTGCCTTCCTCAATTTTGGTTATGGTTACCCATGTGATATATGGATTCTGGGTTTGATGTACATTCTTCAAACAAATGTCCTTCCCCACAATAGACACATTGCAAACACGAAATTTATACACTTTTTCATGCCCTTTTTAACCCAAATTCATGCAATTTCGAGTAAATTCTTGTCGAAAAATAATTAAATACTATAAAATAATTCAATTGTGCTAAAAATATGAACATGATTAAATTTAATTAATTTTATAGTTAATTTTGATTTATTTTGACTATTTTCGACATATTCACACAAAGGGTGAAAATTGGCTCGACAGACACTGCTCGAAGAATAAATCCGAGAAGCAATTTGAAGTATAAAGGTGAATTTATTTCCATCCCAAGACGGTCCAATTATGAATGTTTAATCATAATATAATTAATTTTAATTTATTCCCAATTTATTTTGGGTTAAATAAATTAATCTTAATTAATTATGTAAAAGGCCCAGTTGAACCAGACCGGTTGAACCAAACCAAGCAAAGAGTTGGGCAGCCCAAGCCGTCCATAGGCTGGTCCAAATGAGCTTATTAGCTGATTAATTACGCTGCAAAGAAGCCCTTGAAGACCTATCAAAGTTGCATTCATACCACTCCAAATTTTGTGGCTTTGTAGATTTGTCCCATGCTAATTTTAGCAAAGTTGAATCCATCAACTTTGCCACATAGATGGCCGGACAAGGGAGGTCTCTTTGGCTGCTACTATTTGCTATTTTTAGCAGCCACAATCAGCTATAAATACACCACCTTTCTGATAATTCAAATCATCCCTCAATCCTTCAACATTCTTATTCTCTCTTCTCTCCATTTCTCCAAAAACACCCAAGCCTTCTTGTGCCTATTTCTCCTCTTGGAAAAGTGGTTTTTTCCCAGACATTTGGAGAAGCAAGTGGAGTGTTCATAAGCCACCTTGATAGCTAAGGACAATGGAGAACAAAGAACGGGACAATTAGTCAAGCCATGGAGAAACACCGAATTTGCTTCTTGTTCCCTATCTCTTTAAATTTCATTGTTGTTTTGGCAAACATGTTCATGAATATTTATGCTATTGAAATGGCTAATTTAATCAGCTTAGCTTGAATTTAATTTGTGTTGGGTTGAATGCTTTTCGTCCTCTTAAATTATTAAAATTATGTTTATGCTATTATAGGCCTCGGTAAAATGCTTGATTAAGTAAAATCATGTTAAGTTATCTGGCATTATAATTTTTTAGATAGCTACTGAATTAATTATTTAAATGCACTGGAATTTTAATTAATGGACACAATAATTAATCTTTGCATGTTTAATCCTTCTAAGGCAGCTGAAGATTAAATTAGCATTGTATTTAGCGATACATATGCATTACATTGCTTGCAAGATTTTTGTGATTAACTTGTTTCAAGGTAAAAATGCTTTGTTATCTCACATGATCTTTTATATGCTTATTAGGTTGAATTAATCAGTTGAATCACATAGGAATATGTGAGAGATTGTTTAGTTTAATAAATATGTATGTGCAATAACATGTTTACCTCTAAGTCTATTTAATCGGTACATAGAAATGTGTACAAGAGCCGAATGGATTTTATTTAATTTGTAAACATGTTCATAAGTTAGCAAATTATCGAGTTGCCGTGAATTTATTCGTAACAAGTATACGCATAAGTTTAATAATTCTAAGGTAAGAAATGCAATTAATCCAACACAATTTTATCATCTTGATTAAAATCAATTTTTGAATCCGTGCGTTAGAACTTGGTTTATTTTATTTTACTTTGTTTTATCTTGGTTTTTAAATATTTCTCAAATCCAAATATTTTTCCTTCACCAAAGTGTTTGAAAACATTTTCATAAATAATTCTTTTACAGTCCCTGTGGGTATGATGACTCGACATTTACTTGTCACTTTATTACTTGTTATTATTGTGTACACTTGCACATTTCCACCGTTCCAAGTTTTTGGCGTCGTTGCCGGGGACTGTTTTCCAAAACCATTATTTGTGAATCTGTCTTACATTTTGGTTTATTTATTTTCGTATTGAAAATTTTACTTACTCAATTTTTTCTATGATTATTTTAGGTGTTTATGAGTATTGACTTATTGACTTACTTCCTGTGGACCTTGAAATAGAATGAATCTTTCAACAACGAAGAAGACAAACAAACCAGAGAAGGAATGAAGAAATGAACTTCAAGAATATGAACCAAGGAAACGGAGCAAACCCTACTCGGAATCCTATCCTTATTGCTGATGATAGGGATAGAGCCTTAAGACAATATGCCATGCAAGTTTTTAACGAGCTCAATCCGGGTATTAGGAGACCCGAAATTGAGGCACAACAATTCAATCTGAAGCCAGTCATGTTTCAGATGCTTCAAACTATGGGCCAATTCAGTGGAATGCCTACTGAAGATCCTCATCTTCACTTAAGACTATTCATGGAAGTGAGAGATTCTTTCAAGTTAGCTAGAGTTTCTAAAGATACCTTACGATTAAAGTTGTTCTCATATTCGTTAAGGGACATAGCTCATTCCTGTTTGAATTCATTATCACTGAACTCCATTTCTACATGGCAATAATTAGCCGAGAGATTCCTCATGAAGTATTTTCTGCCAAGCAAGAATACTAAGCTGAGGAATGAGATCACTGCCTTCCACCAAATGGATGATGAGTCCTTGTATGAGGCATGGGAGAGATTTAAAGAGTTATTATGAAAATGCCCTCATCATGGAATCCCACATTGCATTAAACTTGAGACATTCTATAATGGTTTTAACGCCCACATAAGGATGGTAGTGGACGCCTCTACTAATGGTGCTCTCCTTTCTAAGTCTTATAACGAGGCTTATGAAATTATTGAGAGGATTGCCAGCAACAATTATCAATGGCCAACTAATCGTGCAGCGTCAGGAAGACGAGTGGCTAGAATTCATGAAGTAGACACTCATACTTCACTCGCATCTCAGGTATCATCAATATCCTCAATGCTTAAAAATCTTACTACTAATGGGTCTAATAGTTTTGCAGCACAACCGACTAATCAATTTGAAAATATAGCCTGTGTCTATTGTGGGGAGGGACATTTGTTTGAAGAATGTCCATCGAACCCAGAATCTGTATACTACATGGGTAATCAGAACCAAAACTGAGGAAGGCAAGGGCTACAATCAAATTTTTATAACCCATCGTGGAGAAACCACCTAAATTTCTCCTGGAGTAACCAAGGGGCTGGAACTAGTGCCATTTACACCCAACCCAGACCAACCTAGCCGCCAAATTTTCCTCAACAAGTTCAGAAACTAGTTCAAGCTGAAGCATCCAATAGCCTAGAGAGTTTGCTAAAGACATACATGGCAAAGAATGATGCCTTAATCTAGAGCCAAGCAGCTACGTTGAATAATTTGGAGAATTAAGTGGGTTAGCTTGTAACTGAACTTAGAAACCGACCACAGGGTACCTTACCCAATAACACGAAAAATCCAAGGAATGTGGGGAAGGAACATTGTAAATCGTTGACATTGAGGAGCGGAAAAATAGTAGAGCCCAAAACTGTTGAAGTTGAAAAGGAGCAAGCTGATGCTCAAGACTCAGAAGAAGATCAACCAAGTGTTGAAACCCCAGTTTCACCAGAACCGAAATATGCAAAACTCGACAAAGTAACCTTAGGACCAGTCAATTCTGATCAACCAACAACTTCATTAGAAGCAGAATTACCACCAAAGGCAAATCAAACAGAATCAGCTCTAGTAATGAAACCACCACCCTACCCTCAAAGACTTCAGAAGCTGAAGCAGGATATTCAATTCAAAAAATTCCTTAACGTACTCAAGCAACTTCACATCAACATCCCATTGGTCGAAGCACTCGAGAAAATGTCGAACTATGTCAAGTTCATGAAAGATATCTTGTCTAAGAAACGAAGACTTGGAGAGTTTGAGATGGTAGCTCTGACGAAGGAAAGCAGTGCATATCTTCAGGACAAACTACCCCCAAAACTGAAGGATCCTGGATGTTTTACCATATCGTGCAACATTGGAGCAACATATTATGGTAAGGTATTATGTGACTTATGTGCAAGTATCAACTTAATGCCTATGTCAATATTTAGGAAGTTAGGGATAGGAGAAGTTAGACCAACTATAATTACACTTTAACTAGCAGGTCAATCCTTAGCGCATCCAGAAGGAAAAATCGAGGATGTATTGGTATGTGTAGATAAATTTATCTTTTCTGCTGACTTTGTAATTCTAGAATTTGAAGCAGACAAAGAAGTGCCAATTATCCTAGAAAGACCATTCTTAGCAACTGGAAGGACCCTTATTGATGTGCAAAAGGGCAAGCTAACTATGCGTGTTCAGGATGATCAGGTAACATTTAATGTTTTTAAGTCAATGTGATTTCCTAACATAATGGATAATTGTTTTGCAGTATCCTATTTAGAGGAATTAATAGTAGAGAAGGAACTTAGTTGTGTTGATGGCCCACTAGAAAGAATTTTGACATCGGATCCCCCAAATGATGAAGAGGAGGATGAATACTTAGCTTTTCTAGAAGCTAATCAAATGGGATTTAATCCGCAATCCCATTTTGAATCTTTGGAATTAGAGAAAAGAGATTACATCCAGCCAAAAGCATCAATTGAGGAGCCACCTAAGTTAGAACTCAAGGTATTACCTTCACATCTAAAATATGTTTATTTAGGTAACGCATCTACTCTGCATGTGATTGTTTCAGCAGAATTAACTACTGAGCAAGAAGAAAAACTTATCATAGTTTTGAAACAATTCAAGAAGGCTATCGGATGGACAATAGCCGATATTCACGGTATTAGCGTATCTATATGCATGACAAGATCATATTAGAAGATGGTGAGGAGGAACGATTGATGGTCAACGGAGACTGAACCTCATCATGAAAGATGTAGTAAAAAAAATTATCAAGTGGTTGGATGCAGGTATAATTTACCCCATCTCAGACAGTTCATGGGTGAGTCTAGTCCAGTGCGTATCGAAGAAAGGAGGTATCACGATCATGAAGAACGAGAACAACGAGTTGATACCAACTAGAACAGTTACGGGATGGAGAATCTGCATCGATTATCGGAAGCTGAACAAGGTGACTAGGAAAGATCATTTTCCTCAACCGTTATTAGACCATATGCTGGATAGACTTGCAAGATGAGACTACTGCCATTTTCTTGATGGATACTCAGGGTATAATCAGATTACAGTAGCACCAGAAGATCAACACAAAATGACATTCACTTTCCCGTACGGCACGTTTGCATTCAGATAGATGCCATTTGGTTTATGTAATGCACCAGCTACATTTCAAAGATATATGATGTCTATTTTTGCTGACATGGTTGAGCAGTACTTGGAAGTTTTCATGGACGATTTCTCAGTATTTGGAGATACTTATGAGGATTGCTTAGCTAATCTAGCTAAGGTACTGAGGTGATGCGAAGAAACGAATCTCGTACTCAACTGGGAAAAGTGCCATTTTATGGTTCGAGAGGGAATTGTTCTAGGGCATCAGATAATGAGACATGGGATCGAGGTGGACAAAGCAAAAGTGGACGTTATGAGAAACTCCCACCTCCAACATCTGTAAAAAGTGTTAGGAGATTTTTGGGCCACGCCGATTTTTATCGAAGATTTATCAAGGACTTCTCCAAAGTGGCTAAACCCTTATGCAAGCTATTAGAGAAAGACCCAGTATTCAAGTTTGATGAGGAATGCTTAAAAGCCTTCAACGATCTGAAGAGTCGATTTGTCACGGCACCCATAATCATCACACCAGAATGGGATTCACCATTCGTGTTGATGTGTGACACAAGTGACTTCACCATTGGAGCTATATTGGGCTAGCGAAGGAACAAAGTTTTTCATCCTATCTACTATGCAAGTAGAACTCTAACTGGAGCTCAACTGAACTATACGGTAATAGAAAAAGAGTTACTTGCCATTGTGTTTGCTTTTGACAAGTTTCAATCTTATCTTGTAGGTACTAAAGTGATTGTCTATACGGACCACTCCGTAATTAAGTACTTATTAGCCAAGAAAGATGTTAAACCAAGATTGATCCGGTGGGTGTTTCTATTTTAAGAATTCGACCTAGAAATTCAAGATCGAAGAGGAGTAGAAAACCAAGTAGCAGATCACTTATCCAGATTGGAGCCGGAAGAGGGAAATTCTCCACTTGTACCGATCCAGGAGACATTTCCAGATGAACACATACTGAAGGTAAATCATGTCCATAATATTCCTTGGTTTGCTTATTTTGCTAACTATTTAGCTTGTGGTTTGATGCCGATTGATAAAACGTATCAGCAAAGGAAAAAGTTCTTTATGATGTGAAGTACTATTTCTGGGAAGAGCCATATTTGTTTAAAAAGTGTACAGATCAGATGATTAGAAGATGTGTGGAAGAAGATGAAATACCGAAGATTTTATACCACTATCATTCAGCTCCAAGTGGGGGACACTTTAGAGGTACTCGTACAGCGGCCAAAGTATTGCAAGCCGGATTCTTTTGGCCAACACTATTCAAGGATGCATACGCTTACGTAAAGAGCTGTGATTGATGTCAGAGGGTTGGAAATGTCACCAACAGAAATGAGATGCCTCGAACAAATATCATTGAGGTAGAATTGTTCGATGTTTGGGGTATTGACTTCCTTGGTCCTTTCCCTCCATCTTTTGGTCACAAATACATATTGGTAGTAGTAGATTATGTGTCCAAATGGGTCGAGGCTGAATCTTATCCAAAGAACGATGCCAAGGTTGTGATGAAGCTCTTGCAAAAACATGTGTTCACAAGGTTTGGAACCCCAAGAGCTATTATCAGTGATGAAGGGACCCACTTTGTGAACAGGTGGCTAAAATGGTTGTTAGACAAACATGGAGTGAAACACAAGGTTGCTATAGCTTACCATCCACAGACAAATGGGCAAGCTAAGCTAGCAAATAAGGAGATCAAAGGCATACTTGAGAAGGTAGTTTGCCCGAACCGACGAGATTGGTCCAAGAGACTAGATGATGCTTTATGGGCTTACAAAACAGCATACAAGACACCCTTAGGAATGTCACCCTATAGGTTGGTCTTTAGGAAAGCCTGTCATCTACCTCTAGAGTTAGAGCACAGAGCTTACTGGGCTCTTCCAACTCAATTTGGATCTCAAGCTGGCTAAAGAGAAACAAATGCTCCAAATCAATGAGCTAGAGGAATTTCGAATTTTCTCATATGAAAATGCCAAATTACTTAAAGAAAGACTCAAAAAATGGCATGACAAGCATATTCGAGTTCGAGAGTTTGAAGCAGGTCAGCAAGTCTTATTATTCAATTCTAGATTGAAGTTCTTTCCAGGTAAGTTAAAATCACGTTGGCCCAATCCATGCGTCTATCCATACGGAGTTATTGAACTCCATGGCAAGAGAGGTAATTTTCAAGTTAATGCTCAGTGGTTGAAACATTACTACGAAGAAAGACCTGAACGGGAGCAAATCTTGTTCAGTTTATCTGATCTTTAAATTTTATTGCTTTCAATAAATTATTTAGGGTATATTTTCGAGTTTATTATGTTTAAATAAATTACATCAGGAGATTGGAACTTAAGCGGACTGCTTGTGACCCTTCAATCTTTCACAGGAATTGATTTTACATAATTTTCCAAGAAATTAGCCCTTAAATGACAAAATAAATTTTTGGTTTTTCAAATAAAAAGGTCAATTTTGACCCAAGTCTTAAATTGTAACTCAATTTCAAATTTTCATTAAGTCTAGGGACTTAATTGAATTATTTTTAAAATTTGGTTGCTATTTTCGTAAATAATAAAAACTAGGTGCCTCTCTTTGTAATATTTTTAAAAGGCATCTAGAATAAATATTTTACTTAATACCATATTTATAAATTATTGATAAACTTTAATACATAATTATATTTATTATAATTTATATATTAACTTTTATAACTTAGCTTAGGATTAGGATTAATTTTATTCCATGTTTATCTTAATAATTTAATAGCAATTGATAATTTTATATGTGTATATTTAATTATTAATTATTGTTAATCTTGAGTAAAATTAGAATTGGACTCTTATTTTTAAATTCTTTAATTGTTCTAAGAGTTCTACTTTAATTCCTACTTCTCCCTCTATAAATTGCACCCTTGATTCTCCCCATTCATTCATCACCCAAAGCCCCAAACACCAACCCCTCAAAGTGCCACAAGCCCCTAGCCACAACAAGCATTTGGCCAGCAGCTCCAGCACACGCCGCACGCCCCAACTCTAGCAGCTGCCCAGGTCGTGGCCTCACGCCTGCCGCCTCTAGCCCGTGTGCTTGTTGTGCACCATCGCCCCGCACACCAGACCAGCCCGTGGCCTACCTGCCACAAGTCCTTGCACATCACTTGCTTGCAGCCCCCTCACATGTTGCTCGTTTCAGCTCCATCAGACGTGCGCTTTGCTACCTTGTGCGCCTATGCACACACTCTTCATTCACCCAACCTAAGCCAAAAGCCTTCAACCTTTATTTTTAAATTTCCATCTTTTTTTCATTAGTATATCTTATTTTAGGATTTCTTAATTTTTACAAGAAAGGTGGTAAGAACAATTTTATTTCCTTATGAAACACCCCACACCCGGCCCACGAGCCTAAACCGGATCTGGTATGTTCCTAAAGTAAATCGGTTTCAAAAATTTTCGTTACTTAGAGAAAATTTGTAAAATTTTAGAAAACTATTATTTTGAGTTGGGCTTAGATTGGAAACCCATTTAATTAATCTTGTAAATCCAATTTAAGTAAAGTGACAAAAAAAATTTTAGGGTTCATTTTAAAGAAATAAATTTTGTACTTACATCCAAAATAGTTCTTAGCACAATATTTAAAAGTAAAGCAAAAATAAAGAAATCCACTTGGGCCTTATGGCCTTATTACATCAAGTAAACCCAAAAAAAAAATTTAAATGTCTTGAAAAGAAATAAAGCCCAAATCAAATCAAATCTTCAAATGAAACATGGCCACCTCAAGGTCTACCGTCCGGTCCATCACTTGTTCATCACCGAAAATAGTTCCCACAATGGGTGAGTCAGCAGACTCAATGTGCACCAGATACTAACATTCAACAAATCGGGCATACATGTTCATATCAAATTCATATTCATATAAAATAAATGATGATGCAACCCAAACCCAAGCCTATTTGTCCATCCACTTGCACACCACCGTACTGCCGGTCCTGCAAGTGGGACTACTAAGTCAACCCTCCATCCAGCTACACACCATCGAAGGCGTCATTGCGCGGTCGGCGTGCTCATCGCCCATATCATTTGTGTCATTAGACACCATATTCAAGTAATGTAACCGAAGTTACCAAATTCGGATAATGTAACCGAAGTTACCATATTCAAATTTTGTGACCGTAGTCACCATATTCCATTGGTGAGACCGAAGTCAACACCTTCTTCCCCTTTCACATAGATCCCTAATGCCCCATAAATTATATAACATACATATTTCTCATTCATGTTCCTATTCACATGTTCATAATATATCATATTAAGTAATCCTATCGAAGTAGGAAAGCGTGCACAGTACTTCTTACCACATTTGTGGTACTAAACCACATTCACATTCTTTTGCATATTCATATAGTTAATAATTGCCATATAATTTATTGAAGATTAGTATGGGTACACACCGATTAAGCTTATTGGATTCCTTGAGATCCAGAAGAACGATCTACCGATCTAGATTTTTTAACTCTATATTGGCCAATCATTAAAGCATATTAACAAACCTATTTGGCTTAAAGAAAACCAAATCCTAGTAGGATTTGTATTACTTACCTTGTTTGCCGAATTTGGATGTCTGTAAATCAAGTCCCAAAAATTGCTAGTATTCCTTTTCCTTGAAATCGGCTAACACTAGCCATGTAACCATGTCAGTTTCCAGCTTTTGAAATAATGGAAATAATCCTAAATATCAAAAAAAAAAAGCCTTGGCGAATATCACCTACCTTACAAATTCCAAATCGAAAAGGATTCCTTGCCTTATAGCCTTTTACATCCCTAGCATCATATGTTAAATTTAATTTAACATATAAATCATAACCTTTAACCAAATATATTTATCTTACCTTAGATCCTCGAATTTCCTAAAGATTCCTCCTTGTATTCAATTTGTTGTAAAAAGAACCTAAGAGATCCTTATAGATTCTACTATAAGTCAAAAATAGGATTAGACCCTTCTCTTTGGCAAATAGAAAAAGAAAGAACTTGATTAATGCTTAGCCTTACCTTTAATGCTTTGATCGATTGCTTCCTTGCCTAGAGTCACAGAGTTTCGACTATGGAGTTTTAATCAGGGATCAAAGAGTGTTTTGGCTCGACAATAGCAAAGGAGAGGAGAAGAAAATAGAAGAAGAAGAGATGGATTTTGCTTAAAGAAAAATTAGGCAGAGAGGGGGAGAGAGCTAGGGAATTTTCGGCAACTTGGAAAAGATGAGAGAAAAGACTTTGGTTCTCCTTCTTTAGCCGAATTTGCTAGGCCAAGAGTCCTTGACTTGGCCACCACTCTCCCTTAAGATAATATTATCTCCTTTATCTAAAAATAAAAGCATTTAATCCATCAATTATCTCCTCAAAATAATCCAAATTTAAAATCCCTTATTTATCACTTATTAATCACATATTTATGAAATTAAAACACCTCCTTTCCAGAAGGCTTGTGCCGCCCACCCCTTAGCCTTGGAAGCAAAAATAAAACTCCTTTTATTTACTTCCCAAGTGACTCGAACTCGTGCCCAACACCTGCATGTGGCGCCATTTCCATAGGCCCTAAGTGACATCTTGAGCCACTTTTCCAAGCTTTGTTTGTGTGTCAAACTTTACCAACTTTTTCTTTTAAGGCCATCTTGCCCTTATTTCCTATTTTAAACTTTAAAATTTGGCATTTCGCATCATTTCTAAGTTTCCTAAAATTTTCGATCGGCTCTGTAACTTGCCATTTTCTTACATTTTCAAGTTTCCAAAATGTTAGGGTTTCCATTTTTGGATCATTTCCAAAATGTTCGAGTTTCAAAATGTTCAAGTTTCCAAAATGTTCGGTTTCCATTTTTATGCATTTCGGGTTTCCAAAAATATCAAAATTTATTCTTAGTGCTTAAACTTGTCATTTCATACAATTAAGCGAAAATGCATAGGCCCTTTTAGGGATGTTACGATTCTACCCCTTAAACAAAATTTCATCCCAAAATTTCCTAACTAAAATAATTGAGGTATTCTTTGTCGCATGGTCTCCTCGACTCCCACGAAGCTTCTTCCGTTCCATGATTACGCCATAACACTTTGACTAGAGTACGGACTTCCTTCATAATACTTTCACATCACGTTCCAAGATTGAATCAGCTCTTCCTCATAGGATAAGTCTGGCCTTAGTTCCACCTCTTCAACAGGTACCACATGAGATGGGTCTGATTTGTAGCGACGTAGCATGGATACATGGAATACGTCGTGCATCCGCTGCAACCCTGGTGGCAACTCCAATTGGTATGCCACCGGCCCAACTCGCTTCAGTACTCGATAAGGCCCTATAAACCTTGGGCTTAACTTCCCTTTTCGACCAAACCTCATTACCTTCTTCCAAGGCAAGATTTTTAGGAATACTTGATCTCCCACTTCAAACTCTATTTCCTTCCACTTAAGGTCTGCGTACGACTTCTGCCTATCAGAGGCTTCCTTCAACCGTGCCCGAATCAACTCACCCTTTTCCTCAGTTTCTGCCACTAATTTCGGTCCCAAAACTCGGCGTTCTCCAAACTCACCCAACAAATAGGTGTTCTACACTTCCGGCCATACTAGCGCTTCATATGGTACCATCCGAATGCTAGCACGATAGGCATTTGTTGTAAACAAACTTCACTAAAGGTAAGTAATCTTCCCAACTTCCTCAAAAATCCATTACATAGCCTCTCAACATATCCTCCAACACTTGTATAACTCGTTCAGACTGCCCATCGGATTGTGGATGAAACGCCGTGGTGAAGTCCAACCTAGTGCCTAAGGCTTGATGAGCGCCTTCCAAAATTGAGGCGTAAACCTTGGGTCTCTATCAGAGATGATCGACATTGGTACTCCATGTAACCTCACAATCTCTGCCACATATAACTTAGCCAACTTCTAAAGAGAATAATCCATTCTTACTGGGATAAAGTGTGCGGACTTGGTCAAATGGTCCACTATCACCCATACTGAGTCCTTCTTAGTAGGCGTAAGGGGAAGCCCACTAACGAAGTCCATGGTAATTCTTTCCCACTTCCATTGGGGAACTTGATTGGTTGAAGCAATCTGATGGGACTTGGTGTTCAGCCTTAACTTGCTGACACGTCAAACATTTCCCCACAAATTCAGGTCACCTCTCGTTTGGATCGGACCACCAAAATTGTTCCCTTAGATCTCTATACAACTTGATGCCTCCGGGATGCATAGCATAAGGGCTACCATGCGCTTCACGAAGAATCCTTTGTCTCAACTCCTTATCCCTCGGCATACAAACCTTTCCCTTGTAGCACAATACTTCTTCATCGGTGGCGTCATAGTCCCTTAACCCTCCTTCTTGTATTTCTGCTTGTAACTTAGTACTTAAGTCCTTATCATAGCTGTCCCTCTTTCACCTCCTTGACCAGTGGGCTTGACTTGTAACTCCATGTGAGCTTCCATCATCATCTGAGACTTAAATGGCGAACAAAGCCCTTAGATCGACACAACCTTCCTACTCGGGGCATCGGCTACCACATTCGCCTTGCCGGATGATATTCTATCGAGCAGTCGTAGTCCTTTAACAATTCCACCCACCTTCGTTGCCTTAAGTTCAACTCCTTCGAGTCAACAAGTACTTAAGACTTTTGTGATGCTGTAGAATAAGCGACCTTTCTCTATAAAGGTAGTGCCTCCAAACCTTAAGGGCAAAAACCACTTCTTGCCGGTTCAAGTCATGAGTTGGGTAGTTAACCTCATGAGGCCTTAGGCTGTAGTGACGCATAGCGACTACTTTGCCATCTTGCATTAGCACGCACCTAACCCGTGTCTGACGTCACGATTACACCACAAAATCTTTTCACCCTCCTTTGAATTAACACTGGAGCTCCCATTCGACCTTCTTAGCTTTTAAAACTCTCCTGCTTATTATTAGTCCATTCAAAGGTACTTCCTTCATTAGAAACTTTGTTAAAGCGCGGCTATTGACGAGAATCCTTCCACAAACCTTACATAATAGCACCTTAAGCCTAGGAAACTTGATTTCAGCCACGGAGCTAGGTGGTTCCCAATCCAACAACGCTTGATCTTCCTAGGATCTACTCTTATTCCTTCTGGATACCACATGTCTTAAGAATGCCACCTCCTTAAGCCAAAACTCACACTTTTGAATTTGGCATAGAGCTTCTTCTCCTTAACACTTCCAACACAACTCGGAGATGCTCATCATGCTCCTCCTCGACTTCGAGTACACCAAAATATAAATCGATGAACACAACGATGAACCTATCCAAGTAGGGTTGGAAAACCGATTCATCATATCCATGAACGCAATTTGGAGAGTTCAATCAACCCAAACGGCATCACCACAAACTCAAAATGGTCGTATCTTGTCCTAAAAGCGGTCTTATCGATATCGACCTCCTTCACCTTCAATGATGATATCCAGACCTTAAGTCGATCTTTGAAAATCTGCGGCTCCTTGGTGATCGAACAAGTCATCGATCCTTGGCAAAGGATACTTGTTCTTAATGGTCGACTTATTCAATGACGATAATCTATGCACATACGCATAGTTTCGTCCTTCTTCTTCACAAATAGGACCGGTGCTCCCCACGGAGACACTGGGTCGATGAACCCACGATCCAGGTTCTTGGATTTGAGCCTTGAGCTCCACTAACTCCTTTGGCGCCATTCGGTATAGAGCAATTGACACAGGAGGTGTTTGGTAGCAAATCAATTCCAAATTCTACCTCCTCGTGCAGGGGTATTCCCGGTAATTCCTCTGAAAACATATCCACGAAGTCCCTTACCGTCCTAACTCCATTAATACCTTCTTCCTTTCCACCTATCACACTTACGAAGGCTAGGAATGCCTTGCAACCTTTCTTAACCATCTTCTCGACCTTGGTCAAAACTACGTTAGACAAGTAGTTCCTCCTTTCTCCGATCATTCTCGCCACTTCATCCTCCGGGTTCTTAGTTCCATACGTTTAGCCGCACAATCCAATACGGCTCGGTGTTCTACTAGCCAATCCATTTCGAGTATAAGTTTAAACTCTCCGAAGGGTAACTCCATTAAGTCTTGAAAGTTCACTCCCTGAATCTCTAGGGGTACATTCCGAAAGATCTTGTCTACCACTACAGTTTGGCCTAATGGGCTTACTACCGTCATCTGCCTATCAGAGAATTTAGAGTCTAGGCCTAATGTTTCCACTACACTACATGCAACATAGGAATGGGTCGAGCCCACATCAATAAGAGTAAAATATGGCTTGTCATGAATAAAGATCGTACCGGTTATAACATCCGTCGCGTCTCCATCTTCCCTTCGGAGAACTGCATAAACCAAACCCGATTGTCTTGTACGCATTAACATTAGTAGCACCTCGACCACATGCTCCACGGCCTCTGCCGACACCATTACCTCATTAGGTGAACTCGACCCCATTGAAATTCGCGCCTCTACCAATCTAGCTAGCCCTCTATACTGCCGGTCGACTCTCATCTGGTTGCTTGGGACAATCCTTAAGCATATGGTCCTTGGACCCACACTTGAAACATCCTCCCATCTTTCTCCAGCACTCCCCCAAGTGCCTCTTTCCACAATGCTCACAAGGCGTCTTGCCATTTATACCGACTTGTTGATTTAGTGGCCGTCAGCCGTAGGCCTCTTATGAACTCTTCCGGATGGTCCAAAACCTCTCTTAGGCTTATTCTTATCCACAGCCTGCTTGGTAGAATCTTTGATTCCCTCGGCCACTTTGGCCTTTTCCACCAAAGCCGAGAATTCCCGCTCCTGATGCGGTGCTATCAACAGTCTCAGGTCGTCTCTCAGTCCGTCCTCAAAACGGACACAGCGTTCATGTTCAGTCGCCACTACACCTCGAGCATAACGACTCAACCTTAGAAATTCTGCCTCATATTCCGCTACGGACTTGTTCCCTTGAACCAGCCCCAGAAAAGCTTTCCTTTGCTCGTCTGTATACCTGGTTCCCACATATTTCTTCTGGAATGCCTCATTAACATATTCCCGGTCGGATCCTCGCCATAGTACCATCTCGCACGATTAACCACCAGCGTCGCTTCATCGCGTAACAATGCCACCATCCTTTTAACTTTTCCTCTGAGTCGGATCGAGCTCATCCATGATGCGCTCCGTTGCTTCAACCGATCTTCGGTATCTTTGGGTGCCACTCGAATACTCCTCAAACATTTCAGCTCCATTAGCTCGGGCCGTTCGAGCCTGAGACTTACGATTTCTGAATTTCCTCCTGCTCGCCACCAATTCTAAAACTTCGCGACCTGACTGCGACACGGCTATCTTCCCGTCTCGAGCTGCTGCTCAACATTAATTTGGGGTGGTGGTGGCAATGGTATTTCATTGTCGGACCCTTGACCCGATCTAACGGTTTAAACCACGGTCATCCTTCCTCTACCTCGTCCACAACGACCACGTCCTCTAGAGCTCATTTTCTAGCGTCGAGATCGATTAAGAAATTTTATGGATTAGTCATTGTTCCACTTATTTACCATGAGGAGTTTTATGAAAAGAAATTTAAGAGTGGTTCTTTCGTATTCATACAAACACACGATCTTTTCCATTCATTCATTCATCCATCAAACAAGTATGAACTTTCGTTCATTCAGAGAAACATTGTAGTTTTCGTTGTTGTTGTTTTCCACTACCAAGGGGTATTTTTGTAATTTTGTCCTACAGGGGTATTTTCGTAATTTTTCAGAAGAAAAACGTTCCTTGGTGTTTTTGTCAAAAAGTATTTTGAAAATTTTGAAGTCCTAGGGTAATTTAGAAAAATTTTGAAATCTGAGGGTATTTTGGTAATTTTGACCTCGAGGGTATCTTGGTAATTTTCACAAATCGGGGTAAATTTGTAAAATTTTATAAGTCAAGGACATTTGAAAGTTGTAAAACTTTGAGGTTCTTTTGAAAATTGTTCCTTCAAAATGGGGATGTTGCAAAATTTTGGAAATCGGGGTCATTTGGTAATTTTGTAAGTTAGGGTAATTTTGTAATTTTCTAAAATCAAGGTATTTTGATATTTTACAAATTAGGGTTTTGAATGTTTATAAAATAATGACATTTTGGTAAAGTTTGTTGAGTAGTTGAACATTTTATAACTGGGGGCATTTTGGTAATTTTACCCTAGGGGCATTTTTGTAATTTTCACAAATCGAAATTTTCAAATTTTTTTGTAAAGATGGTTTCCTCAACTTCAAAGAAATTTTTGAGAATTTTAAAGCTGGGGTTTGTTGTTTTGTTCTCTTTTTTTTAAAACATGGCTAGTTCCTTTCGGGTTTTAGTCATTATGTTTAGCCTATGGCCAAGCCCTCTTGGTCGGGGTGAACAAAGCTACGCTTGCAGGCGTGATTCAGTGGAGAGGAGGTGAGTCACAGATTGCTTAAATACCAATCTCCCATCGAAACCATTCCTAGACATGCGCATGAGGTTGCCACACCACCGAGCCTACGAGTTAGGGTGAGCCAAAGCTCGCACTGGTAGGATTCTGCGAAGAGGAGGTGAGTCACTAGGACCTTAAATACCAAGCTCTTTCGGATCCAATCCTAGACATGCATGCAGGGGTTACCACACCACTAGCTTAGTGACTTAGCCATAGGTTTGTTCGGTGCATTAAGTCTTATGTGGTTTTGTGTTTGAGTAGTCTAATCCTGGGGTTCAAGTTCCTATCATTCTATTCTACGTTCCATGCCTTTTCTACCCTTAAGCAGTTCATAGAATCACACATATAGTTAGGGTACTTACAGTGGATTTGGAATTGAGACTTAGGTGCCATGCGGAAAACACCTTATTTTCAAAGATAATAATTTGGCTCGCTTTGAAAGCGTTTGGGCCTTAGCCCAGGTAGAGAAGTTTAAAAGCTGGGCTCGATACCAAGCCGAAACACCTCACACCGGCCCATGAGCACGAGACAGGATCTGGTATGTTCCTAAAGTAAATCGGTTTCAAAAATTTTCATTACTTAGAAAATTTGTAAAATTTTAAAAACTATCATTTTGAGTTGGGCTTAGATTGGAAACCCATTTAATTAATCTTGTAAATCCAATTTAAGTAAAGTGACAAAAAAATTTTAGGGTTCATTTTAAAGAAATAAATTTTGTACTTACTTACATCCAAAATAGTTCTTAGCACAATATTTAAAAGTAAAACAAAAATAAAGAAATCCACTTGGGCCTTATGGCCTTATTAAATCAAGTAAACCCAAAAAAAAAAATTTAAATGTCTTGAAAAGAAATATAGTCCAAATCAAATCAAATCTTCAAATGAAACATGGCCACCTCAAGGTCTCACCGTCCCGGTCAAATCCTTTGTTCATCACCTAAAATAGTTCCCACAATGGGGTGAGTCAACAGACTCAATGTGCACTGATACTAACATTCAACAAATCGGGCATACATGTTCATATCAAATTCATATTCATATAAAAATAAATGATGATGCAACCCAAACCCAAGCCTATTTGTCCATCCGCTACACACCACCGTACTGCCGGTCACACTTGTGGGACTACTAAGTCAACCCTCCATCCGCTACACACCATCGAAGGCAGTCGCTGCAGTCGACGTGCTCATCGCCCATATCATTTGTGTCATTAGACACCATATTCAAGTAATGTAACCAAAGTTACCAAATTAAGATAATGTAACCGAAGTTACCATATTTAAATTTTGTGACCGTAGTCACCATATTCCGTTGGTGAGACCGAAGTCAACACCTTCTTCCCCTTTCACATAGATCCCGAATGCCCCATAAATTATATAACATACATATTTCTCATTCATGTTCCTATTCACATGTTCATAATATATCATATTAAGTAATCCTATCGGATGTAGGAAACGTGCACGAGTACTTCTTACCACATTTGTGGTACCTAACCACATTCACATTCTTATGCATATTCATATAGTTAATAATTGCCATATAATTTATTGAAGATTAGTATGGGTACACACCGATTAAGCTTATTGGATTCCTTGAGATCCAGAAGAACGATCTACCGATCTAGATTTTTTAACTCTATATTGACCAATCATTAAAGCATATTAACAAACCTATTTGGCTTAAAGAAAACCAAATCCTAGTAGGATTTGTATTACTTACCGTGTTTGCTTAATTTGGATGTCGTAAATCAAGTCCCAAAATTGCTAGTATTCTTTTCCTTGAAATCGGCTAACACTAGCCATGTAACCATGTCGGTTTAGGCTTTTGAAATAATGTGAAATAATACCAAATATCAAAAAAAAAAAAACAAGCCTTGGCCGAATATCAACTACCTTACAAATTCCAAATCAAAAGGATTCCTTGCCTTATAACCTTTATCGACATCCCTAGCATCATATGTTAAATTTAATTTAACATATAAATCATAACAATTAGCCAAATATATTTATCTTACCTTAGATCCTCGAATTTCTTGAAAGATTCCTCCTTGTATTCAAGCTGTTGTAAAAAAGAACACGAGAGATCCTTATAGATTCAGCCATAAGTCAAAAATAGGGATTAGACCCTTCTCTTTCGGCAAATACAAAAGAAAGAACTTGATTAATGCTTAGCCTTACCTTTAATGCTTTGATCGATTGCTTCCTTGCCTAGAGTCACAGAGTTTCGCTATGGAGTTTTAATCGGGGATCAAAGAGTGTTTTGGCTCGACAATAGCAAAGGAGAGGAGAAGAAAATAGAAGAAGAAGAGATGGATTTTGCTTAAAGAAAAATTCGGCGAGGAGGGGAGAGAGCTAGGAATTTTGGCAACTTGGAAAAGATGAGAGAAAAGACTTTGATTCTCCTTCTTTAGCCGAATTTGCTAGACCAAGAGTCCTTGGTTTGGCCACCACTCTCCCTTAAGATAATATTATCTCCTTTATCTAAAAATAAAAGCATTTAATCCATCAATTATCTCCTCAAAATAATCCAAATTTAAAATCCCTTATTTATCACTTATTAATCACATATTTATGAAATTAAAACACCTCCTTTCCGGAAGGCTTGTGCATACCCTTAGCCTTGGAAGCAAAATAAAACTCCCTTTTATTTGCTTCCCAAGTGACTCGAACTCGAGCCCAACACCCGCATGTGGCGCCATTTCCATAGGCCCTAAGTGACATCTTGAGCCACTTTTCCAAGCTTTGTTTGTGTGTCAAACTTTATCAAATTTTTCTTTTAAGGCCATCTTGCCCTTATTTCCTATTTTAAACTTTAAAATTTGACATTTCGCATCATTTCTAAGTTTCCTAAAATTTTCAATCGGCTCAGTAACTTGCCATTTTTCTTACATTTTCAAGTTTCCAAAATGTTGGGTTTCCATTTTGGATCATTTCCAAAATGTTCAGTTTCCAAAATGTTCAAGTTTCCAAAATGTTCGTGTTTCCATTTTATGCATTTCCGTGTTTCCAAAAATATCAAAAATTTATTCCTAGTGCTTAAACTTGTCATTTCATACAATTAAACTGAAAATGCATAGGCCCTTTTCAGGATGTTACACCTTAAGTTTTAATTTTTATTCAATTATTTAATTCTTCAATTTATTGAAATATTAGTAATTTTTATTAATTAAATTTTTGAGAAAATAATTTTTTCCATCTTATGCTCAGGTCAATCATGCCTCGCAAGAGAACTAGTGCCTCCGCTCAAATTGATGAAGCACAAAATAAATTTCACTTTGAAGAAGCCAAAACAAGATACGAAAGTATTTTCAAAAATCAACAGATGCATCCAGAGAAAGGCTTCACATTAAAGGAAAGCAACTATAGAGATTTTATGGCACATATTCGTCAAGTTGCTGAAGCCCTCAATTGGGAATTGTTTTGTGAAAAGAGACCAAGTGTGGATGAGGAACTAGTTCGAGAATTCTACGCGAACTTAACCTCAAGCGAATTGACCAAAGTTCCAGTCCGCGAAATCAAGGTACCAATAAATTCGAATGCTATTAATGAATTCTTTGAATTACTTGATTTCAAAAATGATGAATATTCTTCTTTGTTGAGCAACATTAAGCCTGAAAATTTGCAAGAAATTCTCGCGGAACTCACAGTTTCAGGTTCCAAGTGGACTGTGTCAAAGCAAGGAACCTACACGTGTCGAAGAGAGTATTTGACACCACTTGCGAAGGTATGGTTCTATTTCATTCGTTTTAGCCTTATGCCTAGTTCGCATGGGACTATAATCTCATTAGAGCAAATGGTCCTATTATACTCGATTCTAACTAGAAAGACCATTGATGTGGGCAAAATCTTCCTGAGAGAAATGCGAAATTGTGCCGTTAGACATTCTAGGCCTTCCTATTTTCCTTTTACGATAACAATTTTATGCTTAAAAGCAAAACTCCTTGCAGACTTGAAGAAGATAGAGTATAGTCAAGGCACAATCACCGATTGGGACCTCTACTGAGTAGTCGAGATTCAGTTCTACAGCAACAAGTTGAAGAGAGCGAGGATCCCGAGGAAACAGAAGATGATCCCATAAAAATCCAGCCAGAGCAATCAACTGAAGTCCCTAATGAGCCAGAAGCAATGGAACCAAAAGTTGAACTTGGTATCGAACCCTCAATGTTTGGAGCTCCACCGCCTAGCCCAGATCTTCGTGATGAGCTGTTAAAGCTGATGGACTTAATGCAACATATGCAATGGCAGCAACAAGCCTACTGGAGATACTCAAAAATAAAAGATGACTCGATGAGGAGTGCCCTCAAGAAAATTTATAATGACTCATTTATTTTTGTGCCTGAGTTTCCAAATTTCATATTTGAACCATGGATTTCATCATCAAAGAGGAAGCAAGGTGATTCATGCAACGGCAATACTGATAGATCAAAAGATGAATCGAATTCGGAAGGATCGACAAACAAATAAAAAAAGGGGAGGACTTCAACTTTAGTTTATTTTTTTTAAGTTACTTTAGGATTAGATTAATTAGGAATTTTTATTTTTGCACAATAAAACAAGAGACAGGAATCATGAATAAAATTTGAACAATTCACAAAGGCTAAAGTGTGGCAATAGATATATACAAGTCTAGGATTGGATTATAGAAAGAGCCTGGTACTTAAGCAGTCAATTTGACTCACCTCCTCTTTTCTAAATATCCTACCTGGTGTATAGTATCTATTCACTTTAAACAATGAGGACATTGTTAACTTTAAGTAGGGGGACCAAAATTTGAATTAATTCCACTCAGAATAAAATTTTCTTTTAATTATGATTAGGATATATTTTGTTCAATAATTTGAAATCTTGTTAAGTATGTTGAACTTCAGTATTAATAAAGTTCTATTATTTCAATAAGTTATTATGTTAGCTTAATAATGATATGAATGTATTCTTTTAATAAAACATGCAAATTAGTACCATAAATTTTTTTAATTCCCTACGAAAAATTAGGCATGCATGAAAGTTTAAGTCTTTAGAATTGACTGAGTAATTTCTTGAGGCGAAATCCTAGGAAGCATGGAACATTGAAAATGATTTAGGCAACTATTGTTTGGACCGTTTGAGCCTTTCAAGCCGACCCTAATAAAATTATCATTTGAATCCCAATTTGAGACTATATGGCCTAATTTCATTCGGACCTATGCATTATTTAGCCATCAATTTTCTCTTCATTACTTCTAAAATTGTCCCAAACACTAGACTCAGTGCTATTCAGAATATCATTCAAAAATAAGTTTGGGGGAGTTGAAAAGAAGTATCAATTGCTCGAAAATTGCAGTACATGAAGCAAGTGTTCGAATTAAAAAAAAGCATGTACTCGAAAGGAAAAATGAATGGTCGAAAGAGAATAAGTTGGGTATCGAGGGTGAGAATTCTGAATGTTCAAGTTTAAGCTAAGTCTAGGGTTCTTAAGCCAAAAATATGTCTATCTTTTGCCTACCCCTAAACCCAGCCATGTTACAACCTTACGAAAGACCTATTGATTCAAAGTTCCAATGTTACCTACATTAGTGGAGAGAAATTGCTCTGTTCAACAAATGAAGACATCAGTTAAGCTTAATGATTGCAGTTTAATTTTGAATAAGGAATTAAAATCAAATTGATAGTTAGTAACATGTCTTTATTAAAGAAACATTTAGTCTGATTTTGCTAGTATAATAATTGTTCGAGGTAATTTGAACGATATGTATACTTAAGCAGCATAACTATCAAATTTCTTATTGTTTTTGAGCCTAAGTATATTCAATTCATAATTTTGAGAAGAAAGTTGTTCTGAAGGAGTTTTTCAAAGGTTTTTTCGAGAAAATTCTTTTCAAATTTGTGCATTGCTTGGGATGAACAATGAATTAAGTTTGGGGGTGTGGAAACATGGAAATTTATACACTTTTTCATGCCTTTTTAACCCAAATTCATGCAGTTTTGAGTAAATTCTTGCCGAAAAAAATAATTAAATACTATAAAATAATTCAATTGTGTTAAAAATATGAACATGATGAATTTTAATTAATTTTATAGTTAATTTTGATTTATTTTAACTATTTTCAGATTCGCACAAAGGGCAAGAATTGGCTTGGCGACCTTCGTCAAGAATAAACCCGAAAGCAATTTGAAGTATCAAGGCAAATTTATTTCCAGCCCAAGACGGTCCAATTATGAATATTTAATCATAATATAATTAATTTTACTTTATTCCCAATTTAATTTGGGTTAAATAAAATAATCTTAATTAATTATGAAAAGGCCTAGTTGAACCGCATCGCTTGAACTGACTGCTTGAACCAACCAAGCAAAGAGTTGGGCAGCCCAAGCCATCCATAGGCTGGTCCAAATCAGGTTATTATCTGATTAATTAAGCGGCAAAGAAGCCCTTGAAGACCTATCAAAGTTGCATTCAAACCCCTCCAAATTTTGTGGCTTTGCAGATTTGCCCCATGCTAATTTTAGCAAAGTTGAATCCATCAACTTTGCCACATAGATGGCCAGCCAAGGAAGGTCTCTTTGGCTGCTACTATTTTTTATTTTTAGCAGCCACAATCAGTTACAAATACACCCACTTTCTGATCATTCAAATCATCCCTCAATTATTCAACATTCTCATTCTGTCTTTTCTCCATTTCTCTCCTTTTCTCCAAAAACACCCAAGCCTTCTTGTGCCGATTTCTCCTCTTGTAAAAGAGGTGTTTTCCCAGCCATTTGGAGCAGCAAGTGGAGTGTTCATAAGCCACCTTGATACCCGAGGACAATGGAGAACAAAGAATGGAGCAATCAGTCAAGCCACGGAGAAACACCGGATTTGCTTCTTGTAACACCCTAAATTAGGGGTTGTTTGTAATTTAATTAATTTCCCATGTGTATGCTTGTAGAAATAAATACTATGATTTCTTGGCATGTTCTAGGGACTAGAAATAAACCCGAGCTAGGCCTGACTTTGGGATTAAAAATTTCTTTTTAAGTGTTTAAAGGAAAGAAGCTAGGTGAGATAGGGGTTAAGGAAAATTTTGGAAGGAGCATGACACAAGGATTTAATTGGCACAATTGGCTTGGTGCGTCTAAGGGTGTTGCAAGGGTGGAGGTTCGATTCTTGGGAGTTACAAGGGGGAAATGTTTTTCTTTTGGGCTTTTTGGGTGTAAGGGTTAAGAAGGCTTTAAAGAATTTTGTGGGTAAGGTTTTGACATGGAAGTCGGGTTGGTGGAGTGGCTTGGCGCGCCACTTAAGGGCCTTGGTGTATGGACTCGAGTTCGAGTCATGATGGACACAAGGGGTGTTTTATTTTTAGGCTTTTGGCGTTAAAGGAAAGGGGGCCAGGTAGGAAGGCCTTATAATTAAATGGGGAGGTTATATGACATGAAACTCACATTGGGAGAAATAGCCTGGGGCGTTGGAAGAGAGGGCTGCATTTGTGTGGTCTTGGTTTCGAACCAAGGAGGCAGCAATTGGTTTTGTTTTTTTTTTTTATGCAGCTGGCGTGAATGGGAGTAAGCTGATGGCATGATTTTGGACTCTTATTTTGATAAGCATGAGCTTAAATTTTTGCATATTTTCGGCTGGAGGGTAAGTGTTAAGTAGTTTATTTTCATTATATTTGTTTAAGGAGGAGATTAAGGGATAGAATGGAAGATAAACAATGTTTTAATTTAGTTTATGTGGGGGATAATTAAAAGATAAAGATTTATCACATGGGGAGCAATGGCCGAAATAGGGACTCTAGGGGCTTGAGTTTCGGTTTTGAAGGAGTGATAGGGAGTATTTTCGGCTAGCACATGTTACTTTCATTTTTCTTTCATTGTTGTTCAAATCGAAACTCCTTTCTCCTCTTTTGCTACTTTTCGGTTTTTCTTTGAAGCATGCCATTGTCCTTGTGCCGAAAACTCTTCCTCCATCCTTGCCGAAATCCCCTCAATCTTTCCTTTCATCTCTTTTCTTCCTCTCTAGCCGAACATACTCCATTGGTGTGCCAAAATTCCCTTCCTCCTATTTGATTCACTTTGGCTGAATATCAAGTGGATATATATCTCTTCGGGATTTTCTTTTTCAATCGATTTGTGAAGGTAAGTGTTTGCCAAAACTCTCTTCCCATATTCTCTTATTCTCTATCGACTTGGACGGAAGGGAAAGCCGAAATCTGGCATTTGTTGATGGTGTGGCTAACTGTTTTTCTTCTCTGGAATCGATTTCTCATAAGGTACTCCGGGATTTTGAAGTACTCAATCCAACCCTCTATTTCTCTAGCGATCGGTCTTGGTAAGTAGTGGTAAGAGTTCAACCTAGTAAACTATTTCTTTAATGAAGTCGAAGGCTATTGTTGTGGGTATTGATGATTGCCGATTGTAGGAAGGTTAAGCAGATTAACAAAACGTGTGCTGTGGCTAGCACTCAAGGGCGTTTAGGTGAGGTTTCGGGTGCATACGTTCACCCTTTGAGTTTATTTGGTTTGGCCGAATGGTCCATGGCACTAACTTTGGTAATTGGTCGAATATAGGGTCAAGATCTAGCGTCGTAGATCGGATCTTAGGGATCTAGGAATTTTGGTGGTAACAGGTGTGTAAGAACTCACTACACACTCTATTAGTTTACATGACTATATTGTTGCTTTTTAATCATTGTGGTAGTGGTTTGCTTGTGGGCATAAGCATGGTTTCCGGGTAAGTCCCCTATTACTTCGTCTATGATATATGATTGAGTATGCCATCATATGCTGTTTAATGCTATGCATGATATATGAGATTATGATATTGTTGTGTAAGCATGATGATGGTGGGATTGATGAGAGGAGGGGGATGATTTTTATGGACTGTCACGAGTGGTTTTGACCACAAGATGGGTTGGCCCCATCAGATTTATTGTGACTTGGTCACCAAAGGTTTTGACCACACCGATGATAATTGGGACTAAGTCCCGGTGGTTTGGTACCACCGTGGTTTTGACCACATTATGATATTTGTGACCTATGGTCATCGGTGGTTTTGACCACACGATGGGTTGGCCCCATCATTTGATTTGTGACTCTAGTCACCGTGGTTTTGACCACCAAAGGGTTTTGACCACACGAGGTAGTTAAGGAGTACGGATGGTTAGTGGGGTTGCATATTTGCATGTTTATTAATAATCTGTGTATGAGTTACATTTCCGGGTGGGGGATTTACACACTGAGTCTTGGTGACTCACCCTTTCCCATACTATTTTACAGATGAGTAGATCACGGAGATGGAGCCGGAGAGGACTCGAGGCGGCCATGCTTATCGTTGGATTTGAATTTACTTTGTTATAGTTAATATTATTTATTTTCTAAGTCCTTTTTATTTTGGGTTGTAATAAGGCCGCTATTTATTATTTGGATGTTATTTTATTTTACATATGTTATATTACAAATGGAATTTATAAATGTTAAGTGAACCGGTTAAAAGTAACTTTTGCAAACTTAATAACTTCTACGAGTTTTTCAAAGATGTTACCATCGGGTAACAAAAATAAACCAAGTCAACTATAACTTTGACGATTTTAGAATGTTACATGATCAAACGTTTTCAAAGGGTTTATCAACACAACCATGTTTATAAAAATCCCAACTGAGTTTTATCAAACCCCGTTTTAATACCTTAGCCATATTTTAACAAGTTTTCACCAGACACTCAAAATGATTCAAAATATTTTACTCCGTGACATACCAGATCCGGTCAGGACTCATGGGTCGGGTTTGGGGTGTTACATTTTTAGTATCGAGCAGGCTCAAAACTTCACCAAAGGGCCCAAGGCCCAAAATGTTTTGTTTTTGATTAGTAGGCCTTATTAGAATGTTTTGGAAAATTATTTATGGGTTGAACAGCATGGCACCGAGTCTCCAGAACCTATCCACCCAGGTAAGTACTTCTATCCATTTTTGTGAAATTTGATGAGGGGTAGAAGGGTAAAATTGGGAACGTAGACTATTAGAATAGAAATTGTTGAACCCTAGGGTTAGCATACCCCAACAAACCATGCATAAGATTTAATAATTTCTTAAACAACCCTGTGAGTTGTCACTGAGCAAGGGATGTGGAAATCGTTATACGCATGTCTAGGATTGGATTCGGTGGGAGCACTGTATTTAAGCAATCTAGTGACTCACCTCCTACTCACTTGAATCCTACAGTGCGTAGTAATCTGCTCATCCTAGCCGAGACGACACACTCACAGGTTAAACTTGATAACTAAAACCCGAAAGGGACTAGCCGTTTTGTTTTTGAAGTAACTAAAACCTTGTTTTTTAAAAAAATGACCAAAATACCCTCAGTTTGAAAAATGACCAAAATATCCCTGACTTGTAAATTACCAAAATACCCTCCGTAAGAAAATTTTCAAATAGAAAATTTTCAAAATATCCTTCTTTTGTGAAATCACTTAGAACTAAATTTTTGGAAATCTTTTTATGAAAAATTACTAAAATACCCCTAGTGAAATTACAAAATTGCCCCTAACCAACAAAATTACCAGAATAACCCTGATTTTCAAAATTTTACAACATCACTATTTTGGAAAAAGCAATTATCAAAAAGAGCCCTCAAAGTTTTACAACTTTTGAAATACCCCTGATTTGTTAAATTTTACAAATTCACCCTGATTTGTGAAAATTACCAAAGTACCCCTGAGGTCCAAAATTATCGAAATACCCCCGGATTCCAAAATTTTTCAAAATACCCCTGGAAATTTAAAAGCTCCAAAATAATTTTGACAAAATCATCCGAGAACTTTTATTTTTGGAAAATTACAAAAATACCCCTATAGGACAAATTACGAAAAAACCCCTGGGTAGTGTAAAAATAATCACAATGGAAACTACAACGTCTCTTTGAATGAATGAATGGAAAACTGTGTGCATGTATGATTGCGAAAGAACCACTCCTAAAACTCCTATCATAAAATTTCTTCGCGGATAATCAAGTGAAACAAGGTACTAATGCATAAAATTCTTAAACAGATAAACGCAATCGCTAGAAATGAGTACGAGAGGTCGTGGACGTCTGCCCCGTGGCCGTGGAAGGGGTAGGATGACTTTGTCCGAGCCAGCAGGGTCCGAACATGGGTCTGAAAATGAGATGCCGGATCTGCCGGCAGTGGAAATTGAGTTCCAAGATCAGACTGGTGGTAACGATGTAGTATCTCAAGCGGTGTTACGGTGTTGGAGCGAGTTCTTTGAGGTGGCATGCGGTGCAAGTGCCCGTAAATCGTGGTTGAACGACTTGGCTAATGGAGTAGAAGTATTTAGGGAGTTTTGGAGTGGCACCCAAAGTCTTGATGTAATCTTGGTTGGAAGCAATGAAAGGATCATGGATGACCTAGATTTTACAAATGAGGAGAAATTGAAGGTATAATTTCTCCGCCGGGATGAGTCATACCGGTGGTGGCTCAACGTGAGAGATGGAACGATGGCGAAAAATCTCACCGGAATTCTTCAGGATGCCTATCAAAAGAAGTATATCGGAACTAGCTATGTGGATGCACAATGAAGACTTTCTTGAACCAGTTCAAGGTAATAAGACGATGGCGAGTATGAGGCGAATTCCTTGGTTGAGTAGGTATGCTCGTGGTATTGTGGGTACCGAGCATGAACGTTGTGTTAGATTCGAGGATGGGCTTAGAGATGAGCTGAGGATGATGATAGCTCCACAGCAGGAACAGGAATTCGCTGTCTTAGTGGAGAAATCGAAGGTTGCTGAAAAGGTAAGACAGTCGATTAGATGGAATCAAGATAGAAATTGGAATAAGAGGAGCTCCGGACCTTCAAGGTTCTCTGGTAATTAGTAGAAGAGGACGAGGTTTGGTGGGTCAGATCAAGCTGCTAGGCCTACTACTGCTGCTAATCTTCAATAGCCGCCACGGTGTACTCGGTGTGGCAAGTCTCACACGGGGGAATGTTGGAATGGTAACCGGGGATGCTTTGAGTGTGGGTCCTTAGAGCATCGAGTTAGAGACTGTCCAAAAAAGGCAGCTAGACTGAGATCAGAGGGGCAGGATCGTGCACCAAATAGAAGGGATAACCAACAGCCACAGAGGGGCCGTGGTGCAGGAAGAGGAGGTAATGGTGCTGACAGAGGTCGTGGGGCACCGAGGGGAGGTACCGGTGGTACTGAGGCTAGGCAACCTGGTCTAGTCTATGTCGCGAGGCGTCAAGAGGAGGGTGACGCACTGGACGTCATAACCGGCATGTTCTTGATCTTTGGTGTGCCCTATAATACTTTGATAGACATTGGCTCAACCCACTCGTACATTGCTAGTAGCGTAGTGGAAACTTTGCATCTAGACTCTGAGCTTACTTCTAGGAAGATGACTGTATTAAGCCCCCTAGGTCACTCAGAGAAGTAAGTAAACTCTATAGGAACGCACCCTAGGACTCCAAGGGGTCGTGTTCTTGGCAGACTTGATGAAACTACCGTTTTAAGAGTTCGACCTAATTCTCGGGATGGATTGGCTAGTAAAGTATCAGGCTAGCCTGGATTGCGCAGCTAAGCTCATGGTAATAAGGACCGGGGAAGGTGATGAGGTGGTGATGATAGGTAAAAGGAGAGATTACCTATCTAATTTGGTTTCGGCATTAAAGGCGGAAAGGATGGTTAGGAAGGGTTGTGAAGCTTATGTGGTGCATGTCTGTGCTTTGGAAGCTAAGGATGTTGCTGTGGGAGATGTCCGAACTGTAAGAGACTATGTGGATGTGTTTCCAGAGGAACTTCTGGGTCTACCTCTAGACCGTGAGGTTGAATTTGGTATAGACTTGTTACCCAGAATCGCACCCGTATCTATAGCTCCGTATCGGATGGCACCAAAAGAATTGGTAGAGTTGAAGGCATAGATTCAGGAATTGTTGGATAGATGGTTCATCCGACCAAGTGTATCGCCTTGGGGAGCTCCAGTGCTTTTTGTCAAAAAAGAAAGATGGGACAATGAGGATGTGTATAGACTATCGGCAGTTGAACAAGTTGACAATAAAGAACCCAGATCCTTTGCCTGTGATTGACGATCTGTTCGATCAACTCAAAGGGGCATCGGTGTTCTCTAAGATTGACCTTAGGTCAGGGTACCATCAGCTTAAGGTGAAGGAGGCTGATGTCCACAAGACGGCATTTCGTACTCGGTATGGACACTACGAGTTTCTGGTAATGCCTTTTGGTTTGACGAATGCACCGACCGCATTTATGGACATGATGAATCGAGTTTTCCAACCCTATCTGGATCGGTTTGTCATGGTCTTCATAGACTACATTTTGGTGTACTCGAAGTCGGAGGAGGAGCATGACGCACATCTTCGTATGGTTCTGCAAGTTTTGAGGAAGAAACAGTTGTACGCCAAATTCAGTAAGTGTGAGTTTTGGCTCAAGGAGGTAACTTTTCTAGGGCATATAGTTTCAGCCGAGGGCATTAGGGTGGATCCTCGTAAGATTGAGGCGGTATTGGAGTGGAAGCCACCCAAGTCAGTTACAGAAATTTAGAGTTTTCTGGGGTTGACAGGATATTTCAGGAGATTCGTGGAAAATTTCTCCTTGATTACAGCGCCGTTGACTAAGCTATTGAGAAAAAGAGTTCCGTTTGTGTGGTTTGAGAAGCAGCAAGAGAGTTTTGATAAGCTGAAGAGGATTCTGACAGAAGCACGGTCTTGATTCAGCCTGAGGCCGAAAAAGAGTTCACTGTGTATTGTGATGCATCACATACTAGTTTAGGCTGTGTATTAATGCAAGAAGGGAAGGTGGTCGCTTATGCGTCATGGCAATTGAGGCCTCATGAAGCTAACTACTCGACACATGACTTGGAATTGGTTGCTGTGGTATTTGCCTTGAAGATTTGGAGGCACTACCTGTATGGGGAGAAGTCAGTGGTGTACACAGATCACAAGAGTCTGAAGTACCTCCTGACTCAGAAAGATTTAAATCTAAGGCGGCGGAGGTGGATTGAGTTACTGAAGGACTATGATTGCTCAATCGAATACCATCTGGGGAAGGCTAATGTGGTAGCTGATGCATTGAGCCGAAAGGTGGTAGCGAATTTGTGAGCTAAGTTTGCTCATCTAAGTCTCTATGAGGATGGGAGCCTTCTGGCAGAATTGCAAGTGAAGCCGTCTTAGATTAATGAGGTTAAGGAAAGGCAGATGACTGATGAAGCTTGAATACTCGAAGGTTGTAAGTACAGAATGGTGAGGCTGAAGGTTTCAACTTGAGCAGTGATGGAGTGTTGTAATTTCAGGGGAGAGTATGCATGCCTAAGGATGATGATTTGAGGCAGCGAATTCTTAAAGAAGCTCATAGCAGTGCGTACGCTATGCACTCGAGAAGTAGAAAGATGTATCGAGATTTAAGGGAGTAATTTTGGTGGCCGGGTCTTAAGCGGGAAGTGACCGAGTTGGTAGGTAAGTGTCTGACATGCCAATAAGTTAAGGCTGAGCATCAATTGCCATCGGGTCATATACGGTGGTAAAGATCCCACAGTGGAAGTGGGAGGAGATTACTATGGATTTCGTAAGTGGGCTTCCCCTTACGCCCAGTAAGAAAGATGCAGTTTGGGTGGTAGTAGATCGGTTGACTAAGTCGACTCATTTCATACCGGTAAGGGTGGACTATTCACTTCAAAGGCTAGCTAAGTTGTATATCGCAGAGATAGTACGGTTGCATGGAGTACTAGTGTCCATTATCTCGGATCGGGATCATCGGTTTACGTCGAGATTCTAGAAGGCTCTACATCAGGAGTTAGGCACTAAGTTGAATTTCAGTACGACTTTCCATCCACAGTCCGATGGACAATCTGAGAGGGTTATCCAAGTATTGGAAGATATGCTGAGGGGCTGTGTTTAGGACTTTCGTAGTAGTTGGGAGGAATACCTCGTAGAGTTCGCTTATAACAATAGTTATCAAGCGAGTATTCAGATGGCATCGTATGAGGCACTGTATGGTCGAAAGTGTCGTACTCCTACATGTTGGATGAAACTAGGAGAACATCGGATGTTGGGTCTAGACTTAGTAGGAGAGACGGAGGATAAGGTTAAATTGATTCGAGATCATCTTAAGGAGGCATCGGACAGGTAGAAATCCTACGCCGATCTTAAGCGCAGAGATGTTAAGTATGCAGTGGGGGATAAGGTTTTCTTAAAGGTATCACCTTGGAAGAAGGTGCTGAGGTTCGGTCGGAAGGGCAAACTAAGCCCTAGATTCATTGGATCGCATACGATCTTCGAAATCGCATGGGACCGATAGCTTACCAGCTTGAGTTATCGGCAGAATTGAGCCAGATCCATGATGTCTTCCATGTCTCGATGCTGAGGCGCTATCGATCAGATCCATCACACGTAGTGCCGGTAGCGAAAATTGAGTTGAGCCCGGACTTGTCTTTCGAGGAGGAGCCAGTACAAATCTTGGATCGAGATGTCAAAGTTCTACGTAGGAAGTCAGTGCCTTTGGTGAAGGTGTTGTGGCGAAATCATGGTAAGGAGAAGGCCACATGGGAACCCGAGGATGTGATGCAGTAGTAATACCCCACTCTTGATCGATCCGTAATTTTGAGGCCGAAATTCTTTTTAAGGGGGGTAGAATTGTAACACCCTAAATTAGGGGTTGTTTGTAATTTAATTAATTTCCCATGTGTATGCTTGTAGAAATAAATACTATGATTTCTTGGCATGTTCTAGGGACTAGAAATAAACCCGAGCTAGGCCTGACTTTGGGATTAAAAATTTCTTTTTAAGTGTTTAAAGGAAGGAAGCTAGGTGAGATAGGGGTTAAGGAAAATTTTGGAAGGAGCATGACACAAAGATTTAATTGGCACAATTGGCTTGGTGCGTCTAAGGGTGTTGTAAGGGTGGAGGTTCGATTCTTGGGAGTTACAAGGGGAAAATGTTTTTCTTTTGGGCTTTTTGGGCGTAAGGGTTAAGAAGGCTTTAAAGAATTTTATGGGTAAGGTTTTGACATGGAAGTCGGGTTGGTGGAGTGGCTTGGGGTGCCACTTAAGGGCCTTGGTGTATGGACTCGAGTTCGAGTCATGATGGACGCAAGGGGTGTTTTATTTTTAGGCTTTTGGCGTTAAAGGAAAGGGGGCCAGGTATGAAGGCCTTATAATTAAATGGGGAGGTTATATGACATGAAAGTCATATTGGGAGAAATGGCCTGGGGCATTGGAAGAGAGGGCTGCGTTAGTGTGGTCTTGGTTTCGAACCAAGGAGGCAGCAATTGGTTTTTTTTTTATGCAGCTGGCGTGAATGGGAGTAAGCTGATGGCATGATATTGGACTTTTATTTTGAAAAGGATGAGCTTAAATTTTGCATATTTTCTTTGGAGGGTAAGTGTTAAGTAGTTTATTTTCATTATATTTATTTAAGGAGGAGATTAAGGGATAGAATGGAAGATAAACAATGTTTTAATTTAGTTTATGTGGGGATAATTAAAAGATAAAGATTTATCACATGGGGAGCAATGGTGAAATAGGGACTCTAGGGGCTTGAGTTTCGATTTTGAAGGAGTGATAGGAGTATTTTGGCTAGCACATGTTACTTTCATTTTCTTTCATTGTTGTTCAAACCAAACTCCTTTCTCCTCCTTTGCTACTTTTCGATTTTTCTTTGAAGCATACCATAGTCCTTGTCCGAAAACTCTTCCTCCATCCTCGCCAAAATCCCCTAAATCTTTCCTTTCATCTCTTTTCTTCCTCTCTAGCCAACATACTCCATTTGTGTGCCAAAATTCCTTCCTCCTATTTGATTCACTTTGGCGAATATCAAGTGGATATATATCTCTTCGATTTTCTTTTCAATCGATTTGTGAAGGTAAGTGTTTGTCAAACTCTCTTCCCACATTCTCTTGTTCTCTGTCGACTTGGATGAAAGGGAAAGTCAAATTGGCATTTGTTAATGGTGTGGCTAACTATTTTCTTCTCTCGAACCGATTTCTCATAAGGTACTCCGGATTTTGAAGTACTCAATCCAACCTCTATTTCTCGGATCGGTCTTGGTAAGTAGTGGTAAGAGTTTAACCTAGTAAACTATTTATTTAATGAAGTCAAGGCTATTGTTGTGGGTATTGATGATTGCCGATTGTAGGAAGGTTAAGCAGATTCACAAAACGTGTGCTATGGCTAGCACTCAAGGGCGTTTAGGTGAGGTTTCGGGTGCATACGTTCACCCTTTGAGTTCATTTGGTTTGGCCGAATGGTCCATGGCACTAACTTTGGTAATTGGCCGAATATAGGGTCAAGATCTAGCATCGTAGATCGGATCTTCGGGATCTAGGAATTTCGGTGGTAACAGGTGTGTAAGAACTCACTGCACACTCTATTAGTTTACTTGACTATATTGTTGCTTTTTAATCATTGTGGTAGTGGTTTGCTTGTGGGCATAAGCATGGTTTCCGGGTAAGTCCCCTATTACTTCGTCTATGATATATGATTGAGTATGCCATCATATGCTGTTTAATGCTATGCATGATATATGAGATTATGATATTGTTGTGTAAGCATGATGATGGTGGGATTGATGAGAGGAGGGGGATGATTTTTATGGACTGTCACCAGTGGTTTTGACCACAAGATGGGTTGGCCCCATCAGATTTATTGTGACTTCGGTCACCAAAGGTTTTGACCACACCGATGATAATTGTCACTAAGTCCCAAAGGTTTGGTACCACCATGGTTTTGACCACATTATGATATTTGTGACCTATGGTCATCGATGGTTTTGACCACACGATGGGTTAGCCCCATCATTTGATTTGTGACTCTAGTCACGGTGGTTTTGACCACCAAAGTGGTTTTGACCACACGGGTTGTTAAGGAGTACGGATGGTTTGTGGGGTTGCATATTTGCATGTTTATTAATAATCTGTGTATGAGTTACATTTCCGGGTGGGGGATTTACACACTGAGTCTTGGTGACTCACCCCTTCCCATACTATTTTGCAGATGAGTAGATCGCGGATATGGAACCAGAGAGGACTCGAGGCGGCCATGCTTATCGTTGGATTTGAATTTACTTTGTTATAGTTAATATTATTTATTTTCGAAGTCCTTTTTATTTTGGGTTGTAATAAGGCCGCTATTTATTATTTGGATGTTATTTTATTTTACATATGTTATATTACAAATGGAATTTATAAATGTTAAATGAACCGGTTAAAAGTAACTTTTGCAAACTTAATAACTTCTACGAGTTTTTCAAAGATGTTACCATCGGGTAACAAAAATAAACCAAGTCAACTATAACTTTGACGATTTTAGAATGTTACATGATCAAACGTTTTCAAAGGGTTTATCAACACAACCATGTTTATAAAAATCCCAACTGAGTTTTATCAAACCCCATTTTAATACCTTAGCCATATTTTAACAAGTTTTCACCAGACACTCAAAATGATTCAAAATATTTTACTCCGTGACATACCAGATCCGGTCAGGACTCATGGGCCGGGTTTGGGGTGTTACACTTCTTGTTCCCTATCTCTTTAAATTTCGTTGTTGTTTCAAAAAAATGTTTATAAATATTTATGCTATTGAAATGGTTAATTTAATCAGCTTAGCTAGAATTTAATTCGTGTCGGGTTGAATGCATTTCGTCCTCTTAAATTATCAAAATTATGTTTATCTATTATAGGCCTCGATAAAATGCTTGATTAAGTAAAATCATGTTAAGTTATCTGGCATTATAATTGTTTAGATAGCTATTGAATAAATTATTTTAACGCATTGAATTGTAATTAATGGACACAATACTTAATATGTGCATGTTTAATCCTTCTAAGGCAGCTAAAGATTAAATAAGTGTTATATTTAGCGATACATATGCCTTGCATAGCTTGCAAGATTTTTGTGATTAACTTGTTTCAAGGAAAAATACTTTTTTTTATCTCACATGATCTTTTATATGCTTATTAGGTTGAATTAATCAGTTGAATCACATAGGAATATGCGAGAGATTGTTTAGTTTAATAAGTATGTATGTGCAATAACATGTTTACCTCTAAGTCTGTTTAATCGGTACATAGAAATGTGTACAAGAGCCGAATGGATTTTTTTAATTTGTAAATATGTTCATAAGTTAGCAAATTACCGAGTTACTATGAATTTATTCGTAACAAGTATACGCATAAGTTTAATAATTCTAAGGTAAGAAATGTAATTAATCCAACACAATTATATCATCTTGATTAAAATCAGTTTTTGAAATCATGCGTTAGAACTTGGTTTATTTTATTTTACTTTGTTTTATCTTAGTTTTTAAATATTTCTCAAATCTAAATATTTTTCCTTCACCAAAGTGTTTGAAAACATTTTCATAAATAATTCTTTTGCAGTCCCTGTGGGTACGATAACTCGACATTTACTTGTCACTTTATTACTTGTTACGATTGTGTACACTTGCACATTTCCACCATTCTACACATGCTATATTCTCAAATTGATTTGGTGGATGTGCTGCAAAACTATTAGACCCATTAGTAATAAGATTTTTTAACATTGAGGATGTTGATGATACCTGAGATACTAGTGAAGTAAAAGCGTCTACTTCATGTATTCCAGCAACTCGTCTTCCTGACGCTGCTCGATTAGTTGGCCATTGATAATTGTTGCTTGCAATCCTCTCAATGATTTCATAAGCCTCATTATAAGACTTAAAAAGGAGAACACCGTTAGCAAAAGCGTCCACTACCATCCTCGTGTGAGCATTGAGACCATTATAAAATGTCTTAAGTTTGATGCAATATGGGATTCCATAATGAGCGTACTTCTGTAATAATTCTTTGTACCTTTTCCATGCCTCATACAAGGACTCATCATCCATTTGTTGGAAAGCAGTGATCTCATTCCTCTACTTAGCATTCTTGCTAGGCGGAAATACTTCATGAGGAATCTTTCTGCTAATTCTTGCCATGTGGAAATTGAATTTGGTGGCAATGAGTTCAATTAGGCTTGAGCTCTGTCCTTTCACGAATACGGGAACAGCTTCAATCATATTGCATCTTCGACTACTCCAGCTAACTTGAAAGAGTCACTCACCTTCATAAACAGTCTTAAGTGAAGATGAGGATCTTCTGTAGGCATTCCACTTGTAACATCCTAGAAATAGGGGTTCTGCATTTTATGTTTTCTTGTGTTTGGCTCATTAGCCATGTTATTTTGGTGTGTTTGGGGGTCCTGGGGAGGCTTGGGGTCAAGCCAGAGCCTTGGTGAAATTTTGTTTTTAAGCACTTTAGGGGGAGAGCTGGTTGAGGCAGGCCTTAAGAGTAATTTCTTGTATGTGTTGGCACAAGATAGAGTGTGGTAGAGTGGCAAGTGATGCCACTTAAGGAGCAAGGGAGTGGCGTCACAAGGGGTAGAATGGGAGGAGATCGAATCCCAGGAGCCTCACTATGAAGCTTTATTTTTGATGCCAGGAAGGAGGGAAGATGGGTTTGGCAAGGACTCTTCTTGGTGGAAGTTTGAATGAGTCAAAGCATTTGAATGGAAGGTGTGGAGGAGTTTGTGGAGGAAGACTTGGTCTTCTAGTTCGAATGAGAGGACAAGAGTGCTTGATGGAGTTTGACTTGTTCAACCAATTCAAGTGGGTGTTGGAGAGTGAAAGTAGGAGCAAAGTAAGGGATTTGGTGAAGGTGGAAGGTGTTGGCCGAGTTTGGAGAGCTTGAAGGGGGAAATTTTGACTATGTGTTGGGAAGGCAAGGGAGTGACGGCTTTGGGGGTGTGTGTTAGCAAAAACTGAAGGCTTGAAGAGTGTGTGCTAAATTTGCTTTAGTCTTAGGATATTCCATTTTGGTATTTTTGGTCTTGGGTGGTGAGTGTGTGTCGATGTGAAAGAGAGCACCTTTGATTTCCATTTCGAGTTGCCTATCCTTTGTAGTGCCAAAAAGTCCATAAGAGCATTGTTGTTTCTTTCTTTCTTCATTTTTCGGCAAGTACTCTATTCCATACCAAAGCGATTCTTTTTCTTCCATCTCTTATTAAGCATCTTCTTCTCCATAACCAAACCATCTTTACTTGCTATTAGCCGAATCTCTCCTCACTATTTCTGTTTCTTCCTCATTCAACTTTCTTCTTCTTTTGATCTATACTCTTATCTACACCCTTTTCTCCATAGCCGAACCTCAACATTAACCACTAGCTTTTCTTTTCATTTTGATTCTTTTGTTATGTTCTTCTAGCGAAACATGTTCTTCTATTTTTTTCTATCTTTTCATTTATTTTATTCCTAGGTCAAATTCTTCTTGTTCATCTTCTGCAAGTGGTTTCCATCACCAAACCGAATCTCCCTTGTTACCCCTTCCTAAAACTAACTCCTTACTTGTGTGATCGTCATAGTCGAGTTTGAATTTCTTCTATTAATCTCCTACCAAAGTCGATTTGCCTTGTGTTCCATCCGATTCCTCCCTGTTCAAGGTAATGCCCTAATGTTCTGTTTAGTATGTCCATTTTCGTTACTTATTCTAAGGAAGCCGAATGCTCATCTCCTAACCATCTAACCGAATGAGATTTTTCTCTTTTGTATATGACTACTTCATCATGTTGTAACCTTGTCCTTTATGTGGTTCATGATAGACTTTCGTTAGACAAACCGAGCATTCTTCAACCGAATTCGTGGTAGTGTGATTCCTCGTTTTCACAAGGTAAAGAGTTTTCTTAGTCTTATGATTGGACTTTCTTCCATTTTACTTTGCCTTAATCAAATCTTTTGGTTAGCCAACCACCGTTTTCTCTGAGTACTATCAAGTCTCTCCATGGATGCAAGTGTCGGTCAATCTAAGGAGGGGAACGGACCCATGGCCTCTGCTCCTAAATTCAAAAGACGTGCTGTGTCAGCGGTTCAAGACTTTCCACCAGGTTATGGAAGAGAGTCGACGTCCATCTAGGATAGGCAGATAGTTATTATCTCTGTTAGTGAGAGCGTCGACGTAGAGAGTTTAGTGTTGCACATAATCAAGTGTGTAATGCTCACACTTTACTTTTTTAAGTTAATTCATGTTATTAACTGTGTTACCTGAAAGTCGAAACGACTGTTTTGACAGTCTAAATACCCTCGTGGGTAAGGTTGGAGACACTGGTAAGTTCTGCTATGATGATACTTTCGATTTACTGGATGTATGAGTTGATTATTCATTTTACATTAAAGTTATATTGCATTCATCTCAGTTTATTATTGTGTTGCATGGGCTTTTGGAAGATGATGAAAGGGGAAGTGCTATTCTGTGACTCTGCCACCAGTGGTCTAGGACCACAGTGGTTTGGAACAATGTATACATATGATTATCAGTGACTCGTCTCAGTGGTCTGGGACCACAGTGGGTTGGCCCCACGTATACATATTAGAGATCGTCACAGTGGTCTGGGACCACAGTGGGTTGACCCCAAGTTTATATTATGTGACTCTGTCACAAGTGGTCTGGGACCACAGTGGCTTGATGCCACGAGTGTTTGGTGGATCCAGGTGACCTAGAGGATGGAAAGTAGGTTGGGCTTGGCTGCATTGCATACATCATATGTTTAATATGTTATATTATGTGGGCTTAAGAGCCGATTACGTTATACAGGGAATTACACACTGAGTCTTGGTGACTCACCCCTCTATTCAATTTGCAGGTAATCGCTAGATCACGAATTTGGAGCCGGGGTGGACTCGAGGTGGCCATGCGTTACTACTTCTTTCGTAAACTCATTTCTTTTATTTAAACTTATTTTAATTTGGGATTTTATTATGTAATAAGGCTGCTATAACTTTAATTTGGGTTTGAATTAATGCTGATAATGCACATTTTATAAATTATCGAATATGGGGTTTTTCCAAAAATTAAAATCACAAACAAATAGTTCTCAAGGTGTTAACCAAAGATGACATGCGAATAACCTATTGATTTGAAGATTTTATTAAATCACAACATAGTTTTCAACTGTCACACTTTTGAAATTCCTAAGTTTGGTTTTTACAAAATTACCTCGTTTTCAACTCTGGGTTATTTTAATAAAAAGTTGGTAAGATAAACACAAACAAAATTATTAATTATCCTCAAATTGGAATCACTAAACGAAGAGTTTTTTCTCAAACTACGATGTTTCGATAAAAATTTCAAAACTATCTTTCCTGTAACAAACCAGATTTGGTCGTAACGTATTAACCGGGTTTAGGGTGATACAATTATGGTATCAGAGCCAAGGTTTAGAAAACTCGGCTGTGGGTTTAGGGTTCAAAACATTTTCAAAAGTTGGTTTAAAAAAATAGTTTAGAAGTTGCATGTTTTCTGGAGGTAAGGCACCCAGGTCTCCGGCACCCAGGTCTCCGGCACCAATCCGCATGATAAGTTCCCTGATTATTGCTTGAATTTTTATGAAATGTTGTGATGGATAGTTTTAAGAAATACAACTCTAAGAATAGAGACCCTTAGAAATATTTCTTGCGAAAACCTACTTCTAATGCTAATTTTATAAGAATGTTCAGTAATAAATAGTGGAAGAAGTACTAATTTATAAAACTTCTAATTAGATTAAGTCGAATCAGTAGTCATGAGTGCTAGAGGACGTGGACGTGGTATACGTGGCCGTGGTAGAGGTCGGGGTGTTGAGGCTGAACCCTCAGAATTAGGGCATGGGCCGGAAGGTGAAGTGCTGGCATCACCAATTGCAGAAGTGAGATTTCAAGACCAAACTGGTGGAGACGATGCTGTGTCTCAAGCTATGTTACGTGTTCTGGAGCGGGTTGCTAGAGCAAGCGCGGGGTCTACGGCTCAAAAATATGTTTCTGAGCGACTCTGAGCTAATGGAGCTGAGATGTTTAGGGGCATTTTTGGTGTAGCTCCTAACGTAGCTGAGTACTGGCTGGAAGTGGTCGAACGAATCATGGACGATCTGGACTATACCGCAGAAGAGAAGTTGAAAGGAGTAGTGCCCCTTCTTCGAGATGAGGTGTACCAGTGGTGGCTCACGATAAGGGATGGTACAGCAGCTGACCGCATTACCTGGGAGTATATTGGGTCGAGCTATGTGGCCACTCAGAGGATGGCATTTCTAAAGTTGGTTCAAGGGAGTAAGCCAGTGGCTGAATATGAGGCGAATTCCTACGTTTAAGCCATTATGCCCGGAGTATTGTTGCGACAGATCATGAGCGTTGTGTCCAATTTGAGGATGGTTTGTGGGATGAGTTGCGAGTACTTATAGCCCCACAATGGGAAATAGAGTTTGCTGTACTGGTGGAGAAGGCTAAGATAGTCAAGGGTAAGAATAAAAGGAATTTTAGGTCATCAGGATCTGTTGAGAGTTTCCAAAAGAGGCCTAAATTTGATGGGCCGAGTCGAGTTGCGAAACCTGTTACTGTTGGTCAGTCTCAGCCATGTGCTAGATGTGGAAATTTTCATTCGGGGGAGTGTTGGGCAAAAACAGAGAATGCTTCAGGTGTAGATTTGTAGGTCATCTGGTAAGGGACTGTCCACAGGAGCCACACAGGGCATGACCAGTTGGTCAGAGTTATGCACAGGCCGAAAGAGGTGGTCAGTAGCCGCTGAGAGGTCGTGGTCCGGCCAGAGAAGGAAATGGATTGGTCGAGGGTGTGGCGCACCGGGCATAGGTGCTGGGAATATAGATGCGAGATAGCATTTGGTTGGTTTATGCAGTTAGACACCGAGAGGATGGCGACGCACCGGACGTCATAACTGGTACGTTTCTTATTTTTGGTTTACCCTTTACAACATTGATAGATATTGGGTCTACATATTCGTATGTTGCTAGTATTGTATCTGAGACTTTAAGAATAGAATCTAAGGTTGCTTCGGGGAGATAACTGTGATTAGCCCTTTAGGACAATCTGTAGTGGTGAACAGACTTTTTAGTAGTGTGCCTTTAGAAGTTCAAGGGATAGTCTTTCTGGCTGACTTGATGGAATTGCCATTCGGTGAGTTCGATTTGATCTTAGGCAAGGACTGGCTAGTTAAGTATTGAGCAAACTTGGATTGTGCTGCTAAGCGCATGGTGTTGAAAACTCTCGAGGATAAGGAGGTGGTAGTGATAGGCGAAAGGAGGAATTACCTGTCCAATGTGGTGTCTGCTTTAACAGCCGAAAGGATGGTGCGGAAAGGGTGTGAGGCGTTCTTAGCTTTCATCAGTACTTTGGAAGCCAATAAGTTGTCTGCAGGAGATGTTAGAACAGTGAAAGAGTTCTCAGATGTTTTTCCAGAAGAGCTTTCAGGGTTACCTCCAGATTGCAAGGTAAAGTTTGGTATTGATCTTCTCCCAGGAACAGCTCCGGTGTCCATCGCCCCATATAGGATGGTGCCAAAGGAGCTGTTAGAACTTAAAGCCCAGATTCAGGAATTGTTGGACCGTGGTTTTATCCGACCAAGTGTGTCACCGTGGGGAGCGCCAATGTTGTTTGTCAAGAAAAAGGACGGTCGATGTGGATGTACATTGACTATAGGCAATTAAACAAGTTGACGATTAAGAACAAGTACCCGTTGCCAAGGATTGACGATCTATTCGATCAACTGTGAAGCGCTTCGGTCTTCTCAAAGATAGACTTGAGGTCAGGTTATCATCAGCTTAAGGTCAAGGAGGCGGATATTCATAAGACAGCTTTTCGAACTCGTTATGGTCATTATGAGTTCTTAGTGATGCCGTTTGGGTTGACGAATGCACCAACTGCATTTATGGATATGATAAACCGAGTATTCCAACCCTATCTAGATCGATTTGTCGTAGTGTTCATAAACGATATCTTGGTTTATTCAAGGACAGAAGAGGAGCATGATTCGCATCTTCGGGTGGTTCTGTAGATTTTGAGAGAGAAGCAGCTGTATGCCAAATTTGGCAAGTGTGAATTCTGGTTGAGGGAAGTTACTTTTCTGGGACATGTTGTGTCCGCTGAGGGGATTAGGGTCGATCCTCGGAAGATTGAGGGTGTGTTGGATTGAAAACCACCGAAGTCAGTAGTAGAGATTAGAAGTTTCCTTGGGTTAGCTGGGTACTACAAAGGTTTGTTGAGGGTTTCTCGTTGATAGCTACACCTCTAACCAAATTTTTACGAAAAGGGGTACTGTTTGTTTGGTCAGGTAAGCAGGAAGAAAATTTTGAGAAGTTGAAGAGGATTTTGATGGAGGCACCAATGTTGATTCAGCCTGAGGCTGGAAAAGAGTTTATCGTCTATTGTGATGCATCGCACACAGGGCTATGATGTGTGTTGATGCAAGAGGGGAAAGTGATAGCGTATTCGTCACGGCACTTAAGACCGCATAAGGTAAACTATCCTACGCATGATCTGGAGTTAGCTGCGATAGTGTTTGCTTTGAGGATTTGGAGACACTACTTATATCGAGAGAAGTCGATCATGTATACAGATTACAAGAGCCTGAAATATCCCCTTACCCAAAAGGAGTTGAATTTAAGGCAGCGGAGGTGGATTAAATTGTTGAAGGATTACGACTGGTCGATTGAGTATCACCCGTAAAGCTAACGTAGTGGCAGATGCGTTGAGCCGTAAGGTAATATCTGATTTGAGGGAAATGTTTGCTCATCTCAGTTTGTATGAATATGGGAGCTTGTTAGCTGAACTTCAAGTGAAGCCTTCATGAGTAAGCAGATTAAAGAAAAGTAGTTGTCAGATGAATCGTTAGGTCCTAAATTTCAGCTAGTGGAAGGTGGTGAGATAGAAGATTTTAGGTTGAACAGTGATGGGATATTGTGCTTTCGTGGAAAGGCTTGTATACCGAAGGATTCTGAGTTGAGACAGAGGATTCTGTCGGAAGCGCATAGTAGTCCATACACTATGCATCCTGGTGGGAGTAAGATGATTGGGATTTACGTGAACAGTTCTGGTGGCTAGGCCTAAAGCAAGAAGTTATCGAGTTTGTGAGTAAGTGCTTGACGTGTCAGCAGGTGAAAGCGGATCATCAATTGTATTCGGGGTTGCTACAGCCAGTGAAAATTCCACTTTGGAAGTGGGAGAGGATAACGATGGATTTTCTTAGTGGGCTACCTCTTACGCCTACTAAGAAAGATTCAGTATGGGTAATTGTCGATCGATTGACAAAGTCCGCTCACTTCATACCGGTTCGAGTTGTTTATTCACTACAGATGTTAGCTAAGCTATGTATGCAGCAGAGATTGTGAGGTTACGTAGGGTACCAGTGTCTATCATTTCAGATAGAGACCCTAGGTTTACGTCGCGATTCTGAAAGCTGTTACGTCAAGCGTTGGGTACAAGACTAGATTTCAGCACGGCGTTTCATCCACAGACTGATGGTCGGTCGAGAAGGTAATTCAGATTTTGGAAGATATGTTGAGAGGCTATGTTATCGACTTCAGGGGTAGTTGGGAGGATTTTCTATCGTTGGCAGAATTTGCATACAACAATAGCTATCAGTCCAGCATTAAGATGGCACCTTATGAAGCATTGTATGGTCGTAAATGTCATACTCCTACCTGCTGGACAGAGTTAGGTGAGCGATAGTTTTTGGGTCTGAAATTGGTTTCTAAAATAGAGGAAAATGTTAAGTTGATTCGGGCTCGATTAAAGGAAGCTTCCAACAGGAAAAATCTTACGCAGATTTGAAGCGTAAGGAGATAGAATTCGTAGAGGGTGATCAAGTTTTTCTAAAAGTATCACCTTGGAAGAAGGTTCTGAGGTTTGGACGGAAGGGCAGGTTGAGCCCCAAGTTCATCGGACTTATTGGATATTGAGACATGTGGGACTAGTGGCGTATTAGCTTGAGTTACCTCCAAAATTAAGGCAGGTACATGATGTATTCCATGTCTCAATGTTAAGGCACTATCGTTCGGATCTATCTCACATAGTGCCGGTGGAAGAAATTGAAGAAAGACCTGATTTATCTTTTGAAAAGAACCAGTTCAGATCTTAGATCGAGATGTTAAAGTTTTGAGAAGGAAGACTGTTCCATTGGTAAAAGTTTTATGGCGGAATCACAGTTCAAAGGAAGCCACGTGGGAGCCAGAGGATGTGATGCGACAGTAATACCCTCATCTCTTTTGATTAGGTAAATTTCGAGGTCAAATTTCTTTAAGAGGGGTAGAACTGTAACATCCTAGAAATAGGGGTTCTGTATTTTATGTTTTCTTGTGTTTGGCTCGTTAGGCATGTTATTTTGGTGTGTTTGGGGGTCTTGGAGAGGCTCGGGGTCAAGCTAGAGCCTTGGTGAAATTTTGTTTTTGTGCATTTTAGGGGGGGAGAGCTGGTTGAGGTAGGCCTGAAGAGTAATTTCTTGTGTGTGTTGGCACAAGATGGAGTGTGGTAGAGTGGCAAGTAACGCCACTTAAGGAGCAAGGGGGTGGCGTCATAATGGAGTAGAAGGGGAGGAGTTCGGATCCCAGGAGCCTCACTATAAAGCTTTATTTTTGGCGCCAGGAAGGAGGGAAGATGGGTTCGCAAGGACTCTTCTTGGTGGAGGTTTGAATGAGTCAAAGCATTTGAATGGAAGGTGTGGAGGAGTTTGTGGAGGAAGACTTGGTCTTCTAGTTTGAATGAGTGGACAAGGGTGCTTGATGAAGTTTGAATTGGTCAACCAATTCAAATAGGTGTTGGAGAGTGAAAGTAGGAGCAAAGTAAGGGATTTGGTGAAGATGGAAGGTGTTGGCTGAGTTTGGGGAGCTTGGAGGGGGAAATTTCAGCTATGTGTTGGGGAGGCTAGGGAGTGACGGCTTTGGGGGTGTGTGTTAGCAAAAGCCGAAGGCTTGAAGAGTGTGTGTCAAATTTGCTTTGGTCTTAGGATATTCCATTTTGGTATTTTCGTCTTGGGTGGTGAGTGTGTGTCGATGTGAAAGAGAGCACCTTTGATTTCCATTTCGAGTTGCCTATCCTTTGTAGTGCCAAAGAGTCCATAAGAGCATTATTGTTTCTTTCTTTCTTCATTTTTCGGCAAGAACTCTATTCCATACCAAAGCGATTCTTTTTCTTCCATCTCCTATTAAGCATCTTCTTCTCCATAACCAAACCATCTTTACTTGCTGTTAGCAGAATCTCTCCTCACTATTTCTGTTTCTTTCTCATTCAACTGTCTTCTTCTTTTGATCTATACTCATTTCTACACCTTTTCTCCATTGCCGAACCTCAACATTAACCACTAGCTTTTCTTTTCATTTTGATTCTTTTGTTCTATTCTTCTAGCCGAAACATGTTCTTCTATTTTTTTTCTATCTTTTCATTTATTTTATTCCTAGGCCGAATTCTTCTTGTTCATCTTCTGCAAGTGGTTTCCATCACCAAACCGAATCTCCCTTATTATCCCTTCCTAAAACCGACTCCTTACTTGTGTGATCATTGTAGTCAAGTTTGGATTTCTTTATTACTCCTGCCAGAGCCAATTTGCCTTGGGTTCCATCCGATTCCTCCCTGTTCAAGGTAATGCCCTCTTGTTCTGTTTAGTATGTCCATTTCCATTACTTATTCTAAGAAAGTCGAACGCTCATCTCCTAATCATCTAACCGAATGAGGTTTTCTCTTCTGTATCTGACTACTTCATCATATTGTAACCTTGTCTTTTATGTGGTTCGTGATAGACTTTTGTTAGATAAACCGAGCATTCTTCAACCGAATCTGTGGCAGTGTGATTCCTCATTTTCACAAGGTAAAGAATTTCCTTAGTCTTACGATTGGACTTTCTTCCATTTTACTTTGCCTTAATCAAATCTTTTGGTTAGCTAACCAATATTTTCTCTAAGTACTGATCAAGTCTCTCTATGGATGCAAGTACCGGTCAATCTAAGGAGAGGAGCGGACCCATGGTCCTTGCTCTTAAATTCAAAAGACATGCTGTGTCGGAGGTTCGAGACTTTCCACCGGGTTGTGGTAGAGAGCCGACGTCCGTCTGGGATAGTGACAAACCATAAAAGTAACATATTTTAACCCTATATTTAGTATGCTTTTAGGATGATTTAGCCCTGATTTATGTAAAAAGGTGCTATTAATCCTTTCTTTTCATATTTATGCTCAATAAAGCACCCTAGGACAAAAAGAACGAGAAACAGGCTTAAAACGGGCTAATTTGGCCAAAGAGGAAATCGGCACGGCCTGGACATCAAGCCACACGGCCGTCATAGATGGAAACATTCCACACGGTCTAACCAACGATTTACACAGTCGTGTATCATCAAATCACCACACACGGGCGTGTCCATATATTTACAAGGTCGTGTCTAAAATGACAGAATCGAGACACGGCCCAACCACGATTTACACGGGCGTGTGACATGGCCGTGCCCCTATTACGGGAGAGAGCAATTTCACTCAGTTTTGGATACTTAGAGCCAAAGAAACACTTTCCAAAGCTTATTCAACAACCAAGTAAGAAGTAGACTTGAATTAGGACACTTAGGGACCAAGTAAAGCATCCTAAGAATCTATATAAACACCCTAAGTGCATCCTGAAAGGGGGGCGGTTAGCTAAGCCAAGGAGCCGAGCTAGAAGGATCACATTTGTGGGAGTCACTCGAAGATAGCCAAGTGGATCCATCTCAAGAAGCCAAAATTATACTCAAGATGGCGAATTTCTCCTTCAAATCCTCCAGGGGGTTTTAGGGATTTTCTATGTTTTGTTTTATCTTTTCTCTTGAAATGTTTTCTTTATTTATTATGAACTAAACCATTCGGATACCCGAAGGGGATGAAACCTAGATGAACCTTGTTATTTATTTTCTGAATTATATGATAAATACTTAGTTTGTTCTTAATTATGTTGCTTAATCCAAATCTGATGTGCTTAGGTGGAGGAGGAATAGACCCTACCTAAGAGTAGATCTAGCATAATTAAGTGGAGTTGATCGAGTGCCTAGAGATAGGGTTACGAGATTTTTCCAAATTAGGGTGAAACCTAATATGGGAATCCATTGATCGATTTACTGCTATTCTAGGGGATTATTATAAGTGAATGGGAGTTCCACTAATTAACCTAGGGTTAGACGTTATTCCCCTCGAGAAAGGGTTTAATATAGGTTAGGGATCCTACGGATCAAGCTGAGTAAAGAGATCATATGATTCAGTAATAAGTATCAAGTGAAGTCTAGGTGGATTCTTCCTGAGGGTATCATCATAATCAATTGAGTTTCTTCGAGTTATTTCCCAATTTGTTCTTTTTGTCTTTGTCTTTAGCTTAGTAGTCGTTAAACTAGATAAAATCAACCAATCACTCCATATTTTAGGCTAAATAATAAAAAGAAAGTGAGTATTAGTACTTTTAGTTCCTTTGGGTTCGATAATCTAGTCTTGTCTAAGCTATACTACTGTTCGATAGGTACACTTGCCTTTAATTGTTGTCAGAGTTAGTTTCAAGGTTCGATCTCATTCATTATAAATTTAAAGCTTTGATTTCAGCGATCAAGTTTTTGGCACCATTGACGGGGAACTAAAATATTAAGAAACCTCTATTTTTATTACTTTAGCCATTATTTTTATTTTTATTTTTTCAATTTATTTTATATTATTTTTTACAAAATTTTGAATTTTCCCTTTTTCCTAGCAGGGACCTCTAGTTTATGACTAGAAGGAACCCGGTAGGACCTCTAGTATACGATAGTGACATTGAAGTTACCGCTCGGAGAAATCGCAGAGTGATCATGTCAAACAGTCGAGTTTTAAAATTTATAAAAAGAATGATCGAACCTGTAAATTAACTATGACAACAATAAAGGCAAATGCACCTATCGAACAGTAGTATAGTTTAGGCAAGAATATCTTATCGAACCCAAAGGAACCTAAAAGTACTACTACTCACTTTCTTTCTATTATTCAACCTAAAATATGGAGCGATTGATTTATTAATCTAAAACTAATGAAATATTTTAAACTAAATGCAAAGACGAAAGAACTAAACTTTGGGAAAAGACTGTGAAAAAACTCAATTGATTACGACAATACCCTCAAGAAGAATCTGCCTAGACTTCACTTGCTATCTAACCTTTAATTCATATGATTTCTTTACTTAGCTTGATCCATAAGACTCCCTAACCTATATTAAACCCTCTCTCGAAGTGAATAACATCTAACCTTAGGTTAATTAGTGAAACTCCCGTTCTCTTATAATAACCCCCTAAGGAAGCAGTAAATTGATCAATGGACTCCCATATTAGGTTTCACCCTAATCTGACAAAATCTCATAACCCTATCTCTAGGAGTTAATCAACTCCACTTAATTATGCTAAATCTACTCTTAGGTAGGGTCTATTCCTCCTCCACCTAAGCACATCAGATTAAATTAAGCAACATAATTAAGAACAAACTAAGTATTTATCATATAAACCAAAAATCAAATAACAAAATCCATCATAGGTTTCATCCCCTTCAGGTATCTGAAGGGTTTAGTACATAACAAAGTAGGAAAACATCTCAAGATAAAATATAAAACAAAACATAAGAAATCCCTAAAACCTCCTGAAGGAATTGAAGAGGAGATCCTCCGTCTTGGGTAGAATCCCGGCTTTTTGAGATGGATCAATTGGCTATTTTCAAGTAAATCCCTTAATGAGAAAAGCTTTGGCAGAAAACTCTGCTTAATTTTCGACCCCCTAGAATGACTGTCTTGGCTTGTTTATATAGGCTCTTTGGATTCCTCACTTGACTCCTAAGCATCTACTTCAAGTAGAATTAGTATTAAGGTGTTTAAGTAGACTTAGAAGTATGTTTCTTTGGCTTCAAGCATCCAAATTTGAGTGAAATTGCTCTCTCTCGTGGCAGGGGCACGGCCAGGGCATGCCCGTGTAAGTCATCTTCTAGGCCGTGTCTCTATTCTGTTGATTGAGGCATAGCCGTGCAAGTTGGGGTTCAGGCCGTGCTTCGGGTCTGTCGATTGAGGCAAGGCCATGCAAACCGTGCCTGGGTCATGTTGGGCTTTTTGTCGACGAGGAACGGTCATGTAAATCGGGGACAGGCCGTGTTCTAGATGGATGGCAAGGCACGGCCGTGTGACATGAAGCCCAGGCCATGTCGTCTTCTCGGGTTGGCCCAATTTGGTCCATTTTAAACCCGTTTCTCATTCTTTCTATTCTTGGGTGCTTTCTTGAGTATAAGACATGAAAAGAAAGAATTAAGAGCACCTTTTTTCCATAAATTAGGGATAAATAATCCAAAAGCATCCTAAATGTGGGATTAAAATATGTTACTTTTACGGTTTATCAAATACCCCCACACTTAAGCTTTTGCTTGTCCTCAAGCAAAATTCTCAACTTATAATTAAAATGATCTTTCCACAATCCATAATTCCTATCGATAACGTCTCATCATAATTCATAGATAATTTGTACATGGATAATTTAACTCAAAGTGCCCTAAAGATTCAATCAAGATAAGTCATACCTTTATAGCACGAAAACATAGGTGTCTCCCCTTATTTAAATACTTACCTTTAATTCAAAACCGACAAGGATTGGCATCCTCACTAAAAGTTCACTTAAATCACTGAAAGTGTTTAAATATCAAGAATAAGCACTCATAAGTCGAACCTGAAAAGTTAATTCCATAGGCTTGCATGAAAATCAAATCTCCACCACTATATATGAGATGATACACAAATCAAAAGGTCTTTATTAGGGTTGTAATGGGGTTAGGGCTTAAAGGTGTGGATACAGGCTGAATTAGGTGGTTAGAATCGAGATTGACTTGACAAGTTACCTTCCTAAAAAAACTAATTAAAGCAATTACATCACTTGAAAACTAATAATACTATTATTGATAATACTATAATACGAGCTCTTCTTCAACAATTTGGGTTTTAGACACATGAGCTCCTTTAAACAAATACTAATAATGAATAAACTTTGATTTTTTTTAAGAACAAACTAAGTAATACTGGAATAGCTTTATAAACTAATATAAGTAACTGATCAAATCAATTCTCGAAAGAAGGGTAGTCAAAGGAATAGTGATAACAAATACAAAGGGGTTTTGGGTTAAAATTTTAGGGGTAAATAAAAAAAAGAAAAAGTTGTTAGGTTTCAACGGGGTTCACTAGGGGTTAATTAAATAGGTAGGCTTTTTTTGTGGAGTGAATGGGTTAAAAACCTAGGTGCCTTTATCATCTCAGTATATCAAGTCAATAATGTGGTCTTGATATGCATAAACGAGGCAAGTTCTAGAATAACAGTTCAAAGTTGACACAATCATAATAAAAAAAAAAAAGTAAGCACGAAAAAGAATATATGCTCTATAAGGCTCAAAATCTCACAAAAATTATGGGTGTTTTGACATCAATCCTTATAAATTTCAAATTTCAAAGTAATACTCAAATTCAGTTCAACAACCTATCAATTTTAATTTTTAGAAAGTAGACTTATTATGCATGATTCTCTAGTACTCTTCAAATTTAATCATCAATGCACAATTAACTATGACTTAATAAAAACATTTCAATAATAATCATAAATCATGAGAAATTTCATCCTAATTAGTAGTATGAGAAAAATACTTTCGAATAAGACTAAATTCAGGATTTGAGAATAATGCAAAAAGTTGGACACTTTTACCCCCCCCACACTTAAGATGTACATTGCCTTCAATGTACAAAGATAGATAAACAATAATGTAATAAAAATAAAAGGGGAAAAGTAACATTTCTTGATTTTTTTTTTTTTTTGGGATGGCTCCGGGAGTTGGCAGTGGTTGTGGTAGAAGGGAACTTGGAGGAGCGGTGTCTTTGGTGGTGGTGATGGAGTCTTCTATGGGCCTGATGGGGTGGCTATCGTTGTGCTCTGTACTAAATAAAGAAATTGGGGAGCCTGCAAAGACATAGCCAAGAAATCTAGGGAAATATTAATAATATACTAGTAATATAATTAAAGTCTAAGAAAATAAAGAGAAGGAGACTAAGAAGAAAACTAAAATTGGAAGAAAAGACTAATGGACTAAGAAGTCCTTATTGTTGGATGGTTCGCGAGGTTGGTGTGACCTCTAAGGCTGCGGAGTGTTGGTGATGGTGGAAGTGGCATGATCCCCTAGCAGCCTTTCGAACCTAAAACCAAGAAACGAAAACAAAATAAACTAAATTAAGTTCAAAAGTGTTAGAGATAAGGAAAATAAAGGAGAAGAGAAGAATAAAATAAAAACTAAATGGTCTCAAAGACTCTTGGCTTGGTGTTTGGATGAAGCAGCCGGCATGAACTTATTTGTTGAGGTCTCCTTTGAGGGGACAATGCTTGCCTTTTTACGCTTCTTCATCATGATTCTAGTGTAGCTCATGAATCTGGACACTTTTCTTAAGAAAAAGAAAGAAAGTTTTGAAAGAAAAAAAAAATAAGGAAGCAGAGAAAAGGTGGGAAGAAGGGGAAAGGCTGTGGGGTTTAAATAGTATTTCAAGTATGGTACATTCCCACGCCCATGGTCTTAGGGCGTGTCGATTCACACGGCTGCACCGTACGACCGTGTGGTGGAGTGTGGTGTTCTTCCATGCCCGTGTTTTATCCCAGTGTGCCTGGGTCTGTGAAATCAGTGTCGACCACGGCTATATCGGATGGCCGTGGGTGAAGAGTGGTGAGTCACCCACGCCTGTTTCTCTGTCAGCCATGCCCATGGGGAGGAAGTCAGTAGCATCACACGGTTCAGAGGCACGCCCGTGCTAATCTGTCGGTGCTCGTGGGGCAGGGTGGTTGGATCCATGGTCGGGAGGTGGTTGGCCTAAATTGCACGGCCTCTGCTCTGTCAGTGTGGTAGTTTCAGTGGTCCACACGGCCACTAGCACGACCGTGTGCAAGGCCGTGTGGCCTAGAAATCTGCACTTTGTGCTAGTTTACAACTAAATATTTAGCAAAAAAAAGATGAAAGAAAAGAGAACTGGAAACAAATTTAGAAATAAATAGTGTTAGTGTTCAGGTTACGTCCCGAGAAGCGCTTGTTTATAGTCCTAAGCTAGACTTTCCTTGTCTTTAAAAATTTTAGGGAGGTTTAAAGGTTTGAATATCTTCCCTCATGCTTACAGTTCTACTTTTGTGACAAAATTGGAGTCGAGAAGCGTTTATCTTAAAATTGCTGAACATTGGATTGCTTACATCGACTGTTCCATGTGGGAAGATATCGTGTACCTTAAGAAGAGTTTCTCCCCTTGCCCTCAATTCTATCGATGTGATGTGAGGATCGGCTTTGTCTAGTAGTACCTGATCTCTTATTTTAAAGTGATTTAATGTCCCCACGAGTTCTTCCGACGGTTCTTTTGGTTTTACTTCGTGTGGTTTCGGCTCTTCTTTAACCTGTGTCTTCTACCCTTCTAAATTGTCGACCCTAAGGTTTTGTTCCTCGTGTAGTTCTTCTTTGTTGACTTGAGGTCTATGAGTTGGCTCAGGTTATTGTGATGTTTCCTGTGATGAAGGCCGAACAATTTGATTATCTATTGGAGTGACTTTCTTACCTTCATCGTCTGTTGTTCTAGCCAAGTCGAGAGATTGAAGATTGATTAATTCCTTTCCTACGTGAAGTATGAGCTCGCCTGTGGCAACATCAATTTTAGTCTTGGCAGTTGCTAGAAAGGGTCTTCCTAAAATTAAAGGGATTGAATTATCCTCATCCATGTCTAAAACAACAAAGTCTGCTGGGAAAACAAATTTATCGATTTTTAATAAAATATCTTCAATAATGCCCCTAGAAATTCTAACAGATTTATTAGCAAGTTGAATACTCATCAAAGTTTGTTTGGGCTTCCCTAGGCCTAGTCGTTTAAACAGTGCATAAGGCATGACATTTATACTTGCCCCTAGATCGACTAACACATTATCAATCGTTAAACTACCAATTAAACATGGAATCGTAAAACTCCCTAAATCTTTTAGTTTTGTGGTAGTCTGTTCTGTAACATTGCTGAGCATGTTGCGTTCAATTCCACATAGTGCTCTTCATCTATTTTATGTTTGTTCATTAAGAGTTGCCTTAAAATTTCCTTGCATCGGGCATCTAAAAAGGGCTTCAAGAAGAGGTAAGTTAATATATAATTTTTTTAAAGTTTTAGAAACTTACCAAATTGTTCCTCTGATTCCTCTTTTTTCAATGCTTCGGATAAGGTATGCGAGGTTGGTATTCTTTGATTATCAGTTTTGGCTTTTCATGAGCTACCTCTATTTTACCTTTTTCTTCCCTAGTTTCTTGTGTTGATGTGGGATTATCTACTCCTGGACCCTCTTGAGCTGTAATAGCTTAGATCTGCTCTTTTGGGTTTATTTCTGTGTTGTTTGGTAGATGTCCTTGTTGGCATTCAGAAATTAGCTTTGTGAGTTGTCCCACTGACCTAGTAAGTTCTCCAACTTTGTTCTCAATTCCCTTGATTGACTTTTGTTGTTCATCTAGTGTTACTTCAGTCTTTTAGAAACAAGAATCTGTGGCTTCCATGAATTTTGTCAACATCTCTTTAAGGTTTGATTTCCTTTCATGTGGATAAGGCTGATTTTAGTAATTAGGAGGAGGTTGCTGTCTTTGATTTCCTTGATTTCCTTGTCCTCCCCATGAAAAATTTGGGTGGTTCCTCTAACATGCGTTATAAGTGTTACTATAAGGATTATTATTGGATCTGAAATTGTTACCTACATAGTTTGTCTACTCGTTTTCTACTCCTGGTTGGTAGGGTGGGTACTCAGGATTCGCCACATTCCCGCTTGCTTCGCATTGCATTACTGGATGTACCTACGAAGAACATAAATTATCAAGCTTTTTATTCATTAACTCCACCTGCATTGACAGCATTGTCACTACGTCTATGTTAAAAACTCCGGTTGATTTTGTTGGTTTAGTCCTTGTAATTTGCCATTGATAGGTGTTCAACGACATCTCCTCAATAAAATCGTAAGCAGCTTCAGCAGTTTTGTTATTAAAAGTTCCACCGGCTGATAAATCAATCATTTGCCTAGTTGCAAAATTCACACCATTGTAAAAAGTTTGGACTTGAAGCCACAAAGGTAATCCGTGGTGTGGGCATCTCCTTAGGAGATCCTTGTATCTTTCCCATGCAACATATAATGTTTCTCGTCATTCTGCATAAAAGAAGATATGTCATTCCTAAATTTGGCCATTTTGGCTGGTGGAAAATATTTTAAAAGAAATTTTTCGATCATTTGATACCATGTGGTGATTGACCCTCGTGGTAATGAGTTCAACCCCTGCTTTGCTTTATTCCTTAATGAAAAAGGAAATAACCGAATACATATGGCATCGTCAGCAATGCCATTTATTTTGAAGGTATCACAAAACTCTAAGAAATTAGCTATATGAGTATTTGGATCTTCGTCCTGCAAACCATCAAATTGAACAAACTGTTGAATCATTTGTATTGTGTTAGGCTTTAATTAAAAATTATTAGCAGCTATAGCAGGCCTAACAATACTAGATTTTGCTCCTGTCAAATTAGCTTTAGCATAATCATACATAGTGCGTGGAGCATTATTTTCTCTCACATCAGGTGGATTGTTTTCATCCATCCCTTCAGTAGGATTGGATCTGTCTTGATGTTCTTCTCTTTGGTAGTCTAGAGCTCGTCTAGTTTCTCTGCGATTTCTTCGAGCGGTAGCCTCAATGTCACTTTTGTATTCTAATAGTCCTCTCAGGTTTATTCTAGTCATAAACTAGAGGTACCTCGCAAGTCAAGAAAGAAAGAAAGAGAATTAGTAAAAATAAAAATTTAATCTAAAAAAATAAAAATAAAAAAAATAGAATAATGGCTAAAGTAATAGAAATATAGCTTTCTTAATATCTTAGAGTTTCCCGGCAACGGCGCCAAACACTTGATCGAGTCAAACAGTCGAGTTTTAAAATTTATAAAAAGAATGATCGAACCTATAGACTAACCATGACAAAGATAGAGGCAAGTGCACCTATCGAACAGCAGTATAGTTTAGGCGAGAATATCTTATCGAACCCAAAGGAACCTAAAAGTACTACTACTCACTTTCTTTCTATTATTCAACCTGAAATATGGAGCGATTGATTTATTAATCTAAAACTAATGAAATATTTTAAACTAAATGCAAAGACGAAAGAACTAAACTTTGGGAAAAGACTGTGAAAAAAACTCAATTGATTATGATGATACCCTTAGGAAGAATCCGCCTAGACTTCACTTGTTATCTAACCTTTAATTCATATGATTTCTTTACTTAGCTTGATCCGTGAGACTCCCTAACCTATATTAAACCCTCTCTCAAAGCGAATAACGCCTAATCTTAGGTTAATTAGTGGAACTCTCGCTTCTCTTATAATAACCCCTAAGGAAGCAAGAATCGATCAATGGACTCCTATATTAGGTTTCACCCTAATCCGGCAAAATCTTGTAACCCTATCTCTAGGCGTTCGATCAACTCCGCTTAATTATGCTAGATCTACTCTTAGGCAGGGTCTATTCCTCCTCCACCTAAGCACATCAAATTAAATTAAGCAACATAATTAAGAACAAACTAAGTATTTATCATATAAACCAAAAATCAAATAACAAAATCCATCATAGGTTTCATCCCCTTCAGGTATTTGAGGGGTTTAGTTCATAACAAAGTAGGAAAATATCTCAAGAGAAAATATAAAATAAAACATAAGAAATCCCTAAAACCCCCTGAAGGAATTGAAGAGGAGATCCTCCGTCTTGAGTAGAATCCTGGCTCTTTGAGATGGATCAATTGGCTATTTTTGAGTAAATCCCTGAATGAGAAAAGCTTTGGCAGAAAACTCTGCTCAACTTCTGACCCCCTAGAATGACTACCTTGGCTTATTTATATAGGCTCTTTGGATGCCTCACTTGACTCCTAAGCATCTACTTCAAGTAGAATTATTATTAAGGTGTTTAAGTAGACTTAGAAGTGTGTTTATTTGGCTTCAAGCATCCAAATCTGAGTGAAATTGCTCTCTCATGGCGTAGCACGCTGTGGCACGCCTGTAAGTCGTCTTCTAGGCCATGTCTCTATTTTGTTGATTGAGGCATGGCCGTGCAAGTCGGGTTTAGGCTATGTTTCGGGTCTATCGATTGGGGCACGACCATGCAAACCGTGCCTTGGTCGTGCTTGGGCTTTTTGTCGACGAGGAACGGCCGTATAAATTGGGGACAGGCTGTGTTCTAGATGGATGGCAAGGCACAGCCGTGTGACATGAAGCCCATGCCGTGTCGTCTTTTCGAGTTGGCCCAATTTGGTCCGTTTTAAGCCCATTTCTCATTCTTTTTATTCTCGGGTTCTTTCGTGAGTATAAGACATGACAAGAAAGAATTAAGAGCACCTTTTTTACATAAATTAGGGATAAATCATCCAAAAGCATCCTAAATGTGGGATTAAAATATGTTACTTTTAAGGTTTATCACAGAAAAATTAGGCGAGTCCTGAATTACACAGAAGAAGAGTGAGAAGATAGATCCAATCCTACTGAAGGGATGGACGAGAATAATCCACCACGAGATATGGCGGACGCTCACAAGACTATGTATGATTATGCTAAACCTAATTTGATAGAGCGTAATCTAGTATTGTTAGGCCTGCTATAGTCGCTAATAATTTTAATTAAAGCCTAATACAATACAAATGATTCAACAATTTGTTTAATTTGATGGTTTGCAGGACTAAGACCCGAACACTCATATAGCAAATTTTTTAGAGTTCTGTGATTCTTTCAAAATAAATGGCATTTGTGATGATGCCATTCATCTCCGGTTATTTCCCTTTTCATTAAGGAATAAAGCCAAGCAGTGGTTGAATCGTTACCACGAGGATCAATCACTACATGGGAACAAATGACCGAAAATTTTTATTAAAATATTTTCCACCGGCTAAAACGGCCAAATTACGAAATGATATTTCTTCCTTTGTGCAAATGGATTTAGAGACATTATACGATGTATGGGAGAGATACAAAGATCTCTTGAGAAGATGTCCACACCATGGATTACCATTATGGCTTCAAGTCCAAACTTTCTACAATGGTGTAAATCCCTCAACGAGACAATTAATTGATTTAGCCGCCGGTGGAACCTTAAATAATAAAACTCCTGAAGCAGCCTACAAATTCATTGAAGAAATGTCATTGAATAATTACCAGTGGCAAGTTACAAGGATAAAATCGATGAAATCAGTCGGAGTCTACAATATTGATGCAGTAACCATGCTGTCAAATCAAGTAGAGTAAAAAGCTTGACAGTTTATGTTTCTCGCAGGTACACCCAGTCATGCAATGCAACGAAAGTGGAACTGTGGCGAATCATGAGTACCCACCCTACCAATCGAACGCAGAAAGCGAACAAATGAACTATATAGGTAATAATTTCAGATCCAATAACAATCCTTATAGTAATACTTACAATCCAGGTTGGAGGAACCACCCAAATTTTTCATGGGGAGGCCAAGGAAATCAAGGAAATCAAAGACAACAACCTCCTTCAAATTTCCAAAATCAGCCCTATCCGCAAGAAAAGAAGCCAACCCTTGAAGAGATACTGACAAAATTTTTGTTAGACACAGAAAAACGCTTCCAAGAAACTGAGAAAACAATAAAGAACAACGAGCAATGAATGGGGGAACTTGCGAAGTCTGTCAAGGAAGCCACGAATGCAGTCGAACAACTCACAAAGCTAATGTCAGAACGACCGCTAGGACGTCTACCAAGTAACACTGAGATTAACCCAAAGGAGCAAATTCAAGCCATCTCAACTAAGACAGTAAAGGGTTAGATGAACCAAACTCAATACAAGAAAACAAGGTAGACGAAGGTAAGATAGAGGTAAGACAAGAAAAGCAAAAACCGATAATCAAGGAGTACCAACCTCGCATACCTTATCCCAAAATAATAAAAAGAGACGATTCAGAGGAACAGTTCGGTAAGTTTCTTAAACTCTTAAAGAAAATACATATTAACTTACCTCTTCTTGAAGATCTTTTTCAGATGCCAGACGCGAGTAAATTCTTAAGACAGCTCATGACTAACAAACGCAAATTAGATGAAGAGCACCATGTGGAATTAAACGCAGCATGCTCAGCAATGTTACAAAATAGACTACCACGAAAGCTAAAAGATCCAAGGAGTTTTACAATTCCATGTTTAATTAGTAGTCTAACTATTAATAATGCGTTAGCTGATTTAGGGGCAAGCATAAATGTCATGCCATATTCATTATTTAAATGACTAGGTATAGGGAAGCCCAAACAAACTAGGATGAGTATACAATTAGCGGATAAACTGTTAGAATTCCTAGGGGCATTATTGAATATGTTCTTGTCAAAATAGATAATTTTTTTCCCAAGTAGATTTTGTTGTTTTAGATATGGAAGAGGATAATACCATCCCCTTAATTTTAGGAAGACCTTTTCTAGCAACTGCCAAGACTAAAATTGATGTTGCCACAGGACTCATACTTTGTGTAGGAGATGAATCAATTAGTCATCAAGCTCTTGATTTGACCAGAACAATAATCGATGAAGGTGAGAAAGTGAATACAGATGATAATCAAAGTGTTCAACCTTTATTGCAGGAAACACCACAAAGGCACAACCCTGAGCCGACTCACAGATCCCAAAGTGACAAAGAAGAATCACACAAGGAACAAGACCTTAGGATCGACAATTTAGAAGAGCAGAGGACACAAGTCAAACAACAACCGAACCCACACGAAGTAACACCAGAGGAACCACCAGAAGAACTTGTAGGAACATCAAATCACTTCAAAATAGGATACCAGGTGCTGCTCGACAAAACTGATCCTCACATCCTCACAACAAACCTGAACGTAAGCAAGGAAATTCCTCTTAAGGTACATGATATCTTCCCCCATGGAACAGCTGAGATAAGCAATCCAACATTCGGCACTTTTAAGGTAAACGCTTCTTGACTTGAACCTCATCAAGAAAATAAAATTTTAAGCAAGAGGGAAGATATTCAAACTTTTAAACCTCCTTAATTTTTCTAATTCGAGGAAAGTCCAGCTTAAGACTATAAATGAGCGCTTCTCGGGGGGCAACCCGAGTACTAACACTATTTACTTTCAAATTTATTTTTAGTTTCCTTCTTTATTTCCTCTTAAACTAAACTAGAAGTGTAGAACTTCAAGGCCACACAGCCGTGTCTGTGACTGTGTGGACCACTAGAACCACCGTACTGACACAACAGAGGCTGTACGAATCAGTCCCAACCACCCCACGATGTCACGGATCCAAGCACTCCACCATGGGCACCAGTAAATTGGCACGGCCGTGCTCCACAACCGTGTGAAGCCACTGACTTATCAGACACGGGACAATCATGCCCATGCCGCCCACCAGTGCCAACACACTGCCTTTTTAGGAACGGGTGTGGCACCTGAAGAACGGGCGTGGGTGAGCAAACATGCCTAAACACACGATCGTGCGATGCGGCCGTGTAATTCAACACACCCTTGGTCCACAGGCGTGGGAACAAGCCAGATTTGAGCACCTATTTAAACCCCACAACCCTCTCCTTTCCTACCAATTTCTTTTCTCATTCTTTCTTCTTTCTTCTTTCAAATTTCCCTTATTTCTTTAAGATAGTGTCCAAACTCTTGAGCTACACTAAAATCATGCCGAAGAAGCGTAAGAAGGTAAGCATTGTCTCCCAAAGGAGACCTCAACATGAGTTCATGCCGACAGCTTCAGCTATTCGACACGCCAAGGGTCTTCGAAACCATTTCGGTTCTATTTTTCTTTTCTTTTCTCCTTTATTTTCCTTAACTATACTTCTCTTCTGCTTAATTTAATTCCATTCATCCTAGTTTCTTGGTTTTAGGTTCTAAGGGCTGCTAGGGAATCACGCCACTTCCACCATCACCAATAATCTGCAGCCTTAGAAATCACTCCCACTTCGCGAACCATCTGCCAATAAGGACTATTCAGTCCATTAGTAGTTTATTTTAACTTTAGTTTTCTTCTTAGTCTCCTTCTCTTTATTTTTCTTATCTTTAATTATATTATTAGTATATTCTTAATGTTTCTTTAGATTTCTTGGCTATATCTTTCCAGCCTACCCAATTTCTTCATCTAGCAAAATGCTTTTCGGTAGCCACCCCACCGGGCCCAGAGAAAACACCATCACCACCACTAAAGACACTGACTTCCAAGTTATTCGCCATCACGACCACTGCCAACTCTCGGAATCATCCAAAATTCAGGAAGTGTTACTTCTCCCCTTTTCTTTTTATTACATAATTGTTTATCTATCTTTGTACATTGAGGACAATGTACAACTTAAGTGTGGGGGGTAAAAGTACCTAACTTTTTGCATTATTCTCAAATCCTGAATTTTAGTATTGTCCATAAGTAATTCTCATATTACTAATTAGGGTGAAATTTCTAATGAGTTATGATTGTTATTGACATGTTTTTGAGTAAGTCAGTGATAATTGTGCATTGATGATTTATACTTGATGAATACTAGAGAATCAAGCATGATAAGTCTATTTTTCAAAATTCTTTAGGGTGTTGAACTAAAATTGAATATTACCTTGAAGTTTGAATTCTATAGGATTGATGTCAAATACCCATAATTTTTATGAGATTTGAGCCCTATAGAACATATATTCTTTTTCATGCTCACTTTATTATGAGTGTGTCAACTTTGATCTATTATTCTAGAACTTGCCTTTATTATACATGTCGAGACCACATTAATGATTTGATATACTGAGATGATAAAGGCACCTAGGTTTTAACCCATTCACTCTACTAAAAAACTTACCTACATAATTAACCCCTAGTGAACCCATTTGATCCTAACAACCCTTTTTTATTTAATTACCCGCTTAATATTAACCCAAAACCCTTTGTATTTGTTATCACCATTCTTTTGACTGCCCTTCTATTGAGAATTGATTTGATCAGTTGCTGAATTAAGTATTAAAGTTCTTTCTATTTTGTTTCTAGTTTGGTCTTAAAAAATAAAATAAATAAAATAAATAAAGTATATTCAAAGTATTAGTATATGGTTAAAAGAGCATATGCTTAAATTCCAATTGTTGAAGAAGAGCTCATGTTATTAGTTTCAAAGTTTCAATTGATGAAGGTAATTTATCGTGTCAATCTCAATTCTTAACCTTTAATTTAGCCTTTATCCACACCTTTAACCTAAGCCCGCTACAACCCTCTCAAAGACCTTTTGATTTGTGTATCATCTCATATTACAAAGGTGGAGATTTGATTTTCGAGCAAGTCTATGGGATTAACTTTTCGTGTTTGACTTATGAGTGCTTTTCCTTGATACCTAAACACTTTGAGTGCTTTGAGTGAATCCTTAGTGAGGATGTCAATCCTTTTCGATTTCAAATTAAAGGTAATCATTTAGAAAAGGGGAGACACCTATGTTTTCGTACTACAAAATTCATGACTTATACTGTTTGAATCTTTAGGAGTCTTTGAGTTAAATTATCCATGTATAAATTGTCGGTGAATTATGATAAGGCATTGTTGAATTGTGAATTGAGAATTTTGCTTGAGGATAAGCAAAAGCTTAAGTGTGGGGGTATTTGATAAACCGTAAAAGTAACATATTTTAACCCCATATTTAGTATGCTTTTAGGATGATTTATCCCTGATTTATGTAAAAAGGTGCTTTTAATCCTTTCTTTTCATATTTATACTCAGGAAAGCACCCAATGATGAAAAGAATGAGAAATGGGCTTAAAACGGGCCAATTTGGGCCAAAGAGGAAATCGACACGGCCTGGACTTCAAGCCACACGGCCGTGCATAGATGGAAACATTCCACACAGTCTAACCAATGATTTACATGGCCGGGTATAATCAAATTACCATACACAAGCGTGTTCAGATATTTACACGATCGTGTCTAAAATGATAATCAAGACATGGCGCAACCACGATTTATACGGGCGTGTGACATGGCCGTGCCCCTATTATGGGAGAGAGCAATTTGACTCGGGTTTGGATACTTAGAGCCAAAGAAACACTTTCCAAAGCTTATCCAAACCCCAAGTAAGAAATAAACTTGAATTAGGACACTTAGGGACCAAGTAAAGCATCCTAAGAATCTATATAAACAACCTAAGTGCATCCTAAAAGGGGGGCGATTAGCTAGGCCAAGGAGCCGAGCTAGAAGGATCACATTTTTGGGAGTCACTCGAAGATAGCCAAGTGGATCCATCTCAAGAAGCTGGAATTATACTCAAGACTGTGGATTTCTCCTTCAAATCCTCTAGGGGGTTTAGGGATTTTCTATGTTTTGTTTTATCTTTCCTCTTGAGATGTTTTCTTTATTTGTTATGAACTAAACCATTCGGATACCCGAAGGGGATGAAACCTAAATAAACCTTGTTATTTATTTTCTAAATTATATGATAAATACTTAGATTGTTCTTAATTATGTTGCTTAATTCAAATCTGATGTGCTTAGGTGGAGGAGGAATAGACCCTGCCTAAGAGTAGATCTAGCATAATTAAGCGGAGTTGATCGAGCGCCTAGAGATAGGGTTACAAGATTTTTTTGGATTAGGGTGAAACATAATATAGGAATCCATTGATTGATTTGCTGCTATTCTAAAGGGTTATTATAAGCGAACGAGAGTTCCACTAATTAACCTAGAGTTAGACGTTATTCGCCTCGAGAGAGGGTTTAATATAAGTTAGGGAGTCCTACGGATCAAGTTGAGTAAATAGATCATATGATTCAGTAATAAGTAACAAGTGAAGTCTAGGTGGATTCTTCTTGAGGGTATCATCGTAATCAATTGAGTTTCTTCAAGTTATTTTCCAATTTGTTCTTTTTGTCTTTGTCTTTAGCTTAGTAGTCATTAAACTAGAAAAAATTAACCAATCACTCCATATTTTAGGCTAAATAATAAAAAGAAAGTGAGTATTAGTACTTTTAGTTCTTTTGGGTTCGATAATCCGATCTTGCCTAAGCTATACTACTGTTCGATAGGTACACTTGCCTTAATTTCAAGCTTCGATCTCATTCATTATAAATTAAAGCTCTGATTTCAGCGATCGGATAGGCAGATAGCTGTTGTCCCTGTTAGTGAGAGTGTCGACGTAGAGAGTTTAGTGTTACACGTAATCAGGTGTGTAATGCACGCACTTTACTTTGTTAAGTTAATTCATGTTATTAATCGTTGGTCGAAAGTCAAATGACTATTTTGATAGTCGAGATACCCTCGTGGGTAAGGTTGGAGACACCGGGTAAGTTCTGCTATGATGATACTTTCGAATTACTGGATGTATGAGTTGATTATTCTTTGTACATTAAAGGTATGTTGCATTCATCTTAGTTTGTTATTGTGTTGCATGGGCTTTTGGAAGATGATGAAAGGGGAAGTGCTATTCTGTGACTCTGTCACAAGTGGTCTGGGACCACAGTGGTTTGGAACCACGTATACATATGATTAGTAGTGACTCGTCTCAAGGGTCTGGGACCACAGTGGGTTGGCCCCACGTTTATATTATGTGACTCTATCACAAGTGGTCTGGGACCACAGAGGTTTGGGACCACAGTGGCTTGATGCCACGGGTGTTTGGTGGATGCAGGTGACCTAGAGGATGGAAAGTAGGTTGGGCTAGGCTGCATTACATACATCATATGTTTAATATGTTACATTTTGTGGGCTTAAGAGCCGATTGCGTTATACAGGGAATTACACACTAAGTCCTAGTGACTCACCCCTCTGCTCAATTTGTAGGTAATCACTAGATCGCAGATTTGGAGCCAGGGTGGACTCGAGGTGGCCATGCATTACTACTTCTTTCGTAAACTCGTTTCTTTTATTTAAACTTATTTTAATTTGGGATTTTATTATGTAATGAGGCTGCTATAACTTTAATTTGGGTTTGATTTAATGTTGATAATGCACATTTTATAAATTATTGAATATGGGGTTTTTCCAAAAATTAAAATCAGAAACAAATAGTTCTCAAGGAGTTAACCAAAGATGACATGTGAATAACCTATTGATTTGAAGATTTTATTAAATCGCATCATAGTTTTCAACTGTCACACTTCTGAAATTTCCTAAGTTTGGTTTTTACAAAATTACCTCGTTTTCAGCTCTAGGTTATATTAATAAGAAGTTGGTAAGATAGATACAAACAAAATTTTTAATTATCCTTAAATTGGAATCATTAAATGAAGATTTTTTCTCAAACTACGATGTTTCGATAAAAATTTCAAAACTATCTTTCATGTAACAAACCAAATTTGGCCGTAACGTATTAACCGGGTTTGGGGTGTTACACCACTGAATTTTCCCACAGTCTGAAGCATTTGGAACATAACTAGCTTCAGCTTGAATTGTTGTGCTTCAATTTCGGGTCTTCTAATGCCTAGATTAAGATCATTAAACACTTCCACTGCATACTATCTTAAAGCTCTATCCCTATCATCAGCAATAAGGATAGGATTTTGAGCAGGGTTTGCTACGTTTCCTTGATTCGAATTTTTGAAGTTCATCTCTTTGGTCCTTCTTTGACTTGCTTGTCTTCTTCACTGTCGAAAAGTTCATTCAATCTCAGGGTCTACGGGGAGTAAATTGATAATTTGATCAATACTCATAAACACCTGAAATAATCATAGAAAAATTAATTAAGTTAAAATTTAAATAGAAAATTAAACCAAAATGCAAAACTAACAAATTCACAAATAATGACTTTTTAAAACAGTCCCCGGCAACGGCGCCAAAAACTTGGAACGACGGAAATGTGCAAGTGTACACAATTGCAACAAGCAATAAAGTGACAAGTAAATGTCGAGTTATCATTCCCATAGGGACTGTGAAAAGAATTATTTATGGATACTATTTAAAACACTTTGGTGAAGAAAAATATTTTGTTTGAATAGGGTGATTAAAAACTAAAATTTTAAACTAAGTAAACTAAATAAATAAATCTCAAATTCAAGATTTCAAAATACGATTTTAAACATACTCACCTACCAAAATCCATCCATCTTTTGACTATATCCTATGTCAATTCAACCGATTAAACAAATCTTAATAGGCAAATTTGTTATTGCACATACATACTTATTAAATCGAAATAATCTCTTGTATATATCCCTATGTCAATTCAAATGATTAATTAAATCTAATAAGCACATAAAATACTAAGTGAGGTAACAAAGTATCCCTACCTTGAAACATTTTAATCACAACAATCTTGCAAGTTATGCAAGGCAAATGTATCGTCAGATCCCATTGCTAATTTAACCCTCAGCTACCTTAGATGATTAAATATGCACTGATTAAGTACTGTATCCATTAATTAAAATTTCAATCCATTTAAATAATTAATTCATTAACTACCTCACAATTTTAATGGAAGAATAACTTAGTCATAATTTTACTTAATCAAGCATCTTACCGAGGTCTATAACAACATAAACACAATTTTAACAATTTTAGCAAACGAAATGCAATCAACCTAACACGAATTAAATTCAAGCTAAATTTATTAAATTAACCATTCCAACAACATAAATATTCATAGATATGTTCATCATAACAACAAAAAAATTAAAGAGATAGGGAACAAGAATCAAATTCGGTATTTTTCGGTAGCTTGACTAGTTTACTCCGTTCTTTCTTCTCCGTTGTCTTCATCGATCAAGGCTGCTATGAACACTTAATTGCTGCTACAAATGGCTTATGAATGCCCCTTTTCCAAGAGGAGAAATTGGCAAGAGAGCAAGGGAATTTAGAATGGAAAAGAAGAGAGAAAGTGGAGAGAATAGAGAAAATATGTGAATGCTTGAAATGTGTTTCAAATGACTAGACTAAAGGAGTTTTTATAGCTGAAAAGGGCTGCTAAAAATAGATAAAATTATCAACCAAAGAGCCCTCCCTTGGCCGGCCACACATGTGGCATGGTTGATAGTTTCAACTTTGCCAATTTAGCCTTGGGGAAAATCTATAAAGCCACCAATTGTGGAGGGGTTTGTTTGCAATTTGAACAAGTCTTCAAGGGCCTCTTTGCAAGCTAAATAATCAGCCAATAAGCTGATTTGGGTCAGCATATGGACGGTTTTGGCTTGTCCACTTCTTGGTCGGTTCGGTTCACTCAGTTCGACTCAACTGGACCACTTTTTCATAATTAATTAATAATAATTTATGTAATCCAAATTAATTTGGATATAAATTAAAATTAATTAGCATTCATACTTCAAATTGCTTCTCAGTTTTGAACTTCTAGCAATGCCTCCCGAGTCATTTTTTTCCTTTTGTGCAAATCTGTTGAAAAATGATCAAAATTAATCAAAATTAATTAAAATTCAACATGTTCATAATTTAAGTGCAATTTAATTATTTTATAAAAATTAATTATTTTTGGATAAGAATTTTATCAAAACTACATGAATTTAAGTTAAAAAGGGCATGAAAAAGTGTTTATATTTTTGTGTTTTCAATGGTGTGTAGCGGATGGGGTCTAGGAATATTTGTATCTAAATATGATCTGTGATATATATGACTTTGCATATGTATAAATATCTATATACAACTGATCTGTTCTGAATTGGAATTGTAAACAGTCCTGTACTAAACCGAATCTTTGAATATGGACTACTTTATAAATGAATACTAATTGAATAACTTAACTTCTATCACGCACTGAGTTTAAAACTCATTTTGTTTTGGTTGGATTTCAGGTGATCCCCAAGCTTGAGTGGGTCAGCACAGCGGATGCTCGATCAAGCATTTACCTTTCCTTAAGTAGTTTGTTAGGATTTCGGTAACTATATTAGGACAAATCTAGAAGGTTATGTACTTAATTTGTTTTATGATGAATTTTTTATGAATTATGGTTTAAATTTATTATATGTTGTGTGCTAATTTCTAAGTGATGAGGTAACTCCTGAAATTTGGGCTGGACATCCTGGCCGAGTTTTGGGTGTTACATTTAGTGGTATCAAAGCTAGGTTAGTCAACACTCAGACTGTGTTTGGGCTCATAATGTGTGAGAAAAGTAACTTAGTGATAATTAGAATCTGAACTAATATGGAAATACTAAAACACTAGTGAATGACCGAGCCTCTTCCACTGGCTCTATAAATATTTATGTTCTGTTATCAAGATTATAACCCTTAAACTGTATGGGAAAAATATTTTGATGTGAACTGGTGGAATCACCTTGCTGGATGTCTGAATTGATCTATGTACCCTAATATTGTAGCTAGATTACATTTATGAATTCATACGGTAGTCATGGACGTGGTATGCAGAGGCGTCGAGGATGCCAAGGAGGAGCTCGAGCAGAGTCATCCTCTATGGGTAGTCTGCCCAAACCTGGAGACCAACGAGACTGTTGGTACTCCCACTACTGAGACGGAGTTCCAGGCTTCGACGGCTGGGGACGATGCACTGTCCCAGGCCGTGATTCGAATGTTAGAGAGGGTTGCTGGGACCCATTTAGGATTTATAACCCAATGGTCAGTTACATAATGACTCCAGTCGAATGGGGCTGTATTATTCAAGGGCTTCATAGGAGTCGCTCCCACTGTTGCTGAGTATTGGCTCGAGGCTACTAAGTATATTATGACAAATCTAGACTGCACTCCCACTCAAAAATTGAAGGGTGTTCTGCCTCTACTTCGGGACGAAGCTTATCAGTGGTGGCTGACAATTGAACAAGGTGCTCAGCCCTAACAGGTTAACTGGGATTATTTCAAGAATAGCTTCCAGGGTAAGTATGTGGGGGCGAGTTATGTTGAGGCTCACCGACGTGAGTTTATGAGCCTAGTTTAGGGCGATTGGTCTGTGGCTGAATATGAAGCCGAGTTTTTGTGACTGAGTAGATATGCACAAACTTTAGTAGCATCCGACTATGATAAGTGTGTGTGATTTGAAGAGGGGTTGAGAAATGACTTGCTAGTTCTGATAGCTCCTTAAAGGGAGCAGGTTTTCGTGGTTGTAGTTGACAAAGTGAAGATAGTGGAAGAAGTGAAGCACACTGAGCACGAGCGTCGTGATCATGAAAAGGATTAGAATAAGGTTAAGAGGGATTTAGGTCCATTTGGTTCTAGTCAGCTTCCTAAGAAACAGGCGAGATTTGATAGGCCTCCAAAGGCTAAGGCACCAGCGGAAGCGACTGAGATTCAGCTGTGCAGTGATTGTGGGAAGTGCCATCCGGACGAGTGTTGTAGGAAATTAGGAGCATGCCTCCATTGCGGTTCAATGGAGCATCAAGTTAGGGAATGCCCCCATTGATCTGATTCAGTGCCAGCTGCGGCCCATACTCCGGCTCCGAATTCTGTTCAACCTCTGAGGGAGGTTCAGCAACCATTCAGATGTCACGGTACTGGTAGGGGTGGACATGGATCTGGGAGAGGATAGATAGCACCGGGTAGAGGTACAGGTCAGACTGAGGCTCGTCAGATGGCACTAGTTTATGCGGTGAGACGCCGTGAGGAGAGCGATGATGTTGATGTCATTGCAGGTACCTTCTTTATTCATTCTATTTTGTATTATGCTCTCATTGATATTGGTTCTACTCACTCGTATATAGCTAGTTTTGTTTCTGTAAATCTGGGTTTAACTGCTGAGATATACTGCTAGAGAGTTTTTCGTGATTAGTCCGTTCGGACAGTCAATCCGAGTTGATAGAGTATACAAGTGGGTACCTTTATAACTTCATGGTATGGTATTTCCAGCTGATTTAATGGAATTTCCCTTTAATGAGTTTGACTTGATTTTGGGAATGGATTGGCTTGTTGAGTGTCGGTCAATCTAAATTGAGCAACCAAGAAGGTTACTCTGAGACCAACCAAGAATGACGAGATGGTTATGGTTGGTGAGCGTCGAGATTACCTCTCTAATGTAATTTTCGCTCTTGTAGTAGATAAGTTAGTTCGAAACGGGTGCGAGGTATACCTTGCTTATGTATCCAATTCTACTCCCAAAAAGCTTTCAGTAGGAGATATCCACACTGTGAGGGAATTTTTGGACGTCTTTCCCGAGGAATTACCCGGAGTACCCTCGAATAGAGAGCTGGATTTGGAATTGACCTATTACCAGATATTGCTCCAGTGTCCATTGCGCCCTATCGCATGGCACTGAAAGAGTGAACCGAATTAAAAGCACAACTTTAGGAACTCCTTGATAGAGGATTTATGTAACAGCAATTTAGACCCTAGTCGGAACAGTGAGTTTCAAGACCACAAATGTAACACCCCTAACCCGTATCCGTCACCAAACTTGGGTTACGAGGCATTACCTAACAAAGCACACATTTGGACAGTTGTAATTCACATATTTTGAAAACTCCACAATTCAATCATATATAATAATTTACTTCTTATATAACATTCAAACAATAGAAACATCAATTGACTTGTTACCTTACAAATTATATGCGCATACATAAAAAAAATTTCAAACATATGTTAATGCATTTCATATAACTCATATGAATCAATATACCTATTTCATTTGTCAAATATCAATTGTACCATTTCTTAACCCAGCATTTACACATTTACAAAACTAGATGAGCCATATTTCACAACTTAAAGATCCCCCACATGCGTGACATTGATATTAGTCAATATGAGCAAACATGCTTTATACATTGTTTTAAGTTAAAACATCCACACGGAAAAAGTTATAATTTACATATACTAGATATAAACAATTATCATTTAAGATTAAACATACTTCTTTCCTAGTCATAAGTCCATTCGCATATGACTATATGAATTTAAATCATTTTAAGCACAAATCATGCTCATCATTAACCATTTACTATATGCTAAAGTAACCAACAAAGTAACCAACAACTAAACCATTAATTCACATCCATTTGATTAACATACCATTTCTTATTTTCGGTTCCAACCAATAGGTTCATAATATACCTAGTTCACCAACATTTTATTTACACATACACGGCATACAAGACAAATACATTTGTTCTTATATAATGCACATAAAGTGACTTTAAGATTAAACCAAACATGCATCCTTTAATAATTACGTGTTTTACGTATATAAGACTATGTCCAATGGAGTCATTTTCGAACATTCATATTAACCCTTATATGCCTATTTCACATACCATAGTCATGTCTATACAACACTTTCATAACCTCAATAGCTATCCCATGGGAGAACATATCATAAACACACATACTAATACAAATCATATTGTATAAATAAAATAAAAACCATTCATGTATGTCATGTAACATATTAACCAAAATGAGCTTAAACCAAGATCAAATCCAAGCATAAAAATCAAGCCATTTTCGCATGGCATATCATTAACAAGACCAAATATCATTAGTTTAGGCTATAGTCTAACCTAAACATGCCTTCAATTCAAAACTAATATTAAGTACCAAAAGGGATGATAGTGTGGTTGATCGTCTGACGATCCTCGATGCCCGTAGCTCGATCGAAATCTATAAAATGTAACAAACAACACACACTTTTAATAAGCTTACTAGCTTAGTAAGTCCTAAGCAAATACAATATAACTTTATTCATCCAATGTTTTAACCTACAATTCAAAGCATTTAAAAGTACACATATCAACATATATATTTACCATTTTCAATTTCATTATATCATTTCATCTATCACTCTTATTTTCTCACCAAGATGTATCATTAACAAACATGCCAACACATAATGTATATACTTAATTATACTGCTCCACATTTCCATCCGCCGTACACCTTCAATAATTGAACATCACATAGTATAATATCTATATATCTTCCAACCACCATTCCATAATAAACTTATTACTTCATTTCACTAGCTCATTAACATTATATACAACATGTATGTAAGAAAGACTTACCTCAAGGTCAATCACTATGATTCATTTTCAAAGCTTAGACTTTATTAATTCATTTTATACTGTTGTTACACACCGAGCTCTGAGTGTCAATACACTGCATGTAACTCTGCTAGGCCTTAGCCCGAATCACATACACCGGCGCTAGGCCTGCTAGGCATTAAGCCCAAATTAAATCACCGGCACAAGGCCTGCTAGGCAATAAGCCCGAATTAAATCACCAGCACAAGGCTTGGTAGGCAATAAGCCCGAAATTAAATCACGGGCACAAGGCCTGCTAGGCAATAAGCCCGAATTAAATAACCAGCACAAGGCCTGCTAGGCAATAAGCCCGAATTAAATATAGTCAATACTTCTATACACATTTCATAATTCAGTCACATAGCAAATTAAACTAGGATGATTCACATCACACAAATAAAAATCCTTACTTCATTGTACAATTCACATATCATATCAAGTATACACATTCATGTTATATTTCCAAACATATCCATTTCAATGTGATTATTTTACACTCGGCTATGACATAGATATACATTCAAATTTACCAAACATCATTATTTGACACACTCATACTTATTTCTTCAGTATATTTTAGCTTAAGGACTTACCTCGATTAACAACGGACGACCTAAACCGGCTATTCCGCAACCTTCGTCTTTCCTCGATTCAAATCTGATTTTCTTTGCTCTTGATCTAAACATATCAAAAATAATCTCATTCAAGTACATTTCATTTCAATTTAATCCCAAAGCACATAAATGGGCAAATTACCATTTTACCCCCAATGTTTCACATTTTTATCATTTAGTCCAATTTGCATAAAACACACAATACACCCAATTTCACCATAACACTTAAGGGCCAAATACTCCTAAGGACTATACAAGTCCATTTCCTTCATTTATTTTGCAAATTAGTCCCTCTAAATTTTTATTTTTACAAATTAGCCCTATTTATTCAATTTCACTAAAACTTCCAATACAAAACATATCAATCTTTAACCTATATTAAATTTAAAATCATCAAATATCATAAACCACATAAGTATATCAATGGCCGAACATCAATAATGCATAGATTTACAAATTAAAACATGGGTTAGCTACTTTTCGAAGCAACGATTTCAAAAACGTAAAAATTAACAAGAACCGAAATCAAACTAACCTTGATTTTACACTTCTAATTGCCGAAAATCAAAGGAAATGAAACCCCTTTTTCTTTCTCCCACATTCGGCCAAAGAAAAAAATAAGATGATAATGGCTTTTTCTTTTATTTTATTATGTATATAATATGTGATTTACTAGTTTACTAATATAACCTTTAAATAAAAATAAGCTAATTAGTCAAAAGCCACCCACTAACTTGCAAAATGGGTTGTTTACCCACTTAATACCTCAAATTAAGAAGCCATCATCATTCTAGCACTTTACACTAAAGAATGCAACTTTTACGCTTTACGCGATTTAGTCTTTTTTATCAAATTCAACACTTAAACGATAAATTTTTTCTATGAAACTTTCACACACATAAATTCAAACATAATGAGCACGAAATATAATATTTAAAAAAAATTCTCAGACTTGGATTCGTGGTCCCGAAACCACCGTTCGGATTTGGGTCAAATTTGGACTGTTACAACTCTCCCCCTTAAGGATTTTCGTCCCCGAAAATCTTACCGTTAAACAAAGTTGGATATTGTTGCCTTATTGAATCCTCAGGCTTCCACGTAGCCTCTTCAACTCCGTGCCGATTACATAAACCTTTCACTAATGGAATTCTCTTGTTTCTCAATTTTTCAGCTAAAATATGAATTAGTTCTTCCTCGTACATCATATCGGATCGGATTTCAACCTCTGACGAAGTGATCACATGTGACGAATCTGATATGTATTTACAAAGAATCGAAACGTGAAATACATCATGTATCTTTTCTAATTTAGAGGGCAACTATAATCTATAAGCAACAGGCCCAATACGTTTGATGATTTCATACGGTCTGACAAATCTTGGACTCAGTTTGCCTTTCCGACCAAATCGGAGTACTTTCTTCCACGGAGAAACTTTCAAGAATACCCGATCTCCGACCAAATTCAATGTCTTTATGTTTCAAATCAACAGAGGACTTTTGACGATCCGATGCGACTTTCAAACTATCTCCGATTATAGCCACTTTCTATTCAGCTTTTTAATCAAATCGACCCGTGTACCTTGTTCTCACCGAGCTCGGTCCAAAGATAATGGTGTTCAACACTTGTGGCCGCATAAAGCTTCGTAAGGCACCATTTTGATACTAGATTGAAAGCTATTATTGTCAGCAAATTCAATCAAAGGTAGGTATCATTCCCACGTACCCTTAAACTCGAGAAGGCAACATCTCAACATATCCTCTAGTATTTGAATAGTTTGCTCGGATTGACCGTCTGTCTCATGGATGAAAGGTCAGTATAAAGTGGAGTTTAGTACCTAAAGCATCTTGCAATTTCTTCCAAAATCGCGATGTGAACCTCGGATCTCTATCTGAAACAGTGGAACTTAGCACACCATGTAACCTCACTATCTGTGATACATACAATTCAACAAGTTTATCAAGTGAATAATTTGCACAACCGCACAAAGTGAGCCGATTTATAATCGATCCACTATAACCCAAATCGCATCTTTCTTGCTCGGTGTGGTAGGTAAACTGGATACAAAATCCATAGTGATCCTATCCTATTTCCACTCAAGTATCATGATTGGCTGAAGTAACCCGAAAGCACTTGATGCTCAGCTTTTACTTGTTGACAAATTAAGCACCTTGAAACAAATTCAGATATATCCCGTTTCATGCCAGGCTACCAATAGAATTGTTTCAAATCATTATACATTTTCGTGCTACCTAGATGAACCGATAATTGACTATTATGAGCTTCTTTCAAAATCGTCTGAATCAATTCCACATTCTTCTAACACATATTCGCCATTGAAGTTCAAACAACCTTTGCATCGATTCAAACTCTGACCCTTCACCATTTTCACATTGCACTCGTCTAGTAATCAAGTCTTTGTCAGATATTTGTGCATCACAAATTTGTTGAATAAACATTGGTCTCGCTTTTAGCTCAACTAATATCTAACCATTATCAGACATATTCACATGCGCGTTCAAAGCACGAAGAGAAAACAATGATTTTCGACTTAATGCATCTGCAACAACGTTAGCTTTCCCCGGATGGTAATCAATTACTAATTCATAGTCTTTCAATAGTTCTAACCATCTGCATTGTCTCAAGTTCAAATCCTTTTGAGTCATTATGTACTTCAAGCTTTTGTGATCTGAATAAACATGACATTTTTTGCTGAACAAGTAATGACGCCATATTTTCAAAGCGAAAACAATAGCTACAAGTTCCAAATCATGAGTCGGATAATTTCTTTTGTGAGGCTTCAATTGTCTCAAGCATAGGCTATAACTTTGCCTTCCTGCATCAAAACGTAACCCAAACCATTTAAAGAAGCATCACTATAAACAATAAATTCTTTACCTGATTCAGGCTGAGCTAACACTAGAGCTTCGGTCAAAATGGCTTTCAACTGATCGAAACTTTTCTGACACTTTTCTGACCATTCAAACTTAACATCTTTCTGTAGCAGCTTTGTCAAAGGTGTAGCTATCATGGAAAAGCCTTTGATGAATCGTCTGTAGTATCACGCAAGTCCCAACAAGCTCCAAATTTTGGAGACATTCTTTTGTGGTTTCCAATCAAGTATAGTAGATATTTTGTTCTGATCAACCCAATACCAAGTCAAACAACATGACCCAAAAAGTCGACTTCCTTCATCCGTAACTCACACTTATCAACTTTGCATACAACCGCGATCTCAGAAAGTCTGTAACACTAATCTCAAGTGCTTAGCATGTTCGGTTTCATCTTTGGAGTAGATCAGGATATCATCAATAAACACTACTACAAACCGATCCAAGTACTGTCTGAAAACTTGATTCATCAAATCCATAAAAACAGCAGGTGCATTAGTAAGCCCAAAAGGCATAACCAAAAACTCAAAATGTCTGTACCTTGTTCGGAATGCAGTCTTAGGCATATCAAAATCTCTGACTCGCAGCTGATAATAACCCGATCTCAGATCAATCTTTGAAAACACTGAAGCCCCTTTCAACTGGTCAAACAAATCATCTATTCGAGGCAATGGGTATTTATTCTTTATTGTCACTTTATTGAACTTCCGATAATCAATACACATTTGCCTAGTCCTATCTTTCTTTTTCACAAACAAAACTGGCGCACCCCAAGGAAAAAAACTCGGTCATGCAAAACCCCTATTTGTCAACTCTTGCAACTGTGCTTTCAACTCTTTCAACTCAGTAGGTGCCATCCTATACGGAGCTATCAAAATCGAAGTCGCCCCTGGTACTAATTCAATGCCGAACTCAATCTCTCGTATTGGCGGCAAACTTGGTAATTCATTAGGGAACACCTCAGGGTATTCACACACAACTGGTACGGACTCAATCTTCTTTTCGGACACTTTATTATCTAGCACATATGCCAGGTAAGCTTCACATCCTTTTCTCACATATTTACTAGCTAACATTGAGGATATTACAGTAGGTAACCCATTTATCACTAGACTCAACTCGGATGGTTTCACCATTCTACACCTCAAATCAATGATCTTTCTTTTGAAATTCACCACTGCATCATGCAAAGTTAACCAATCCATTCCTAGAATTATATCAAACTCGTCGAAGGGTAACAACATTAAATTGGCCGAAAAGCACGAATCTCGAATCATCAATGGGCAACCTTTACACACTTTATCAACAAGAATGCATCTACCCAAAGGATTGGACACACGAATTACAAACTCAATAGACTCGACAGGTAAAGTCTTACTGGTTACTAGAGTTTCACATACATATGAATGAGTTGAACTAGGATCAATCAATGCAATCACAGTAGTATCATAAAGTGTGAAAGTACCGATAATGACATATGGGGAAGAAGTATCCTCTCTAGCTCGTATAGCATACACTCTAGCTGGAGCTCTAGCCTCTGATCGAACTGCAATGTCCTTCATCCCTCTCTGACTGCCACCTTCATTGCCTGAATGTCTGGGTGGTCTGCCCCGTGCTGACATGTTGCTCAATTTAGTGTTCAAAGTCGTATTTTGCTCGGCTAGTATTGGACACTCTCGAATATAATGATCTGACGATCTACATTTAAAACAAGATCGATCACGAAATCTACAACTCCCAGAATGCCATTTTCCATAATGCTTGCACTCAATCCGATCCTGTTGAACATTGCCAACACTAGTGGCTCGAGAACTCACTAAAGGTCAATCTCGTCTAGTCAGGTCAGGAGTAGTCTTATGTCGGTTAAAGTCATCTCTGAGATTCTTAGATGTCGAATGGAAAGTTTTACTCAACGATCTTTTACGAGTGTCTCTAGCTTCTGTCTCAGCCTTTATTTTCTCTTTTCCAAGCTTTTCAGCTTTGCAAGCTCGCTCGACCAGTACCACAAACTCTTTAATCTCAAGAATGCCCACAAGTAACTTTATGTCTTCATTCAAACTATCTTCAAATCTTCTGCACATAATGGCTTCAAAAGAAACACACTCTCTAGCATATCTGCTGAGTCTGACAAATTTTCGCTCATATTCTGTCACGGTCATTCTCCCCTGTTTCAGCTTAAGAAATTCTTTACGTTTTTGATCAATGAATCTCTGGTTGATATATTCTTTCGGAACTCAATTTGGAAGAAGTCCCAAGTCACTTTTTCTTTCAGAACTACTAACACTAGTGTTTTCCACCAATGGTAGGTAGAGTCTCGAAGCAGAGATATAGTACACTTTAGGCATTCCTCTGAAGTACAGGATAACTCATCAAGTACCCAAATGGTATTATCAAGCCACATCTTAGCTCGCTCAGCATCATTATCATCATTAGCTTTAATTTTTCGGCCTCATATTTTCTGATTTTATCTACAAGAGGCCTACTAGATCTCATTAGATCCATCATCGGAGGTGCTGAAGGTACCGGAGTTAGATTATTCGGGGGTGGAGGTTGTTGTACAGTCGGATTATTCTGAACAAAATGGGTAAACCATTCATTTATCATTTGGTAGAAGGCTTGCTTAGCTTCCCCTCATGGCTACCCGAGATAGGTCGAGAGTCTATCTGCTGATCCGCTTGCACGATTAGGCGCTACACTCTCTACATCATCTGCTATGGCTCTGTCAGGATCGAATCCATTTACTATATAAAACACAGTTTGAAATGTCAAAATTCACCACACTATCAAATATACAATAAAGGCAAGTATAGCTAGACTCATACGCTTACGATAGTCCTAGAACTGACTAAACCGTAGCTCTGATACCAATAAAATATAACACCCCTAACCCGTATCCATCGTCGGACTTGGGTTACGAGGCATTACCTAATAAAACACACAAATGACAAATGAATTCACATATTTTGAAAACTCCACAATTCAATCAGATATAATAATTTACTTCTCATATAACATTCAACAATCAAACATAAATTGACTTGTTACCTTACAAATTATATGCGATACATAAAAAAATTTCAAACATATGTTAATGCATTTCATATAACTCATATGAATCAATATACCTATTTCATTTATCAAATATCAATTGTACCATTTCTTAACCCAAAGACTTACACATTTCCAAAACTAGATGAGCCATATTTCACAACTTAAAGATCCCCACATGCGTGACATTGATATTAGTCAATATGAGCAAACATGCTTTGTACATTGTTTTAAGTTAAAACATCCACACGAAAAAGTTATAATTTACATATACTAGATATAAACAATTATCATTTAAGATTAAACATACTTCTTTCCTAGTCATAAGTCCATTCGCATATGACTATATGAATTTAAATCATTTTAAGCACAAATCATGCTCATCATTAACCATTTACTATATGCTAAAGTAACCAACAACTAAACCATTAATTCACATCCTTTTGATTAACATACCATTTCTTATTTTCGGTTCCAACCAATAGGTTCATAATATAACATATTATTTACACATACACGGCATACAAGACATATACATTTGTTCCTATATAATGCACATAAAGTGACTTTAAGATTAAACCAAACATGCATCCTTTAATAATTACGTGTTTTACGTATATAAGACTATGTCCAATGGAGTCATTTTCGAACATTCATATTAACCCTTATATGCCTATTTCACATACCATAGTCATGTCTATACAACACTTTCATAACCTCAATAGCTATCCTATGGGAGAACATATCATAAACACACATACTAATACAAATCATATTGCATAAATAAAATAAAAACCATTCATGTATGTCATGTAGCATATTAACAAAAATGAGATTAAACCAAGATCAAATCCAAGCATAAAAATCAAGCCATTTTCGCATGGCATATCATTAACAAGACCGGATATCATTAGTTTAGGCTATAGTCTAACCTATACATGCCTTCAATTCAAAACTAATATTAAGTACCAAAAAGGGATGATAGTGTGGTTGACTATTCCGACAATCCTCAGATGCCCGTAGCTCGATCGAAATCTATAAAACAGGACAAACAGCACACACAGAATAAGCTTACTAGCCTAGTAAGTCCTAAGCAAATACAATATAACTTTATTCATCCGAATGTTTTAACCTACAATTCGAAGCATTTAAAAGTACACATATCAACATATATATTTACCATTTTCGAATTTCATTATATCATTTCATCTATCAGCTCTTATTTTCTCACCAAGATGTATCATTAACAAACATGCCAACACATAATGTATATACTTAATTATACATGTTCCACATTTCCATTCGCTCGTACACCTTCGACTAATTGAACATCACATAGTATAATATCTATATATCTTCCAACCACCATTCCATAATGAACTTATTACTTCATTTCACTAGCTCATTAACATTATATACAACATGTATGTAAGAAACACTTACCTCAAGGCTGAATCACTATGATTTATTTTTGAAAGCTTAGACTTTATTAATTCATTTTATACTCTGTTGTTACACAACTGAGCTCAAGTGTCAATACATCTGCATGTAACCCGCTAGGCCTTAGCCCGAATCACATACATCGGCTCTAGGCCTACTAGGTATTAAGCCCAAATTAAATCACCAAGACAAGGCCTCGCTAGGCAATAAGCCCAATTAAATCATCTAGACAAGGCTAAATAAGCCCAATTAAATCACCCAGACAAGGCCTACTAGGCAATAAGCCCAATTAAATCACCGGCACAAGGTCTGCTAGGCAATAAGCCCGAATTAAATATAGTCAATACTTCCATACATATTTCATAATTCGATCACATAGCAAATTCAACTAGGATGATTCACATCACACAAATAAAAATCTTTACTTCATTGTACAATTCACATATCATATCAAGTATACACATTCATGTTATATTTCCAAACATATCCATTTCAATGTGATTATTTTACACTAGGCTATGACATAGATATACATTCAAATTTACCAAACATCATTATTTGACACACTCATACTTATTTCTTCAATATATTTTAGCTTAAGGACTTACCTCGATTAACAACGGATGACTTAAACTGGCTATTCCGCAACATTCGTCTTTCCTCAATTCAAATTCGATTTTCTTTGTTCTTGATCTAAACATATCAAAAATAATCTCATTCAAGTACATTTCATTTCAATTTAATCCCAAAGCACATAAATGGGAAAATTACCATTTTACCCCCAATGTTTCACATTTTTATCATTTAGTCCAATTTGCATAAAACACACAATACACCCAATTTCACCATAACACTTAAGGGCCGAATACTCCTAGGGACTATACAAGTCCATTTCCTTCATTCATTTTGCAAATTAGTCCCTCTAAATTTTTATTTTTACAAATTAGCCCTATTTATTCAATTTCACTAAAACTTCCAATACAAAACATATCAATCTTTAACCTATCTTAAATTTAAAATCATAAAATATCATAAACCACATAAGTATATCAATGGCCAAACATCAATAATGCATAGATTTACAAATTAAAACATGGGTTAGCTACGGTTCGAAGCAACGATTTCAAAAACGTAAAAATTAACAAGAACCGAAATCAAACTAACCTTGATTTTACACTTCTAATTGCCGAAAATCAAAGGAAATGAAACCCCTTTTTCTTTCTTCCACATTTGACAAAAGAAAAAAATAAGATGATAATGGCTTTTTCCTTTATTTTATTATGTATATAATATGTTATTTACTAGTTTACTAATATAACCTTTAAATAAAAATAAACTATCACATATAATAATGGCATATTAGTCAAAAGCCACCCATTAACTTGCAAAATGGGTTATTTTCCCACTTAATACCTCAAATTAAGAAGCCATCATCATTCTAGCACTTTACACTAAAGAATACAACTTTTACGCTTTACGCGATTTAGTCCTTTTTATCAAATTCAACACTTAAACGATAAAATTTTTCTACGAAACTTTCACACACATAAATTCACACATAATGAGCATGGAATATAATATTTAAAAAAAATCTCAGACTTGGATTCGTGGTCCCAAAACCACCGTTTTGATTTGGGTCAAATTGACTGTTATAACAAATTCGAGGTCAAAATAATATTTTAATATTATTCTTGGTGTTGATTATATGTGATATAGTCTGTGCAAAAATTCTGTGTGGTAATTTTTTCGACTGTGTGTCAAATTAAGAGAGAGGACCTAATCGTATAAAGTGAAAAAGTTGTATGCTAATTTATAAGTGCTTAATTGTTGTCGTCTTTATAAAGTAGAGGATTAATGTTGTAATTAGCCAAATATATATATGGTGGACGGCATTAAATGTTGATGTGTGTTTATATATATGTTTTTATATATATTAACTTTATGAGTTAAAGTTAATATTATATATATTATAAACTATAATAAAACAAAGAAAAGGGAGTAGTGGATTGTTCATCCATCTCCACCGAAAAACAAAGAAAATAAAAGAAATTTTAAAGCCTTGAACATTTTACAAGCTTTAAGTAAAAATTAAGGTATGTTTTGGTTTCGATTTTTGATCATTTCTACGTTTTCGAAATTGTTGCTTCATGCTTTAGCTAACCCATGTTGTAATTTTGTGAATTGATGATGTTTTTGTGGTGAGCTATTGATGAATGCTTGAGCTATGTGCTAGTTGATAGTGAAATATGAAAACTTGGTGTTGAGTTAACATAGTTTGTATTGGGATTTTTAGTGAAATTGAGTAATTTGGGTTAAATAGAGAAAAGTGTAAATTGAAGGGCTAAAATGTGAAATAAATGAAATGTGTGTACTTGTATGAATTTGGAGAGAGTTCGGCTAGGCATGGGTGAAGTGGAATTATGTGTATTTCGTGATTTTGTGAATTAAGGACTAAAGTGTCGAAATGTGTAAATATGGGGGCTATTGTGTAAAATGCTTTAAATATGTGTGTTTGGACTAAAATGAATGAATTGATGATTGAATGGATTGAATTTGAATGTGTATAGACCAAGAGAGGAGAGGTTCGGATCGAGATCGAGGCAATGATAAAGTGCTCAATTAATCGACCGTTTCGGTAATTCGATGTCCGACGTAAGTTCAAATATAGCACAATTTGTTAATTTGTGTTTTATGTGATGTGAATTGAATAAATTAACAATAAGCTTAGAAATGCTATGTGCTGAATAGAATTAGAAAGCACTAAGTTTAGTTTCGACCTCAACAGTGTTGAATAATGCTTAAAATTTTGGAAACTTTCGTAAGTGTTCGGTTTAGTTTTGACCCCTTTCTAACATTTGATTAAGGTCTCAAGACCTAAATGAGGGACCGTATGTTTGTATTTGAGATGTATGATTAATGATAGATTGTGTCATGGAATGGATGTATGTTATTGTGGTTGTTCGGTAATGCCTCTTAATCCTATTCCGGCAACGATCTCAAGTTAGGGGTGTTACATTTTATTGGTATCAGAGCTACAATTTAGTCGATTCTTAGACTAACGTAGCATGTGTGAGTCTAGCTATACATGCCATATATGAAATTGCGATAGTGTGATGAATTCTGATAGATGAAAATGTGTTTTCGTATAGTAATGGATCTCGATCGAGCAATTGCTGATGATGTTGAGAGTAACGCACCTGCTCCCGCTCAAGGGACAGCGTCGACCACCTCTAGGTCGAATGATAGTAGTAAGGGAGGAGAGGCTAAACAAGCCTTCTTCTGAATGATGAGCGAGTGGTTTTCAGAGTTCGTTTAAAAGAATCCGGATGCTCCACAACCTTTACCCCCATAAGTACCTATTGTACCACAAGTGATAGATCCAATTCGACTAAATAAACCTCCGATGGATAAGATTCGAAAGCACGAGGCCAAAGAGTTTAGGGCCACATCCGATAATGATGCTGAGAGAGCTAAGTTTTGACTTGAGAATACGATCTGAGTATTCAATGAGATGTCGTTGACTCCTGATGAATGTATAAAATGTGATGTTACATTGTTGAAGGATACTACATATAACTGGTGGAGAACATTGATATTTGTGGTCCCGAGAGAGAGAATCACCTGGGATTTCTTTCAAGTCAAATTCAGAAAGAAGTATATCAGTCAACGCTTCATTGATCAGAAATGAAAAGAGTTTCTAGAGCTGAAACAGGGTCATTTGTCTCTTACTAAGTACGAGTGGGAATTTGTGAGATTGAGCCAGTATGCACGAGAATGTGTTTCAACCAAAGCTAATATGTGTAAACGCTTCATAGAAGGATTGAATGAGGACATTAAGTTATTGGTTGGGATACTTGATATAAACGAATTTGTTATGTTAGTTGAAAGAGCCTGCAAAGCCGAGGAGCTTAGTAAAGAAAAGAAGAAAGCCGACTCTGAAGCTTGTGATGAAAGAAAAAGATTGATGAGTAAAACATCTCAACCTTCGATGGAGAAATTCAGGGATGCAAGCAACCGATCAAATATTTTATTTGGATCTACAAGTAGAGATTGTGTGAGACTAAGTGTTGATCTGAGAACTCAAGCTTCAATAGAATCAATTGTTGATAGTCCCAAAAGTAACAAACCTGAGTGTAGACAGTGTGGAAGGCGACATTTGGGAGAATGTTAGGGCAAGTACAACAATAGAGTTTGCTATAAATGTGGATCCCGAGATCACTTTATTCGAGATTGCCCAAAGATGGTTGAGGAAGAAAATGTTCAGAATGTGAGATCAAGTAATGTGACGACTAGGGGTAGGCCACCCAGAAATGTCAGGAATGTTAGTGGAAGTCAAAGAGAGACCACTGATATAGTTGTGAGATCAGAGGCGAGAGCACCTACCCGAGCTTATGCTATACGAGCACGAGAAGAAGCGTCATCTCCAAACATCATAACTGGTACTTTTACTCTATTCAATACTAATGTGATTGCATTAATAGATCGGGGTTCAACTCATTCCTATGTGCGTATGAATCTAGTATTGAATAAGGCTCTACCTGTTGAGTCTACTGAATTTGTGGTTAGAGTATCGAACCCCTTAGGCAAGTGTGTCTTGATGGATAAGGTGTGCAACAATTGCCCATTGATGTTTCGTGATTTATGTTTTTCGGTCATTTTGATGTTGCTTCCATTCGTTGAGTTCAATATAATTCTGGGTATGGATTGGCTCACTTTGCATAATGCTATTGTGAATTGTAAAAGAAAGAGTATTGAATTGAGAAGTGAGAATGGTGAGATAGTTCGAATTGAATCCAGTTATATGGAAGGGTTACTGGCTGTTGTATCTGCAATGAAAGCTTTGGACTATATGAGAAAAGGTTGTGAAGCCTATCTAGCATATATAATTGATACAAAAGTGTTAGAAAAGAGAGTTAAAGAATCCGATGTGTTGAAAACTACTTTCAGAACAAAGTATGGATATTATGAATTCATAGTGATGCCTTTTGAACTAACGAATGCTTCTAAATGTTTATGGATTTGATGAATTAGATATCCAGACCGTATTTAGATTGCTTAGTTGTAGTGTTTATTGATGATATTCTGGTTTATTCTTGTGATGAGACACAACATGTCGAGTAATTGAGAATTGTGTTACAGACTCTGCGTGAGAAACATCTGCATGCTAAGTTTAGCAAATGTGAGTTTTGATTGCGTGAGGTTTGTTTCTAGGGTGTATTGTATCAGCTGCAGGAATATGAGTTGATCTGAGTAAAATCTCTACTATTTTAGAATAGAAGCCTTCGAGAAATGTGTTTGAAGTCCGTAGTTTTTTTTTAGGGACTAGCGGGATATTATAGATTACTCGTGAAAGGCTTTTCGATGACTGCAAGTCCGTTGACGAAGTTGCTATAGAAAGATGTTAAAGTTGAGTGGTCAGAAAGTGCCATAAGAGTTTGAGCAGTTGAAAGCATTGTTGACGAAAGCGCCAGAGTTAGTCCAGCCTGAAATCGGAAAAGAAAATAATAATTTACAGTGATACATTGTTAAATGGTTTGGGCTATGTGCTTATGTAAGTAGGCAAAGTCATTATTTATGCTTCGAGGTAGCTAAAGTGTAACACCCCAAACCCGAATCTGTCGCCAGATTAAGGTTACGAGGCATCACAGTATAAAACAAAGTTCAGTACAATTATTCATCACCTTTCATGCACCAAAGAATAACGATACATTTATATCATTATCAAACTTGAATATCCATAATTCAATTATTTTAATAATTCAATACATCAACATACATCAAAACTTAATTGAACATGTTCATGTTCAAATTTGAACCAAGACATAAACAACTTAATATCTAATCACATATATGACATTATCAACATTACCATATGGCAAGACATACCTTTGAAATCATTATATTATATACATTTATCCTAAAAACTCTTTTCTATGTATCTTTACCGAATCAATAGTAACCTATTCCATTAATTTAGTCATGACTATATAATTTCACATGTTACGTATGTTTGTCTATGTTAAACATCCACACGTAATAATAGGCATGCATATAAAATAAACATGAACAAGCATATCAACCAAAACAACCATACAATGATTCATTATTTGCCTTCATCAACCGTACTCTATATAACCAATCGCTCAAGCATAATAAAGGTGCATACATCGCCATTATAAACCGAATCGTAATATCCTATACACATTCATACATATAATTATCCTTTATCAACTTCCTAATCCGAATTATGGATAACTTTAGCTTCCAACATTCATAAACATACTTCATTATGTATATATATAAATATCACATAACCAAAATCATTTAAACATAACATCGTTTATTCTTACTAAATGCATCAAGCATATATCATTTACCTTATTACCAAAACACATAATTTGTCTATCATTAGCATAGCATATTGAACAAGTTACACATAAACTCACCTTAACCAAGATCATATACACAAACATAAGCATAGAAACCATGTTTTGCATATAATAAGTCAAAGGCAATTTGCTAAACCAAACATATCAAGCACTTAACCAAGTACACATAAAAACGAACTTAAACATAGTGATCAAGCCATTTTCACATGGCTATATATATATATATACATGTTCCAAAATCAAACATTCCATCTATGCTATACATGCCATAAACCCAAATTCAACTTAGTAAAATACCAAATAAATGTCGATAGTGTGAGTAGTCTTGCCGATTTATCCCTAACTCGTAATATATATCCAAATCTATAAATGTAAATAAACAAGAATACACACGAGTAAGCTATTTAAGCTTAGTAAGTCATAAGCAATTATATATTTATCAACTATTATTAATTAACACTAAGTTAGCAAAACCGAATATACATGTTCTCAAATACAAGGTTATCATATCATAGCACATATAGATTACCAAATCGAATACAAATATTCTCACATAGCAAAACACTTATCTTTACCTACTTAAGAAGGTAAAGCTTATCAATGTACATCAATGATTAAATATATTTATTCACATATATATACAACCGGATATCAATTTACCATGTACATATAAGAAAATCCCCATAACCGAATGTGTCCATGTATATATATATACATCTATTAAGTAATATCATCTTCAGATATGAATAACATCTACTCAATATCATTTTATCCACATATCCAAGATGCCAAAATACAAACACATTATCTATCAACTTACTTATTCGATAAACATCACATATAACATGTACTTATGTAAATACATACCTTATGGTCAATCTCAAAGACACAAATTTCAAAAATCAAATTCCAATATATTATATTCATTATTTGTAAAACCGAATGCACACATTAAAATTGCATGTTTATAATCATGTAGATTTAACATTCATATCCATTACATTATCACACTAAAAATTCTATTATTTTATATTCATACATGTCGATTACCACCAAATTCACATAACACCATTCTTAGCATAATATTTCAACTCAAGTAACATTAATCACAACTTACCTTACTTCTGATGAATTCAATGGGATTTAAGCTTACCTGAGTTTTTAACTCAATAGTTTCACTATGTTACACCTCGATCAATTTATGGTTTCTTCTTTTAAAGTATCACCATTAAGCCCGCTAGGCACGAAGCTCAATATATATCATTAAGCCTTGCTAGGCACGGTTAAGCACGCTAGGCACGAAGCACGGGTTAATATATCACCTAAGACTAAGCTCCGCTAGGCACGAAGCTCAATATATCACCTAAGACTAAGCTCGCTAGGCACGAAGTCGAATATGTCACCGCACAAGGCACTGCTAGGCACGAAGCCCTAATATGTCACCAAACAAGGCTCGCTAGGCACGAAGTCTAATATGTCACCTAAGACAAGGTCCTGCTAGGCATGAAGCTCGAATATGTCACCAAGACAAGGCTTGCTAGGCAATAAGCCCAAATAATTCATAAACCACCCATCAAATTTCATTTCTTAACACTATCATCATTAACTAAACATATACACAATTCATATTCACATATCACCACTAATATACAAATTCTTATCATATATACAAAAACACATCTAATCCATCTTAAAGCCTTTACATTCTGGCTAACACATATATTCATACTCAAATTTATCAAATAATTTCATTGAACCTATTCATAAATAATTTTTTAACATAATTTCATTGAACCTATTCATAAATAATTCTTTAACATACTTTAGCTTAAGGACTTACCTCAGATATCGCTTGACGACAAAAACCTAATATTCGATTATTTCCACTTTTCCCGATCCAAGTCCGCTTTTTTTGTTCTTGATCCAATTAAACCTCCAAAGTGCCGAACCTTAGGTAACTTTTCTTCTTTTATTTCTCTCCTAGTTTCGCAATTGAAAAAAAATGAACATGCAAGTTCTTTTTTCATGTTTTATTTAATATATTAACTTTATAATACTTTATTTATTTTTATAACTTTTATGTTTAATATATATATTAAAAAAACAAAACCACATAATGTAACCTTAGTGTCACCCATTCAATAATTAAAGGGAAATATTGCAACATAAAACCCTCATATTAAAAGAACAACCATTATTCAACCCCTTTGAATTTAACCACTAATTTTTCATTTTATGCGATTAAGCCCTTTTTATTTAATTAAGCACACAAACAATCAAATTTTCATACGAAACTTTCACACATGCTAATTCACATATAATTAACACGGAAAATAATATTTAAATATTTTTTGGACTCAGATTTGTCGTCCCAAAACCACTATTCTGATGAGAGTCAAATTTGGGCTGTTACAACTCTCCCCCCTTAGGGATTTTTGTCCTCGAAAATCTTACTAGAAAGTAGATAAAGGATTTGCTTCCACACAATACATTTCAAATTCACACATAGCTTCGGATTTCAAATCTCTTTATTCGACTCAGGCGAAACTAGAACTGACATTTCGATTGATAATGTCTTCGTGCAAAAGAAAGCTTCAACATTCGAACTAACTTTAATTTACCACAACATTTCTCAGATAGAATAGTTCCAATAGACATAATTCTATATTAAATCTTCAAGAATACAAATTCTTCTTCCATACTATCCTTCAATTCATACATGTACGTTCAAAATTTATTTCTAGTTCGTAGATAGATTCAAACACATATAACCCAATTTAACTTTTCAATCAAATAATTTAGATCATACTAAACCACTGAATTGGTCTTTTCGAAGAAATCTTTTCTTCTCGTTAAAAGGATAACCCTAGACATATCATTATACAGATTTGTCTTCATCTTCTATCATTTTCACTTTTATCAATGTCGAACCTTCAGAGAACTAGAAAAGAGTTTATAATGAAGTCCTCTTATATTAATCATCAAAACTTTGAATTCTATTGAAATCACCTTAACCAAATAGAAATCATTGGGCCTTACTAGGAACGATGTCTCAACCCTATAATAAATATTATCCCAACTCATAGGAATAAATATTATCCCAACTCATAAGGAAGTATTTGAACACGTAAAAGAATCAAATATGATTTTAGTAGTAACCATTGCAGAGACACAACTTCTATAACTCGAGGACGGCACCACTACACTCTCATATTTCAAGCTAGAAGCTATAATCATAATAAACATAGTCATCTCTCATATAGAGATCTCTTGCGATAATCACATGGAATCATAAGAAAACCGAAATAGTGAAATTTCAACATATGGAGCTATACAGATATCCGAAAATTACAACCCGTATAGAATGATATCAATTCGATGCTATCCCGAAAATGTCCCAGAAGAACAATGTCACTCATAAATACCGAAATCCCCAAGAATTAAGCAATATAATCTTCACGATATTCAATGTAACAATAACTAGTAGAAATGTAATATTAATTTCATACGATTTTACCGTCAACTTTTATATCCACATAATAGAATAAATTATCAGAGAAAGACATAACAATGTCGAACATAACCCAAACAGATCAACGATGCTTTCGTCTATTAATATATTTAGCTAATGTTCTCATACGATAAAACTTCCTTTTTGAAATTAAACAGTCACATATACTTCTGAGGAAAAATGTACACATAGAATGCCCAAAAGGAATCGTAGTAACTACCCGATTATAACCATTGCATTCAACCATTAATACGATTCAATCATTATTTGTCTAATTCTGTCATCAGAAATTTTCACATTATCCCTTCACTAACAGAAATCAATTCAGAAAAGCTTTCAATTAATACTTTCTTTAAATAACATACCTGGATAGGTCATTTAGTCAGAGTTAACTTCTTCTATAATAGTGACTTTGCAAAATCTGAATAGTCTTCGGAACTATCCAATATCTCTTTTAGTACTATCTTCATTTGCTGATTTTTCTTTTCTTTTCTAACCACATTACTAATCTTTCAAACAGACTTCAGAACTCCTCATTCATGAACTTATCCAATCCAAATCTTATGATTTCAAAGATAACATTTTTACTGATAAGGGGGTAAGGGTAGTAACGCCTCAAATTTAATTCGTACATAAATGCACATAACACATGCTATCACAAATAGCCAGTTTATTTTTAATTTCACATTCTCAAAACATTTAATAAACATTTACTTATAATCACTTTGTTCTTAACACATATTTCATAATCCAACTCAAATCACTAATTCACAATCGAAATTCTCATATAGCATCATAACTCAAATGTCATAACTCATGTACTCATATAATTATAACATTTATCAATAACAAATATGTCATACACTTTGATTCATACCTTTACGAGTGTCAACTCATCACCAATATATTTTCACTCAAACATTTGAGTACACATTCCATACTATCAGAATTTAGCTCGGTTGGAAAGCTTATCTGTCTAATTAAAACAATTTTCGTCAGAGTTGGGAGTTATCACACTATCGCAGGTTAAATATGGCATGTATAGCTAGACACACATACACTATGGTAGTCCTAGAACCGACTAAACCATAGCTCTGATACCAATCAAAAGTAACACCCAAACTCAAATCATCCGCCAGATTAAGGTTACGAGGCATCACAAGATAAAACATAGTTCAAAGACAATTATTCATCACCTTTCATGCACCAAAGAATAACGATACATTTATATCATTATCAAACTTGAATATCCATAATTCAATTATTTTAATAATTCAATTCAACATACATCAAAACTTAATTGAACATGTTCCAAATTTGAACCAAGACATAAACAACTTAATATCCAATCACATATATGACATTATCAACATTACCATATGGCCGTACATACCTTTGAAATCATTATATTATATGCATTTATCCTAAAAACTCTTTTCTATGTATCTTTATTGAATCAATAGTAACCTATTCCATTAATTTAGTCATGACTATATAATTTCACATGTTACGTATGTTTGTCTATGTTAAACATCCACATGGAATAATAGGCATGCATATAAAATAAACATGAACAAGCATATCAACCAAAACAACCATACAATGTATTCATTATTTGCCTTCATCAACCGTACCTATATAACCAATCGCTCAAGCATAATAAAGGTGTATACATCGCCATTATAAACCGAATTAGAATATCCTATACACATTCATACATATAATTATCCTTTATCAACTTCATAATCCAATTATGGATAACTTTAGCTTCCAACATTCATAAACATACTTCATTATGTATATATATAAATATGACATAACCAAAATCATTTAAACTTAACATCATTTATTCTTACTAAATGCATCAAGCATATATCATTTACCTTATTACCAAAACACATAATTGCCTATCATTAGCATAGCATATTGAACAAGTTACACATAAACTCACTTTAACCGAGATCATATACACAAACATAAGCATAGAAACCATGTTTTGCATATAATAAGTCAAAGGCAATTTGCTAAACCAAACATATCAAGCACTTAACCAAGTACACATAAAAATGAACTTAAACATAGTGATCAAGCCATTTTTGCATGGCTATTTATATATATATACATGTTCCAAAATCAAACATTCCATCTATGCTATACATGCCATAAACCCAAATTCAACTTAGTAAAATACCGAAAAACTGTCGATAGTGTGAGTAGTCTTGCTAATGATCCCCGAACTCGTAACATATATCCAAATCTATAAACAAAAATAAACAAGAATACACACAGAGTAAGCTATTTAAGCTTAGTAAGTCATAAGCAATTATATATTTATCAACTATTATTAATTAACACTAAGTTAGCAAAACCGGATATACATGTTCTCAAATACAAGGTTATCATATCATAGCACATATAGATTACCAAATCGAATACAAATATTCTCACATAGCAAAACACTTATCTTTACCTACTTAAGAAGGTAAAGCTTATCAATGTACATCAATGATTAAATATATTTATTCACATATATATACAACCGGATATCAATTTACCATGTACATATAAGAAAATCCCCCATAACCGAATGTGTCCATGTATATATATATATATATACATCTATCAAGTAATATCATCTTCGTATATGAATAACATCTACTCAATATCATTTTATCCACATATCCAAGATGCCGAAAATACAAACACATTATCTATCAACTTACTTATTCGATAAACATCACATATAACATGTACTTATGTAAATACATACCTTATGGCCGAATCTCAAAGACACAGCCCAAAATCAAATTCCAATATATTATATTCATTATTTTAAAACCGAATGCACACATTAAAATCGCATGTTTATAATCATGTATATTCAACATTCATATCCATTACATTATCACACTAAAAATTCTATTATTTCTATATTCATACATGTTGATTACCACTCAAATTCACATAACACCATTCTTAGCATAATATTTCAACTCAAGTAACATTAATCACAACTTACCTTACTTCTGATGAATTCAATGGGATTTAAGCTTACGAGTTTTTAACTCAATAGTTTCACTATGTTACACCTCGATCAATTTATGGTTTCTTCTTTTAAAGTATCATCGGCATTAAGCCCGCTAGGCACGAAGCTCGAATATATCACCGCTAGGCATTAAGCACCGCCTAGGCACGAAGCCTTCGAATATATCACCGACACTAAGCCAAGTAGGTACGAAGCCCGAATATGTCACCCAAGACAAGCCCGCTAGGCACGAAGCCCGAATATGTCACCGCACAAGGCCTACTAGGCACGAAGCTGAATATGTCATCGGACAAGGCACGCTAGGCACGAAGCTCTCAATATGTCACCAGATAAGGTCCTGCTAGGCACGAAGCCCAAATATGTCACCGGTACAAGGCCTGCTAAAATAGGCAATAAGCCATAAATAATAAATTTCATTTCTTAACACTATCATCATTAACTAAACATATACACAATTCACATTCACATATCACCACTAATGTACAAATTCTTATCATATATAAAAAAACACATCTAATCCATCTTAAAGCCTTTACATTCGGCTAACACATATATTCATACTCAAATTTATCAAATAATTTCATTGAACCTATTCATAAATAATTCTTTAACATACTTTAGCTTAAAGACTTACCTTAGATATCGTCGGACGACAAAAACTGAATATTTGATTATTTCCACTTTTCCCCGATCCAAGTCCACTTTCTTTTGTTCTTGATCCAATTAAACCTCCAAAGTGCCGAACCTTAGGTAACTTTTCTTCTTTTATTTCTCTCCTAGTTTCGGCAATTGAAAAAAAAAATGAACATGCAAGCTCTTTTTTTCATGTTTTATTTAATATATTAACTTTATAATACTTTATTTATTTTTATAACTTTTATGTTTAATATATATATTAAAAAAACAAAACCACATAATGTAACCTTAGTGCCGTCCATTCAATAATTAAAGGGAAATATTGCAACATAAAACCCTCATATTAAAAGAACAACCATTATTCAACCCCTTTGAATTTAACCACTAATTTTTCATTTTATGCGATTAAGCCCTTTTTATTTAATTAAGCACACAAACAATCAAATTTTCATACGAAACTTTCACACATGCTAATTCACATATAATTAACACGGAAAATAATATTTAAATATTTTTTTTTTGGACTCAAATTTGTGGTCCCAAAACCACTATTCTGATTAGATTCAAAATTGGGCTGTTACATAAAGATGCATAAAAAGAACTATCCGATGCACGACCTTGAATTAGTAGCTATTGTGTTTGCATTGAAGATTTGGTGTCACTATCTATTTGGTGAGAAATGTCACATTTATACCGATCATAAGAATTTGAAGTAATTGATGACTCAAAAAAGAATTGAAATTGCGATAAGGAAGATGGTTAGAATTGTTGCAAGATTATGAACTTGTAAATGATTATCATTCAGGTAAAACTAATGTTGTAACTAAAGCTTTGAGTCAAAAGTCTTTATGTGCCTTATAAGATATGAGTACTCAGATAGATCTATGTGATGATGATTCAGTTTTGGCAGAGTTGAGAGTAAGGCCGATGTTTGTACATTCAGATTAGTATTGCCCAAAAAAGTGATGATGAAATGATTGCAAAACGAGATCAATGCGATTTGAATTCGAATTCAGAGTTTTGAGTTGATAGTGATGAATGTTCAAGATTTAGAGACCGGATTTGTGTTTCGATGAATTCAGAGTTGATTCAATTAATCTTGAAATGAAGCTTATAATAATCATTTGACTGTGCATCTGAGGAGTATGAAAGTGTATAACTATTTGAAATAGTTTTATTGGTAGCATGATATGAAAAGAGACATCTCTGACTATGTGTCAAAATGATTAGTTTGTCAGCAAATTAAAGCTGAACGTCAATCCATCTAGTTGTTATAGACTTTGTGTCGCGATTGCCTTTGTCTCTGGGAAAGAAAGAATGCAATTTGTGTGATAGTTAATAGATTGATGAAGTCAGCTCATTTCATTCCGATGAGAACAAATTATTCATTTGGTTGATTTGCTGAATTATATATATTAATGAAATTGTGAGATTCACGGAGTTGAAGAGGCTATGTGGGAGTCTGAGAATGTTATGAGGGAGCAATATCCACAATTATTTACTGGTAAGATTTTCGGGGACAAAAATCCCTAAAGGGGGAGAGTTGTAAACTCTAGTCAGAATAGTGGTTTTGAGACCACAAATTCGAGGTCAAAATAATATTTTAATATTATTCTTGGTGTTGGTTATATGTGATATAGTCTGTGTGAAAATTCTGTGTGGTAATTTTATCGACTGTGTGTCAAATTAAGAGAAATGACCTAATCGTATAAAGTGTAAAAGATGTATGCTGATTTACAAGTGCTTAATTGTTGTTGTCTTTATAAAGTAGAGGATTAATGTTGTAATTAGCCAAATATATATGTGGTGGACGGCATTAAATGTTGATGTGTGTATATATTTATGTTTTTATATATATTAACTTTATAAGTTAAAGTTAATATTATATATATTATAAACTATAATAAAACAAAGAAAAGGGAGTAGTGGATTGTTCATCCATCTCCATCGAAAAACAAAGAAAATAAAAGAAAGTTTAAAGCCTTGAACATTTGGCAAGCTTTAAGTAAAAATTAAGGTATGTTTTGGTTTCAATTTTTGATCATTTCTACGTTTTTGAAATCGTTGCTTCATGCTCTAGCTAACCCATGTTGTAATTTTATGAATTGATGATGTTTTTGTGATGAGCTATTGATGAATGCTTGAGCTATGTGCTAGTTGATAGTGAAATATGAAAACTTGGTGTTGAGTTAACATAGTTTGTATTGGAATTTTTAGTGAAATTGAGTAATTTGGGTTAAATAGAGAAAAATGTAAATTGAAGGGCTAAAATGTGAAATAAATGAAATGTGTGTACTTGTATGAATTTGGAGAGAGTTAGGCTAGGCATGGGTGAAGTGGAATTATGTGTATTTAGTGATTTTGTGAATTAAGGACTAAAGTGTCGAAATGTGTAAATATGGGGGCTATTGTGTAAAATACTTTAAATATGTGTGTTTGGACTAAAATGAATGAATCAATGATTGAATGGATTGAATTTGAATGTGTATAGATCAAGAGAGGAGAGGTTCGGATCGAGATAGAGGCAAAGATAAAGTGCTCGATTAATCAACCGTTTCGGTAATTCGACATCCGAGGTAAGTTCGAATATAGTACAATTTGTTAATTTGTGTTCTATGTGATGTGAATTGAATAAATTAACTATGAGCTTAGAAATGCTATGTGTTGAATAGAATTAGAAAGCACTAAGTTTAGTTTCGACCTCAATAGTGTTGAATAATGCTTAAAATTTTAGAAACTTTTGTAAGTGTTCGGTTTAGTTTCGACCCCTTTCTAACATTTGATTAAGGTCTCAAAGACCTAAGTGAGGGACCATATGTTTGTATTTGAGATGTATGATTAATGATAGACTGTGTCGTGTAATGGATGTATGTTATTGTGGTTGTTCGATAATGCCTCTTAATCCTATTCTCGCGACGGTCTCAGGTTAGGGGTGTTACAATTTATTCGACTGAGTGTGTCTCCGTGGGGGGCACCGATATTGTTTGTTAAGAAGAAGGATGGGTCAATGAGGATGTGCATTGACTATAGGTAGTTGAACAAGTTGACAATCAAGAATAAGTATTCGTTATCGAGGATTGATGACTTGTTCAACCAATTTCGGGAGTGTTCATCTTTTCTAAAATTGATGTATGCTCGAATTACCATTAGCTCAAGGTCAAAGGGATTGATGTGTACAAAACTGCTTTCAGGACTCGTTATGGACATTACGAGTTTTTGGTAATGCCTTTCGGATCAACGAATGCTCCAGCGGCATTTATGGATTTAATGAATCGGGTGTTTCAACCGTAGTTGGATCAATTTGTAGTGGTTTTCATCGATGATATCTTGATCTACTCTAAAACAAAAACTGAGCATGATGATCATCTTCCTATTGTACTTCAGACACTTCGAGAAAAATAGTTGTACGCCAAGTTCAATAAGTGTGAGTTTTAGTTACAAAAGTCGCCTTTTTGGGTCATGTGGTGACGATAGAGGGGATCCGAGTTGATCCCAAGAAAATTGAAGCTGTTGTTGAGTGGAAACAATTGAAAAATGCATCTGAGCTTTGTAGCTTCCTGGGTTTAGCCGGGTACTACCGAACGTTCATCGAAGGGTTTTCCCTGATTGCATCACCTTTGACAAAGCTGTTACGTAAGAATGCTCCATTCGTGTGGTCTAAGGCACAACAGTCTAGTTTCGATAAACTCAAGTCTATTCTGACACAAGCTCATATCTTAGTTTAACTAGAATCAGGTTGAGAGTTTGTGGTATACAGTAATGCTTCACATGTCGGGTTAGGATGTGTGATTATGCACGACGATAAGGTGGCCGCTTACGCATCGCGACAGCTTAAGACACACTAGGGTAACTTCCCTACGCACGATCTTGAGCTAGCTACGGTTTTGTTTGCTCTGAGGATCTGGAGACATTATCTATATGACGAAAGGTGTATTATTTACACCGATCATAAGAGTTTCAAATATTTTTAACCCAAAAGAGTTAAATCTCCAGTAGCTGATGGGTTGAGTTACTTAAAGATTATGATTGCACAATCAAATACCATCTAGGAAAGGCTAACATGGTAGCTGATGCCCTCAGTCATAGAGTGATGGTAGACCTAAGAGCATTGTTGGCTCGTTTGAGTCTGGTTGAGGACAATGGACTGTTGGCTGAATTACAAGTAAAACCGACTTGGGTGGTGTAGATTCAAACTAAGCAATTAAATGGCAAGTCTTTAGTCCAGCATATGCAACATATTGACTCGAACGAGAATTTTGATTTTAGTTTGAACAGAAATAAGGTGCTAGGTTTCAATGGTTAGATTTGTGTACCCAATGATAAGGAATTAAGGCATTCGATTCTACAAGAGGCACATAAAAGTCCCTATGCTATGCATCCTGGTGGGAACAAGATGTACCGAAATCTCTGAAAGCTTTATTGGTGGCCCAGACTAAAACCGGAGGTAGTCACTTTTGTGTCCCACTGTCTAATGTGTCAGAAGGTTAAGGCTGAACATCAGTTGCCCTATGGACTGTTACAACTAGTTAAGATTCCACAGTAGAAGTGGGAGCGAGTAACCATGGATTTTGTTACGAGGTTGCCTTTAACTCCGACTAAGAAAGATTCAGTTTAGGTCATCGTTGATTGGTTGGCCAAGTCAGACCATTTTATTCATATCCGAACAGACTGCTCCTTACAGAAGTTAGCTAAACTATACATCGCTAAAATTGTGAGACAACACGAAATTCTGGTCTCAATCATTTCTAACAATGATCCATGATTTACGTCTCGATTCTGTAAGAAACTCCATGAGGCTTTAGGCACTCGACTTAATTTCAATACTGTGTATCACCCTCAAACGAGGGACAATCAGAACGAGTCATCCAGATCCTAGAAGATATGCTTTGGGGTTGTGCGATAAACTTTAAGGGTAGCTAGGTGGAGTACCTACCCTTTGGTGGAGTTCGCATACAACAATAGTTTTTAGTCTAGTATTCAGATGGAACTCTACGAGTCTTTATATGGTAGTAAGTGCCACACTCTGTTATGTTGGATGGAGTTAAGTGAACGCCGGATATTGGGCCCTATGCTGTTTTTAAAACTGAAAACACTATAAAAGTAATTTGGGATCGACTGAAAGTCACATCGGATCGACAAAAGTCTTATACAGATTTAAAAAGAAAGAATATTGAGTTTTCGGTAGGTGATCTGGTGTTTCTAAAGGTATCACCTTGGAAAAAGGTCCTCCGACTTGGATGTAAGGACAAACTAAGCCCAAGGTTTATTGGGCCTTACCGTATCTTGAAGCGTGTCAGACCTGTTGCTTACCAGTTGGAATTACCACATGAGTTGGATTGAATCCATGATGTGTTTCATGTCTCGATGTTGAGACAGTATCAATAGGATCCATCGTATATTATTCTGGTTAACGAGATTGAGTTGCGACCAGATTTAACATTTGAAGAGGAACCCATTCAGATTTTGGAGCATGATGTTAAAGTGCTGAAGAAGAAAACTATTCCTCTAATAAAGGTCTTGTAACGGAACCACGACACTAAGGAAGCCATGTGGGAACCTAAAGAAGCAATTTGACATATGTATCCGTATCTGTTTAACTCAGGTACAATTTTGAGGCCAAAATATTCTTTTAGGGGGAGAGAGTTGTAACACCTAAAATTTCAAGAATTTAATTGTGAGAATCTGAAGTAAATAATTTCTGTATCTATGGTACTATGCTCTACTGTTGTGTTTAAGGTCTAGAGTTCGAGTTGTATTGTTAAAAAGTTTTGTGATTGTTTTTAAAACAATATTCACCCATGGGTTTCATAGTTAAGTTCAATTCCAGGTAAATCAGTGTGAAGAATGAGCCTACTGGTTCACTAGTCAAGCATCTGTCTGTATTCTGATACGATTGCACCCAAAGTGCATCAAGTTCGAGCAAGGATTCAATGGTGCTGCCCCAAGGACCAATTACGTGAGCTCGAGCTAAGCAATTCAAAGAGGCCATTTCGGCCTTAGTTAACCAATTGTAGGGCAAGGCTTTGGCTGGAGGAATAGATCGAGTTGGAACCAGCTTAATAAAGTTTCCTTGCAACATTTTGCAAACCGATGTCAGCTCAATTCCAGCTCTTTGAACCGTTCCAACTAAATTGAACTCTTAATTTAATTTTCAGCTTTGCATTTAGTTTGCATTTTTAAATATTTGCATTTAAGCATCTTAGTTTAATAAAAGAGTTGTTGATCATCATTTCAACTTATCTTGTTTAATTAATTGAGTTTCTTTTAATGAATTTAATTTAATAGTTGCTTCTTTAATTAATCTAGTTACTAGATTAATTTAATGATGCATGAGTTAAAGTTCATTTAATAATGTTTCTCTTAATTAAACTAGTTGCTGAAATAAATGATGCTTAAGTGTTAGTTCATTTATTTAAGTTAGCTATTAATTTGTTTTAAGTTTAATAATTGCATTAATGTGTCGGTTACATTGTGTTAATTGTAGGTGACTTTTCAGCTCACTTCCATCACATTTAAAGGTTGTTTTTGCATTCAATAAGATGGATTTTCAAGTGAATTCGGTTACACAAGAGGGGGATGATATAAAGAGGCTTTATCTATCATTAAGAAGTTGTTTTATCAATTAAAGAAGAGCATTTTTCTTCTTTAATTTTGGCAGCCTCTTTGTTTCAACTTCCATAATCGTTTGCTTTATGAATAATCACTACATGCAATCAATTCTCCATCAAAGAGGCTGGTGTCTTTTCGGTTGGTCATGGAGACTTCAAAGGACTTTGACAGCAACTTAATTGAAGAAATTAATCACATTGAAGATGGGAGTTATTTGGGCTAGAATTTCAAAAGTTGAGACTTTTCATTTGAGCTCATTATTAGCTTCATTAAAAGTGACCATTCAGCTAGCTTCTTTTGATACTATAAATACATGTAATCAACCTATTGATGGACAACTTTTGATAATTTGTTAATGTTATGCTGCTCAATTTGTAAGGCAAACTTTTCTCTATTTTCGTTCAAAGATTCGTTGGCTACCTAGTGTTCTAGTTGTGTCATCTGTTTTTCTTTGTCGAAAATTGAACTTATCACTACTCATAGTGTGGCGTTCAAACATACCGAGGTTTCTATCTTGCTAGATAGTGGGTCAAGGTCACCTTAACCATTCCTAAACCGAACTAAAGGGCTTATAAACAATGGGTCGATACCAAATCAGTATTGGTTCTTGTTTGCACTTTTGTTTAATCTATTTCCTTTCTTAACCATTTCGTACCAAAACCAAATTCCATCTTTTTCACATCTTACCATTTCGAACCAAAACCAATTCTTTCTTTCACATCTTACCTTTTCATACCATATTAATAAACCAACTACTATTTTCCAAAACTACTTCATTCCATACCAATTTTACTAAGCTAAATATTCATTGCTTCTCGAAGACGATCGGGCATTTTACATACGAATCAACTCACCCCCGAGGTGAATCGTATCATTTGCTATCAGAGCTAGAATCGAGAAGCTTCGAAGTTCGAATAACGCAAAGAAGATTAGCACGTAAGTCTTAAAAAAATTTCGAAAAAAAATCAAAGTTGTATTTCATTGCATTTGAAATGAAAAAATAATTATTACGGAAAAAAAAGTAAAGTTCTTGCAAGTTAAGTGTTATCATTCCTTTCTACTACCCCCGATCAACCACAAAGTATCTTACCCTCAATTCTTCTACCCAACGCCACATCTAAACCAACTTACAATTTTTTTCTTTTAGCCTACCCACAACCATACAAATAATCCTTTGTTACCCTTTCAAACTGAACATCTAGACTAAGGTTAAGCCTTGGCGAATCTGCTTACAAAATACAAGAAAGGTAAAGAAAGGAAAAAGGCACGAGAGTTGTGAGCGAACAGAGTGGAGATAAAAGCCTATTCTCGAGCGTAAACACGAGTGTGAGTGAAATTTCTCTTTCTTTTTGAGTGATCGTGAGGTTCTTTACTAAATTCAATGTCACAAGAATCCGATCCTATCATGGAAGATCATCCCGCACGACAACCTGTTCACAATGTCCCTGATTTCAACATGCAAGCTCTATTACGAGAGATGAAAAGACTTTTAGATCGAAGATTAAATCCCCTCGAAGATCGCCTTTTCCAAGTTAAAGCGAGAGACCAATAAGAAAGACCTCCTAAAGTTGTCCAACATAGACTGTAACATCCCAAAGTTGGGCCTAGTAGGATTGGGCCCATTGGGCCTTGGGCACGAGAGCATTTAAAATTTTGGAGAATAGGAGAACGACTTTAATGCAAGTTGGATCTAGTAGGTGAGTATTTTGGAAGGTTAGGGGGCTTCTATGAAGTCTCGAGACCAAACTTGGGCTTAGGAAAAATTTTTGTTTTAGTTGAAAAAAAACCCTAGGAGTTAGTAGGTAGGCTTTAAGAATAAAATGTGGAGGAAATGACACAAAAAGAGCTTGTGGTGTAGTGGCAAAGTGGCACCACATAAGAGGCAAGGGGGTGATGCTAAAAAGGAAGGAAGGAGGTCCAAGGTTCAAGTCTTGGCTCTTGCATTTTGGTTTTCTTTTTATATGGACTTTAGAATTTGGCCATAGATTTATATTTAGTTGCACATGATGTTAGACATAGGGAGCTAGTTGGTAAAGTGGCTAGCAGCGTGGATTATGCTACAGGGGAGCTTGGGTTCGAATCTCATGACAAGTAAGGGAGTATTTATTTTGCGGATTGGACGGGAAGAGTTTGAGTTGGATTTAAACTCTACTGATGGAGGGATCCCACATCGGAAAGATACAAAGAAGGAGGGCGAGAAGCTAGCTATATATAGAGCTGTCTAGGAGGAGAAGGAGCATACCTGGTTGGCATTGGGCATAGGAGTGCTCGGAGCGCGTTTTAGTAGCTTCAGATTCCTATCAGATGTGTACTTCTCTCTACTCTAGTTGTAGAGCGGCAAATGTCGAAATATCGGTCACACGGCGATGGTAACCACACAAGCATGTGAGCGCACGTGTGAAAATTTTGACGCGATAGTTGAGGCCACCATTAGTATTCTTATGGGTGTGGGATGTTGGGCTACGATGGCCCGAAAGGGGCCAAGTGGGCCCAATGGGCTCGAGGGCCCATATGAGTAAATTGTATAATTGAGTAGTAGATAGTGAACTAGACTATGTGAATCTCATATATGTGGCTAGGTTTAGGTTGAATGGCCCACACAAGTGTGTGGGCCTACTTGTCGAGAATGGGCCTTAGGCCCATTCGCATCATTATCTCTATTTAGAATACTTGAGTCGTTCGAGGCGACAGTGGACCTTCTGTTGGGTTGTTAATACCCTGATTTGTAAAATGACCAAAATACCCCTGGTTTGCAAAATTATCGAAATACCCTAATTTGTGAAATTACCAAAATACCCCTGGTTTGTAAAATTACCGAAATACCACTAGTTTGCAAAATTACCGAATTACCCCTAGTTTGCGAAATTACCGAATTACCCCTAGTTTTCAAAATTACCAAATTACCTCTGGTTTGCAAAATTATCGAATTACCCCTGGTTTGCGAAATTACTGAATTACCCTTGGTTTGCAAAATTACCAAAATACCCCCAGATTACAAAATTATCGAAATACCCTTAGTTTGTAATTACCGTTTTACCCTTAAACGACAAATAACCGTTGTACCCTCGTGGTAGTACTAATGTTGTTTGTGTTAATTGTATGATTGATTATGTTCGAGATGCACTGCATACATGGATTAGTTATGAGTAGAATTACCGAATTACCCTTGGTAGGTAAATTATTGGAATACCCTCGGTGGGTAAAATTACCGTTATACCCTTAGAGGTTGATTAGCGTGATTGTGTGTAAAATATTCACACTCTGTTATTAATATGTGTTATTAACTATTTGGCTGAAAAGCAGAAGTGATTGAATAGGAAGTCGTTATACCCTTGTGGGTAAAGCTGGGGAAACCAGGTAAGTGATTATAACATTTTATTAATGGGTATGAAAATGTATGCTGTAATCTGTCATTATGATGAGAGTAGGTGCATTCATTTGATTTGTATGTTCTGCATGGGTTGGGTTATAATGTGAAAGGGGAAGTGTTAGAGACTATCATAGTGGTTTGGTACCACAAGTGGTTTGGCCCCACATATATCTAATTCGGTGACCATGTCTCGGTGGCTTGGTGCCACGATGGTTTAATACCACGTATATATATATATATATGATTTGGTGACTCGTCCTAGTGGTTTGGTACCACGGTGGGTTGGCCCCACATACATTCATCAGGGATTGTCACAGTGGTTTGGTACCATGGTGGGTTGGCCCCACATATGTTAATAGTGACTCTATCACGGTGATCTAGTATCATGGTGGTCTAGAACCACGAGTGGCTTAGTGCCACATATGAGGTGTGTAGCGGATGGAGGGTTGATTGTAGAAATCTCCACTGTGTGATAGGCTGGTACGGGTGGTGTGTAGAGGACGAAAAATTAGGTTGGGCTGGGTTTGCATCGCATTGCATACATTATCTGCTGTGACATATGATATGGGTTATGGCTCAACCGAGGCTATTTTGGGCTAAGGCCCAATTGCCACCATTGCTGTAATGGGTTTCAGCCCGAATTGTTGTGATGCATGTTCTTACCGGTGAGGGTTGTACACACTGAGTTTTCATAAATTCACTCCTCTTTTTATTAAATGTTTCAAGTAATTTCCAGCGATAGAGAATTGGGAGCCGTGGAGGACTCGGGGGTGGATATACATCAGAGATACTACTTGTGAACTTTAGTAATTTTTATTTTTACATTTTCTTTTAGATTATTTATTTTGGGTTAATATTTTGTAATAAGGCCATTGGTTTATTTTTCTAAGTTTTCATTTATAACTGTTAAACTTATAAATACGGGGTTTTCTTAAAATATTAGCAATCGTTTTCTAAAATATAATGTTTACGCAACGATACAAGTTCAACTTTCATAACAAAATAGTTTTTCAAAATAACAACAACTTTTAAACGATCATTTGGCAAATCGCGTTTTTCTCAAACAAACAACGAACTTGGAGTTCAAAAATTCGATAAAACTTTTCTAAAAAATTGCTTAGCTTTTCAACTTCCTTCAATGTGACACGCCATATTCGGGCCTAACTTTTAGGCCAAGTTTGGGGTGTTACATAGACAAGAGAGGCCAAACCCACAACGGGAAAGACGAAGAGATCAAGATGATGATGTAAATGATCCTAGTGATCTTGAAAGTGATCAAGAGTCGAATGCAAGTAATCATCAGAGGGAACCACGACATCAAGATCAGAGACGTGAAGATGATGATCTTAAGAACATTAAGCTCTCTATACTACCGTTCCAAGGTAGATCGGATCCAGAGGCCTATCTAGAGTGGGAAAAGAAGATCAAGCTAGTGTTTGATTATCACAACTATTCGAAAAAAAAGGTGAAGCTGGCAGCAATTGAATTCTCGGATTATGCTATGATCTGGTGGGATCAACTAACTACTAGCCGGAGGCGTAACGGAGAACGACCGATCTCCACGTGGACCAAAATGAAGGCAGTTATGAGGCGACATTTTATTCCCTCTTACTACCACCGAGAGCTATACCAACGACTTCAAAATCTTACACAATGGACCAAAAGTGTCGAAGACTACTACAAGGAGATGGAAATTGTGATAATTCGGACAGATGTCCAAGAGGATTCTGAAGCAACAATGGCATGATTTCTAGTTGGATTAAACCGAGAAATTGCGAATATCGTCGAACTCCAACATTACCTTGAAGTGGTGGACATAGTTCATATGGCCATCAAGGTAGAAAAGTAACTCAAGCGTAAAGGTCCAAGCCGAGGTTTTTCCACTTCTAACATATCCAAGTGGGGTCAAAGTTCGAGTAAAGGTTTTCCAACTTCTCGAGGAAAGGATTCCATAGCACCTCCGAAAACCAACAAGCCTAACACTGATGTAAACAAAGGCAAGGTGTCCGAGGTCTCTTTCAATCATAATCGAGACATCAAATGTTTCAAATGTCCGGAAGAGGTCACATAGCCAGCTAGTGCCCAAATCGAAGGACCATGGTGATTTGTACCGATGGCAAAATCGAGACAAAGGATAAAGGAGAAAAGGAGTCTGAATCAGTTTCTGAAACTGAGGAGGACTTAGAACAACCCGTGGAAGGTGAATTACTCGTTGTTAAAATGATTCTTAGTCTTCAAGGTACAGATAACGAGTTACAATGGGAAAACATATTTCATACTAGATGTCAAGTTGGAGGAAAAGTTTATTGTGTCATCATCGATGGTGGCAGTTGTACAAATGTAGCAAGTACGATGATGGTTGAAAAACTTGGTTTGCCAACTACCAAGCATCCGAGCCCCTACAAACTTCAGTGGCTCAACGACGGCGGAAAACTTAAAGTGACCAAGCAAGTACTCGTTTCTTTCACCATTAGAAAATACTCGGATGAAATATTATGTGACGTTGTTCCGATGCATGCGAGTCATCTACTCCTTGGTCTTCCGTGGCAGTTTGATCGGTGAGTGCTACATGATGGGTTTACCAATTAGTACACTTTCAAGTTTTTGGGAAAGAAAGTTACGTTGGCACCATCAACTCCCAAACAAGTTTACGATGATCAATTGAACTTGAAGGCATCCACTTAACAAATGAGAGAGAAAGAAAAAGAAGAATGTAAAAAAATAAAAAAAATGAGAAAAAGAAAACAAAAGAGAGTGAAAAGAAAATCAGCAAAGAAAAAGAAGAAAAAGTGAAGGAAATTGAAAAAATGAGTGTCTTTGCAAAAGCTAGTGATATTCGCAAAGCGTTAGTAATGAATCGCCCTGTTCTTTTACTCATATACAAGGAATCCTTATTTTCTACTAACGAATTACCCGACACCCTACCTTCTTCTGTTTTATCTTTGTTGCAGGATTTTAAAGATATTTTCCGGAGGAAGTTTCGAGTGGTCTACCACTACTTCGTGGAATTGAACATCAAATAGATTTTGTACCGGGAGCTGCTATTCCAAATTATCCCGCTTATAGAGCCAATCCAAAAGAGACTAAAGAACTGCAATGGCAAGTCAATGATCTGTTGGAAAAGGGCTACGTACGCAAGAGTCTTAGTCCTTGTGCTGTTCCTATTTTGCTAGTATCGAAAAAAGACGAAACATGATGAATGTGCGTAGATTGTTGAGCCGTAAACAAGATCACCATTAAATACCGTCATCCAATTCCTCATCTTGATGACATGCTTCATGAACTCAGCAGAGCCAAAGTATTCTCAAAATTTAATTTAAAAGTGGCTACCACCAGATTCGGATGTGAGAAGGTGACTAGTGGAAAAAGGCATTCGGACCAAGCACGGGCTGTACAAATGGTTGGTTATGCCTTTTGGCCTTACTAATGCATCCAGCACGTTCATGAGGTTAATGAATTACGTGTTAAGGTCTTTTATTAGTATGTTTTGTGTTGTGTATTTTGACGACTTATTGATATATAGCAAGTCCATTGAAGATCATGTAAAGCATCTCAAATCCATTTTAGAAGTTTTTCGAAAAGAAATATTATATGCTAACCTCAAAAAGTGTTCTTTCTATTCTGATAAAGTTGTCTTTTTAAGATTTGTGGTTAACGCGGAAGGTCTCGAAGTAGACCAAGAAAATATCAAGGCCATTCAAGATTGGCCAAGGCCAATCAGTATCACGCAAGTGTGAATTTTTCATGGCCTAGCGAGTTTTTACCGATGTTTCATTGCTAATTTCAGCACCATTGCTGCTCCTCTTATGAGTGTCATTAAAAAGAACTCTGCTTTCTATTGGAATGATGAGCAAGAAAAGTCGTTTGTTAAAATTAAGGAATTGCTTACTAAAGCTCCTTTACTTGCTCTTCCAAATTTCTTAAATACTTTCAAGGTTGAGTGTGATGCCTCAAGCATTGGAATCGGTACTGTCTTGACACAAGAAGGATGACCTGTGGCTTATTTTAGTGAAAAGATTAATGAAGCAGTACTCAACTATCCGTTATATGATAAAGAGATGTACAAACTCTCATACGAGCCCTTGAGACGTGGCAATATTATTTATGGCAAAAGGAGTTAGTTATACACTTCGATCATGAAGCTTTAAAGCATATCAAAAATCGACGTCACACAAAATGGGTGGAGTTTCTTGAATCGTTTCCCTATGTTATAAAATAAAAAAGGTAAAGATAACATAGTGGCTGATGCGCTTTCGAGAAGGTACACTCTATTGTCATATTTAGATTTCAAAATTCTTAGTTTTGGTTTGTTAAAAGACTCTTACACTAACGATTCTGATTTTGGAGAGATCCATGTTGCGTGCGAGAATGGTGTATTTGAAAACTTTTATAGGTATAAAGGCTTTCTTTTTAAAGAAGGTAAACTTTGCATTCCTTGTTGCTCTGTTCGAGACTTATTAGTGCACAAAGCCCATAATGGCGGACTCATGAGACACTTTCGAGTCAACAAGACGCTTGCAACCCTTCAAGAACATTTCTATTGGCCACAAATGCACAAATATGTGGAACAAGTTTGTGAGAGGTGTATAGCTTGTAAAAAGGCTAAGTCAAGGTTCAACCACATTGTTTATACACGCCATTACCTATTCCTGAAGCTCCGTGGGTCGATATCTCCATGGACTTTGTTCTTGGACTACCACGCACAAAAATGGGGAAGGATTCTATCTTTGTGGTTGTCGATCATTTTTCAAAAATGTCTCATTTTATTACTTGCACTAAAACTGATGATGCTGTTCATGTTGCAAATTTGTTTTTCAGAGACATCGTTCGACTTTATGGCATTCCTCATACCATTGTATAGGATCGTGATGCAAAATTTTTCAGCCATTTTTGGAGGTCTTTGTGGGGAAAATTAGGAACCAAACTATTATTCTCGACCACTAGCCACCCCCAAACAGATGGCCAAATGAAAGTCGTCAATAGGATATTGTCCACATTACTTGAGCCATCATTTGTAAAAACTTGAAGTCTTGGGAAGATTGCCTACCACATATTGAGTTTGCATACAACTGCTCCGTCCTATTCTGCTACAAAATATTTGCCTTTTGAAATTGTATACGATTTCAATCCATTGACACCTTTAGATTTTTTACCTTTGCCTACTGATCGATTGGTTCATGTAGATGTGAAGAAAAAGGTCAACTTTGCCAAAGAATTACATCAAAAGGTGCGAGCTAACATTGAGGCAAGAACTGAGTCTTATGTGTGTAACGCTAACAAAGGATGAAAACGAGTGGTCTTTGAACCCGGAGAGTGAGTTTGGGTTCACATGCGCAAGGAATGTTTTCCCACTCAAAGAAAGTCAAAATTGTTACCTCGCGGAGACGGCCCTTTCCAAATTCTAGAGCTCATAAATGAGAACTCTTATAAACTCGATTTGCCTGGTGAATTTAATGTTAGTGTGACTTTTAATGTTTCAAATTTAACCCCTTTTGACGTGGATTTTGACTTGAGGACAAGTCGTTTCGAAGAGGGGAGAATGATACGATCGCACCCCAGAGTGCATCAAGTTCGAGCAAGGATTCAATGGTGCTGCCCTAAGGACCAATTACGCGAGCTCGAGCTAAGCAATTCAAAAAGGCCATTTTGGCCTTAGTTAACAAATTGTGCAGGCGAGGCTTTGGTTGGAGGAATAATTTGAGTTGGAACCAGCTTAATAAAGCTTCCTTGCAACATTTTGCAAACCGATTTCAGCTCAATTTCAGCTCTCTAAACCGTTCCAACTAAATTGAACTCTTTATTTAATTTTCAGCTTTGCATTTAGTTTGCATTTTTAAATATTTGCATTTAAGCATCTTAGTTTAATAAAAGAGTTGCTGGTCATCATTTCAACTTATCTTAGTTTAATTAATTGAGTTTCTTTTAATGAATTTAATTTAATAGTTGCTTCTTTAATTAATCTAGTTACTAGGTTAATTTAATGATGTATGAGTTAAAGTTCATTTTAATAATGTTTCTCTCAATTAAACTAGTTGTTGGAATAAATGATGCTTAAGTGTTAGTTCATTTATTTAAGTTAGCTATTAATTTGTTTTAAGTTTAATAATTGTATTAATATGTCGGTTACATTGTGTTAATTGCAGGTGACTTTTCAGCTCACTTCCATCACATTTAAAGGCTGTTTTTGCATTCAATAAGATGGCTTTTCAAGTGAATTTGGTTACACAAGAGGGGGCTAATACAAAGAGGCTTTATCCATCATTAAAAATTTGTTTTATCAATTAAAGAAGAGCATTATTCTTCTTTAATTTTGGCAGCCTCTTTGTTTCAACTTCCATAACCGTTCGCTTTATGAATAATCACTACATGCAATCAATTCTCCATCAAAGAGGCTGGTGTCTTTTCGGTTGGTCATGGAGACTTCAAAGGACTTTGATAGAAACTTAATTGAAGAAATTAATCACATTGAAGATATGAATTATTTGGGCTAGAATTTCAAAAGTTGAGACTTTTCATTTGAACTCATTATTAGCTTCATTAAAAGTGACCATTCAACTAGCTTCTTTTGATACTATAAATACATGTAATCAACCTATTGATGGAGAACTTTTGATAATTTGTTAATGTTATGCTGCTCAATTTGTGAGGCAAACTTTTCTCTATTTTTGTTCAAAGATTAATTGGCTACCTAGTGTTCTAGTTGTGTCATCCGTTTCTCTTTGTCGAAAACTAAACTTATCACTACTCGTAGTGTGGCATTCAAACATACCGAGGTTCCTATCTTACTGGATAGTGGGTTGAGGTCACCTTAATCATTCCTAAACTGAACTAAAGGGCTTATAAACAACGGGTCGATACCAAATCGGTATTGGTTCTTGTTTGCACTTTTGTTTAATCTATTTTCCTTTCTTAACCATTTTGTACCAAAACCAAATTCCATCTTTTTCACATCTTACCATTTCGAACCAAAACCAATTCTTTCTTTCACATCTTATCTTTTCATACCATATTAATAAACCAACTACTATTTTCCAAAACTACTTCATTCCATACCAATTTTACTAAGCTAAATATTCATTGCTTCTCAAAGATGATCGGGCATTTTACATATGACTTGACTCACCCCCGAGGTGGATCGTATCATATTTTGTCTTGTTCTGAGTTAGAATCCCATCGTATACGTTAGGAATTTTTTTTTTTGCAATTTCTGGAATGAGGTGGTTAATTTTAAATAATCTGAAGATTTTCTGTCATATCTTATTCCTTAAGTTTTTTCCTTTTTCTCTTTAAGTCTATTTTTCAATCCTCCTTCTTTTCTTTTATTTTCCTTCTTCGGTATTTAATTCTGCGTTAATTGAGAGTTCTTTGTTGCCTGTAAAGTCGACTGGGTGATTATTGAGTAAGTTTTGCTGTTACTTTCCTCTCGTTTTGTGAGTTTCACTGAGTTAATGATATTATGTCAAAATGGGTTTTGCTCGATTGTTTGAACGCTTGGTATAATCATTTAATTGGTTATCTTTTTAGGTGAAGACCTTGCAAGAGACGTTAACCCCCCGTGTTAGTTTGATTTTCCTGTTTCATACGAGGTGAGTGCGCGAATTAAGTTAGGGTTGCGTCGAATCTTTCGACATGTTTTGGTGGTGAATTATTTTTGCTAAATTATTGAAATTAATGGTATTATTGATTAGTGAATGATTATTTATGTTCCGGGTAGTCTACATAACATTTCTCTGTCAAAGCGAAATTAGGTGCGTACTAGAAACCTTACTTTTGAAAGTTTCGGGTCATCAAAAATGGTGGCTGTCGACGCCACATGGCCAGACACACGGGCATGTAACTAGGCAGTGTGAGCCACACGGGCGTGCGGCCACCGTGTGATCAATCGTGTAACTCACTGTTCATCGAATTGGGGCCACACCGACTGGCACATGGGCGTGTGTCTAGGCCATGTGTGGCCATGTTAGTGCAGGGTTCATACAGGCATGGGATACAGGCATGTGTTTAGGTCGTGTAACTCACTCTTTGTGACTTAGGACCACACGGGTACGCACACGGGCGTGTGCCCAGGCTGTGTGAGTCACACGGGCAAGGACACGGCTGTGTGTCCAAGTCATGTAACTCTCTGTTTACATGTTAGAACCACATGGGCAGAGGGCATGGGCGTGTGCCCAGGCCATGTAAACCACACGGGCAAGGACATGGCTGTGTGTTCAGGCCGTGTGGCATTATAAAAGAGGCCCGAAACCCATTTTTGAGGCCGTAAATATGGTCTATAACTGATGATGATTTTCCATTGTACATATGATCTGAACTTGATTGAATGAGAACCCTCTAATACTCTGTAACTGACACATGAATATTATAACTGTAAGTGTATTGTGAATACCTGCACTATACATTTGCATGGGTTGGGATGTTGTGAAGAAGGAAGTGATCTACTCTGAATCAGTGGTTCAGCCTGTAACACACCTAACCCGTACTAGTTGCCAGAACAGGGTTTCGGAGCATTACCAGAAGATTCAGAATATTTTTTAAATAATTCATACAATTACTATTTATTTACCGAGATCATCCATATTGTCCCTTGATCAGGCCCTCGAGGCCCAATACGAGCATTAAAATTGAATCAAAACTTAATTGGAACCTTTAAGAATTTTTTACAAAATGACAAAAAATTTCTAAGCTGCAGGACTCACACGCCCGTGTGACCCTTAGACATGCCCGTGCCTCAGGCCGTATCCGATTTAGGGTGCTCTCTGACTTACGCCACACGGCCATGCCACACGCCTGTGTGCCAGGCCAGGTGGTAATTTAATATAATTTGAATTAGGTGCAGGTTTCACACGGCCAAGACACATGCCCGTGTGCTCAATTCTGAGCATTCTGTTTCTCAAAATTTAGGTGCAGGGGACACACGGCCTAACTACATGCCCGTGTTACCAGGTCGTGTATCACACATGGTCTAGACACACGCCTGTGTGTCTGCCCGTGTGGACAAAATGAAGCCATTTCTAGCTTCATTTCTCACCCAAAATTTCACCCAAAACCTGCACTTGGAACACACACCCAATACCAACCAATTCAAGCATTCAAATAAGCAATTCCATCATTCAACCTGGCATATCATTTCAAACACAAGTGTCTATAAACTTACCTTAGTTTAACTTATGCAATAACTACACTAAACCATGTATACTCAATATAACACGTGTATTTATGTATCAAAATAATCTACTTAGTCATACCAAAATGAACCATTACTAGCCATTCCAATGGCTAGATTATAAAACATCATTTTCAAGCCACTATTGACCAAGTTGTTCTATACATGACATTATACCCGAAATGACTTCATTAAATATACCCTAAATGACTTCATTAAATATACTAGAAATGCTAGTTGATAGTGTGATGATGCTCTAATGATCTTCCAACCTTCACGAGCTTTTAAGCACTAAAAACAAGGGAAAAATAAACAGAGGAAGCATTACATGCTTAGTAAGTTTGTATAACGGAAACTAAACTTACCAATCCTATTACTAAATTTAAGCACACAACATCATGATTTCTATCCATTAGCAAAATTTCCTAAGCACACGCCTTCAATCAAAAATGTTAGTCACAACACTTATAAACATGTCAAGTAAAAGTAGATGAGCTCATCATGCAATTTTCTTTTGAGTCATTAACATTACATCTCAAGATTTTCATGCCAAGTCAAGGGATACATGACCATTGAATCATTGAATTCCGATGGATGCTCAAGTAATACACTCAAGTGTACGATTCCGTAATCTGTCAATTTTTTTCGAGGGTACCCCTTAGGGAACTTAACCAAGGAACACACTCTCGAGCCACAAATTGTGTAAAAGGATTACCAATCCAAGCTAAATCCTTTATATAATGTAAGCTCGGGGAGCTCAATTAGGATTACCAGTCCAGGCTAAACCTAATATTAATGCATACTGGAGAGGTATTATATTAGGATTACCTGTCCGGGCTAAATCCTTTATATAACAAGGTCAATGGGATTACTCGTCTGAGCTAAATCCTGTCCGCAACAAATGCAGAACCTTATTAGTTTCGGGAAAGCACATATAATTATTGGAATTCAACATTTAATTGGGACTAACCCCTTTATTACCATTTCAAGCATGTAGCAAATTTTCCATCATAGCATACAAGTAAATCACACTAACATAAATCACATTACATAAAAACACAACATTCAAATAACATAGTTACATATTCAATTAAGTTACACGAACTTACCTCGACACTTGTTCACGTTAGTAATCTACTAATCGAAAATCTTTCATTTTCCTCGATCTAGCATTGAGTTTGTGTTTTCTGGATCTATATAAATAATTTTAATCATTAATTTTTCATTTTCATACTCATAGGGACTCAATTTACATCCTAGGCAAAATTATCATTTTGCCTCTAACTTTTACATAAATTATGATTTCGTCCCTAGGCCCGAAAAATGAAACTTGTGCAAATTACTCCCTATTCCAAGCCTAACCAAAGCCCCATTACAAAATTTACAGCACATGTATATATAAAAGTTTATAACTTTTCCTTTAATTTCACAAGTTTACATTTTAGTCCTTAAATCAAGTTTCCATCAAAAGTCACTTTATAAAAGTTGTTTATCTATCAATAATATTTTATTTTCTACCATAAATTTCTAATTTCCAGCTTCCAGCATATACATCAATGACCCATTTTCCAAACCTTGATAACTTTTCAAATTAATCCTCTAAATAGAGAGGTTAAGCTATCCTGGTTTTAAAAATATCAAAATTACTAAAAAAGGGACAAAGGAACTTACCCAATTAGGCCTTGAAAGCTTCTTTTCTCTCTCCTAGGGTTTCCATGTGTTTTTTGGTTGAAGATGAAATAAAATAAGATGATATCTTTTATCATCTTTTTAATTAATTAAGTCTTTGCTATTTCCAATTTAGTCATTGACCTTTTTCTATAATTCCATGGATGAGTCACCATAAAAATCTGTATACTTTTCCTAATGGTCTAATTACCATATAAGGACCTCTAGTTTTGAATTCCATAGCTATTTGATCCTTATAGCTACTAGAATTCGACTTTCACATTTTATGGGATTTAGTCCTTCTCGTAATTAGGCACTAAATCGATAAAATTTTCGTGTCGAATTTTTCACACGACATATCTATCATATTACGAACCATATAATAAAATAAAAATGAATTATATTTTGGGTCGGATTTGTGGTCCCGAAACTACTGTTTCGACTTCACTGAAAAATGGGCTGTTACAAAGCCACTATGTAAATAATTCTGATTCTGGCGCTTTGATGCATTATGATTCAGCAGCTAAGTTGTGTTACTGTAAATGTGTCAATAGACACTTTGTGGTGTGTAGGGATGGAAGGGCATTGAATGCCCTTAACGGTGTGTTGGGATGATCGAAAATGGTGTGTAGCGGTTGGGGTCTAGGAATATCTGTATTTGAATTTGATTTATATATATATATATATATGAATTTATATATGTATAAATATTTGTATACAACTGATCTGTTCTGAATTGAATTGTGAACAGTCCTGTACCGAACTGAATCTCTGAATATGGACTACTTTATAAATGAATACTAATTGAATAACTTAACTTTTGTTACACACTGTGTTCACAACTCATTTTGTTTTGGTTGGATTTCAGGTGATCCCCAAGCTTGAGCGGGTCAGCGCAGCGGATGCTTGGTCAAGCATTTACCTTTCCTTAAGTAGTTTGTTAGGATTTTGGTAACTATATTAGGGCGAATCTGGAAGGTTATGTACTTAATTCGTTTTATGATAAATATATCATGAAGTATGGTTTAACTTTATTATGTGTTGTGTGATAATTGCTAAGTGATGAGGTAACTCCTGAAACTTGGGCTGGACGTCCAGGCCGGGTTTTGGGTGTTACAACTTGCTTCCTTAATGTTTCTCGAAACCAAATAAGTTATATATTCAATTCAAGTTTCATGACCTTGAAGAACATCTAGAATTGAATAAAGGCTTATGAAATTGACTCTAATGCCAATTTTTAGCTAAAAAAATTCAAAATTATATCATAAAATTTCCTTTTACGACTCAATTGATTCTCAATTCATTTAAATTAATTTTCAAAACTCAAACTGTAAAAGCAAATTATATTGAAATTATTTTAATAACAAAATGTAATGTCAAGAAACATAAGAGGTAAAAACATAGAACCAATAATTTAGGTTAATGTTTTTATTTTTCTATGTTTTTAAAGAATATGTATAATAAATTTCTATACAAATAATACAAATAGAAAACTTGGAAGGTTTTAAAACAAATTTTCCATCGATTTTTGAAATTTTTATCTACTATTATTTTTATTTTTATTTAATTTATATAATTTTCTAAATTAAGTAAAAAGTATTTCAATGTTTTATCATTTTACATATAGCCGTGGTCAAATTGGAAAAAGGTATAAAAATAAAGAACTAAAATTGCTATTATACCAACTAAAAAGTGTCACTTAATAGTTGGGTGACAAAAAATAATTTTAAAAATTTTAGTGATCAAATTGTAACTTTTTTAATTAAGTGAGCAAAACAAAACTTACCCTAATTTAATGGTGTAGTTTACCCTTTTTATAATTTATAAATTATTTAATCATGGTTAGGAAATTTTTATTTGCACTATATTTGAATTGTTAAAATAATTTATATATTTTAATTATATTTATTAATTATTCTTTTGAATAATGTTTTTTATTAATTATATTAAACATTTTTCGATATTTATATAAAGGTAAAATTATATTGTAACCTTGACACAAATACTTTAATAAAAATATTAATCTACTATATATTATTTTTAATTGTTCCAATTTTTTATTTTTATTTTTTATTTTATTATTTTTTTTAATTATGAGATAAATTAATAAATAACATTCAATCTTCCAAATAACAAATTAAATAATAATTAAAAATTAAAATTGTTTGCTTCTTTTGTTTTGTTTTACCCGGCGATGGTGGTACTAGAATTTTTTTCTTTTTTCTTTTCATTCACTCTATATATTTTTTTTCAATTTGTAAGTCTATTTTATTGATATCTTTATTATCTTTACAAATTGTGATGGATATATAACGGTGTTTGTCGTTGCTGAATCACCCACAGTTTCTCTTGAAAAGTGGGTGACTTTTCATCTTCTTAATACGTTTCTGTTCTAAAAATATTTTAGAATAATAAATAATTTTACGAGTTAATTTAGACTAATATTATTTTTAAGTTTTATATATTTTTATTTAGAATAAATTACATTAACAATCACTTAATATTAAAGTAGCTAACAAAACAATCATCTTAATTTTATTTCATTCACTTAATTTTAAAAAATAATAAAATAATTATTAACGTTATTAAAAATATAAATCAATCACTTGTTAATATTTTTATTACTATTTTAATAAAATTATTGATGTGACAAATTAACTAGCTGATATGACTAGTTAAAAATGATTGATTAGGAGTAAAAAGAAGAATATAAGGAATGGAGAAGAAGAAGAAAAGGAGGAGGGAAAATGGAAGTTGTTCAATCTCTTGCTCAATCTCTGAAAGCCAAAGAGAAGGCTAAAGTGGTGGAAACAGAAAAGGAAAAAAGCCTATCTTTCCCGTTTTGCAAATCAATGGAAAAAAACCCTAAAATCAACTCCTAATCAATCTACCTCTTCCAAAAAGAAAAGGTTCCAACATTAAAAAAAAAAAAAGAACACAAAACCAGATCCTGCAAACAAGAAAGAAAAAAGGGGAACACACAGATTACAACCAAAACCCATGCCAAACAAAAACACAGAAATCCAAACTCTTAACAGTGCACAAACACAAAAACCCGTCACATTCAATAACAAAATAAAGCTTTTTTTGTGTTATGCTTTTTCGTATTTTAATTCGAAACCTAAAACAAAGAGAAGAAGGTATCTTTATTTTATTGAAATTTTTACAAAAATAGGTGAGTAGAAGGGACTTCCATGAGTTAGTGTTTCATTAGGTTTTAAATCTTTCACACAAAGAAGACTATGACTTCTCCAATCGATTAAAACCTTTATGAACATTTTTTGGGATTTTTTCCCTACAAAGGGAAAGAGAGAGTTTTGCTTGGTTTGAATTTACTGTGAATGAAAGTTTTAGTTATGGTGTGAGAAGACATGGTAGAGAACTGAGAAAGTAGAGGGATCTGGAAAATATTTTATGAAGATAAGCAAATGAGAGAGGCAAGAGAGGAGGTGGAGAGTGTTTACAAAATTTTAAGGTTGGAAATGAATTTAAAGAGATTGCGAGAGAATAAAAGGTTTGCATTGGTGCTAATAGGGTTGTTTATACTTTTAATCTTCTTTTTCAACTTCTTTCTTTTTCTCTCCTTAATCTATTGCATCAACTCTAAATTGCTAATGATAGGGTTATTTAAATTGGTGTTAACCGATCAGCTGGACGGTTAATAACATTAAATAAGTCGTCAACTATCATGTTACTTTAGTATTAAATCTGTAACGAGAAATAATAAAAAGAATGTTTTGTCATTTTTTAAAATTAAGTAATTAAAATAAAACTAATGTCACTGTTTTATTAATTACTTTAAAATTGAATAACTATTAGTATAATTTATTTTTTTATTTATTTTTATGGTTTAATAAGGCTTCACTCTTACAAGGTTTTTTTTGCTATTATAGTAAATTTTATTAATCTTGCTTATGCATGTAAAATTACATTTTAATGATGATTTTGTCATCTTCCATGTTCATGGTTCTTTTGCTTATTTTTAACCATCGCTTTGAACCATACGTGCTGATTTTCTTAGATATTAAATGCTTACTTACATTATGATAGAGTCTATTATCAACATATCGTAATATTAATTTGAGACTGAGGTTGAAGTTAAAAATCTTTGATATTTTGATGGAGCTTGTTGTTTGTTGTATGAAGGGTTTTTTTTTTTTTTATATCAATTTATATTATTTCATCTTTTGAATTTTCCTAACCCCGTAAAATCTCATAAAAAGCATTCTAGGCGGCGAGTTGATCCAAGCTTATAACAATCGAGTTTTGGTAAAGAAGAGCAATCCGGATCTTCTAGAACCAATTTTAGAAAGCATTTAATTAAACCGGATCGTTACCGCCTAAAAAAGATCAACCAGGAAAAGAGGAAAAATGAGTTGGAAGAACGAACTACCGGACGAGCTATGGAGAAAAATACTTGAAATCGGAATCAAAGCCTCAAATTTTACTTTTAAAGATCTTTGTTGCGTTTCAATCTGCAGCAGACGCCTCCATCGTTTATCCAACGAGGACTTACTCTGGTCCCACTTGATCTCTGTTGATTTCCCCAATCAAACATCATCATCTTCCTCCACCAAATCCCTTTACAAAATCAGGTAAATTCCAAAGATAATTGAAAATATTCTCACTTGAAATTTGTTTAAAAAATTTTGTTTTTTTGTTTTGTTTTTGTTCTTGGTAGGTTTGAGAGGGAAAAAGAGAGGAAATTATGGGCTCATAAAAGGGCGGTCTTGAGGAAAGAGAGTCAGGTTTCGGAGCATTTAAGGAAACTTCGAGAATTTGAGGTTCGATTACGTGAAGAAAGAAATAAATTGAACTCTGCACTTTTGGAGTTGTCTAATTTACTCAAGGTCAGGTAATAATATCTTCTTCTTTTTTCTTTCTAGAGCTTCTGTTTTGATGCTCAGAAGAAAAGATTAAAGTAGAAATATTTGATGAACTACTCTGAGTTTTTCTGACATAATTTTAAGTTTTCTGTTTAAAACTGAATATATCGATCTAACTTGCAAAAGGTCAGGTAATGATTTCAATTTTTTTTTTGTAGACTTTTCCCCATGTTTTTAATGTTTAATTTATGGTTTTGTTGCACAAAAGAAAAGAATAAGTTGATATATTTGAGGATTTAATCTCAGTTTTTCTGATATAAATTTAAATTTTGTATGAAGTTCTAATTTTTCTGTTTAAACCAAAACAAACAGTCCTGGATATGTCTATGTTATTGACTTTTGTGATTAAAGGATTTTAGGAGGTCAGAGTGTTCAAATTACTAGTAATATGTTACACCTTCAATGGTTGAATTTAGTCATTTTCTTTTCTAACAAGAACGAATCTAGTTTTGGGTTGAAACCGCATAGACAAATAGAACACTTCGCATTTTTATTATTCTTTCTTTAAATATATTTCGTGAATGTTACTTGTGAGTCCTCATTGGATTCAATCTTTGGGCATTGGTTGTTTCAGTCAAGCGTCCGTGGCTTTGAATGTGTGGCAACCTGAGGTTGTGTGTGGTCGGCACAAGCAAATGGTTGAGCAGTGTGTTGTACCGGTTGAATCTAGAGTTCATGCCCTAGATATGGAGGTTAAACTTTGCAACCAACAGCTACAAGTGTTTGATAAGGCTTATGTGAGTATTGATTTCTTATGGTGTGCTAACATGTCTAATTAATAACTTTAAACTTGTGAACTACGTTTGATGTGTTTATGGTGTTTTAATGACAGAGAGACGAGAAGAGAAGGCTTGATACAGCTAAGGAAGAGTTGAAATCCATGAAATATCACCCTTTACGAGATTATACGCTATCAAGTACTGAAAACCAAGTAAATCGGAAAAAGAGGAAGAAGTTGAAAAACATGCATCAACTGTAAGATTCTTGTTTATCCCCACATCTAATAAAGCATCCAGACTGTTCTGGGGAAAAACAACCTTGTGGATATGTTAGGCTTGTATTGTAATCTTTGGCATGTTTTCTATGCTTCATTATGTTCACGTACTTTTCATTCTAAAAATATTTATGTGAGTTGTTTGTTTAAGATATTTTAGGGCTAAGATTCATATTTTCTGTCAATTCTTCCTGCTCCAGGTTTGTTTCAAAGTAAGGGAGGAAAAGGAAAAAGAACCTTCCGCGCTAAGCTTCATTTAGTTTCTCATAAATCATTTGATTGCTGTAATAGATTTCTTAGATCACAAACGTGTTCAGTCATTTGAGTAAAGTAGTCCTCACTCCATAGTAGTGTGGTAAACATCATTTCTGCATTTCTCTTCTGCTCTTCCTGCATTTTGATGTATGTTAGGATAATCCATATGACTTGCTTAACATTAATCCGATTAAATGCATTTGTTTCATCCATTAGGTTTCAGAAGCCGGAAAAGTTTCTTGCTTTCTAGTTAGAATCAAAAGAAAAATGGCAATAAGATATTCCCCAGAAGGTATACGCATTTGTTTCTAGGGTATGTGTCCCTTTGAGACAGTTTCAATCTACAATATTTGATCACATTTATGAAAAATAAAGTTGCAGGGGAACTGGTGACTGACAAGTGTGTGTACCTAGTGACTTCGTAGGAGAAATCTATGTTACTTGGAATTGGGTACAAGTGTCGGGAACTGGTATGTGTTTGAGATGGGTTTGTTCCTTGTATTTGGGGAGTCTTTGGAAGATTGTATCCCCATACTCACGTTTGGATGTGCCGCAGATATGGTTGTTGGACAATGATACTTAAAGAAAAAGGAAGACTTTGAGCAACCTAGTGAAAAATTAATTCCTCTCCATAAATCAAGAAGCTATTTTATGATGTTTCCAGTGGCACCATATAAAAAATCAACGTCTCTGGGTAAATCTAGAAGCCATTTTAGGTAATCTCCTGAAGATGTTCCTCCTACAACTGGAATTAAATGGAGTCAGCTTTTGTGTCTGGAGTTTATTTTAAAGTGCTGAAGTATAGTATTATTCTCCTTCTAAATGGAATTTGCTTTTGTGTCTGGAGTATAAAGAGGTAAACCACTTATAGGGTAAGATTGTGTTGTTCTTGTTGGATAAATCATATTTTGATTGTCTCCCAGCCTGAAGCCGAAATAAATACTTCTTATTTGGTGGGTTAATGTTATTCTTCTGTTATATATCATTATTATTGTTTTGTCCTAAATCCATACTGCCTAGTTGTTATTCCGATAGTATGTTGTTGATGATTTAATTTACTTACACAACTATAAATCCAGTTCTAAAGTAGAAACTAAAATGTTCTCATGATGTTTCACAGGTCCTGATAAACAAAAGGTAAAACAACATAGATGAGCATGTTTGCTGGATTGCCTTACTGCTTGTACTGGCTCCCATCTTGGTATGTTGTATTGTGGCTTTTAGTTGTTTTGCGGTGCCAAAATGTTCGTGCCTTTTAGAGGCCTTGAGTGGTGCAATGTTTTCATCAATTGTTAGAAATGATCTTCATTTAGAAGCCCTTTTTGTAAAACCAATTTGGTGGTCAGACTTTTTTAACTGTAAAACTGCATCATCTGGCTACAGATAACTATGAGCCTTCGGGTCTTCCATGATCTGGCCTGGAAGTTTCTGGCAACGGTGTCGATTGTCCTGTCTACCTCCTAAGGGCCGTAGGACTGCGGAAGCCACGAAAGGAAAATGGAAGGAAGAAGGAAATGTTGGGTTTCAAGGCAATAGAAAATTTGAGCTTTCCAATTGCTTGAACCGTTGGCTCAAGTTTTTACAGGTTTAGCTTTTGATTTTGACGGTTCGATTTATGATTTGATTGCTGTCCTTGCGGAACATTAATCTTAAGTCTTGACATATGCCAGTTGAACAAGAAAGGATTGTTTCATATCGGTATATATTTTATTTTAAATTTAAATCTTGTTATGTAATTTACTTTTTTTTAAAAATAAAATAATGCGAATAAAGAGATATGGAGAGAATACGAGAATAAAAAAATATGAAAGTAATAGAGAATATACTTTATTGATCAAAATAGATAATTATAATGTTTGATTAGAGTCTCTATTTATAGAAGTATAAAAGAAATAAAGATCTAATTCTAATAGTTAATAGAATTTAAAGTAAACTAAAATTTTATCTTGATAATTATGGACATTTACTTAATAAGATATTCATAACATTTTTTTTGGATATTCATTGGTAGATAAGATATCTCGTTAAAACTTTATGGAAAAAAGTGTAACGTGTATTTACTTATTCTTATAAAAATATTACATATTTTCTCATATTTTACATATTCAATCTTGAATACTAATTTTTAAATGACTTTTAAATGTATTATTAAGCATTTATATCACTATTCTTTTAAAAATTATGAGGGGGAAAATTTTGGGAAATGTATTTTGATCTCTTCAAGAGTTCAATTTTAGCAAATTTAATCATGACCCTTCTATAAAAATATAAATAGGTATTTTGAATCATTTTATAATCCTCTCTCAATTATTATTGACTAAGTCAAAATTACCATATATGTTTAATTATTTCAATTCATATAAATGAATAATTTCTAGAATTACAATATGCTTCTAACATTCTAAATCTTTCAAGGATTTTAATATAAATTTTGCTATATAGTGATTTATAAAGGTTGTAACAACAACCATTAGATGCAAGTTAAATCTTTTATAAATTGTCAAAATAGTAAGTCTAAAGATTATTACATCTACCACAAAAAACATATTATATCTTTTCATATTCAATATCAGTACTTAGCGAAAAATTTCATATTTTTATTGCGCTTTTGCAAAACTACTTTATTTGTATCCTCATTGGCTTTATACCTTTAGATATTTGGACGATTGGTTCAAAAACTCCATGAATTTAATTGTACTTGAGTTGTGTCTTTCTATTTTGATCAATTTATTCCATATCTATATTTCTCAATAGATTTATTCAAGATCCTCCTTTTATTACATTATTTCATTATTTTAATAATACTATTGCATGCAAAATAATTGTCGACCACTTTTATTATTCGGTTCTACATTTTCTCGAATTAAAAAAACTTATCGAGATATCTTATTTTAATTATTTTAAAATTCAGTTTCAGGGACCCAAATCTCTTCTGGAGTTTTACTTATTAGTTATGTCTTGGGTCTCTTCTGGAGCACCCGCATTCATTATATGACCATCTAAAAGAATTTTCATATTTGGAACCGATCATACTATTATTTATTCTAACTGATTGTCATATTGGGACTTTTGGTTCAAATTAAAATATTAACTTGGTTATTCTCATTAATTTTGTAAATACATCTAATAGTTAACTTGTAATGAGTTATCATTATTGAACTTCTGGTTCAAATTACTCTCCCCCTAACTCATCACAAGTTAATATTTCTCTCCCTCTAATGTCAGGAAAACTATTGAATTAAAATTGTAATCACAAATCATGTTATAATTGAATCTCAAATACATTCAAAACATCTAATAATATAAATAAACTTGTAATTAATATATATTTCCAACTTTCTTTGAGGATTCACTCATCTTTGTGCATTATGGTGGAGCAATTGGAATATATACACACATACAAAAATTGAAAGATGAGAAATGTTTAGCTCTTGATCAAAAACCAATTGTAATGGGGAGTATTTATAACTCATTAGCTTGATGCGTATAACATGTAAATCAACATAATCTCATGTTGAAATAGGAAGTTTTGTTCTCATAAGTAATGATTTAGACGTTAATAAGAGGTGTTCAATCAATAATTTCTCTAAACCATGATGCGCAAACTTTTACAAAAGTTCTTCAAACTCAATCAATAAAAGACTGAGATATAAACTCATTAGTATTAGCAAGATGAATTGTCTTAATTGCATGACCTGAAATTAATTATTTAAACAAGCAATCTTGCAAACAACAGGTTGCAAATTGATAACACATATGTGATTATTTTGTAGATGCATCTACCAAAATCATATAATATTAAAATCATCCACATGGTGGATGTATGAGTCCATTTTCATTTCAAAAATGCGAGACATTAAATCTCAACTTTAGCTAGTGAGTTTCTAAGAAATTTTTATTTAGAACAAACAACAAATGATACTTTTTTTAAAAAAAATTAAAGAATCTTATGGTTATTTAATGAATGTCCATATAAATTCTCAATTAATTTTGCATCATATATGATCTAGGATAGTCTAACTAGTTATGCTAAATAATAAATGTATTTGTATTAGTAAAATTCTGGCTTACTTAAACATGTTTTTCAATTGTACTTCTAACAGCCCGTTTTCAGTTAAATCGAAATAGTAGTTTCGGGACCACAAATTTGAGTAAAAAAATTATTATAGTATTGCATGGTCTGCATTATGATAGGAATGATGTATAAAAATTTCATTAAAAATTTTTTATCGATTACATGTTTAATTGATAAAAGGACCAAATTGCATAAAATGCAAAACTTGAGTTCTAGTAGCTATAGGTAGCACATAGCTATAGAATTCAAAACTTAAGGCCCTTATATGGTAATTAGACAATTAAATGGAGTTAGTAGATAATAATAATGACTCATCCATGGAAATTCAAGAAAAGAAAAGGATGAAATTGGAAAGTTAAAAAAAATTAAAAGATAATAAGTTAATTAAATGAATAAAATAATTTTATTTTCATCATCTTCCACAAATTTTCTATGGAAACCCTAACTAAGAGAAAGAAATTCAAGCAAGCTTAATTTGGGTAAGTAATCTTGTCTCGTTTTTAGTAATCTTTATATTTTTCAGATCGTAATAACTTAATCTAGCTAATTTAGGGATTAATTTGCAAAGTTATCAAAGCATTAAAATTGTGTCATGGATGAGTATGCTGAAATTTTGAAATTCATGGTAGAAAATGAAAGGTTGTTGATAGATAAGCAACTTTAGCAACTTTTGTAAAGGAAATTTACATGAAATTGTGATTTAGGAACTAAACTGAAAAGATGTAAAATTCATAGAAATTTTTTTTTTTGTGAAATACATGGATTGTTATTGTTATATGTAAAAATCGGTTAGGCTTGGACTAAGGATTGAATTGCATAAACTTTATTTTTCGAGTTTGGGGATGAAATTGGAATTAATTAAAAGTATAGGGGCAAAATGGTACTTTTTCCTAAGATGTGAATTGAGTTGATTTGAATATGAAACTTCATAAATTGATGATTAAATTTATTTATATAGATCTAGAAAGACCAAATAAGGAGTTAGATCGAGGAAAATAAAAAGTGTCGGATTAGTAGATTTTCATACACGAGCAAGTATTGAGGTAAGTTCATATAACTAAATTGTGTACATTTATATGTTTAAATTAAATGTTATATATGTGAATTGTATAATTTCCAAGTATGTGGAAGTGATTAAATATTTGAAAGTGCTCGATAAATGTTAAGTCCCGTTTGAACAAATAAAAATCGATGGATACAAGTGTCCCGTATTGGTTGTAGTCCTGCATATGTTGCGGACACACTATATCTCAAAAGAGTGTCCCGATATTAGCCCTCTCGAGCTTCCCATTATATGTTCTTCTAAGCTTTCCGATAATAGCTCTTCGGAGCATCCCAATCGGTTGTGATCCTGCATGTGTTGTGGACACACCGTAGCTCTTATGAGCGTCCCGATATTTGGCTCTTCGTGAGCTTCCCAATTAAAGGCTCTTTGTGAGCTTCCTAATTAATGGCTCTCTGGAGTTTCCGATATGGCTCACTTAAAATTCCCGATATATGGCTATCTGGAGCTTTCCATAAATGACTCTTCAGAGCTACCCGTTATAGGCTCACATGAGCTTCCTATTATACAGCCCGGATTAACTTCCCGTTACATGGCTCACACAAGCTTCCTGTTATATGCTCTAGAGTGTGCTTCCCGATTATGTGCTTTAATAAGCACCTTGAATATGAATTGACGGATCACTGATTTGTACACCTCGTGTGTACTACATGGGTATCCATCGATATTCCATTGATTCAGCAGAAAAAAAAATCCTGATGTGGGAAAATATAAGTTTTAAATGAATTATTTCTCGAATGTCCCTAAAATACCTGGAAATTATTACATGATGAGCTTATCTCTGTTTTTTTTATATTAATGTGAATTACATGACTAACTTGTTTGATGAGAATATGTATTTAAGCAATTGGCCAAAATGTTTTGGATGCATGTTTTGTATGCTTACTTTAAATGAACATGATTGGTAAGTTAAATTCTTGTTATACGAACTTACTAAGCATTAAATGCTTACTCTGTTTATTTTCTCTGTTTTATAGTACTTGGAAGCTTGTAAAGGTTGGAATTAGGTCAGAGCAAGATCACATTATCCTTCAGCTCACTTTGGAATAATTAGTAAAATTACTTTTAGTATAATGGCATGTATAAACTAAGTTAGGCCAAATGATAAAATGTTTTAGTTGTAATTAGCCATTGGAATGGCTAGTGATGGTATGTTTAATGTATATATGCATGAGATTGTATTATGTTTGGTATGTGAGCGTGCTTGGATTAATATTTTAGGTATAAACATGTTTAAATAAGTATATGATAAATTAAGTAATTTGGATTATTGAACAAATGTCATGATATATCATGCATAAGACTTAATTTTGGCTTGATTTGAGGGCTATGAATTGGCTTGAGAATGTGGTTAAATGTTATTGTAGGTGGAAGGCAAATTGGGTGAGAAAAATGGCCTAAAAAATGACCTATTTTCATCCACACAGGTGGAGACACAGGCGTGTGTCTCAGTCGTGTGCGACACACGACCTAGCACACGGGCATGTGTCTTGGCCGTGTTTTCCTTGCACCTAATTATTGAAATTAAAATTGTTCACACGGCCTAGCACACGGGTGTGTGGCTTGATCGTGTGACCCAATTCGGTAAGCAACCTAAATTGGACATGGGTTGGGATACAACCATGTGCCTTACATCAAATGCCCACACGACCTGAGATACGGGCATGTCACTTGGTTGTGTGAGCCACACGGGTGTGTGTTGTTCCCTGTACCTAGGCAAAATTTTGAAATTTCGCAAAAAATTCTCTGAGTTTTCGGTATAGTCCCGATCTAATTCTAACGTATATTTTAGGCCTCGAGGGCCCATTTAAGGGATAATATGATTGGTTATGTTTTGATTTTAGATATGAATAGTAAATGATATAAGTTAACTATATTTGATCTGTAAACTCTAATAATACTCTGTAACCCTGTTCCGGTGATGGATATGGGTTAGGAGTGTTATATTTATTGGTATCAGAGGTACAATTTAGCCGATTCTAGGACTAACGTAGCAAGTACAAGTTTAGATATACATGTCATTATATAATTTGTGATAGTGTGATATCTCCTGACCATTTTAAACATGTTTTTCATACAGTAATGTTGTCCAACCGAGCTGAATCCAAGGAAGCTGAGAGCAATGCTCAAGTTTCAGTTCAAAGAGCTACTTCCAATAGTAGAAGGCCCATATCTGAGGGCCGAGGTGAGGAGGCTAAATAAACCTTCTTTCAAATGATGAATAAATGGTTCACTAAATCTTTAAGAGCAAATCCTGCTGTACAACAACCTCCCCTTCCTGTTTCTCAACCGTTTCTTGATATGTCACAAGGTATTAAACCTGTAAGAATTGGTAAGCCTCCGGTAGATAAAATTCGTAAATATAGGGCAAAAGAATTTAGGGCTACTGCTGAAGATGATCTAGAAAAGGCTGAATTCTGGATAGAAAATACCATCAGGGTTTTGTATGAATTATCTTGCACCCCAGCTGAATGTTTGAAATGTGTTGTATCTTTGTTAAAAGACTCAACCTATCAATAGTGGAATACACTGACTTCTGTTGTACCGAAAGAAAGTGTTACATGAGAATTTTTCCAAATAGAATTCAAAAAAAAAAAATTAACCAGAGATTCGTAGATCAGAAAAGGAAGGAATTTCTAGAACTCAAATAGAGGAATATGACTGTATCTGTGTAATACCCCGAAAATTACTACAGTAAGAAAATAAGATATTATCCTTGATATAGTAAAATAAGGAAATAAAATGATAAAAGGGGAAATTTTGAGTTATGTCCACATTGGGAAGTATATTATGATATATTACTTTAAGAAAGGACTAAATCGTAAAAGTGAAAAAAGTTTTGTGGCCCAAGAGTAAATACTCAAAATTTGAAGGGTTAAAGTGTAAATATGAAAAAGTTGAAGGACCAATAGTGCAAATATTTTAAGGGTGGAATGATCTAGAAACTAAGGAAAATGGATGAATTAGGACCAAATTGAATAAGTGAAAAAAGTATGAGGGGTTAAACCACAAATTTACCAAAATAAGTGATGAGTCAATGAAGGAATTTTGAAGAATCATAAGGGGTAAATTGGTCATTTAGCAAGGAAGATAATTTTGAAGAGTAATGATGATATTGGTGATATTTTAGGTTAATTAAATAAATAAATATTAGTTTATTAATATTTTGATTTAATTTTTAATTATATTTTATTATTATTTTATTTAGTATATAAGGAAAGAAAGATGAAGAATTCTCTTCATTTTTCCATGCTACCAACGTGAGAAGAGAAAAGAAAGAAAGAAATTTTCTGTTCTTTACAATTTGGTCCTTTTACCAAAAGCTCACCATTTTCACTTTCCAAAGCTACCAAGAGAGAAAAATAATAAGGAGACTACAGGGAGCTAGAATATCAAGTTAGATTCAAGAAATAGAAGCTGAGGAGAGAGAAAATCAAGTTAAAGATTAAAATCAGTAGGACAAGGTAAGAACATCAAGATTTCAATATATTTTTAATTTTGATATTATTGAAAAGCAAGAAAATGATGTTGAAGTAGAGTTTCCTTATATAAGGTTCTATGTTCTTGATATGTTAGTGAAGGGAAATAAGAGGAAGTGATGGGAAAATATTGTAGAGAAAGGAAAGGAGGGTGTTATAAACTTGATTATCAACATTTTGCACCAAAACAGTTTTGGACAGCAGCAGTAGTCTGGCTTTGAAAATTCACCAAAAATTGTAGAAATTGAATTATAGGTTTATTAAAGTATTAAATTAAATAATATTGAGTCTAGTTTTATATAGAAGAAACTTTGTAAGAAAAATAATTTCATATTATGAGATATATGATTTTTTGTGAGACAAGGTCAAATTGATTTCGGGTTCCCCTGTTTTGACTTTGGAAAATCATCAAAAATTGTAAAAACTTAACTAGGGGTTTAAATTTATATGTTTAAATTCTTAATGAGTCTAATTTTATGAGAAACAAACAGAAACATCATCCAAACCCCGTGCTAAGAGATAATTAATTTTAGTAAAGAAAGGTTGAAGATGTCAAACAACAAAATAGGGATAAATTTGAAGATTTTACTATACTTATTGGCTAAATTATAAATTCTGAAATTTTATGGTAGAAATATATTTAAGTCTATTTTAAAAAAATCAAGAGGATCTTAATTTAGAATTCTGTAGCTCAAGATATAAATAATTTAGTGACTATAATTCAAGTGGACAACTTTGATATGAACATATAAGTAAATAGTAGAATTATAGATAATGTTACATATAAGCATGTTATATACATTATGGATGTGGAATGGAGAGGAGGAGGATAAAATATATATGAATATTTAGCTAGCATGAGTTTACATAAAAAATGGCTAATTTGCATGTTTTAGGCTTAGGGACTAAATTGAATAAAAGTAACATTTTAGGGGCAATTTTTTAAAAAGGTAAAAATGACCAAATTGCAGGAAATGAATTGTTTTATTGTCCAAATTAATAAATTGAATGAAATTCTTAATTTAGATCAAGATTGGGTGGAAAATTGAGGAAAATAGAAAATTACCAAAATGCCATTGAATCTTAGTATTTTTGCAATTTAACCAGGTAAGTCCATGTAACTAAAATGAGAATTTATATGCTAAATTGAATTGTATGTATGTGATCGTATTATTGTCATGTATATGAAACTATTCACATATCCGAAAATGATTGATAAGTATAAAGTCTCGTTTGAATAGATGAAATTCGATTGGATACAGGGTTCCCGTATTGGTTGTGGTCTGCATATGTTATGGACACACCACAGCTCGAAAGAGCGTCTCGTTATAAGCCCTCTCGAGCTTCCCGTTATATGGTTCTTGCGAGCTTCCCGTTAATAGCTCTTCGGAGCATCCCGATCGGTTGTGATCTTGCATGTGTTGTAGACACACCATAGCTCCTATGAGCTCCCCATTATATAGCCCGAATAAGCTTCTCGTTAATGACTCACATGAGCTTCCTGTTATATGGATCGAGAGAGGGCTTCCCAATATATTCTCAAATGAGCACCCCCGAATATGAATTGATGGATTTCAGATTCGTACACTTTGTGTGTACTACCCGTGTATCCATCAATATTTTAAATGATTCAGCGAGCAACATCCTGACATGAGAAAATATGAGTATGAAATGTATTGTTACTAGTATATGCCTGAAATACATGAAACTGATATTACATGACATGTTGAAATATGAGATAGAAGATACATGTGTATGAAACTTGCTTAATGACTAAGTACATTAGTAATTACAAACTATTATCGGAATATATATGTATACGAAATACATGGAAATGATGGTACATGGTATATTGAAATAAAGAAATGAATGATATATATTTATAAAGAAACAGTAAGAGAATGATATGCATCATGATATTTACATATGTGGATATCTTTTAGATATTGATACAAGGAAATTATGTAAATTGAGTCGAGTAATAAACTCAAGTGTGACATGTTGAGAAAATAAGTTTATCAATGTTGATTTATATGGAATATATGAAAGTACACTAACAAGTGTTGTTGTTGATGCTTAGGCAAGTGCCAAGCTATTGATTGAATGGTAATATGTTTATTTACATGATGCATTGAAATGTTAATTACTCAAGAGAAAATATGCAAGTGCTCATGGAAGAGTGGTAAGGTTTAAATTATGAAATTTTTATGAAATGACTTATCATGTGCTCAATTCAAAAAATGCTTTAGTTAAATGCACTAGCTTATGACCATGGTTGAATGATATGTTTATGACTTGTGTGTCATGCATATGGAATAAGTGTAGAACGTAAAGAAATGCAAATAAAAATAAAGAAATTTGGAAGAGTTAAAGTTATATAAAATCCTACTAAGCTTGGGATAATATGTATAAGTGATACTGTGGATTTATTCGCCTTGTGAATTGATGAATATAACTTTGTGAGTATTGTGGTATCAATATTGGATTATTCTTATTATGTATAGATTTCATATTTGAAATGAATTAATATGATTAAAGACTACACGAGCGTACTAAGCATTCATTGCTTACGTATTTGTTTTTATTTACCTTACAGATTATCGGAAGCTCGAACGGGTTGGAAGCTTGTTGGAGTTTTATCACACTATCCATTGGTTCTATTGGTAATTTTGGATGATTTGATTCTAGTTATAATGGCTTGTATAAGTTAATTTGGCTAATGTTGGCTTATTAATGTTTTGTTATATCTAACCATAAGGATGGCTTGTGATGAACATGTTTTGATGTGCATATTAGAGGCTATATCATGTTAGATGTGAGTGTTTGGTATAGTTGAATGATGATAATCTTATAGATATGTTAATACTTAGTATCAGTATGCATATATGTGAATTTGGTCAAGTTGATAAGTTTGAATACTAGAGTATATGTGATGATAATATATGTATAAAACTTGGATTTAGCTTGATTTGAATGCTACGATATAGGTTGTTGATGTGTAAAAGTGTTGAGTTAGATTGATGAAAAATGGGGTGAGAATTGGAAATGACATAATTTTGTCCACACGGGCAGAGGCATGGGCGTGTGTGACACATGGCCAAGTGACACGACCGTGTGTCCCTTGTATCTATTAAATTAAGCAAAACAGAATGTTCACACGACCTAGCACATGGGCATGTGGCTTGTCCGTGTGACCTAATTCAGTAAGCACCTAACTTTGGACACAGACTGGGATACAGCTGTGTGTCCCTACTTCGAATGTCCACACAACTTAAGACACAGGCGTGTCTCTTGACCGTGTAAGACTCACGGCCTGGCCACACGAGTGTGTTTTCCCTGCACATTTGAGAAAAATTTGAAAGTTTTTCGAAAAAAATTTTGAGTTTCCGATTTAGTCCCGATTTATTTCTAATGTGTATTTTGGGCCTCGAGGGCTTGTATAAGGGAAAATATGTATGATTTGGATTGGTTTTTGACTTGAATGCTATATGATATGAAATGTTTGTATTTTCTGTCTATTTGGTTTATAAACTCTGGTAATGCTCCGTAATCCTGTTTTGGTGACGGATTCAGGTTAAGGGTGTTACAATTTGAGTACGAGCGGGAATTTTTTAGATTAAGCAAATATGCCATGTAACATCCCGAATTAGGGCCTAGTCGGAATAGTGGTTTGAGACCACGAATCTGAAGTAGAAATAATTATTTTATGACTATTATGAGGTTTATGATATGTTCGTATGCATGTGTAAAATTTCATAAAGAAATTTTAGGCATAAAGTGTCCAATTTGACTTTTGGACTAAATTAAATAAGTTACGAAATGTGAGGTCCTAGAAGCTTTAAGTATGAAATAGCTTGGATTATCAATTTGAGGTCTATAATGTGATTGAATTGTTGTGTGAAAATTTCATTGAGAAATTTTATCGAAAAAATGTTTAATTTGGTTAGTAAGATTAAATTGTTATAAGTGCGAAGTGTGTGTTCTAGATGATAAAAGGTGTAATTGTGATGGGTTTTTAAAGTGAAGGTCCTTATGAAGAAATTAGGCCACTTATAAGTTGAGGGAAGATATTTATTTGGTATTTTTGAAGTTAGTTGAAAAGGAAAAAGGGCAAATTTGGAAGTTAAGTTAAATGGGTATAATAAGATAAAAATAGTAAAAAAGGCACCATTCTTTTCTATTTTCTTTTCCAGCGATTGTGAGAAAAGAAATGGACAGCCATGGAGAAAGCCATGTTCGGCCAAGCTTGGGAGCTTGATAGGTGAGTGGTTTTTGTCCCCTTTTTAATGATTTCTACGTTTTCGAAGTCGTGGTAACTCGATTTAGCTATCACATACCTTCATTTTCAAAACTATTGAAGTTTGTTAATTTTGCCATGGTTGATTAAGTGTGCATTTTGATGATTAATGGTGGATTATGCATGTCCATGAGAAGAGAAACAAGTTTACTAAGTGATTTTCGACGAAAATGACAAAAAGGACCGAGTTGCAAAAGTTATAAAATTGGTCCTAAGTGTATGAATTAGTGAGAAATGTGGATGGCTATAGTTATGAAAATGGTTGGGCTAAGTCCAAAATACAAGAAAATTGAATAAAAATCAATTTACGAGCCTTGGGGCAAAAGTGTAATTATGTGAAAGTTTACGGGTAAAAACATAAATTTTCCTTAAGATGATTTTTGGGTCACACTGATTAATGTGACTAATAATTAAGCTTGTAACAGCCCAAACCCGGCCCAAACGTTAGGACCGAATATGGGTCGTTACGAAGAAGAAGTTTTTGAAACCCATTTTCGAAATCAATTTGAGTTTGGTTGAAAACCGCTCATTTTAAGTTGTCTTCTTTGAAATTATACTTAGTCCAAATTCAAAAATTGATTTAAGTCAAGTCATTATACAAATTTCAGATGTGCTGATGGCACGATAAAACATTTTCGTGTTGATTTAGAAAAGCGTGTAATTCAAATTTTAATTAAAATAAATTATCCACCATATAGGAAAATAACTAAAGTAAAGTATGATGAGGCCTTATTACATCCAAAATAAAACAACCCAATAACCAAATTTAAAATAACAAAAATCAAAGTCTATTTAAATTTAAATCCACCGCATGGCCTCCTCAAGTCCCTCGCTCCATGTCCGCGATCTAAGCATCACCGAAAAATTAATGGAGAAGGTGAGTCACCAAGACTCAAGATGTAACCCTTCCCGCTTTAAAATATTTTCATACACAACATATAACATTTAATATGCAAAATAATGTGTACCCAACCTAGCCAACCATACGCCATCGTCTACCCCTGTTGTGGTACCAAACCACTTGGTGGTGCCAAACCACTGGTGACATATAGTCACAATGTGTTACCAAAACACGGTGTCCGTGAGACACAAACCGGGTGATGGGGCCAACCCATCGTGTGATACCAAATCAACGCGAGGCGATCCCATATCTCAAGTGGGGCCAACCCACGGTGGTGTTAACCACAGTGACAAGTCGCTATTGAGGTACCAAACCTCTGGAGGTACCAAACCTCTGTGACATATAGTCACGGTGTGTTACCAAAACATCGGTGCCCGTCGGCACAATATCACCGCCTCCACTCATCAATCCCACAACAACTAAACATACATATGTTTCATGCCATCACATTCTTAAATTTCATGTGTCAATACATCATGCTTACCAAAAGCATTAATAATAATAAATCACATTAACAGTACTTACCCGAGTCACCACTTATACCGATTTGGTATTAATTCCCATGCTACATTAATAAAATGAGCATTCACAAAGTTAAGCATAGTTAATATATTATATAGTGTGTATGTACACACTGTTACCACGATAGTCTTAAATCCGAAGATAATCAATCGGCCACACTCTAAGTCCTTGCCCTATATTCGCCAACTATCAAGGTTAGTAATATGGCCATTCGGCCAAACCAAATTATTTAAAAGGGGTCATATTTTGTACCGCATCCTTACCTAATCGCTGAATCCTAGCTTGACCGAATCGCAAATCTGGTTCATAAACTACTGAGTTGGTCAATATTAGCAACCATGGCTTTCGATTTTTCTTAATCATTAGAGGAGTAATCTTTTATAAGTAAACACTTACCACCACCTACCCAAAACCAATGTCGAGAATGCGGATCCGATCTCTCTTACGAGATCCCGAAGTGCCTATCATCGATTTCAACACTGGTTAGAACTCTTGCTACTAGTTGCCAAAATTTCGGCTTCCATTCAATCCCATAAGTCGACAAGAAAAAGAAAATACAGAAGGAGGGTTCGGCCATCCCTTACCTTGATAATCGATTGAATTACAAAGAAGTCCCGGAGTATCAATGCCACTGCACCATTCGGCCAAAGTGCAACCAAGGAGGAATGTGAGGTTTCGGCACTTTGATAGAATGTAGATTCGGCTAGGGGGGTTTTAAAACAAGGATGGACTTTTGGTGAAAAAGAAAGAAGAAAGGTAGATAGGGAATAGATGATTCGACTAGTAGGAAATAAAAGAAGAAGGGATTAAAGAATTAGGTTTCGGCAAGGGTAAGTAATGAGGGTTTCGGCTATGGTTTTGGAGAGGATGTAAAAGAAAAGAAAATATAAAATGAGAGGGTTTAGAGATTCTACTAGCAAACTTAGGAAAAAGAAAATAAGGTGATCACTTAGGTGCTTTTATAAGCATTCGGCAACTCCCCCCCTCTTTCATAAGTCCTTGCCGTCCACTCCTCCTCAATAAGGAGTCCAAGATTCCTCTAACTTCCTTAATTCACTCTAGACCACTTAATTTAAAACCATTTGAATTTTCTAATAATAATCCAATGATAATTCTTTTAAATCTCCATGATCTACTTGATTATCCTTAAAATAAAACTCTTATATTATCTATTAATAATAATTAAAGAGTTTAAAGAGAAGAAAACTCTCCTCCTATGCCGTCAAAATAAAGAACAAAAGAGGGATTTCCATGACTCGAACACAAGCTCTCCTTGCTCCTTGGTGGCGTCACATGTAGCTCTTAAGTGGGCTTACTTTGCCACTTAGTCTAGGCTCATTTATGTCCAAATTATCCCCATTTATTCTTATAACACCCTCTTGCTAAGGCTCCTACCTTAAAAGTTAAAAACTAAAATTTCCTACCAAATCGAGCCAACACAAAGCCTTAAATTAAACTCTATTATTCCATAAATAATATCTCTCAGCTTACATAAGAAAAATGATTAAACTCCAAATAACCCCATTTTGGGATGTTACGATTCTACCCCTTAAAATAAATTTCGTCCCAAATTACATAACTAGAAACGAGATGAGGTATCATTAAAAATTGATAAGGTTTGAAGGTATGGCATTATTTCGAAAATCAGGGGTATTTTGGTAATTTTATCCATCGGGCTAATTTTGTGATTTTTGTAAATCAAGGTGTTTTAACCATTGTAAAACTCGAGGTCCTTTTGAGAAATTTTTTCTTAAAACGGTGATGTTGCAAAAAATTTTGTACTCAGGGGCGTTTTGGTAATTTTACACGTTGAGGGCGTTTTCGTAATTTTCCAAAATCAAAGTGTTTCATTGCTGATTTCCAAAGCTGAGTTGAATAATTGATAAGTAGTTAAAATTGTTGGACAAAATCATTGAGTTGATGTTTTATGGACCAAGGGTATTTTAGTAATTTTACCCCTAAGGGCATTTTCGTAATTTTTCCACAAATAGAACTTTTCGAGGAAAACGTTGTAAAAAGAGTTGTTCTTACTTTTGAAGGGGTGATTTGAAAAGTTTTGAAACCAAGTTTTGTTGTTTCATTTCTTTTTCGAAAATCAAGGCTAATTCCCTTTTCGGGTTTTAGTCATTATGTTTAGCCTATGACCGAGCCCTCTTGGTCGTGGTGAACCAAGTTATGCACCAGGCAGTGTTTCGTGTGAGAGGAGGTGAGTCACGGATTTGCTTAAATACCAAGCTCCCACCGAACCTTTCTAGACATGCGCATGAGGTTACCACACCACCGAGCCCTCCGAGTTAGGGTGAACTCAAGCTACGCACTGTAGGATACTGCGAAGAGGTGGTGAGTCACTCGACCGCTTAAATACCGAGCTCTTCCTGCCCAATCCTAGACATGCGTCTGGGTTACCACACCCTAGCTCGTGACTAAGTCATAGATTGGTTTAGTTCTTTAAGTCTTATGTTTAGCTTGTGTGTTTGAGTAATCTAATCCTAGGGTTCAAGTTCCTATAAGTCTATCTACGTTCCATGCTTCCTACCCTTCTCTGAATATAATTCACACAGAGGTTTAGATGTACTTACAGGCGGATCGGTCTTGGAGACTCGGGCCATCTTTGCTTAAAAACCCAAAAAATAATTAATAAGGCCTACTAAAACATTTTTGGGCCTTGGGCCCCACATAGAAGTTTTGAACTGGCTCGATACCAATTTGTAACAGCCCAAACCCGGCCCAAACGTTAGGACCGAATATGGGTCGTTACGAAGAAGAAGTTTTTGAAACCCATTTTCGAAATCAATTTGAGTTTGGTTGAAAACCGCTCATTTTAAGTTGTCTTGCTGAAATTATACTTAGTCCAAATTCAAAAATTGATTTAAGTCAAGTCATTATACAAATTTCAGATGTGCCCGATGGCACGATAAAACATTTTTCGTGTTGATTTAGAAAAACGTGTAATTCAAATTTTAATTAAAATAAATTATCCACCATATAGGAAAATAACTAAAGTAAAGTATGATGAGGCCTTATTACATCCAAAAATAAAACAACCCAATAACCAAATTTAAAATAACAAAAATCAAAGTCTATTTAAATTTAAATCCACCACATGGCCTCCTCAAGTCCCTCCGGCTCCATGTCCGCGATCTAAGCATCACCTGAAAAATTAATGGAGAAGGTGAGTCACCAAGACTCAGTATGTAACCCTTCCCCCGTTTTAAAATATTTTCATACACAACATATAACATTTAATATGCAAAATAATGTGTACCCAACCTAGCCAACCATACGCCATTGTCTACCCCGTTGTGGTACCAAACCACTGGTGGTGCCAAACCACTGGTGACATATAGTCACAATGTGTTACCAAAACACCGTGTGTCAGAGACACAAACCAAGTGATGGGGCCAACCCATCGTGTGATACCAAATCAACGGGCGATCCCATATCTCAAGTGGGGCCAACCCACGGTGGTGTTAACCACAGGGATAAGTCGCTATTGAGGTACCAAACCTCTGGAGGTACCAAACCTCCGGTGACATATAGTCACGGTGTGTTACCAAAACACTGGTGCCCGTCGGCACAATATCACTGCCCCCTCCACTCATCAATCCCACAACAGATAAACATACATATGTTTCATGCCATCACATTCTTAAATTTCATGTGTCAATACATCATGCTTACCAAAAGCATTAATAATAATAAATCACATTAATGTACTTACCTAAGTCACCACTTATACCGATTTGGTATTAATTCCCATGCTACATTAATAAAATGAGCATTCACAAAGTTAAGCATAGTTAATATATTATATAGTGTGTATGTACACACACATTACCACGATAGTCTTAAATCCAGAAGATAATCAATCGGCCACACTCTAAGTCCTTGCCCTATATTGGCCAACTATCAAGGTTAGTAATATGGCCATTCGGCCAAACCAAATTATTTAAAAGGGTCATATTTTGTACCGCATCCTTACCTAATCACTTGAATCCTAGCTTCCGGCACCGAATCGCAAATCTGGTTCATAAACTACAGGTTGGTCAATATTAGCAACCATGGCTTTCGGTTTTCTTAATCATTAGAGGTAATCTTTATAAGTAAACACTTACCACCACCTACCCAAAACCGAATATCGAGAATGCGGATCCGATCTCTCTGCTACGAGATCCCGAAGTGCCTATCATCGATTTCAACACTTTGGTTAGAACTCTTGCTACTAGTTGTCAAATTTGACTTCCATTCAATCCCATAAGTCGACAAGAAAAGAAAATACTGAAGGAGGGTTCGGCCATCCCTTACCTTGATAATCGATTGAATTACAAAGAAGTCCGGAGTATCAATGCCATTTGCACCATTCGGCCAAAGTGCAACCAAGGAGGAATGTGAGGTTTGACACTTTGATAGAATGTAGATTCTGACTGGGGGGTTTTAAAACAAGGATGGACTTTTGGTGAAAAGAAAGAAGAAAGGTAGATAGGGAATAGATGATTCGACTAGTAGGAAATAAAGAAGAAGGATTAAAGAATTAGGTTTGACAAGGGTAAGTAATGAGGGTTTGGCTATGGTTTTGGAGAGGATGTAAAAGAAAAGAAAATATAAAATGAGAGGGTTTAGAGATTCGGCTAGCAAACTTAGGAAAAAGAAAATAAGGTGATCACTTAGGTGCTTTTATAAGCATTCGGCAACTCCCCTCTTTCATAAGTCCTTGCCGTCCACTCCTCCTCAATAAGGAGTCCAAGATTCCTCTAACTTCCTTAATTCACTCTAGACCACTTAATTTAAAACCATTTGAATTTTCTAATAATAATCCAATGATAATTCTTTTAAATCTCCATGATCTACTTGATTATCCTTAAAATAAAACTCTTATATTATCTATTAATAATAATTAAAGAGTTTAAAGAGAAAAAACTCTCCTCCCTATGCCGTCAAAATAAAGAACAAAAGAGGATTTCCATGACTCGAACACAAGCTCTCCTTGCTCCTTGGTGGCGTCACATGTAGCTCTTAAGTGGGCTTACTTTGCCACTTAGTCTAGGCTCATTTATGTCCAAATTATCCCATTTATTCTTATAACACCCTCTTGCTAAGGCTCCCTACCTTAAAAGTTAAAACTAAAATTTCCTACCAAATCGAGCCAACACAAAGCCTTAAATTAAACTCTATTATTCCATAAATAATATCTCGGCAGTTCTTACATAAGAAAAATGATTAAACTCCAAATAACCCCATTTTTGGGATGTTACAAAGCTAAATGTGATATGATAGATCGTGGAAAATGAGATTCGGGCTTAGATCAGAAAGAACATGATGATGGATCAAGTCTAATAAATTAGCCACTTTCGCGTCTGAGGTAAGTTGGTGTGTAAATAATAATGCAATAATGTCGTAATGTATGCTTGAAACCTAAATTGTGGTATTAAGTTGATTTTGCTGAATTGCATGTTTAGTATATTATGTTGGTGAATTGATTTAATAATATGTTTATGATAAAAGGTGACATAGGTGACATGGAAAATAGGTTGAAATGTTGTGCTTAAAGGTGTTTTCTATGACTATGGTTATTATGTGAAATGAAAAGTTTATATGTAAATAATGCATTTATTTTATTTGTTCAATAATTATTTTGCTAGATATTATGGAAATCATTGGGTGATAACTATAATATGAAAATGTATGGAATGTGAAATTTTCGATTGAACCTTCGAAAAACCTAGAGATACGGACAATATGTAGCTAGGTCACACGAGTGATAAGGGACCTTCACCGTGTGCACAAGAAAGCTACAAGATGGAAAAATTTGATATGTAGCAAGGCCACATGGATGATAAGGGACTTTCACCATGTGTGCAAGAAAGCTACGAGATAATAATTTCATATGTAACTAGGTCACATGTGTAATACTGTGTGTATACCATATGTACAAGAAAGCTACTGGTTATGAGTAGCTATGTCACATGAGTGGTTCCTAGTGTTGGACGCCATGTAGACAAGAAAGCTACAAGATGAAATGGCTAGGTCACATGGGTGATTAGGGACATTCACCATGTGTACAAGAAAGCCGAATTATGTGTAGGTGGAGCTATGTGCTGAGACCACCGAGTATCGGGCGTTTTTCGAAGGGGTTCAACGAGATAACTTACTAATGGTGATTGGTGCGATCATGTTATGAATAAGTGCAGGTGTGAATGTGACCAATTGAGAAATGTGGTAAATGTACGTGTGAGCAAGGGTGCATGTGACCATGTGTGTATGTGCATAATGTGTTAGATATGTGATACGTGATTGAAATTGCGGTAAGGCTGATATGGGGTAAGCGCCATTATGAGTACTCATAAGTATTGGTGATGATTATTCATTTGTATGGCTAGTATTGAACATGCTCGGTGTTACGTGTGCATATATGGAAGTAACATAAAGAAAACATGGGAGAGTAAAATTTTCAGTAAAATAGATTAAAATAGTAGCAGTTATGTGATTTTGAGAAATCACCATAAATAGAATAAATTGAATTACATGCTGAATGAGATATGAAATTAAAGCTTATTGAGTCTATTTTCACAAAAAAAAAATGGTGTGAGTAAATAAATTTTCTATTATGGGATATTTAAATTTTGGTGAGACAGGGTCTGAATGGTTTCGGAAATCCCTTGTTCCAAATTTGGAAAGTCACTAAAAATTGTATAAAAATTTTTATGGTGTATAATTTATATTCTCAGAATCCTATGAATCTACTTCCAATAGAAACAAACGAAAACATTATTTCAATTCTGTATAATGAGAAATTCGATTTTTAGTGAAGATGTGCCAGAGCTATCGAACAGCAAAACAGGGGAACCTTCAACGAATAAAATTTATTAATTGGCCAAGCCAAAAATTCTAAAAATTTTATGGAAATAAGGCACATGAGTCTATTTTCAAGTAAAATTTATGAAACTTAATTTTGAGCTCTGTAACTTAAGATATAATTAATTTAGAGACCATGACTCAGAATAATAGTTTAAAGCTGAATATGAGAAAAAAAAAGGGGTGAAATCATATGAATAATGATTTTATTTCTTAAGAATACCATTTGAGAAATGGAAACACTTTGTTAATTAAATTGGTTATTATTATGCCAACTTACTAAGCTATAAAGCTTACACCTTCTTTTCCATTTCTCTTAGTGTTGTCAGGTTGGTTCGAAGTTGGAGATCGTCGGAGGCAGTATCACACTATCGAATTATCAAGTCGAGTAAGGTTGAATTTAAGTGTGTATGTTTGAGTGGCATGTATAGAAGATTTAGTCATTTTGATCAGTGTCATTTTATGTAGCCAAATGTGTTGGCTATTATGTTACTCAAATAGTGTCGTAATAGCCTTGTAAATGGGCTAACATTGTTTAAGTTAAATTATGCAACAATGATGAAATTCATGAGTGTGCTAGTTTGCATCTTAAAGTAGGGTAATGGTTAAAGAGAATGATATGCGTGGTGGCATATGAATGCTTTGATTTGTGAGATTGATGTTGGTATGAGTCTGGTTGTGTTTCAATGTGACAAAAAGGCGTGGAAAACAGCCTGCTATTGTCCACTCGGCCGATCACACGGGCATGTGCCTTGGTCGTGTGATTTTTGATAGAATGCCCCATGGGATATTGATATGGGCATGTCTAGGCCGTGTGAGGGCCACGGCCTATATGCACGGTGTGTGGTCAGGCCGTGTTAAAATTCGAGTAACTAAAGTTGTAGTCATGATTCAACATGGGCATTGTACAGTAGTGTTGGAGGTCCATCTGATGTGTAAAAAGGTCACAGGCGTGGGATGTACATTATCATAAGGTTTGAAGAATTTTTCTTAGACGCCCGAGTTAACTAGGAATGGATCCCAACTCTCGTTTAGGGCTTGTAAGTCCAAAAGAAAAAAAAATGAGCAACAGGATTAGTTTTCATAAGTTTTAAATTGGGATCACGTTTGACGGCATTAGAAAATATATTAGTAGGAGTTTTAGCAAAGTAACGCCTCGTGCCCGACTCCGGTGATGGTCTCGGATAAGGGGTGTTACATGCTAGAGAGTGTATCCTGACTAAAGTTGCTATGTGCAAATGGTTTGAAGAGGGGTTAAATGAAGACATCAAGTTGTTAGTTGGGAATCTGAAATTAAAAGAATTCATTGTTTTGGTTGACCGGGCACATAAATTCGAAGAATTAAGTAAAGAAAAGAGGCAGACAAAAATGGAAACTCGGACTTCGAGTAAAAGATTTATGGGAAATTCATAATTTTCAGCTTCAAAGAAATCGAAGAAATATCATGATCATTCTGTCACATCTACGAGGTATTCTGAGAGAGACTGAGGTACTCAACACTCTAATTTGAGATCTCTGGCCCCATCGGTAGCAAGTACGGGAAGTGTCGAAAGTCCAAAATTATAACAGCTCGATTTTTTACCATAATCAGAACGGTGGTTTCGGGACCACAAATCCAAGTCAAAAAATATTTAAATATTATTTTCTGTGTTTATTATATGTGAATTTGCATGTGTGAAAGTTTCGTATGAAAATTTGATTGTTTATATGATTAATTTAAGAATAGGACTTAATCGAGTAAAATAAAAGTTTAGTGGTTATTTGTGAAAGGGATGAATAGTGGTTCTTCTATTAATTTGGAGGCTTTAAGTTGCAAATTACCCATGATATATGGTAATGGACGGTGAAAGACAACCATTATATGGTTTTGTCATTATTTATAAAGGTTATATATATAATTTAGTTAATAATGTTATATAACATAAAACATAAAATAATTAAAAGCCATGGTTTCTTATTTTGCATGACAGAATAAAAAAGAAAAGAAGAAGAAACAAGAGTTCCTTAGGTTCGACCATTTTTGGAACTTGATTAAACGTAAGTTTTAGCTCGATTTTTGATAATTTTTATATTTTTGAGATCGTTGCTTCGAGTACTACCCGACCCATGCTTGAATTTTTCATTTTGGTGAATATTTTGAGTTATGCCATTGATGAATATTTGTGTTTTGTGATGTTTGATGATAAATTATGAAAGATATGTTTTGGATTAATATGTTTTGTATTGGAGTTTTTGATGATTTTGAGTTATTAGGACTAAATTGCAAAAGTAATAAATTGAGCGACTAAAATGTAAAATAAATGAAATGTATGGACTTGTATCAGTGTATGGAACATTCGGCCTGAGCATGATATAGTCAAATTTTGAATATTTTGTGTTTTGTGCAAAAGGACTAAATTGTGAAAATGTGAAATATTAGGGGTAAAAATGTAATTTACCCATTTATGTGTTTTTGGATTAAATTGAATGAAAATATGTTTGAATGAGATTAATTTTAAATTTATTAGATCAATAAAAAAATAATCAGGATTGGATCGGAGAAAAATGAAGTTGATCAAATAGTCGGGAAACATAGTCCGTCGATACTCGATGTAAGTTTTTAAGCAATCATGTTGTATGGAACTTATTTATATAGATGTACCTAAAATTTAATGGAAGTATGTATATTGATTTTTAATATAGCCGAATGTATTATTTGTATATGTATAAAGTATAACCGAATGAGAGATAGGTATATATGTTATGGGTTCACCCGAATGTGATGTGATATATATATATATATATACATATCAATGATATAGTTAAATGTGGTGTTGAATTGGGAGATGATGACATTCGAATGTGATGTGTATATATGTATATGTCGATGATATAATTAAATGTGATGCATATGTTTGGCAATGATTAAATTGAATGTGGTGTTGATCATAGAAATGAAATAAGCGAATTTGTATATATGCAATTGAGGTTTAAGTTTTATGTGTATATATATATATATATATAAGGATTAAGTTCAGGAAATGCAATATTGTGTGAAGTTGTATACCGAGCACTAAGTGTGCGAGAAGTTAAATGTAATGGCACTAAGTGTGCGATACGTTACAAGAATTTGGCACTAAGTGTGCAAGGTATTAGTATGACGACTCTAAGCATGTGATACGTGATAAGGTTTTCCATTGAGTGTGCAGGTTTGCCGATCTTTTAATTTAATTAGTTAACGAAGGTGTTTAATAGAATAAAATGAATAGGTATGCGATGATAAATCATCTTTTGAATAATAAGTAAGTTTTAGATGTTGAAATGAAAATTTTATATTATGTGTATTTATATGTGAATTATATGGATTGAAAAGTGAGAAAGAAAATTTAGTAGTTAATATGTATATGTTTGAACAAATGTATTTGTTTTTGTTTTGAGATGAGGGATGGATTATTGATCTACGTGAATGTTATTATTGAACTTTGGAACATTCGACTTAAGGGTTATGAAATGTGAAAGTTGTTTAATATAATGTTTTAATACATTGTTATGTAATTGCTTATAACTTACTAAGTTATGATAGCTTACTTTATGTGGTTGTTGTATTGTTCTTTAGATTTTGGAGTCAAGATTCGAGCTCCGGGATCATCGTCAAGTCTATCACACTATCAACTAATTTTGGTATTTTGTAAGCTGCATTTCTTTTGGAACTATGGCATGTACAAGCTATGTTTCTTTTTGAATTATTCCGATTGGTATATAAGCCATGCGAATATGGCTAAATTGTAGTATTTGGTCTTATGTGGGTTCGGCCATAAGGTTATCTTATTATGAAAATATAATTTCTGATGTGTTTATGTTTGGTGTTTGCATACGTAGATTAATTGATCATTGAGTTAAATTATAGTTATGAAATTTCGATCATGGTAATTGTGTGATGCGGTAAATAATCTCAAGATAGATATGAATGGCGTTTTAGGTTATGTATATTTTGGTTGTACAAAATCGGTCATGATATACATATATGTGTATAATGAAATTAATTTATATGTGGTAGGTTAACCATAAGATAGGTATAATTTTGATAATTTGGCTATGCTAATTATAAGAGATGTGATCAATTATATGTTTGGATGCTTTCGGTTATTGGTATTGAATTTGGTATATTCTAGATTTGGTTAAGTAAGGTTTTGTATATGTACATTTGGTTTTGATAATGGGTAGTTTGTTTTAGTAAAGTGATTATAAGAATGTGTATATTCGGCTATTGAAACTTCAATGACCAAATGAAAAGTAACTTTTGCTTTAAAGAAAGATGCTTATGTAAGAAAGATAATTTGGTTATAATGTGCTTATATACTTGGCTATGAGATGTTTTAAAAATGGTTTGGTAAATGATTGGCCGATTATATGTATATAAGATAGATTCTATGATAATGTTTTATAATGTTCGATGAATGAAATGGTATATATATTAATTCTTATATATGCGAAAGTGAGTAAAATGTAATTGATGTATGTTCAATAATGAATTCGAAATTTCGATAGACATGCTTGTGAAGTTTATTTGATTCGAACTGGTACTAAAGAAGTATGATATATGTATATTAATGCCTATTCTGGGTTGGGTTTAGATTGATAATGCCTCGTAACCTTAATCTAACGATGGATACGAGTTAGAGGTGTTACATTTGATTGGTATCAGAGCTACGGTTTAGTCGGTTCTCAGACTAACATAGCGTGTGTGAGTCTAGCTATACATGCCATAATTTTTATTGTGATAATGTGATGACTTCTGACCAGGAAATATGTCTTTTTTTCTTTCTTATAGTAAATGGATCCTGATCCCGAATGAGCCGTAGTAGATGATGTTGAGAGTGTGGCGCCTGTAACACCCCAAACCCAGCCCAAACACTATACTTGGATCTGGCATGTCACTAAAAAGATTCTGTAAAAGATGTCAAAATTTTTGGGATATATTTTTCTTTCTTGTATTCAATATTTTGTTCGGAAGAACTTAATAACTTGATAAGTTTAACTAAGACATAAATTTTTTTGTTGTTTTATGAGTTAAAACCAAAATCTTAATATATGACTTAGTTTAATTAAAGTTTAAGTGCTGAGCGATAATGAAAGCCCAAAAAAAAACCCAAAGCAGTATAATAGTCTAGTGGCCTATGGCCTTATTACAACGAGGTTTAAAACCCATTAAATAAAAATATAAAATAATAGATTAAAGTCTTTTTCTGAATCCAAATGTTCTTTTGCATGGCCACCTTACTCTCCTCTCTAGCCCTGTCATTGCACTAGGTGCTACACAAATTGTTGAAATAACGAGGTGAGTCATGAAACTTCGATATGCAACCCTCATGCACCATTAGATTGGGCCTTAGCCCACGATCAAAATATAAAACATAATATAGCGATAACATACATAAAACCCAACCCAATCCTAGGTTTCCATCCGCTTCACGCCACCCTTACCTGCCGATCACACCATTGGAGATTTCTACAATCAACCCACAACGCTACACACCATCGATGGCGGTCATCTTTGCGATTACACTCATCGTCAAGTTGTGACATAGTCACCAGTGAAATGGCATAAGCCACGAAAGCGAGTTGTGTGAGTCACCGGGATGAAATGGCATAGGCCACGAAGCAGTACTTCCCTTTTCATCAATTTCCCAACCCCAAGCATACGAAAAATCGACATATAGAGCATATTACTGAAGAAGGATGAAATCACTAACACGATGATTAGCCTTTACCCTCCTCGAGTTTTCAATCATAGTCTTGGATTTGGCATTTAACAGAGTTTAGCAGATTTATACATATATATATATATATAGCACTCAATCTAATAGTGTGAAAGGTTACACACCTGATTATTATCGATACCCTTGCTAAACCGATCTACAACTTTGCTCAAAAAGCCGAAAAGATGTGAAAATAGGGCCTCTCCTATATTGTAAAATTACCAAAATACCCCTAGTTTGTAAAATTACCAAAATACCCTTGGTTTGCAAAATTACCAAAATACCCTTGGTTTGTAAAATTACAGAAATACCCTTGAATTACAAAATTACCGAAATACCCCAAATTACAAAATTATCGAAATACGCTTGAGTGTAATTATCGTTTTACCTCTAAATGACAAATGACTGTTGTACCCTCGTGGTAGTACTAATGTTGTTTGTGTTAATTGTATGATTGATTATGTTCGAGATGCACTGCATACATGGATTAGTTATGAGTAGAATTACCGAACTACCTTGGTATGTAAATTACTGAAATACCCTCGGTAGGTAAAATTACCGTTATACCTTTTGGGGTTGATTAGCGTGATTGTGTGTAACTTTTCACACCATCTAGATTGTTTGTTAATACATGTATATAAATCTGCTATATTCCGTTAAAAGCTAAAATCCCGGCATAATGGTTGAAACTCGAGGAGGGTAAGGCGAATCACCAGGTTAGTGATCTCTATCATTCTAAAGTGAATGGTTCTGTTGATTTGATATGATAAACATGTATGCCGATTTCTGTGATTGCACGGGGTTGGGTGATTGATGAAAGGTGAAGTGTTCTGTTGTAGTGGCTTTTGCCATGATCTATTGTAGTGGCTTTGCCATGATCTATTCTAGAGACTATGTCACGATTCTGACGATGAGCAGCTAACTGCAGCATGACTACCATCGATGGTGTGTAGCGGTGAGGGTTGATTGTAGAAATCCCCATTGGTGTGATTGGCAGGTACGGGTGGTGTGTAGCGGATGGAAAATTAGGTTGGGCTGGGTTTGCATCGCATTGCATACATTATCTACTGTGACATATGATGTGGGTTAAGGCCCAACCGAGGCTATTTTGGGCTAATGCCCAATTGCCACCGATCTTGTAATGGGCTTGGCCGGGATTATTCTTGATGCATGTTCTTACCGATGAGGGTTGTGCACTGCTGAGTTTTCGTAAACTCACCCCCTCTTTTTTATTAAATGTTTCAGGTGATTCCTAGAGATTGAGGATTGGGAGCCGTGGAGGACTTGGGGGTGGCTATACATCGGAGATACTACTCGTGAACTTTAGTAATTTTGATTTTTGCCTTTTCTTTTATAGTCTCAGTATTACTATAAGTTTATTTTAATTTGGGACTTTTGTTATGTAATAAGGCCTTTCAAAGTTGTACTTTAGTTTTTATTAGTTACTGTTTATATCAAATTCGACACCACGATAGTTTAAATGTTAAGGTAAAAGTGGAGTTTCTTTAATCAAAACATCAATTTTCTCAAAAGACTACGAAATACTCGGAAAAAGTTTTCTTTCAAATCTCTGATTTTTCTTAAGTATAACTAAGACTTGATTTTACTTCACCCTGTGACATACCAGATTCGGTCGTAATGTATAGGCCGGGTTTAGGGTGTTACAGCGCCTGCTCCCATGTAAGGGACCATGCCGGTTGAATCTCAACCAGCTACGAGTAACCCAGATGAGGGGGCTAAGCAAGCCTTCTTTAGCATAATGAATGATTGGTTTAATCAGTATATCCTGACAAATCTGGCTGCTCAACAACCCCCGAATCTGAATAATCCACCTATAGTGCCTGTGGTACCTTCGATCATTAATCCTGAGAGATTAAATAAGCCTCTTGTTGATAATGTTGGGGCAAGTTCAACAATCGAGTTTGCTACAAGTGTGGTTCGCAGGATCACTTCATTCGGGATTGCCCGGAGTTAGCTGAGAAGGATAATGCCTAGAGAGCGAGACCGATTGGTGCTGCAGCTAGAGGTAGACCACCCCGAAATGTGAGAGGTAAGAGTGACACTCAGAGAGGGACTTCGAATACAACTATTCGATCAGAGGCTCGTGTGCCTGCCAGAGCCTATGCCATTCGTGCCCGAGAGGAGGCTTCATCTCTAGATGTCATCATCGGCATCTTTACTCTCTTTAATACTAGTGTAATTGCTCTGATTGACCCCCGTTCAACTCATTCCTATGTGTGTGAAACTTTAGTATTCAGTAAGACTTTACCTGTTGAGTCTACTGAGTTTGTGATTCGGGTTTCGAACCCCCTAGGTTGGTGTGTGCTAGTTGATAAGATGTGCAAGAATTGCCCTTTAATGATTCGAAATTCATGCTTTCCAGCTAATTTGATGTTACTACCATTTGATGAGTTTGATATCATCCTCGGTATGGATTGGTTAACCGTGCACGATGTAGTAGTAATTGTAGATGAAAGACTATTGATTTGCGGTGCCAGAATAATGAAATAATTTGAATTGAGTCTACCGATTTAAATGGGGTACTAGCAGTGATATCTTTGATGTTGACTCGGAAGCTTATGAGAAAGGGTTGCGAAGCTTACTTTGTTTATGTCATTGATAGTAAAGTGACCAAAAAGAAGATTGAATCTGTACTGATTGTATATGAATATTTGGATGTGTTTCCGGAAGAATTGTCGGGTTTGCCACCTGTTTGGAAGGTAGAATTTGGTATCGAGTTAGTGCCAGGGATGACTCTGATCTTGATAGCTCCGCATAGAATGGCACCGACTGAATTAAAGAGTTGACAGATAGAGGGTTTGTTCGACCGAGTTTCTCTCTCTGGGCTGTGCCAGTGTTATTTGTGAAGAAGAAAGATGGAACTTTGAGAATGTGCATCGACTACCGACAGCTAAATAAAGTGACCATTAAGAATAAATACCTGTTGCCGCGTATTGATGATTTATTTGATCAGCTAAAGGGAGCCTCAATATTTTCGAAGATTAATTTAAGATCGGGCTATTATCAGTTGCATGTTAGAGACTCTGATGTGCCTAAGACTGCTTTCGAATGAGATACGGACATTAAGAGTTTTTGGTGATTCCGTTCGGACTCACTAATGCCTCTGCTATTTTCATGGACTTGATGAATCGAGTATTCAGATAGTATTTGGATCAGTTTGTAGTTGTGCTTATAGATGATATTCTAATTTACTCGCGCGATGAAACCGAGCATGCCGAACACTTGAGACTTGTAATACAGATTTTGCGTGATAAGCAATTGTACGCTAAATTCAGTAAATGTGAGTTTTGGTTACGCGAAGATAGCTTCTTGGGGCATGTTGTTTCAGCATCAGGTATTCGGGTTGATCCGAGTAAGATTTCAGCTATACTTGATTGGAGGCCCCTGCGGAATATTATCGAAGTTCGAGTTTTCTAGGACTTGTAGGTTATTATAGAATCTTTGTAAAATGTTTCTCGATAATTGTAACTCCGATGACAAAGCTACTTCAAAAAGATGTTAAATTCAATTAGACGAAGAAGTGCCAGAAGAGTTTCGATCAGTTGAAAACTCTATTGACTGAAGCTCCAGTGCTTGTTCAGCCAGAGTTGGGTAAAGAGTTTGTTATCTTCAGTGATGCATCCTTGAATGGTTTAGGTTGTGTTTTGATGCAGGAGGGTAAGGTTGTAGCATATGCTTCGAGATAGTTAAAACTGCATGAAAAGAACTATTGACGCACGATCTCGAATTAGCTACTATAGTCTTTGCATTGAAGATATGGCGCCACTATCTGTTCGGTGAAAAATGTCATGTCTATTCTGATCATAAAAGTATAAAGTATTTAATGACTAAGAAGGATCTGAATCTGAGACAACGGCGATGGTTGGAATTGTTAAAAGACTACGAGCTTGTGATTGATAATCACCCGGGAAAAGCTAATGTGGTTGCTGATGCTCTAAATCAAAAATTACTGTTTGCTCTGCGTGCAATGAATGCAGAAATGACTATGACGATGATGGTGTGATTATAGCCGAATTAAAAGCAAGACCGTTATTTGTTCAACAGATTTGCGAAGCTCAAAAGGTGGATGATAATTTGATAGCAAAAAAGAATCATAATGGTTCAAATGCTAACTCAGAATTTTAGATTGATGCTGAGGGATGTTTACGGTTCAGAAACCGATTGTGTGTACCAAAGGATCCTAAATTGATTCAGATGATTTGTAATGAAGCTCATAATAGTAGATTGTCTACTCATCCGGGTAGCACTAAAATGTATAAAGATTTGAAACAACATTATTGGTGGCATAGTATGAAACAAGATATTTCAGATTTCGTGTCAAAATGTTTAATGTGTCAACAAGTAAAAGTCAAACATCAGGTGCCATCCGGATTACTTCAACCGATCATGATACCCGAATGGAAATGGGATCGAGTCACGATGGATTTTGTATCTGGGTTACCGTTGACACCGAGGAAAAAAGATGCAATCAGGGTTATTGTTGATAGATTGACGAAGTCGGCTCACTTTATTCTAATTCGTGCAGATTACTCGCTGGATAAGCTAGCTGAATTGTACATCTCTCAAATTGTACGACCACACAGAGTACCTATTTCTATTGTTTCGGATAGAGATTCGAGGTTTACATCGCGATTTTGGAAGAAACTGCAAGATGCATTAGGTACTAACCCTCAAACGGATGGTCAATCCGAGAGAATTATTCAAACACTTGAGGATATGTTGAGATGTTGCATTCTCGAGTTTGAGGGTACGTGGGAGCGATACTTGCCTTTGATTGAATTTGCGTACAATAATAGCTTTCAATCGAGTATCAAAATGGCACCTTACGAGGCTTTGTATAGTCATAATTGTCGTACACCTATGTATTGGACCGAGCTAAGTGAAAGCAAGATACACGGGGTTGATCTAATCAAAGAGACTGAACAGAAAGTAAAAGTGATCCACGAAAGTTTGAAAGCAGCGTCAGACCGTCAGAAATCCTATGCGGATTTGAAACGTAAAGATATAGAGTTTTAGATTGGTGATCGAGTATTTTTGAAAGTCTCGCCGTGGAAGAAAATACTTAGATTTGGTTGCAAGGGAAAGCTGAGTCCGAGATTTATTAGGCCGTATGAGATTATTGAGCATATCGGGCCGGTTGCGTACAGATTGATGTTACCACCTGAGTTAGAAAGGATCCACAATGTTTTCCATGTTTTGATGCTTTGACGATAGTCCGTCAGAGATTGAGATTCAGTCTGATTTGACATATGAGGAAGAACTGATTCGTATTTTGGCTCGTGAAGTGAAGGAGTTGCGTAATAAGAAAATCTTGTTGGTGAAAGTGCTGTGGCATAAGCACGGGGTCGAGGAAGCAACTTGGGAGCTTGAGGATTCAATGAAAGAACATTTCCTAATATATTCACCAATAAGATTTTCGGGGACGAAAATCCCTAAGGGGGAGAGTTATAACAGCCCGATTTTTTTACCATAATCGAAACAGTGGTTTCGAAACCACAAATCCAAGTCAAAAAATTATTTGAATATTATTTCCCGTGTTTATTATCTGTGAGTTTGCATGTGTGAAAGTTCCGTATGAAAATTTGATTGTTTGTATGCTTAATTTAATAATAAGACTTAATCGCGTAAAATAAAAATTTAGTGGTTATTTGTGAAAGGGTGAATAGTGGTTGTTCTATTAATTTGGAGACTTTAAGTTGTAAATTACCCATGATATATGGTAATGGACGGTGAAAGACAACCATTATATGGTTTTGTCATTATTTTATAAAGGTTATATATGTAATTGAGTTAATAATGTTATATAACATAAAATAATTAAAAGCCATGGTTTCTTATTTTGCATGACCAAATAAAAAAGAAGAGAAGAAGAAACAAGAGTTCCTTAGGTTCGGCCATTTTTGGAACTTGATTAAAGGTAAGTTTTAGCTCGGTTTTGATAATTTTTATATTTTTGAGATCGTTGCTTCGAGTACTACCTGACCCATGCTTGAATTTTTGATTTTGATGTTGATCATAGAAATGAAATAAGCGAATTTGTATATATGCAATTGAGGTTTAAGTTTTATGTATATATATAAATATATATATAAGGATTAAGTTCAGGAAATGCAACATTGTGCGAAGTTGTATACCGAGCACTAAGTGCGCGAAATCGGTCAATGAGCACTAAGTGTGCGAAATTAAATATCAAGCACTAAGTGTGCAAAATTGGTTGTTTAGCACTAAGTGTGCGAGAAGTTGAATATAACGGCACTAAGTGTGTGATACGTTACAAGAATTTGGCTCTAAGTGTGCAAGGTATTGGTATGACGACTCTGAGCATGTGATACGTGATAAGGTTTTCCATTGAGTGTGCAGGTTTGCCGATCTTTTAATTTAATTAGTTAACGAAGGTGTTTAACAGAATAAAATGAACAGATGTGCGATGATAAATCATCTTTTGAATAATAAGTAAGTTTTAGATGTTGAAATGAAAATTTTATATTATGTGTATTTATATGTGAATTATATAGATTGAAAGGTGAGAAAGAAAATTTAGTAGTTAATATGTATATGTTTGAACAAATGTATTTGTTTTTGTTTTGGGATGAGGAATGGATTATAGATCTAGGTGAATGCTATTATTGAACTTTGGAACATTCGACTTAAGGGTTATGAAATGTGAAAGTTGTTTAATATAATGTTTTAATACATTGTTATGTAATTGCTTATAACTTACTAAGCTATGATAGCTTACTTTATGTGGTTGTTGTATTGTTCTTTAGATTTTGGAGTCAAGATTCGAGCTCGTGGATCATCATCAAGTCTATCACACTATCAACTAATTTTGGTATTTTGTAAGCTGAATTTCTTTTGGAACTATGGCATGTATAGGCTATGTTTCTTTTTGAATTATTCTGATTGGTGTGTATACATATATAAGCCATGCGAATATGGCTAAATTGTAATATTTGGTCTTATGTGGGTTCGGCCATAATGTTATCTTATTATGAAAATATAATTTCTGATGTGTTTATGTTTGGTGTTTGCATACATAGATTAATTGATCATTGAGTTAAATTATAGTTATGAAATTTTGATCATGGTAATTGTGTGATGCGGTAAATAATCTCAACATAGATATGAATGGAGTTTTAGGTTATGTATATTTTGGTTGTACAAAATCGGTCATGATTTACATATATGTGTATAATGAAATTGGTTTATATGTGGTAGGTTAACCATAAGATAGGTATAATTTTGATAATTTGGCTATGCTAATTATAAGAGATGTGATCGATTATATGTTTGGATGCTTTCGGTTATTGGTATTGAATTTGGTATATTCTAGATTTGGTTAAGTAAGGCTTTGTATATGTATATTTGGTTTTGATAATGGGTAGTTTGTTTTAGTAAAGTGATTATAAACATGTGTATATTTGGCTATTGAAACTTCAATGACCAAATGAAAAGTAACTTTTGCTTTAAAGAAAGATGCTTATGTAAGAAAGATAATTTGGTTATAATGTGCTTATATACTTGGCTATGAGACGTTTTTAAAATGGTTTGGTAAATGATTGGCCGATTATATGTATATGAGATAGATTCTATGATAACGTTTTATAATGTTCGATGAATGAAATGGAATATATATATGAATTCTTATATACACGAAAGTGAGCAAAATGTAATTGATGTATGTTCAATAATGAATTTGATATTTTGGTAGACATGCATGTAAAGTTTATTTGATTCGAACTGGTACTAAAGAAGTATGATATATGTATATTAATGCTTATTCTGGGTTGGGTTTAGATTGATAATGCCTCGTAACCCTAATCCGACGACGGATACGGGTTAGGGGTGTTACAAAAACCCAGATGTAATTATTGTAATAAATTATATTTCTGTGAGTGCCTCATGAGAAGCGGAGCCTGCTTTAGACATGCTTCTCTTGACCACTTTCTCAGAGACTTTGCAAAAAGGCTTGAAAAAGATATTGTTCAGACCTCAAGGCCTAGCAACCCCACTTCGAGAGGTAGACTGCCTTGTCACCCTGGCAATGTCAGTGGTAGATGAGGTATGAGAAAAGATTCAACTGTTAAATCTGAAGCACAAGCACCGACAAGAACATACCTATTCGTGCATGTGAGGATGCCTTTGCACCCGATGTTATTACTGGTACTTTTTCTCTTCTTGATACTAATATTACTACTTTGATTGATCCTGGTTCAACACATTCATATATTTGCACAAATTTAGCGTTTATTAAAAATTTACCTGTTGAGTCCACTGAATTTGTGGTTAAAGTTTCAAACCCCTTGGGCCAGTACATAATGGTGGATAAAGTTTGTAAAAATTGTCCATTAATGGTATGGGGTTATTGTTTCTCGGCTAATTTGATGTTGTTGCTATTTGATGAATTTGATGTAATTCTGGGAATGGACTAGCTAACTCAACATGATGCAGTGGTAAATTGTAAATAGAAGTATATAGTGTTAAAATGTCAGAATGGTGAATTGCTCCGTGTCGAATCTGATAACCTGGATGTGTTTTCTAATTGGATATCAGTTATATCAGCATAGAAATATATCAGAAAAGGGTATGATGTTTATCTTGCTTATGTGTTGGACACTAAAGTATCCGAGTCGAAGATTAAGTCAGTGCCAATTGTTTGTGAGTATCTTGATGTGTTTTCGGAGGAATTACCCGGATTACCACTAGTTAGAGAAGTGGAGTTCTCTATAGATCTTGTACCGAGAACAACACCGATATCTATAACACCCTACAGAATGGCTCTGACAGAATTAAAAAATTGAAAGCACAGTTGCAAGAGTTGATTGGTAGAGGTTTTGCTCGACCAAGTTTTTCACCATAGGGTGCACCAATTTTGTTTGTTAAGAAGAAGGATGACTCGTTGAGATTATGTATTGATTACAGATAGCTCAACAAAGTTGCAATCAAGAATAAGTATCCACTACCCTATATTGATAATTATTTTGATCAGTTGAAAGGTGCCACCGTGTTTTCAAAGATTGATCTCCGATCTGGTTACTATCAGTTATGAGTGAAAGACTCGGATGTACCAAAGACAAACTTCAGGGCCAGGTATGGGCATTCTGAATTTCTTGTGATGCCATTTGGTTTAACAAATGTATTAGTGGTATTTATGGATTTAATGAACAGAATTTTTAGACCATATTTGGATAAATTTATGGTGGTATTTATTGATGATAATCTGGTATATTCCCAACATGAAAATGAACATATTGATCATTTGAGAATTGTTTTGCAAACACTGCGTGAGAAATAGTTGTATTCTAAATTTAGTAAATGAGAATTATGGGTTCGGAAAGTTGGTTTTCTTGGACATATAATATCTACTGAAGGCATTAGAGTGGACCCCAATAAAATTTCAGCAATTGTTAATTGGAAACCACTGAAAAATGTATCTGAAGCCAGAAGTTTCCTAGGACTAGCTGGGTATTATCGAAGGTTTGTAAAAGGGTTTTCAATGATAGCTACTCCGATGACACGTTTGCTGCAGAAAGATGTGAAATTTGAGTGGATTGATAAATGTCAATAGAGTTTTGACAGACTAAAAGCTTTATTGACTGAAGCACCCGTACTAGTTTAGACTGAATCGGGTAAAAAAATTTTGATTTACAGTGATGCACCGTTGAATGGTTTAGGATGTGTTTTGATGCAAGAAGGTAAGGTAATAGCCTATGCTTCCAAAGAACTTAAAATACATCAAAAGAATTGCTCTATACATGATTTAGAATTAGCAGCAATTGTTTTTGCACTAAAAATTGGAGACACTATCTGTTTAGTGAAAAGTGTCATATATTCACTGATCACAATAGTTTAAAGTATCTAATGTCGTAAAAAGATTTAAACCTGAGACAGTGCAGGTGGCTAGAATTATTGAAAGATTATGACCTGGTTATCGATTATCATCCGAAAAGCCAATGTGGTTGCAAATGCTTTGAGCAGAAAATCTCTATTTGTCTTACAAGCAATGAATACCCGGTTGTCATTGTTAGATGATAGTTCAATCATAGCTGAGTTAAAGGCTAAATCGACATTTCTACAATAAATCTTTTAAGCTTAGAAAAATGATGATGAACTACAAGTTAAACGAGTTCAATATGAGTCAAATTTTGATTTAGAATATCAGATTGGGTCTGATGATTGTTTGTTATTCAGATGTAGAATATGTGTACCGAAGAATTCAGAACTTGTACAGAAGATTTTATATGAAACTTATAATGGTACTATATCTGTTCATCTGGGGAGTAATGAAATGTACAATGATTTGAAAAAGATGTTCTGGTGGCTAGGAATGAAGCGCGATATTTTTGAATTTGTATCTAGATGTTTGGTATATCAACAAGTTAATGTTGAGCATCAGGTGCCTTCAGGATTGAAACACCCGAAACCCGGCCCACGAGCCTTGACCGGATCTGGTATGTTCCCCGGTGTAAACCGTTTCAAATTCTTTTGTTACTTAGGAAAAACTTTGTGTTTTGAAAGATAAATTATTTTGGGTTGGGCTTGAGTTGAAAACAAGTTTATTTCATTATTAAAATTCTTTACTTTAGGTGACAAAATGTTTAGGGCTTTGTTTTAAAAATAAATTTACTTAATCTTTAATAAATAAAAGTTTGTAAACGTAATAAATGAAAGCAAAGTAAGTAGTTCTACTATGGCCTTATTACATCAAATAATTCCCAAAATTTAAATTCAAAATACTTAAAATAAAATAGTATAAATAGATGAACTTCTTGCTAAGCATGGCCATCCCTAAGCATCTGTCGGCCCGGTCCATTACTGTTCGTCACCTGAAAAGTAATCCCACAAGGGGTGAGTCAACAGACTCAATGTGTAACCAACACTAAAATTTAATAATTCAAGCATACATTATCATACATGTTCATAAAAAAAATAATGATGCAACCCAACCCAAACCTATATGCCATCCGCTACACATCCCATTACCATCACGCACATCGTAGGGACTACTAAGTCAACCCTCCATCCGCTAAACACCATCGAAGGCGTTCATTGCGATCGACATGCTCATCGCCTTATAAAATTCGTGGTCTTAGGTTACCACATTCGAAATCTGTGGTCTTAGGTCACCATATTCGATTATCGTGGTCTTAGGTCACCACATTTAGATTTCGTGGTCTTAGGTCACCACATTAACTTCCCTTTTCATATAACCCATATGCCCCATATTATACATATCATGCAATATAATACCTTAATTCACATTCTTATCACTTTTTCATCACTTTTCAAAAAATAAAAAAATAACATATATTCATATTCCTAGTAGGAGTAGGAAACGTACCTTGTACCATTGTATGGTACCTTAGCCATGCTTTTGATATTCTTAATAACACATTTAATTTAAAACATAGCCATGAACATATTAAAACTTAGGGTAGGGTACACACCGATTAAACAACAATTTCACTAAAATCCCGAAATCTGATCTACTGCCTTAGATCTTTAACTTCCTACATTCGGCCCATATTAAAGATTTAATGAAAACCTATTCGGCCACAAAACTAAATCCTAGGAGGATTTGTACACTAAAACTTACCTTGATGCCGATTTGCTTATCATTCAAATCCCGAAAACTTTGCTATACTCCTCCTTGTATTCGGCCAAACACTGGATCTCTACATAGGTTAGTTTCGGCTTTTTAACATGTAAGAAATAGATCTTAGTATCAATACAGGCCTTGGCTGAATTCTATAGGTACTTACCTTGTGGATTTTAAATCCCGAAACTCTCCGAATAACTAGGAAACACGTGGCCTATGGTGTACCTTCGGGAAAAGAACTTCTTCTTCCTCGTAATCGGCTGATCCTTAGATCTATTAACTTGTTAGTTTCGGCTATTTTGAATGATTATGAACTAGATCTAAAACACCAAAATAGGCCTTGGCCAAATATTCCTTACCTTAGATCTTGGAAGATTTCTTCCTTATGGTCGACTTATGGACGATCCCAAGCCTTCTTTTCAAGTTTCAACTAACACAATAATGGGGTTAGATTTCTGGTTTGATTAATCTTAAAAGAAAAGGATGAACTGAATGAGATCTTACCCTTACTTGAAGAAATCGACAACCCTTTGCTTTAAGTCCTTCAAAGATTCTGGCTAAGGCTAGAGGGACTTATTTTGACTTTTGGAACTTAACAAGAAATTGGCTTATGAAGATGTACATGTTGTCGGTTTAGCAAAAGAAAAGAGAGGGAAAGAGTCCTTGAGAAATCGGTAAAAAGTGAACTAAGAAGAGGGGAAAATTCGGCTAGAACAATTAGAAAAGAAAGAAGAAAAGATGATAGCTTGGAGAGAAAAGAGTTAACAAAGAGAGGTAAGTTGGCTAAATGAAATTCATTTGCCCTCCTATACACACCTAGCAAGTTGTCACCTAAGACCCCTTGGCCAACTCTTCTCCTCCTCATCAAATCCTGAATTTTCTCCTCTTATCACCTTATCAAAAAAAATAAAAAATCCATTGTTTATCACCTAGCTTTGTCGAATTTTAGAGAATTAAACTCCTCCTCCTAGTGCCTTAATGCCGTCCACTTCTCCCTCTTCATGTTGAAAAAATAAAACCCTTTTGTTTACCATGTGGCTCAAACCTAGGCCCATTTGCATAGCTTGTGCGTCACTTACAGGGCCTTAAGTGGTGCCTCCAAGCCACTTAAACAAGCCTATGTTTGTGTCAAATTTCTTCTATAAATTTTCTTAAAGCCACCTTGTTTTAGTTTCCTCTTTTACTTAACATTTCTAAATCATTTCCTTACATTCCTAGGTTTCCAAAAATGTTCACTTTCCTATTTTAACTTAACATTTCCAAGTTTCCAAAATGTTCACTTTCCTATTTTAACTTAACATTTCTAAGTTTCCAAAAATGTTCATCATACATTCATAATACATAAGTCATGTCATTTCGTATAATTAAATCAGAAATACATAGGCCCATTTTCAAGATGTTACAGTTCTACCCCCTTAAAATAATTTCATCCCCAAAATTGCCTGGCTAAAATAAATGAGGGTATTGCTGTCGCATTGCCTCTTCTGGCTCCCACGAAGCTTCCTCCGATCCATGATTGCGCCACAACACTTTGACTAGGGGAACTGACTTCCTCCGTAATATTTTCACGTCTCGTTCCAAGATATGAATCGGCTCTTCCTCATAGGATAAACCTGGCCTTAGCTCTACTTCTTCAACTGGTACCACATGAGAGGGATCCGATCGGTAGCGACGTAGCATGGATACATGGAATACGTCGTGCATCTGCTGCAACTCTGGTGGCAACTCTAGCTGGTATGCCACTGGTCCAACTCGCTTCAACACTCGACAAGGTCCTATAAACCTTGGGCTTAGCTTCCCTTTCCGACCAAATTTCATCACCTTCTTCCAAGGCAAAACCTTTAGGAATACTTTGTCTCCCACATCGAATTCAATTTCCTTCCGTTTAAGATCTGCTTATGACTTTTGTCTATCAGATGCTTCCTTCAACCGTGCCCGAACTATCTCAACCTTTGCTTCGGATTCTGCCACTAACTCTGGACCGAAAACTCGACGTTCTCCTAATTCCATCCAACATGTAGGAGTCCGACACTTCCGACCATACAGCGCTTCATAAGGTGCCATTCGAATACTTGCCTAATAGCTGTTGTTGTAGGCAAATTCCGCTAAGGGCAAATACTCTTCCCAAATTCCTCTAAAATCCATCACACAGCCCCTCAACATGTCCTCTAAAACTTGGATTACCCGTTCCGATTGCCCGTTCGACTGTGGATGAAAGGCCGTAGTAAAATCCAACTTAGTGCCTAAAGCTTGATGAAGTGCCCTCCAAAATCGAGACGTAAATCTTGGGTCTCTATCCGAAATGATGGACACCGATACTCCATGTAGCCTCACAATTTTTGCCACATATAATTTAGCCAATTTCTAAAGAGAATAATCAACTCTTACCGGGATAAAGTGTGCAAACTTGGTCAGACGGTCCACTATCACCCATACCGAGTCCTTCTTAGTAGGCGTAAGGGGAAGCCCACTAACGAAGTCCATGGTAATTCTTTCCCACTTCTATTGTGGAATCTCGATTGGCTGAAGCAATCCTGATGGAACTTGGTGTTCAGCCTTAATTTGCTGACACATCAAACATTTCCCATGAATTGATAACTTCCGCTTAAGATCGAGGCCACCAAAAGCTGTTCCTTAGATCTCATGCGACTTGGTGCCTCCGGATGCATAGCATAAGGGCTACCATGCGCTTCGGAAGAATCCTCTGTCTTAACTCCTCGTCCCTCGGCATACAGACCTTTCTTTTGAAGCATAATACTCCCTCATCACTAACACCATAGTCCTCTAACTCTCCGTTCTGTACTTGCTGCAACTTAGCACTTAGGTCCTCATCAGCCAACTGTCCTTCTTTCACCTCATCTAACCACGTCGGCTTGACTTGCAATTCTGCCAATAGGCTCCCATTATCATACAAACTCAAGTGTGCGAATAACGCCCTCAGATCCGACACCACCTTTCGGCTTAGGGCATCCGCCACTACATTTGCTTTGCCCGGGTGATATTCTATCGAACAGTCATAGTCCTTCAGCAATTCAACCCACCTTCGCTGCCTCAAGTTTAACTCCTTCTGAGTCAGCAAATACTTGAGGCTCTTGTGGTCTGTGTAGATCGTCGACTTTTCGACATAAAGATAGTGTCTCCATACCTTAAGAGAAAAGACCACGGCTGCTAATTCCAAGTCATACGTCAGGTAATTCACCTCATGTGGCCTTAACTGTTGGGATGCATATGCGACTACCTTCCGGTCTTGCATCAATACGCAACCCAAACCTGTATGGGAAGCGTCACAATACACCGTAAAATCCTTTCCTGCCTTAGGTTGAATCAACACTGGAGCTTCTGTCAATACCCTCTTAAGCTTTTCAAAGCTCTCCTGTTGCTTACCTGTCCATACAAAGGGTACTTCCTTCCTCAACAACTTTGTCAAAGGCGCAGTTATTGACGAAAATCCTTCTACAAACCTTCTGTTATAGCCTGCCAATCCCAAGAAACTACGAATCTCCGCCACCAACTTAGGTGGTTTCCAATCCAACACTGCTTCGATCTTTCTAGGATCCACCCTTATTCCTTCAGCAGACACCACGTGTCCTAAGAAAGCAACTTCCCTAAGCCAAAATTCACACTTGCTGAATTTGGCATAGAGCTTCTTCTCCCTTAATACTTGTAGCACAGTCCGAAGATGCTCATCATGCTCCTCCTCGGTCTTGGAGTATACGAGGATGTCGTCGATGAACACCACGACGAATCTATCCAAGTAAGGTTGGAACACCCGGTTCATCATATCCATGAACGCGGCTGGGCCATTGGTCAATCCAATCGGCATTACTACAAACTCAAAATGGCCGTAACTTGTCCTAAAGGCTGTCTTATGGATATCCGCCTCCTTTACCTTCAACTGATGATATCCTGACCTTAAGTCGATCTTTGAAAACACTGCCACCCCCTTAAGCTGATCGAACAAGTCATCAATCCTTGGCAAAGGATACTTGTTCTGGATGGTCAGCTTATTCAACTGACGATAGTCTATGCACATGCGCATAGTTTCGTCCTTCTTCTTCACAAACAGGACCGGTGCTCCCCATGGAGACACACTGGGTCAAATAAACCCACGATCCAGCAATTCTTGGATTTGAGCCTTGAGCTCAACCAACTCTTTTGGTGCCATTCTATAAGGGGCAATTGACACAGGAGCTATTCCCGGCAGCAAGTCAATTCCAAACTCCACCTCCCTGTCTGGGGGTATTCCGGGTAACTCCTCCGAAAAAACATCCATGAAATCCTTTACCGTTCTAACTCCATGAATTTCCCATTCCTTCACATCCACAGTACTAACAAAGGCCAAAAATGCCTTGCATCCTTTCCGAACCATTTTCTTTGCCTTCAAAGCCGAAACTACGTTAGACAAGTAGTTTCTTCTTTCTCCTATCGTTACTACCACTTTATCTTCTGGGGTCCTTAGTTCCATTCATTTAGTCGCACAATCCAACACGGCTCGGTGCTCTACTAACCAATCCATACCAAGTATGAGGTCAAATTCCCCGAAGGGTAACTCTATTAAGTCACCAAAGCTCACTCCACAATTTCTAGGGATACACTCAAAGATCTTATCCACCACTACGAGTTTGGCCTAATGGGCTTACTACAGTCATCTCCTTATCAGAAAGTTCAGTCTAGGCCTAGTGTTTCCACTACACTACATGTAACATAAGAATGGGTCGAGCCTACATCAATAAGAGTAAAATAGGGCTTGCCATGAATGAGGAATGTACCGGTTATAACGTTTGGCGCGTCTCCATCCTCCCTATGGCAAACCGCATAAACCAAACCCGGCTGCCTTGCCTCAGTATTAGCAGCACCTCGACCCGGTGTTCCACGTCCTCTACCATTTCCTTGATTATTTGGACCGCGACCTCGCTGAGGCTGCTGTCCCCCTCTACCAACCTGGTTAGCATTATGAGCTGCTGAGAGATTCTCATCTGGTTTCTTCGGGTAGTCCTTGATCATATGGTCCTTTGACCCACATCTGAAACACCCACCTGTCTTCTTCCAACATTCACCCAAGTGTTTCTTTCCACACTGATCACATGGACGATACTGCCCTCCTACACCGACTTGCTGACCCCGCAACCCATCAGCTCTGGGCCTTTTCTACACATTTCTCGATGATCCTGATGACCCATAACCCCTTTTGGGTCTATTCTTATCAGAGCTCTGCTTAACCGAGTCCTTGATTCCCTCGGCTACCTTAGCCTTTTCTACCAACGCGAAAAACTCCCGCTCCTGATGTGGAGCTATCAATAACCTGAGGTCATCCCTTAAACCATCTTCAAAACGGACACATCGCTCATGTTCCGTTGCCACTACTCCTCGAGCATATTGGCTTAACCTTAGAAATTCAGCTTCATACGCTGCTACTGACTTGTTCCCTTGAACCAGCCCCAGAAAAGCCTTCCTATGCTCATCAATATATCTGGTCCCCACATACTTCTTCTGATATGCCATCTTAACATATTCCTGTGTCGGATCCTCAGCTGTGGCACCATCCCGAACCGTTAACCACCATTGATACGCTTCATCGCGTAACAGTGCCACCATTCCCTTCAACTTCTCCTCGAGGTCGGTCGAGCTCATCCATTATGCACTCGATTGCTTCCAACCAATGTTTAGTCATCTTGGGTGCCACACCAGATACTCCATGGAACACCTCAGCTCCGTTGGCTCGGAGTCGCTCGGTATGATTTACGAGCTCCGTATTCCCTCCAACACCAGCCACCATTTCAAGAACCCGCAACGCAGCTGCGATACCACATCATCCCGTCGAAGCTTGCTACTCGACACCAATAGCTAGGGGTGGTGGTGGCGGTGGTAACTCATTGTCAGACCATTGACCCGATCTAACGGGTTCTGACACAGTCATTCTTCCTCTACCGCGTCCATGACGATGACGTCCTCTAGAACTCATATCTAACAACGCGCTTTAATATGATTAAGAAATTTTATGAATTAGCCTTAATTCTCTTGATTAACCACGAAGAAGTTTTATGAAAAGAATTTTAGGAGTGGTTCTTTCAGATTCATACATGGACACGATCTTTACATTCATACATCCATCAATCAATTATGACCTTTCGTTCATTCGAGAAAATGTTGTAGTTTTCATTGTTGTTTTTTTTCCACTACCTGGGGTATTTTCGTGTCGCCCTGAGGGTATTTTCGTAATTTGTCAAAATAAGGTTCCTTGGTGATTTTGTCAATAAGGGTATTTTGGTAATTTTGAAATCTCGGGGTATTTGAAATTTTGAAATTACAGGGTATTTTAGTAATAAAATAGGGTAAATTTATAAGTCTAAATAAATCAAGAGTATTTCAAAATTTGCAAAACTTGAGGTTCTTTTGAGAATTTGTTTTCCAAATCGGTCTTTGTTGCAAAAATTTTAAAAATCGTGGGTCGATTCTCGTAATTTTGTAACTTAGGGGTATTTCGGTAATTTGAATGGTAGGGGTAATTTCATAATTTTTTTCTAAAATCAGGGTATTTTGTTATTTTGCAAATTAGGGTTTTTGAACATTTTATAAAGTAATGAAATTTGGATAAGAGTTGTGGGTATTTTGAAAATTTCATAAACCAAGGGCATTTTTGTAATTTTACCACTATGGGCATTTTAGTAATTTTGCAAGTAGGAAATATTTTGGAAGAATTTTTGCAAAAATCTTTTGCTACTCCTAAAAAGGTAATATAGGGATTTTAAAGCTAAGGTTTCCATAAAAATACGGCTAGTCCCTTTCGGGTTTTAGTTAGGGGTTTAGCCCGTGAATAAGTCCTCTTGATTAGGGTGAATCCAGGCTACGCACCAGGTAGGATTCGAGTGGAGAGGAGGTGAGTCACTAGGACTGCTTAAATACCAAGCTCCCACAGAAACCAATCCTAGACATGCGTACCATGGTTGCCACACCCTAACTCGGTGACTTAATCATGGGTTTGTTTAATTAGGCATTTAAGTCTTATGTTTTTGTTAGGGTATACTAGTCCTAGGGTTCAAGTACTTAATCTCTATTCTACATTCCATAAAACCCCATACATTTCACATATTCAAATCACTTCAGAAGTCAGCAGTACTTACCTGGTGGACTGCGGGTCGGAGACTTAGGTGTCATGCCAGAAGAACAGAAAATTTTTCAGAAAATTCCTTTTAGGCTAGATTTTTAAAATGTTTTGGGCCTTAAACCACAGGCCGAGTGTTTAAAACTGGGATCTGATACCAAATTGAAACACCCCAAACCCAGCCCATGAGCCTTGACTAGATCTGGTATGTTCCCCGGTATAAACCGTTTCAAATTCTTTTGTTACTTAGGAAAAACTTGTGTGTTTTGAAAGATAAATTGTTTTGGATTGGGCTTGAGTTGAAAACAAGTTTATTTCATTATTAAAATTCTTTACTTTAGGTGACAAAATGTTTAGGGCTTTGTTTTAAAAATAAATTTACTTAATCTTTAATAAATAAAAGTTTGTAAACGTAATAAATGAAAGCAAAGTAAGTAGTTCTACTATGGCCTTATTACATCAAATAATTCCAAAATTTAAATTCAAAATACTTAAAATAAAATAGTCTAAATAGATGAACTTCTTCTTGAGCATAGCCATCCCTAAGCATCTGTCAATGGGTCCATTCTTGTTAAGTCACACCGAAAAGTAATCCCACAAGGGTGAGTCAATGACTCAATGTGTAACCAACACTAAAATTTAATAATTCAGGCATACATTATCATACATGTTCATAAAAAAATAATGATGCAACCCGAACCCAAACCTATATGCCATCCGCTACACATCCCCCATACCATCCTGCACACCGTGGGGACTACTAAGTCAACCCTCCATCCGCTACACACCATCGAAGGCAGTCGCTGCAGTCGACATGCTCATCGCCCTTATAAAATTCGTGGTCTTAGGTCACCACATTTAGAATTCATGGTCTTAGGTCACCACATTCAGTTATCGTGGTCTTAGGTCACCACATTTAGATTTCGTGGTCTTAGGTCACCACATTAACTTCCCCTTTTCATATAACCCATATGCCCCATATTATACATATCATGCAATATAATACCTTAATTCACATTCTTATCACTTTTCACATTCTTATCACTTTTCACGTGTTAAAAAAAATAACATATATTCATATTCCTAGTAGGAGTAGGAAACGTACCTTGTACCATTGTATGGTACCTTAGCCATGCTTTTCATATTCTTAATAACACATTTAATTTAAAACATAGCCATGAACATATTAAAACTTAGGGTAGGGTACACACCTTATTCGCTTAACAATTTCACTGAAATCCCGAAATCTGATCTACTACCTTAGATCTTTAACTTCCTACATTCGGCCCATATTAAAGATTTAATGAAAACCCATTCGGCCACAAAACCATATCCTAGTAGGATTTGTACACTAAAACTTACCTTGATGCCGATTTGCTTATCACTCAAATCCCGAAAACTTTACTATACTCCTCATTGTATTCGGGCAAACACTGGATCTCTACATAGGTTAGTTTTGGCTTTTTAACATGTAAGAAATAGATCTTAGTATCAATACAGGCCTTGGCTGAATGCTATAGGTACTTACCTTGTGGATTTTAAATCCAGAAACTCACCGAATAACTAGGGAACACGTGGCCTATGGTGTACCTTCGGGAAAAGAACTTCTCCTTCCTCATAATCGGCTGATCCTTAGATCTATTAACTTGTTAGTTTCGGCTATTTTGAATGATTATGAACTAGATCTAAAACACCAAAATAGGCCTTGGCCGAATATTCCTTACCTTAGATCTTGGAAGATTTCTTCCTTATGGTCGACTTATGGACAGATCCCAAAGCCTTCTTTCCAAGTGTCAACTAACACAATAATGGGGTTAGATTTCCTGGTTTCGATTAATCTTAAAAGAAAAAGGATGAACTGAATGAGATCTTACCCTTACTTGAAGAAATCGATAACCCCTTTGCTTTAAGTCCTTCAAAGATTCGGCTAAGGCTAGAGGGGACTTATTTTTGGCATTTGGAACTTAACAAGAAATCAGCTTATGAAGATGTCTGTATTGTCGGTTTAGCAAAAGAAAAGAGAGGGGAAAGAGTCCCTTGAGAAATCGACAAAAGTGAACTAAGAAGAGGGGGGAAAATTCGGCTAGAATAATTAGAAAAGAAAGAAGAAAAAGATGATAGCTTGGAGAGAAAAGAGTTAGCAAAAGAAAGGCAAGTTGGCTAAATGAAATTGGTGCCCTCCTATACACACCTAGCGAATTTGTCACCTAAGACCCCTTGGTGGCCAACTCTTCTCCTCCTCATCAAATCCCAAATTTTCTCCTCTTATCACCTTATCAAAAAAAAAAAAAAAAATCCATTGTTTATCACCTAGCTTTGACGAATTTTAGAGGGAATTAAACTCCTCCCTCCTAGTGCCTTAATGCCGTCCACTTCTCCCTCTTCATGTTGAAAAAAATAAAAACCCCTTTTGTTTACCATGTGGCTCGAACCTAGGCCCATTTGCATAGCTTGTGGCATCACTTACCTGGGCCTTAAGTGGTGCCTCCAAGCCACTTAAACAAGCCTATGTTTGTGTCAAATTTCTTCTACAAATTTTCTTAAAGCCACCTTGTTTTAGTTTCCTCTTTTACTTAACATTTCTAAATCATTTCCTTACATTCCCAGGTTTCCAAAAATGTTCACTTTCCTATTTTAACTTAACATTTCCAAGTTTCCAAAATGTTCACTTTCCTATTTTAACTTAACATTTCCAAGTTTCCAAAAATGTTCATCATACATTCATAATACATAAGTCATGTCATTTCGTATAATTAAATCAGAAATACATAGGCCTATTTTCAGGATGTTACAAGGATTATTATAGCCAGTTATGATACCAGAATGGAAATAGGAAACAATTATTATGGACTTTGTATCGCGATTACCCTTATCTCCAAAAAATAAAGATGTCATTTGGGTAATTGTTGACCATTTGATGAAGTCTGCACACTTTATTTCGGTACGTATTTCTCTCTAGATAGATTAGTAGAGTTATATGTTTTTAGATTGTTAAATTACATGGAGTACCAGTTTCCATTATTTCCGATAAAGATCCCCAGTTTATATCCCGATTCTGGAACAAGTTGCAAGAAGCTCTAGGTACACAGTTACATTTTAGTACCGTATTCCATCTTCAGACTGATGGTCAATCTGAACATGTAATATAGATTCTAGAGGATATGCTTTGGTGTTGTGTGCTAGAATTCGAAGGTAATTAGGAAAAGTATTTTCCTTTAGTTGAATTTGCATACAATAATAGCTATCAGTTAAGAATTACAATGGCATCGTACGAGGCTCTGTATGGTCGTAAATGTAAAACTCCGTTATACTGGACTAAACTTAGTGAGAAAAAGATACATGGAGTTGATTTAATTTGTTAGACTGAAGAAAAGGTAAAAGTGATTCGGGATAGTTTAAAAGCAACCTCTGATCGTCAAAAATCATATGCTGGTCTTAAATGAAAAGATGTAGAATTTCAAGTTGGCAATAAGGTATTCTTGAAAGTATCGCCTTGGAAGAAAGTTCTTCGGTTTGGCCGTAAAGGAAAACTGAGCCTACAGTTCATCGGACCATATGAGATCACTGAAAGACTCGGACTTGTTGCATACTGATTAGCATTACCACCAAAGCTTGACAGAATTCATAATATTTTCCACGTTTCTATGTTGCGACGGTATCGATCAGATCCTTCACATGTTATTTCTTTTACAGAAGTTGAGATTCAGCCTAACATGACTTACAGTGGGGAACTGATCAAAATTCTGGCACATGAGATGAAAAAGTTAAGAAATAAAAAGGTACCCTTAGTAAAAGCTCTTTGGCAACGACATGGGATAGAAGAAGCTACCTGGGAACCTGAGGAAACAATGAGAAAGCAATATCCAAATCTCTTTACAGGTAAGATTTTCGAGGATGAAAATTCTTTAAGGGGGAGTTGTAATAACCCGTTTTTAGTGAAATCAGAATAGTGATTTCGGGACCACAAATCTGAGTCAGAAAAAAATTATTATAGTATTGCATGGTCTACATTATGATAGGAATGACGTATAAAAATTTCGTTAAGAAAATTTTACCGATTACATGTTTAATTGATAAAAGAACCAAATTGCATAAAATGAAAAAAGTTGAGTTCTAGTAGCTATAAGTAGCAAATAGCTATGGAATTCAAAACTTGAAGTCTTTATATGGTAATTTGACCATTAAATAGAGTTAGTAGATAATTATAATGACTCATCCATGGAAATTAAAAAAAGAAAAGGATGGAATTGGAAAGTTGAAAAAATTAAAAGATGATAAGTTAATTAAATGAATAGAATAATTTTATTTTCATCATCTTCTCTAAATTTTCTATGGAAACCCTAGCTAAGAGAAAGAAATTCAAGAAAGCTTAATTTGGGTAAGTAATCTTGTCCTCTTTTTAATAATTTTTATATTTTCGAGATCGTAATAATTTAATCTAGCTAATTTAGGGATTAATTTGCAAAGTTATCAAAACATTAAAATTTTTCCATGGATGGGTATGCTGAAATTTTGAAATTCATGGTAGAAAATGAAAGGTTGTTGATAGATAAACAACTTTTGTAAAGGAAATTTCCATGAAATTATGATTTAGGGACTAAATTGAAAAGATGTAAAATTCATGGAAAATTTCTTATTTTTGTGAAATACATGGACTGTTATTGGTATATGTAAAAATTGGTTAGGCTTGTAATAAGGATTGAATTGCATAAATTTTATTTTCTGAGCCTAGGGACGAAATTAGAATTAATCAAAAGTATATGGGCAAAATGGTACTTTTGCCTAATATGTGAATTGAGTTGATTTGAATATGAAATGTAATAAATTGATGATTAAATTCTTTTTTATATATCTAGAAAGACCAAATAAGGAGTTAGATAGAGGAAAAGAAAAAGTTTCGGATTAGTAGATTTTCATACATGAGTAAGTGTTGAGGTAAGTTCATGTAACTAAATTGTGTACATTTATATGTTTAAATTAAATGTTATATATGTGAATTGTATAATTTCCAAGTATGTGGAAGTGTTTAACTATCTGAAAGTGCCCGATAAATGTTAAGTCCGTTTGAACAAATGAAAATCGATGGATACAAGTTTCCCGTATTGGTTGTAGTTCTGCATATGTTGTGGACACACCATAGCTTGAAATAGCATCCCATTATTAGCCCTCTCGAGCTTCCTGTTATATGGTTTTTGAGAGCTTCCCAATAATAGCTCTTCAGAGCATCCCGATCGGTTGTGATCCTGCATGTGTTATGGACACACCGTAGCACTTATGAGTGTCCCGATATATGGCTCTTCATGAGCTTCCCGATTAAAGGCTCTTTGTGAGCTTCTTGATTAATGGCTTTCTGAATTTTCCTGATATGGCTTGCTTAAACTTCCCGATATATGGCTATCCGGAGCTTCCCGTAATGGCTCTTCGGAGCTAACCATTATAAGCTCACATGAGCTTCCTGTTATACATCTCGGATAAGCTTTCTGTTACATGGCTTACACAAGCTTCCTGTTATATGCTCGAGAGAGTGCTTCCCGATTATGTGCTTTAATGAGCACCCTGAATATGAATTGACGGGTCGTTGATTTGTACACCTCATGTGTACTACCTGGGTATCCATCGATATTTCAACGATTCAACGGACAAAAAATCCTGATGTGGGAAAATATGATTTTTAAATGAATTATTTCTCGAATATCCCTGAAATACTTGGAAATTATTACATGATGAGCTCATCTCTATTTTCTTAATATTCATATGAATTACATGGCTAACTTCTTTGATGAGAATATGTGTTTAGGCAATTGGCCAAAATGTTTTGGATGCATGTTTTGTATGCTTACTTTAAATGAACATGATTGGTAAGTTAAATTCTTGTTATACGAACTTACTAAGCATTAAATGCTTACTCTATTTATTTCATTTGTTTTATAGTACTCGGAAGCTCGTAAAGGTTGGAAGCAGGTCGGAGTAAGATTACATTATCCTTCAGCTCACTTTGGAATAATTAGTAAAATTACTTTTAGTATAATGGCATGTATAAGCTAAGTTAGGCCAAATGATAAAATGTTTTGGTTGTAATTAGCCATTGGAATGGATAGTGATGGTATGTTTAATGTATATATGCATGAGGTTGCATTATGTTTGGTATGTGAGCGTGCTTGGATTAATACTTTAGGTATAAACATGATTATGTAAGTATATGATAAATTGAGTAATTTGGATGATTGAATAGATGTCATGATATACCACGCATAAGACTTAATTTTGGCTTGATTTGAGGGTAATGAATTGGCTTGAGAATGTGGTTAAATGTTATTGTAGGTGGAAGGCAAATTGGGTGAGAAAAAATGGCCTATTTTCGTCCACACGGGTGGAAACACGGGCATGTGTCTTGGTCGTGTGTGACACACGGCCTAGCACTCGGGCTTGGGTCTCAGTCGTGTGCGATACACAACCTAGCACATGGGCGTGTGGCTTGGCCGTGTGACCCAAGTTAGTAAGCAACCTAAATTGGACACGGGTTGGGACACAGTCGTGTGCCTCACATCGAATGCCCATATGCCTGAGACACAACCATGTCACTTGGCCGTGTGAGCCACACGACTTGGCCACACTAGCGTGTGTCCCCTATTCCGAGGTAAAATTTTGAAATTTCATGAAAAATTCTCTAAGTTTTCGGTATAGTCCCGATCTGATTCTAACATATATTTTGGGCCTCGAGGGCCCATTTAAGGGACAATATGATTGATTATGTTTGATTTCAGATATGAAAAGTAAATGATATGAGTTAACTGTATTTGATCTAAAACTCTAGTAATACTTTGTAACCTTATTCCGTGATGGATATGGGTTAGGGGTGTTACAGTACTAATAATGTAAATATAAATATTGACAATTGATAATTTTATTGTCATTCTTTTTTGTTTTGTATCCACTATAAATACTATTATGACATTTACTACTGGAAATGTCTAAATCAATGCGAAGTCTATAATGCCTCTAAGCCAATAAGTAAATATAATTTTCGAACAATTATATGTAATATTCACTTCAGGGAATATGCCGAAATCTTCAAATATCTAAAAAAAATTTGCAACTTCAGGTGCATCCAACCATAACGAGCTTTAGATAGAATTATCATATTTATTGCTCATAGATAGATCTTTTACAGTCAAATATTTTGCTTCTAACCCCTTAATGGGGATGATGACAAAAGAAGATCACAAATATTATTAAATAAATATAAATTAATAACTCAATCCTCTCTTATTCATCCTTTCAAAATAGATATTTATAGCAATAGTGATTCATATGAAATATAATATTTTCCTCATTCACAATCTCAATATAAGATCCATTATAAATATCTTTTAAAATCAATGTGTAACACCCCGGAATATGGGGTTGGAAGTTTTGAGATTTGTGGGTAGGGTTAGTGGCTAGATCGGACAATTGGGTTTGTTGTTGTGTTTTAATGTTAGAATGGGCCTGTAGGTTTGGTGGTTGGTTGTCTATTAGTTTAGCTTGGGGTCCTAAGTTTGAGTCCTCATTTGCGCATTGAGGAATTTGTTTTATTTTTGTTTCTTTTAAGTTTTAGTATTTATTTTTTAATTTATTTATTTCTATTTTATTTTTATTTTAATGGGGTTATAAAAAATTTCATAAGAAATAAAAATAAAAAGGAACACGTTCTTTTCCTTTCCCTCTCTGAACGTTTCTACCTTTTCATTTTGTTTTTCAATTTCAAGAGTTTTTTTTCTTCTTTTTCTTTTTTGTTCCTCAAATTAATCTCGGGTTTGTCATCATCATGGTTTATTGATTGGGTTCGAGTGTTTAGTTGGATTAGTTTGAAATCGGGTCTCTGAGTTGGTTTGGAGGAGCGAATCGAATGATTCTGGTGGTTGCTATGTGAATTAAGGTGTGTGTTTGGAAAATCTCCCTTTTCATTATCAAATTTCTTTGTTTTAGTGAAATTCGACATATTTTGTGTGTTTTTGAAATTGGCCAATCGACGTGTTGATTGTTGTGGAATTTCTTGAAATTATGTGTTATTGAGGGTTGGGGATCATTTCGACAACAAAGGCACGTTTTGCAACCTGTTTTGATGTGGTTTTGTGACCACACTGGTGCCCACACGGGCGTGTGCCCCATATGGGTGGCTCACATGGCCGTGCACAATTGGGGATTTAGGGTTTTTGATGATTTTTGGTACCCACACGACTGTGTCTCCTCTGTTCCTAATTTTTAGCACTTTTGGTCACTGAGTTACACGGGCTGCTATACGGGCATGTGTCCCCTCCACACGGTGTGTGTGGCCTTCACACAGGCGTGTATGGTCTTCACACAGGCGTGTGTGGCCTTTACATGGGCGTGTAGACGCCCACACGGCCAGGGCACACGGCCATGTGGTCTTACCTCGCCAAATTTTTGTACTGTGTTGATTTATGACCTGTTTATGGTTCTGTGTGTTCCAACCCTTGGCTAGGTTTTAGTAAGAGTAGTCGGGACTTTGTTTTGACTCGGACATATCTGTTATATGCAATCGTTACATTAGTTAAGTGACTCATTAACGTGATATTGCCTAATAAATGAGTATCTGCTTCAGTGGTTAAATGATGTGGGTATGTGTGTGACTGTCTGAAACTGTGTGCATCGGTTCTATAATTGATTGATTGATTACGAGCTTCTGCGTCTGTGTAATTGACAATGTTTGGTATGCATTCTTGCATTTGCATTATGATTTCGGGTTTAGGATATGAAGAGAAGGAAGCCTGATCTGATTTGGCAGTTTCAATTGCAATACGCCTGTATAGCGGTTTACCGCACAGTACGATACTTCTGGCAACTCAGCTGCATACTATATTTACATGGCTTTGTTCCACATGCATGGTGTGTAGGGTTGGATGGGCCTTTCGAGGTCCTATGTGGTGTGCAAGGCTAGTTGAGCTTCTTATAGCTCATTTGTGGTGTGAATAGGGGACGAAGAGGTGTTTGATGGGTGGGTTTCATGTTGATACTTTTGTTTCGCTTTTTGTCAGTCTGTCTGATTGCGAGATTAACGGTATATAGATCGATGTTTTCAGTGCTGATGTGTCTGTTTTGGTTGTGATGATTATTTGGATATCGGATTGCCATTGTGATTTTTTTTATTGTGGCACTTAATTTTTATTTTTCTGTCGATTCGATCTCACACTGAGCTTGTGTAGCTCACCCCTTTAGTTTCCCTTTTCCAGGAACTCTCGTTTTCTGTTTCTGTAGCTAGACCTGGTGTGCGGAGGTCTCAGACAGCCACGTTTAGAATCAATTTTAAAAGTATTTTTATAAATTCTGAATTTATAAATAAATGGTTTGAACTGTATGTTTTATTTTGAATACTGTGATATGAATTTTGGGTTTTAAGCACGTAAGCAACTTTTGGACTAAAATTTTTTAATATCGTTTTATCGAATTTTACGTAACTTAAATCTTTTGTTTTCGTAACTCAAATTTTACCTACTGTATGTTTTCTAGCTGGTTAAACTCAAATTTTACCTATGATCATTTCGGTGATCAATGTAATCTCCGAGATTCAATCTAAACTTCTAGGTTGGGTTTTGGGGTGTTACACAATGGATTAACCATTACAAGATATTAATATATTAGCTTTTCTAGAGCTTTCGACTAATTTTGCATTATCAAATATTGAAATAATATTTGTTTGTTTTAGTACCAAATAAGATAAATGCTTTCTATCTATAATTATAGAATTTATTACTACATTCTCATATCCTTCCTCAAAGAATATTAACAGAAACAAAATATTTGGGCATATGCCACATGTGACCAATAATCTTTCATATCACATTGATAACATAAGTTGTTTTTACCCTTTGATGAGTTATCTTGAGAACTCTCATTGTTTTCTTATTTATTACTATATTCCCACTTTTAGTGGTCCATGATTATATCTTTTATTTTCTTTATGTTTACATTCACTTCGAGGAATGTAACAAATCTAATAGGACGGACTTATAAACATCCCAATAGACTCTTTATTTCATAATCACCATCGCTAGCATTCGTGAGATTTCAAATCAAAATCTATCTATTCATGTTGTCATGAGTAGTTTCTAATTATAATAAACATGATATAATAAATAAAACATAATAAAATATACCTAAGGATTTTAGCATCATTGTTATCACCTTGACTATTATCACTAGCACTATTACAAGTAGTAAAACAACTTTGTTTTCATAATAACCTTTATAATTAATAGTAAAAATCATTTAATCAATAATCAAAATTTTCATGTACGATGCTTGAAAATTATCCGATACACATTGTACCAAATTTCACTATCACGTATATGTTATAAAATCTTATCTTGCTCTAATAAAATATTTATAAGTTCAATTTAAAAGATATCATACATTCATTCAACATTAGCAAGTTAATAAGAATTAATAGATCCTATCAAATTTCCTTTAATCAATAATGATAGGTTAATAACACTTTCCACCATAATTTTAATAAAATTTCAAGAAAATTTAATAACAAGAATTTAATAATCAAAACATCTAAATATTATGCATAATATAACTTAATTTAAAAACTTAAAGAGAATGATTTACCAAAAATAATAGAGAAAACATACCATATTAATAGCAAACATATCTAATCAACAATTATATCTTTTACAAAAAAATTTAATCTAGAAAGACAAAATCAAATACCATCGAAATGTGAAATTTTATGTCAAATAAAAATTAATAGTAGTCATACCTTAATTGAAAAGAAAATATGGTTGAAATATAAAAGTTTATTATCAAATCTATACTTTACCCATGCTTGTACAATAAATCAAAGATCGGGAATAAGAACCATAATCCATTTTGAGATTATATCTTTCAACATCCCGAAGATGAAGTTGTAAGGGTGAAAGTTTAAGGTGAAAAAGAAAATATTTTAAAAAATTGAGAATCATCGTGCTAATAACGTGTTATAAAATAAAGAGATATGGAGAGAATAAAGAACAAAGAAAATATGAAAGCAATAGAGAATGTACTTTATTTATCAAAAGGAATAATTATAATGCTTAATCAGAGTCTCTATTTATAGGCATAAGAAGTATAAAAGAAGTAGAGATCTAATTCTAAGAGTTATTAGAATTTAAAGTACACTAAAATTTTATCTTGATCATGATGAACATCCACTTAATAAGATATTCATAACAAATTTTTAAGATTTTGAATTTATTTGAAAATTTATATCAAATTTTAATGATAAGTATTAGAGAATAAATTATATTAGTTTCATTTTAAAAACTTTAACTTTTAGGTACCAATAAAATAATGTCACATCATCAAATTTTAAAATTTTAAATATAACAAAGTATTATTATACATTTAATTATATCTATTATCTTTTCAACTTAATTTAATTAAATTACTTAAAATAATTAATTTTTAAATTATAAAAAAAATTTTACAATTTTAATCATTTTGCTTTTATTTTTAGAAGTTAATATTTTTATTTTTTGCAACCAATTTTTTTAAAAAATTAGTTCTTAGACAGTTGATTTTTCTTTTTCTATTTTAAATTGTTTTGTATTTCATGCTATATTTTTAAAAGTATAAATTATATTGCATTGAATCTCCCGTAACAAGAATTTTGTAAATTTTGGAGTTCCTATGTTATTTTTTTATTTTAATTAGTTATGTTTTTTTAGAAAATATATATAAGAGTTGGAGAGTAGGTTAAATATAGATGGGTGTATAATAATAATTTTATCTCTTTAAAATTTGATTATGTGACTAAAATTTATTGGTGCTTAAAACTAAGATTTTTAGGATAATCCTAATATAAATTATTTCCTGAATATTAATTGTAAATGTTAAAAAGTAAATAGAATTAATTTATTTCTCCTTGATACTCTCTGAAGTATTGGCTTTTCCTCTTATTTCGAAAAATTTGAGAATAGAGAAAATTGGAAGATTTCATCCAATGTTTATTAAAAGGAATCGATAATTGGATTGGTTTGAGAATTGAATTATTTTGATAAAACATTTATTATAATTTAAAAACTTTATTGTTACTTTAATTAATTTTATTCGGTTTAATTAATTTTTAATCAATTTAATCGATTTATATTAATTTTCAGTCTAATTAATTCAATATTACCTTTCAGATGCTTCTTTTAGTTGACACTCCGTCAAATCTAGTTCAAACAATATTAATTTTAACACTTAAATTTTTTTCAAATGTATGAAATAAACCCCAAGTCTCTGAATTCAAGGTATTTAAAGTTCTCTCCAGAAAATCGATGCGTTTTAAAGCTAGCAACTATAATGATTTTCAGGCCAACACAAACTGGCCACGTGTTCTCCGAGGGTCATAAAGCTTGCTTTATCATTGGCAATATTTTCAAATGAATTAGTTGTAAAGTTTCACTATTAATGCCTTCTTTTAGAATATTAATGCATTTTCCTTTTTCCTTGGAGCATTTCTATCATGCACAAGCAACGAAACTACTCACCTGCTAGTCCTTCCTTTATATGGCTTACTTTGATAATCGCTGGCTTTAGCTATTGTCTAGAGGTTTCCTACTTTATAGCCTACCACTCAATTGGAGAGGTAATTGTTATACCCTACCTCAGCATGACACATGGTAAGACATGTGTCAATTAACAGAAGACCCTCTATTAGGAGCAGTTTATGTATAACCCTTTGCCCAGAACCATTTGTATCAACCCTTCATGTAGAATGGTTTACAAATGACCCCCGCATATCCTATTTGAATTAACTTGGAGATGGCCTGCTATGCAATCTTATGGAGACTACCAAAACGTAACCACCTCGTATGGTCTTTGGAAAGAAAATATTAGAGTAGGACAATACAATACACTCAAATGGTGACAATGGACTTGTACTAGTCTTGTCATCTGACCAACATACACAATTTTGTTGGACACTGCATTGTTGATTATGTGGCACTATACGATAAGGGATAACCTATTGTTAAGCCTTAGTGCATAAGGGATTAAGGATCAACACTTTGATGATATATAGCATGAAATAATTAAATTATAGATGTAATCTTATTCCTATTAATGAAAAAAGTATGATTCATAAAATGATAGGCATGTTTAATAATAATAAAATTCTTATTCTTCCTTACTTAATTCTTTCTAATGCTATGACAAAAAAAAAAAAATCAAGAGATTGCAAAGTTAGTTGAAATAGTTTTTTTTTATTTAATTTTCCTCAATTATTTAAAGAATTTTAAATTTCAAAGTTAAAATAGCCAAATGGTACCATATACGAATTTTATTTTTAGTAATATGTTTTTCTAAAAGTATCAATTTGTTTGGTACATCTAAAAGCATCAATTGTCATTTTAATAAACGCGCTACAATAATTTATATACAGAGATCAAGACTATAAAGAATCTCACCCCAAAAGGTACTTCGATTTTATTTTAATACTTTGTTAATGATGCCTAACATCTTCTAAACAAAATTAGGGTAAAAAGGTAATTCTCTCTTCTGATTTAGTGTAAAATTAAATTTATCAGGGTTGGGCTGGGGTAAAATACCTAAATATACCAAAAAAAAATTAAAAATTTACGGAATTGGACCGATTTTTAGAAAATTTACGAAAAAAGGCCATTTCCCCTTAAAACGCGTTCACATTAGCACGTTTTGAGGGAATGCTAAAAACAACGATCCTCGAGGACGCGCTTTTCTCTTCCTCAAATATTGAATATTTATTTTAAAATTAAATTTAAAAAAATTAAACAAATTCTATTTTATAAAAGATATTAAAATTAAATTACAAAAACATATAAGCAACTATTATTTTCTTAAAAAATTATTATTTATTAAATTTATTAAAACTAAATTACAAAAAATAAAAATAAAAAACTTCTTATTTTATTAAATATATTAAAACTAAATTGCAAAAAATAAAAATAAAAACAACTTCTTATTTTATTACACATATTAAAATTAAATTACAATAAAATAAAAATAAAGAAAACTTCTTATTTATTTAATATATTAAAACTAAATTACAAAAAATAAATAAAATTCTTATTTATTTAATATATAAAACTAAATTATAATAAAATAAAAATAAAAAAACAACTTCTTATTTTATTATATATATTAAAATTAAATTACAATAAAAAATTAAATAATTTCTATTTTATTAAATGTATTAAAATTAAATTACAATTAAAAATTAAACAACTATTATTTTATTAAATATATTAAAATTAAATTACAATTAAAAATTAAACAATTATTTTTTATTAAATATATTAAAATTAAATTACAATTAAAAATTAAACAACTATTATTTTATTAAATATATTAAAACTAAATTACAAAAATAAAAATAAATTTTATTTTATTAAAAATTCAAATTAAATTATATATAAAAAATAAACAACTTATATTTTAGTGAAGATATTAAAATTAAATTACAAACACAAATAAAAAACAACTTTTTTATTAAAAAAAAAAAATTTATTACAATTTAAAAAATAAAAAAGCCGATCCGAATCAATGTTGATGCCAGTCGAAATCAATGCCACACGGGGGCGGTCGGCGGTTACGCGTTGGATTCCTCCTTCTTCTAGCTTCCGGCGGGCGGGGATTCCGATTCCTCCGGCAGTGGGTCTTGTTGTGGGTGTTGCGAGGATGACCCACCTTGATAAAATAACGACCCCGGAGGTGTTTGCATAAACCACGGCGGGGGTGTCTGAATCCCGTATGGCGAAGGAGATTGGTAGAAAAAAGTTCTCCCCGACGGCGCCTCCTATGACCCCTCACGCGACGACGGCCTCAAGATCGACTGGCTAGCCGGAGTAGTCGGGAACGGACTCGAACCCGGCCATGCATTCCAACCTGGGCTGGGACTGGGAATAGGAAACATATATGGGTTAGGATACATATAAGGGGTAGGGTACGCACCTGGCATAAAGGGTAAAGGCTGTGATGTCAGTGTCGTCAGTTGAACTGATGGGCCCGTTGACTGTGTGGGCACTGTTGATGGGCCCGGTGACTGTGTCGGTGCTATTGATGGCGCCGTATCATCACCCATTCTCCTTGGATTTAAGGGGCCCCGACGTTCCTTTTATTGACGAAGTTGCCGTCGCCTCTCTTCTTCCGACAACAAATACGGCTTACCATGGATCCTAAACCATGGCATGTATTCTGGCACACACACTAACTCAGGAACGATGATCGATTCCGGTTAGGTAAATAGTCATACCGGTTCTCTCACGTCTCGATATATGCTGACCAAAATCTTGGCCAATCCGTAGTAATCGCTTAAGTCCACTTTGTGCTCATCATCGAGCACCTCAGGTGTCACAGGAATCGATTACCAGAATCCAAATTGTCTCAGAACCCGATCTGACTGGTGCATCTCCACGGTCACATAGGTGATCAATGGGACTTTCACGTGCCAACTGCTCGGATTTTGCAAGAACTCCTCCGGAATTACTGCCCTAATTTTTAGATTCTCGTACGGTGTCCATTGAAACTATATTAACATTACCAAAATATTAGTTATATACATAATACTAGACACTAAATATGAAATACTAAATTATAAATACGAAATTCGAAACTTACTTGTGATTCCGACCGTTAGTCCAATAGAAGCCGTATATCTTCAAGCGATGTAGGTATTCCAGCATGACTCGCCAAATGGTTCCACCTAATTAAATAAATTTTTAGCATACAATTATACCATAAATCTACGTAATAATTGTAAAACATAACATTAAATTTACCTCGTTATCAGTGGGAATGAATATGGGTGGTCGAGTCGAGGACGTAAAAATGGAAATCGAAACCATGCCCATGACTATAGGAGTGATAGGCAACCTCCGATTTTTGCTTTACTCGGCCACGTCGCCCCGTACATCTCCCGATACAACCTCGATAGCACGGCAGACCCCCAACTCAATTCACCGGCTGCTCTAAAATCAACAAGTTTAAGCAGCCATCTCAAGTGTATGAGGTTTCTAGAAAGGTCAGGCATCAAATAGCCTCCAATTATCTGAAGAATGTATGCCCGAGCATGCCATATTCGCTCTATTTTGGTCGAACCTCATTCAGCTCCGGGAATGTGTCTTGTAACCGAGCCATCTCGATCCGACCTCTCGAATTTTATCCGAATGGCACCCAAGCTCGTAGCATACGGCCATCCAATCACCGAAGTTGAAGACCGGTGACTCTGACCCGCCCACCAAGAATCCCAATCTGAATCGCACATCTTCCGAGTGATGGTACACTCTCGCATGGAAGATGGAAAGTGTGCGTCTCGGTCTCCACCTCTCTATCAACGACCGATCAAAGGTGGCTTCAACTTGAACCCCGCCTATCGTGGCCACGTGCGAAAACCCACTTCCATTGGTAATTTTTGATCAACGGCGATGGGGACCATGCATATTCGAATATAACATTGCAACACCGATCTACTGATCGTTTAAAAATTATAAAATAAAAATTAATTAAAATTGTATAGACCTAAAAATTATTAAATAATAATAAAAATTAAAATTAAAACTTACCATTTGTATTTGCTCGATGGAGATGTGCTTATTGTCTAGACGAAGTAATTCCCCGGCCATTATAATACGATCAAAAATTTTAAAATTTTCCAAAAAAAATATATTAAAAAATTAAAAAGGGCTTTTTTGTAAATAGTAAAGGACTATTTTAAATTTGAGAGTAAATTTCAAGGACTTTGAGAGAAAATTGAGAGAAAATTGAGAGAAGGATTAAAGTGTGAAAAAAATAAAAGGGTTGGGGGGCTTTATAGGGAAAATTTTGACCGTTGGGCCTTTTGACCATTGGGGGCAAAGCGCGCCCCTGGGGACGCGATTTGTGCCACCTCAGCAAAGCACGTCCACGTAGGCGCGCTTTTGCTGAGGTGACATAAAGCGCGTCCCTGTGGTGCGTTTCTTAACATTTCCTCAAAGCGTCTTGACGTGGACGCGTTTTGATGGGAAATGGCCCTTTTCCGTAAATTTTCTAAAAATCGGCTCAATTCCGTAAATTTTTAATTTTTTGGTATATTTGGGTAATTTACCCGTTGGTCTACCCAATATTTTAGAAGTTTTTAATAAAAATATTAGACTCAAATATAAGCTTAGATAAAATAATAATTTAAGTTTGTTTAAGATATGTATTGAGTTTGGGATTAAACATTTAAGGCTCAAACTCAATCTCTTTTTCAAATTTTGTAATATATTATAAGGTTAGTATTTGTTACACTAGCAAAATATTTGTTTTATTTCACAAGTAACATTAAAAAATTGTCATGAGTATCTTTTTTCTAAATATTTATTTTTTAATATTTTGTTATGTCGCCATAGAAACTTGTCAACCCCTTGGCCTTGCTTATGAAATCTAAAAACTCATTGGCCGTGTGCTAAATATTTTCCTATATTATATTATCTTTATTAATTATGTATTTTATAACACAAAAATAAATATAGTAACATAAAATCTTATAATGTAAATATGAAAAAAGTTAATTTTTCTATAATTAATAAATGAAAAAATATAAAAAATTTCAATTAAAAATAATATAAATATATTTTTAAAAAAATTGAAAAATAATATGGCGGAGCCCAAAATGAGCTTGGATTAGTCATTTACAAATATGGGAAGGTTTAAACAAAATTTGAGACCCACATCTAGAGCTAGGCCAAACATGAATAAGCATAAAATATGTTAATACTATAGTTAAACTCGACCTAAATCACGGGCACCTATATGTAAAATACACTAATTTTTATGGTTTAAAAAATACCCACTTTGTCTACAGATTTGAAGAAATCTCAACAACCCTTGAGATTTATTTTTTTCCTATCTTTAATAATAAAATAATGAAAATTAATTATATATTGAAGTGCTATAATTAATATATTTGACTTTATTTTAAACTTATATTTAATTTAATTATATATTAATCTTGAAATGAAATTATCAAATTAATTAGTTATCATTATTTAGAAAAATAAATTGATTGAAATATAAAAGGAAAAGATAAAAGAAAATAAAAGAAAATCATGTGAAAGTCAAAATATACAATTAAATAAAAATTATATAGTTAAATATATTAGTATAAAAATTATTAAAAGATATAAAATAAAATAAAATAGAATAAACAAAATATAATTATCATTGATAATAATTATTTAATAAATAAAATTACAACCAATGAGCCTTTACATTAATAGCAAGGTTAATGTACTATAAACTTCAAGATCTTACCTTTTAAATTTCACTCTCTATAAGCTATATGTGGGTTTTAGTCTATATTTGGTTCTTTATTGATTTATTTTATTTTAGGTTTGAATATATTTTGATTATCAATATGATCGTGCTTTTTAATGATTAATTACGATTATAGTTATTCGACGTATTTTTATAATTGCAATATGGTTGTATTTATAACTTTTAAAAAACTTACATATATTAATTGAAAAATACATTATATTTATATTAGAATATAATACAATTTATAATTTAATTTAATTTACAATTAATTAGAATTTTATTATTTTTAATTGAAAATTTATTTAATAAATAAAACTTTGGTGATTAATGTACAATTAACAATTTAAATAAATAAAATTTATTACAATTTACAATCTTGATGCAAAAAGAAAAAAGAGATGGTAAAATGGGTGGTGTAGGCGACGACATTAATGGAGGAAAGGAAAAAAAATAAAATCAAAGAGAGGCAGAGGAGGAGATGAATGGCTAGGGCAATGAGGAGGAGGATTAAAGGCTGATTATTTGTGAAAAATTAACATTTATATCTAGGGTTACAAGGTTTGGGTGGCACACACATTAAAAACAAGAGATTTTTGCCAAAAATTAAATTATTTTGCAAGGGAAAGGATTTAAAGTGGGAACCTCATTTAATTTCTATGTTTTCTCTTATTTCTTTTAACTATTAGGCTTTTTCCTCATTCTTCAAATAATTTTGCAATATTTATTTTAAAAACAAGGCATGTTGCATATTAGGGTTTAAGGCAAAATTTGCAAAATAATAAAAATAGTAAGAGAGAAGGGATTTGAACTTGAGTTTCAAGGAATGTTTCAAACCAATACCTCACTTATTTCCTAAAAATGCATAGACAATCTTAAAAATTAAGGCATGATCACTCTCTCTCGATTCACAAACCCAATTCTACTAACCCCCGATTTTTGGGATGTTACATGTTACGTTTTAGCCGCTTACGATATCGTTATGTTATAAAGTGGTCACTCTACCGTTAAGTTCCGTTACCTTCCTAATGGAGGTCCTACATGGCAATCCAAATGTGTTTTAAATGCCAACTTGGATGTCCTACGTGGTAGTCCAAATTAAATTTATTTAATTAAAATCTTATTTTCATCCCAGCAACTAGACATCCAAGTTGGCATTTAAAACCCATTTGGATTGCCATGTAGGACAACCGTCAGGGAGATAATGAAGTTTAACGGTAGAGTGACCACTTAGTAATTAAACGATAACGTAAGTGACTAAAACGTAACATTTCGAACATAAATGACTAAAATGTAATTTATGACAAACAAAAGTGACTATTTTTGTAGTTTATCCAGAGTAATATAGTCTCAATAAAAGGGTGAAACTAGAAAAATTTTATAGGGTCGAAATTAAATTATAATTTTTACGATAGTCAAAATGTAATTTTACCATTTTAATAATTTATATCTTTATAAATTTTAAAAATTAAATAAAATTTTATTATTTTAAAAGGTAAAGTACAATATTACTGATTTAAAATTTAAAAAAAATCAAAAAAATCTAAATAAAAAATTTTTCATTAACAGAGACCTATCAACCCCTAATTAGGCCCTAAGCAGTCTAAATATAGACTGATTAACATCAATTCGACTCATTGACTAATTTGAGTTAATCTCTAACGCAAAGAGTATCGGGCTGGCTAAGGGTTGGGAGGGCTCAAAGTCTCCATCAACATACTGTAATTGTATCAAAATATATGAATATAGTAGTGATATAAAAAATTTGTGATAAGTTACATAATTTTTATTTAATTTGTAATTTTTTTTCTTTACGTTTAAAGTTTTAAATGTGTAATTATTGTACTTTGAATTATATTTGAATTTTTATAATATAGGTGAAAAATTGGAGCAAAACAAGTTTAAACATAAAGATTGACAAAGTTTTGCGAGTTAAACTTGTTTAGAGATCTCAACAAGATCTTGCTTAACTGTTTTGATTAAGGCAGTCATTATTGCACCAGTGAATGCACCAATCTTCTATTAGAACTAGCACGTATCAGTACTCGTCAATTTCAATGTACCATTTTAGATTTATCAAAATTTTAAAGAAATATTTAATATATATATATTTAAAAATATCAAATGAATGAAATTAAATAAATTTTAATATAAAATATTCATCAATTATATAAATTACTAATTAATAAACTCAACAAATAAAAATCTATCATTCAAATAAATCCAAAATTAATAATAATCCATCATTGGAATTTTAAGGATTTAGCTCATTTCTTTTCTTTTTTTTTTTTGATAAAAGAAGCCGAAGGGTGAATGAATATATTTTCTTTGATAATTAGATGAGTGGTTTTTCTTTAATTATATTTTAATTTTTATATTTTAAATGTGAAAGTATATCCAAAAAACCTTTTAAATGTAGCCTTTTTTATTAGTCATATTCCAATTAAGTCTTTAGCATAATACTAAACAATTAAAAATTTTATATTTTAATATTATTCATGCACCTACTAGTGCATTATGTTCCAGTCGATGCAACTGGAATTGATTGGAACGAGCCAGTGCAACTAGTATGGACTAGAGTTTTCATCGATGCAAAAAGGGGTGTTCGATGTCCCCATTTAGCATACGAACGGTGCGCACCAACCGATATGACTGGAAGTAGTGTAGAATCGATCAAATGGTTTTGACCATATGTAACATCCCAAACCCAGGCTAGACGTTATGGCCGAATTCGGATGTGTCACATGAAATGGGGTTGAAAAGTTGCCATTAAGTTAAGCGATACCTTAAAACTATTTTCAATTTCGTAACTCCCAATCTTTTAATTGCTTAGAGATAAAAAGTATTTGTAGCGGAAGCTTTAGAACAAGTACGCTGCATTTAGGAAACCATTGAAGATTTTAGAAAACCCTTATTTTTGGAAAAATTTGAGTTATAAAGTCATAAACTCGTAGTCTAACCCAAATTAAAATAAAACAGTCCGTAGAGTCCAAATTTCATAAAATAAATCCATAATAAACCAAATCATAAAAGTTTTGTTATAGCTATAACCAGTTCGAACATGTGGTCACCGAGGGGCTCCGTAGCACCGATTCGCCTAACTTTGTGGATTACCTGTACAGTATAATCAGAAAAGAGTGAGTTTACATAAACTCAGTGTGTAACCCCACAGTGTTAAGCATGCACACAAACAGAATATTAGAATCAATCAGATACAAATTCTGGCCTAAGCCCATTACTGAATCTGAGATCTGAATCGCAAATCGAATCGAAATCGATATCCTATCCCCATCCTCTACACACCATCTCCAACCATCCATACACACCATGTGGGGTTTAAAACACCCACCCAGCCCTACACATCGTGTTACACTGATGCGGCACATAAAAAATATAATGCAACCATGCTGCCAGATAATAGGCACAAATGCTTTTCAGAACACTTCCTCCAATATACATCATCCCATCCCCAATATCAGATAACATAACATACATATAGAATTAATAGATATATCATACTTAACATGCTCTTATAAACAGATAACAGATAAACAAACATAAGCATACTCATAACCATATCTCAGTCTACCATATCACTTGGTTTTAGGGTTAGATAGCGTTTACCGACCCTATGGTAGGCCCACAGTTGATTAGGACGGCCCGTGTGACCCTACGAAAAATCTCAGTATAATGGGTCCACATACTCGTGTGGGCCCACACGCCCAGATTGGCCTTTCCCGTATGGATTACACGGCCTAGCTCAAAGTTCACACGCACGTGTGACATACCCGTGTGGGCCCACATGCCCAGTCTGGTTTAGCCTGTATAGCCCACATGGAAACACTCTGGCCATCACACGGTCGTGTCTTGCGCATGACTTGGCCTTTGTCGATCACACGGTCGTGTCGTCGCACACGGCCTTCCACAAGGCCTTGTGGCATCAACAGTCGGGTTTTTTGGCTTCCGTCGAATCTCGTTCTTCTGCGTTTCGAGTACACACCTGGTATCGTTTCGACGGAAAATAATCTCGAGCCTCTAAAATCCTAAAAACTAGAATATCCAACATCGATTTAGCAACTGATTAACGGATTTCGACATAAATGAACTAACAGAAACCTGACTTACCACCGAAGAAGAACCTTCGTTAACACTTGTTAAACCAAATAAACGAGTCTCACTGCCCGAACCCTTTATCTATACCATCAATTACAGTAGAGATCAGATTCTTAATCGCTCATTACACAACTACAACGAACAGGAATAAAAGACTTACCGAACCCGCACAAGTGTAAAATCATGCCGCTTAGAGAAAAGATAATTAGGGAAACAAAAAGGAAAAAGAAGAGAGGAAGTTCTAAGAGAATTTCGACAGAGTGATGGGAGAAACAAAATGTCAGAAGGAGAGGGATTTTCGAAAAAGAAAAGAAAATAAGATAACCCCTTAAATTTCCCCCACTAACCCACAAACACCTAACTTATCAGAATTTACATTCCACTGAAACACTGACGCAATACCTAGCAAAAATATCACCCACACTCGCGCAAGGATTCAAACACAGAACCTCCACACAACATATAGACTCCCTTACCACTCGAACCAACAGGCTCATTTTGATATGGTGTGCAAATAACTAAATATAAGCCTACTGAACAAGTATAAGGCTTAATTCAGAAAAATACCAAAATTTTCCAAATGTAAGGCTTGAACTTGGAACCTCTCGCACATTCCCAAAACACTTAACCACTGAAGCAGATACATATTTGTGTTAAAATTTTATAGAAACAGATATAAAAAATTTGAAGCGTTACAACTCTACCCTCAAAAAGAAATTTCGACCTTGAAATTTACCTGATTAGAACATATGAGGATACTACTGATGCATCGCGTCCTCAGGTTCCCACGTGGCTTTCTCAGTGCCATGATTCTGCCAAAGAACCTTCCCTAATGGTATAAATTTTTTCGCAGAACCTTAACCTCGTGATCCAGAATCTGAATCGGCTCTTCCTCAAAGGTCAAATCTGGCCTAACCTCGATCTCTTCAATAACAACAACATGAGAAGGGGCAGACCGATACCGCCTCAACATCAAAACATAGAAGACATCGTGGATACGATCTAACTCTGAAGGTAGCTCCAACTGATAAGTAACCGGTCCTACTCGCTTCAGAATCCTATACGACCTAATAAACCTAGGGCTTAGCTTGCCTTTATGACCGAATCTCAGAACCTTTTTCCACGAAGAAACCTTAAGAAAGACAAAGTCCCCCACCGAGTACTCAATATCTCGCCTCTTCAAGTCCGTATAAGACTTCTTTTTATCAGAAGCCGCTTTCAGACGATCCCGAATCAGTCGAACCTTATCCTTAGTCTCTGAAACCAACTCAGGACCCAAAACTTGACGTTCACCCAACTCAGGCCAACACAAAGGAGTACGACACTTATGACCATACAGAGCCTCGTAAGGTGCCATTTAAATACTATCTTGGAAACTGTTATTGTAGGCGAACTCAGCTAGAGACAGATAATCCTCCCAACTACCTCAAAAATCTATCACACAACTCCGAAGCAAATCCTCTAGTATCTGAATCACCCTTTCTGATTAACCATCAGTCTGAGGATAGAACGCAGTACTGAAGTCCAATCTCGACCCCAGAGCTTTATGTAAGATGTGAAACGAGGATCTCTGTCAGAAATAATTAACATTGGTACCCCATACAGTCTAACTATCTCGGAGATATACAACTTCGCCAACTTTTGAAGAGAAAAGCCCGTTTGAACCGGAATGAAGTGAGCAGACTTGGTCAATTGATCCACGATGACCCAAATAGAACCTTCTTAGTGGGTGTCAAGGGCAACCCACTAACAAAGTCCATAGTCACTCGTTTTCATTTCCATAAGGGAACCTTAATTGGTTGCAACAAACTCGAAGGTAACTAGTGCTCAGTCTTAATCTACTAGCACGCCAGATGTTGAGCCACAAAATCTGTAACCTCACGATTCAAACCTGCCACGAGTACAACTCTTGAAGATCGCGATATATCTTATTACTACCGGGAGGCATAGCATAAGGGCTACAATGTAGCTCCCTTAGAATAGACTACCTCAGATCAGAATTGTTTGGTACACAGATCCGTCCTCGAAAACACAACACACGATCACTGTTTAACCCAAAATCAGATGTAGTACCACTTTTAACCTGATGGAACCGTACACCGAAAGTCTCATCCACTAAATATTTATCTTGAATCTGACCGATCTAAGTTGGCTTAACCCATAACTCGACTAACAGACTCCCATCATCGAACAGGCTAAGGTGAGCAAACATAGCCCTCAAATTAGACATCGCTCTTGACTTAGAGCGTCAGCCACCACAATGGCCATACCAGGATGATACTCTATTGTGCAGTCATAATCCTTGAGCAGCTCAATCCATCGACATTGTCTAAGGTTCAACTCTTTCTGAGTAAGGAGGTACTTGAGACTTTTGTGATTGGTGTAGATAATATACCTCTCACCATACAGATAATGGATCCAGATTTTTAACGCAAAGACCACTGCAGCCAACATAAGATCATGCATCGGATAGTTCCCTTCGTGTTTCTTAAGCTGACATGAAGCATAAGCCACAACCTTACCATCTTGCATTCGAATGCAACCCAAACCAACATGCGATGCACCACTGTAAACCACGAACTCCTTACCAGATTCAGGCTGTATCAACACAGGAGCCTGAGTCAGAACAGACTTAAGCTTCTCAAAGCTCTCTTGCTGTGCATCAGCCCAGACAAAAGGGACACCCTTACGCAAAAGCTTAGTAAGAGGAGCTGTAATCAAAGAGAACCCTCAAAAAACTGACGATAATATCCCACCAAACCCAGAAAGTTGCAGATCTCGAATACATTTTTAGGCTATTCCAATCCAACACAGCCTCAATCTCTCGAGGATCAACTCGAATACCCTCAGAAGAAACCATGTTCCCCAGAAAAGTCACTTCACGCAACCAGAACTCACATTTGCTTAACTTAGCGAAAAAGTTACTTCTCAAGTAGAATCTGAAGCATCACTCTAAGATGCTCATCATGCTCATCCTCAGTCTTAAAGTAAACTAGGATTTCATCAATGAATACCATGAAAAACTAATCCAGATAGGGCTAAAACACCCGGTTCATCAAATTCATAAATGCGACTGGAGAATTCGTTAGACCAAAAGGCATAACTAGGAACTCGTAATGTCCATAACGAGTCCTAAATGTAGTCTTATGAACATCGGCCCCCTTAACCCTCAAATGATGATACCCTGACTAAAGATCTACCTTAGAAAACATAGAAGCCCCTCTGAACTGATCAAACAAGTCGTTAATCCTCGAAAGCAAATACTGTAATAGCCCGTTTTTGGGTCAAATCAGAACAGTGGTTTTGGAACCACAAATCTGAAGTCAAAATATTTATTTTAATATTTTAATAAATTCTACAGCATGATATATTAATTATGTGAAAGTTTCGTAGAGAAATTTTACCGTTTAAATGCTTAATTCGGTAAAAAGGACTAAATCGCGTAAAGTGTAAAACTTGAGTTCTATTGGCTAAAGGTGTCTAATAGCTATAGAAATTTAATGTGGAGTTCCTTATGGGGTAATTAGCCCATTTATAAATTTATTGGACATTCTTGGACATGTATTAAGTGATTAATTAATATTAATTTTGTAATTCAGTAAATAATGATAATTAAAAAAATAAAATAAAGCCATCATCTTTTCTTCTTCATTATTCAACCGAAACTAGGGCAAGAACAAGCCATTTTTCTCCTTTAAATTTGGCCAAGGCTTTTTTTCTCAATTAGGTACGATTTTTGTCCCGTTTTTAATAATTTCTACGTTTTTGAGATCGTTGCAGCTTAATCTAGCTAGCCTGTATCTCAGATGTCAAAACTGTTGAAGTATTTGAATGTTGCCATTGTTGAATGAATGAGTATTTTGGTAGTTGATGACGGAAAATAAATCATTGTTGTTAGATGTACAAGTTTTATAAAGTGAATTTTGGTAAAATTGTCAATTTTGGATTAAATTCTGAAATATGAGAATTTAGTGGTTGAATTTTAAAATAAATGAAACATATGGGCTGACATGAGAATGGGTAATATTTTGCCAGTTTGAATTTTTATTAAATTGAATGAATTGTGATTTTATGTGATAATGACTAAATTACAAAAAATGTGAAATAATAGGGGCAAAAATGTAATTTTGCCAAAATATGTAAATTGTGCTAAATTGAATGAAATGATTATTAAATATGTAAATTTTGATATTATATAGATCAAGATAAACAAGATTTGGATCTATAACGAGAGAAAACAAAGTTTCAGATTAGTCAACCTAATTCGTTGTTACAGCGAACGAGGTAAGTTCGTATGTTTTATAAGCATTGAGTTATATATATGTATAAATGCTTAATTGATATAATTTCGGTAAATGCTACATTATTGAAATGAAATGTGAATGGTATTGAGTACGATACTATGGAAATGACCGACAGAGATTCGATACAGCGAAAGTCTCGGTTGAACCTTATGAATAGATAGGATATAAATGTCATGACATTAGAGTTACTGATATTACGAGTAAGACCATATATGGGATATGACATCGATATGAGACTACGTGTAAGACCATAGTTAGGCTATTGGCATCGATACGAGATTACATGTAAGACCATATCTGGGATATGGCATTGGTACGGTACTGTGTGGTACAAGTCAGTATCCCCTAATTGTCACGCGGCCTAGAACACTGGCATGTGACTTGGCCGTGTTGCATAAGTCAGTTTACCCTACAGGTTTGGCACGGCCTAACACACGGTGTAGCACACGGGCGTGTGTGGCCACTTCGAAGGGCACACGGGCTAGGCATATGGGTGTGTCATTGGCCGTATGACCCAAGTCAGTATGTACCCCTATTTTCACACAGCCCGTGACACGAGCATGTCTGGTGGCCGTGTGAGACACACGGCTTAGCTACACAGGCGTGTGACCCTTGATTTGAAGAAAAATTTGCTAAATATTAAAAATTTCTTGAGTTATTAGTTTAGTCCCGAACCACTACCAAATCATATTTAAGGCCTCGAAGGCTCTTAATAGGGAAAAATTGATTGAAATTGAATGATGAATGATTAAATTGAGCATATGTATGTTAAATAATTGTTTAATTGTTTTGTAAGTTCGGTAATGCTCCGTAACCCTATTATGGCATTGAATATGAGTAAAAGGTGTTACATTTATTGGTATCAGAGCTACGGTTTAGTCTATTCTAAGACTAACGTAGCATATGTGAGTCTAGCTATAAATGCCATATAGAACCTGTGATAGTGTGATATCTCCCGACTCTGACAAAAATTATTTTAATTAGACAGATATGTTTTTCGATCGAGCTAATTCCAATAATGCAGAAAGTGGTACTCAAATATTTGAGTGAAAATGTGTTTATGATGAGTCGAAATTCATAAAGGTATGAATAAAAGTTCATAATAATATGTTATTGATAAATGTTATGTTAGGTGCATGTATATGTGAGAGTTAAATTTGAGGCTTTACGACCGTCACCCCCTTATTAGTATAGTGTTACAATCAAATTCATAAGATTGAATAAGCTCACAAGTGTGGAATTACAGAGTTCTGTGATTGAAGGATTAATACTATGGTCAGATAAGAGAATGAGTTAATAGTAAAGATAGTACTAGAAGAGTTATCGAATCGTTTTGAAGGCTATTTGGATTATGCAAAGTCACTATTAAGGAAGAAGATTACTTCATGAAACAAAATATTCATGTATGATATCTAAAGAATGTATTAATTGGAAGTTCTACTTAATTGGTTTCTGTTAGTGATAGGATAAAGTGGAATCAATAATGATAGTATTAGATAGTGGAATAGTGTTTGAATTGTAAAGATATCTAAGTACAGCAGTATAGTTGAATAGCTTATAATGAACTCTTCTGGGTAGTCTATGTGATCAATTATTCTCAAAGGTATATGTGGCTATTTACTTTCAAATGAAACTCTTATTGTATGAGAACTCTAGCTAAACATACTGATAGAAGAAAGCATTGTTGGTCTATTTGGGTTATGATCGACATTGCTCTATCTTTCCCTAGTATTCTAATCTATTGTGTTGATAGAAAAGTATATGGTAAAATTCGTATGATGCTAGTATTTTGTTTCTACTGGTTATTATTTTGTTGAATATATATGAAGATTATATTGCTTCTGTCACAGTTGATTTCAGTGCTTATGAGTGATGTTTTCTTCTGGAATTTCTCTAGGATATTATCTATTTATATGGTTGAAATGTCAGTCTTATTATGGCATTATGATTTTTTACTTGACGAAGGTGGCTTCAATATAGTACAACGCTTCGATGATTAATAGTTGAGATAGCTTTACTATATAATCCTTTCTAGTTTTCTCGAAAAGGAGTTGACATCAGCAAACGCATAGACGATGGAAGCTCAAGTTCAAATATGTATAATAGTTATCATTTCTAGGTAAATCTTAATATATGTCAATAATTAAAGACGGAATGTTATGTCATATTCGAGTTATGCAGTTTTTAAGAAAATCTTTGACTAGTATCTTGAAGAAATTGTGATAAATGGTATGTCTGGGTTATCTTGGCAACAAGAAGAAAGGTTTTCTTTGAAAAGTTATTATTTGACAGCCAAGATCGATTCAGTTGTTTAGTTTGATTGGGTTATTTGTTTGAAAGGTTAATTGAGTTATATGTGTTTGAGTTTATCCTTGGGTCCTAAAATAAATTTTATGCGTTCACAAGTGAATAGATGGATAGTCTGAATGAAGAATTCATATTTTAGAAGACATGATACAGAATTATATCTATCGGAAAGGTTCTATTGAGAAATATTATTGTAAATTAAGTTGTTTTGGATGTTGAAGTTTTCAATTGTACGGAATTTGATTTGGTTTAATATATGTTAATGAAGTTATAAAGAGTTGAAAACATTGTTAACTGAAATATTAGTTTTGGTTCAGCTTGAATCGAGTAAAAAGTTATTCGACGCACAAATTAGAGATGGTTGACATTGTAATTACATTGAATAGTTAGTAACATTAATTGTTTGATGAGTAATGTAACCTATTTAATGACTGCAAGAGTATAAAATATTTGATGTTACAGAGATATCTGAATTTGGGACAGCAAAGATGGCTTGAACTATCGAAAGATTTTGAGTTAGGAATTGGTTATCATCCTAGACAAACGATTATAGACACAAATATTTTGAACAAGAAATCTTTGTGTGCTTTACAAGCGATAAATACGCAATTGATATTATCAGATGATGGATAGATATTAACTGAGTTAAAAGCTAAATTGATGTTTATTCCGCTATTTTATGAAACTCAGAAATGTATCAGTAAATTGCAAGTTAAAAGGGTTCAACGTGAATTGACTTCTTATTTAGAGCTTCAAATTGGAACCGATGATTATTAGTTGTTTCGAGACAGAGTTCGTGTACTGAGAAATCTAAAGATTATACAACAATTGTTATATCTAACTCATAGTGGTAATTATCTGTTCAGTCAAGGAATACTAAGATGTAAAATAATCTGAGATAGTTTTACTGGTGAATGAGTATGAAATGTGATACTTCTGACTCGTATCCAAATGTCTAATTTATCAACAGGTTAAAGCTGATTATCGAGTACTTTTGAAAAAGGAAGATGTTATTTGAACTATTGTTGATTTTTGAAGAAGTCTGTACATTTTATCTTACTACGTATGACTTCTCTCTTGATAAATTTCTAAAATTAAATTTCTGAAATTGTCAGTTTTTATAGAGTTCCAATTTTTATTATTTTGGATAGAGATTCGAGGTTTATATTATGTTTCTAAAGAAAACTACTGTAAACTTTGGGTATGAGGTTGCATTGTAACACCGCATTTCAATCAACAACTGATGGATAATATGAGAAAGTGATTCAGATTCTCGAAGATCCAATTTGTTACTGTATTTTAGAATGTGAAAGCAATTAAGAAAGACAATTACTGTTGGTTGAGTTTGAGCATATTAATAGTTATCATTTGAGTATAAAGATGGCATTGTATGAAGTATTGTATGATTGCAATTACTGAACTCCGTTGTTATTGGATCGAGCTTTGTGAGAAAAAGATTCACGAGATTGATTTCAACAGAGAAATTGAAGAGAAAGTGAAAGTAATTCGTAACAGTTAGAAAGTAGTTTCAGATTGACAGAAAACATATGCACACTTGATACGTAAAAGCATTGAATTTCAGTTAGTGAACTGAGTTTTTCTGAAAGTATTGCTGTGAGAATAGAATTTCTCGAATTAGCTATAAAGAGAAGTTGAGTTCGTGATTCATCAGGTCGTATGAGATTATTGAGAAAATAAAGCCAGTGGTTTATTCAACTTATATTATTGTCAAAACTTGAGAAGATCCATAATGTGTTTCTTATATCTATGATGTGACAATTCAGATAAGACCCTTTGTATATAATATCTCTTTCAGAAGTTGAAATTCAGCTTGATATGACATATAGCAAAGGATAGATCAGAATCTTAGCTCGTTAGATTAAAGAGTTGAGAAATCTGAGGCTATGTGAGAAATCAATAAGGTTATAAGAAAGCAAATCTCTAATTTAAATTATGATAATATTTTTGGGGACAAAAATCTCTAAGGGGGAGAGTTGTAATAGCCCGTTTTTGGGTCAAATCAAAACAGTGGTTTTGGGACCACAAATCCCAAGTCAAAATATTTATTTTATTATTTTAATAAGGTCTACAGCATGATAGATTAATTACGTGAGAGTTTCGTAAAGAAATTTTACCGTTTAAATGCTTAATTCAGAAAAAAGGATTAAATCGCGTAAATTGTAAAACTTGTGATCGTCTGAATTGTCAAGTTTTAAAATTTATAAAGAAATGATCGAACCTGAAACTAACTCTAACAATGACTTAAGGCAAGTGCACCTATCAAACAGTAGTATAGTTTAGGCAAGACTGGATTGTCGAACCCAAGGGAATTAAAAAGTACTAATACTCACTTTTTTTCTATTATTTAGCCTAAATATGAAGTGATTGATTGATTAAACTAAATAACTACTAAGCTAAAGACGCAAAGACAAAAAGAACATATTGAAGAAATAATTTTTTGGAAAAACTCAGTTGATCACGACTATACCCTAGAAGGACTCCACCTAGACTTCACTTGTTATCTAACACTGAACCAGACGATTTATTCACTTAGCTTGATCCGTAAGACTCCCTAATTTATATTAAACCCTCTTTCGAGGGGAATAACGTCTAACCCTAGGATGATTAATTGAAATCTCTTTCTAATTAAAACCCCTAGAATCGCATTAACTCGATCTATGGACTCCCATATTAGGTTTCACCCTAATTCGACAAAATCTCGTCACCCTATCTCTAAGCGTGCGATCAACTCTGCTTAATTATGCTAGATCTACTCTTAAGCAGAGACTTTTGCTCCACCACCTAAGCACATTCAACTCGAATAAATATCTCAAAAATATCAACACAAGAATTAAGCACACATAATTAAGAACAAACTAAGTATTTATCATATAGTTCAGAAAACAATAACAAGATTCACCTAGGTTTCATCCCCTTCAGGTATCTGAAGGGTTTAGTTCATAATGATAAAAGAAAACATCTCAAGAGAAAAGATAAAACAAAACATAAGAAATCCCTAAAACCCCCTGAAGGAATTGAAGGAGAGATCCGCCTTCTTGGGTAGAATTCCAACTTCTTGAGATGGATCAATTGGCTATCTTCGAGTGATTCCCACAAATTTGACCTTTTGGCTCAGCTCCTTGGCCTAGCTGACTGCCTAACTGACCGCCAAAAGCCCTGGCAGAAGGCTTATGCCGAACTCCCCGCTTAAGTTGCCCCCTTGGGTGTTTATATAGGCTCTTGGAATGCTTTACTTGGCCCTTAAATGTCCTAATTCAAGTATCATTCGTACTCGGGTGTTTGAATAGACTTTGGAACGTGTTTCTTTGCCTCAAAGTATCCAAATCCGAGTAAAATTCCTCTTTTCCATGACAGGGGCACGGCCATGGTACACTCCCATGTAAATCGACTTCAGGCCGTGTTTCGGGTCTGTTGATGGAGGCACGGCCGTGTTCTAGTTAATTGACGAGGCACGGCCGTGTGGCTTGAAGTCTAGGTGTGATTTCCACTTTGGCCCAAATTGGCTCGTTTTAAACCTGTTTCTTGTTCTTTTCGTCCTCGGTGCTTTCCTAAGTATAAAACATGAAAAGAAGGGATTAAGAGCACCTTTTTACATAAATCAAAGGCTAAATCATCCAAAAGCATGCTAAATATGATGTTAAAATATGTTACTTTTACGGTTTATCAGATACCCCCACATTTAAGCTTTTGCTTGTCCTCAAGCAAAATTCTCAACTTACAATTAAAACGAACTTTCCACAATTCATAATTCTCATTAAGAATGCCTCATCATAATTCATAGATAATTTATACATGGATAATTTAACTCAAAGACTCCTAAAGATTCAAACAATATAAGTCATACATTTGTAGCACGAAAAACATAGGTGTCTCCCCTCATCTAAATAATTACCTTTGATTCAAAACTGACAAAGATTGACATCCTTACTAAAGATTCACTCAAAGCACTCGAAGTGTTTAAGGTTCAAGAATAAGCACTTAAAAGTCAAACCTGAAAAGTTAATCCCATAGGCTTACCTGAAAATCAAATCTCCACCACTGTAATATGAGATGATACACAAATCAAAAGGTCTTTAACAGGGTTGTAATGGGGCTTAGGTTAAAGGTGTGGATAAAGGCTGAATTAGAAGGTTAAAAATCGAGATTGACCTGACAAATTACCTAACTTTTAGAAAAAAAGAAATTTAACTAATAATCTAAATAATTACATTAATTGAAAACTTTGTAATACTTAATAATATGAGGTTTTTCTAACATAATTGGATTTTAAATGTACAAGCTCACTTTTTATACTACTAATATTGAATATACTTGATCGATTTAATTTTTTAAGCAAAAACTAAATAAATATATAATGAAAGAAATAACTTTATCAACTGAAGTAAACTAATTAGGCAACTTATCAAATCAATTCTCGATAGAAGGGTAGTCAAAAGAATGGTGATAACAAATATGAGTGGGATTTTGGGTTAATATTAGTGGGTAAGTCAATAAAAAGGGTTGTTAGGATGAAAACAGTTCACTAAGGGTTAATTATGTAGGTAGGATTTTTAGCGGAGTGAGTGGGTTAAAACCTAAGTGCCTTTATCATCTCAGTATATCAAATCAATAATGTGGTCTCGACATGTATAATCGAGGCAAGTTCTAGAATAGCAATTCAGTGTTGACACACTCATAATTAATAAAGTGAGCACGAAAAATAATATATGCTCTATAAGGTTCAAATCTCACAAAAATTATGGGTATTTTTTATATCAATCCCTGTAAATTTCAAACTTCAAGGTAATATTCAAATTTAAGTAGACAACCTAGAAAATTTTTGATTCTTGAAAAATAGACTTATCATGCTTGATTCTCTAGTATCCTTTAAATTTAATCATCAATGCACAATTAACTATGACTTAATCTAAAACATATCAATAAAAATCATAAATCAAAGAAATTTTATCGTAATTATAATATGAGAAACTTTACTTTCGAACAAGGCATAATTCAGGTTTTTCAAATAATACTATAGTTAACCCCCTCACACTTAAGTTGTACATTGCCCTCAATCTACAAAGATAGATAATAGTAATTTAGTAATCATAAGATAGGGAGAGAAGTGAAACTTTCTAAATTTTGGATGAAGTCAATGAAAAGAAACTAGATAGGATTGGAGGTGAACGTAGGGAAGCGTCTCGAACTGTTTGAAATTGAATCCTCGAAGTAGCCGGCTTGGTTTTATTGTATCCTAAGCTAAATCTAAATGGCATGAAGAATAAGAAGAAAATAATAAAGAAAACAAAAATAAAGATAAAAATAAAAATAAAAGTAAAAGTAAATAATGGAAAATGAAAGAAGAAAGATAATTGGAAAAGAAAAAGTAAGAAGGGGGTTTAAATAGAGATATGGCCCATGTTTTGGGGAAATTTTTGTCTTGTTGCCACATGTCTACGGTCACGCCCTTTTACCTACCTGTGGTGCCCACATGGCCACAGCCGTGTGCAAGGCCGTGTGGTCTGGAAATTTGCACTTTTGGTTTATTTGAATGCTAAAAAGGGAAAATAAAAATAAAAATAATAAAATAAAATAAAATGGGTTAGTGCTCAGGTTGCCTCCCGAGAAGCGCTCGTTTAAAGTCTTGATATAGACTTACCTATTATTTGTATGGTCAAGGTGGTTTGAAGAGGTGAATATCGTTTCTCATGTGATCAACTTAGTTTTTGATATAAAGTTTAAGTCGAGTAGTGTTTACCTCAAAAGTGATGAATTTAGGATTGCTTACCTCGACTGTCCCGTATAGGAAAACATTAAGTACTTTAAAGGTGATTTCTTTGTTTGTTTTGATGTCTGAAGTAGTGATTCGAGGGTCTTCCTTATTCATTAATACCTGATCCCCTATTTTGAAGTGATTTGTTGTTCCTATCAGCTCGTCTGGGGGTTCCTTCAGTTTTTCTTCGTGCGGTTTTGGTTTTTCTTTAAAGTGTGTCTTCCACTCTTCTAGTTTGTTGACACTAAGGCTTCGTTCCTCATGTAATTCTTCTTTATTGGCATGAGGTCTATGATTCGGCTCAGGTTTGTGGCTTCGTAGTGTTTCCTGTGATGAAGGTTGAGCAAATTTGTTATCAACTGATTTTACTTTCTCACCTTCATCAGTCGATGTTCTGGCCGAGTCAAGAGCTTGTAGACTGATTGATTCATCACCTATACGAAGAATGAGTTCTCCTGCACCAACATCAATTTTAGTCTTGGCAGTTACTAGAATTAAAGGAATCGAATTGTCCTCATCCATGTCTAAAACAACAAATTCTACTAGGAATACGAATTTATCAATTTTGATTAAAACATTTTCTATTATACCCCTAGGATTCTGATAGTTTTATCAGTTAATTGAATGCTCATGCTAGTTTGTCTGGGTTTCCCTAGACCTAGTTGTTTAAACATTTTATAAGGCATAACATTAATGCTTGCCCCTAAATCAGCTAAAGCATTATCAATAGATAAACTACCAATTAAACATGGAATCGTAAAACTCCCTGGATTTTTTAATTTTCGTGGCAGTTTATTTTGTAGAATTGTTGAGCACATTGCGTTTAGCTCCACATGCGATGCCTCGTCTAGCTTCCGTTTGTTTGTCAACAGCTCTTTTAAAAATTTTCTATAATCGAGTATCTGTGAAAGAGCTTCGAGAAACGGTAAGTTAATATGTACTCTTTAAAAGTTTAAGAAACTTACCAAACTGTTCCTCTGTGTTGTCCTTCTTCATTGCTTCGGAATATAGTATACGAGGTTGGTACTCTGTATTCGCCGATTTTGGTATATCATGGCACACCTCAACCTTACCTTCACTTACCACAGGTTCTTCCCTTGGGTTTGGTACGTCTAACCCTTCACTATTGTAAATGGCTTGATTTTGCTCTCTTGGGTTAGTTTCAGTATTGCTTGGCAAGCTTCCTTGTGGTAGTTCTAATATCAGCTTAGCAAGTTGTCCAACTGACTTAGTAATTTCCCCAACTGACTTAGTAAGTTCACCAACTTGGTTCTTGATCCCTTCAATTGATGTTTGTCGATTCTTAAGGGTGGTCTCGGTGTTTTGGAGACGGGTATCTGTGGCTGCCGTGAATTTTGTCAACATCTCTTCAATGTTCAATCCTCTTCCTGTTGGTGAGGTGGTTGTTGAAAATCTGGAGGGAGTTCCGGTCTTTGGCTATTTTGATCATCCCACGAGAAATTGGGATGGTGCCTCCAACCTGCATTATAAGTGTCATTATAAAAATTATTTTGTGGTCTAGAATAGTTACCCGTATAGTGAGCTTGCTCGTTTTTCCATGCCAAATCCGTAGGGTGGGTACTCAGGATTCACCACACCTCCTAAAGTCGAATCATATTGTATTTCTGGGTGTACCTGCGAGAGACTATACGAACCATCAATCTTTTTATTCATCATCTCTAACTGATTAGATAACCTAGTGACCACGTCGAGGTTGAAGACACTAGCTGCTTTAGTAGGAATTGTCCTCATGACTTGCCATTGATAATTATTCAGTGCGATCTTCTATAGACTAAAATTATCTGCCAAAAGAAAAATAGAGGAAAGATTAGCAGAGTAAAATAAAAAATAATAATAATGAAAATAAATTGCAATAATAAAAAGAATGGCTAAAGTAATAAAAATATAGCTTTCTTAATATTTTAATTCCCCGGCAACAGCGCCAAAAACTTGATCGTCTAAATTGTCGAGTTTTAAAATTTATAAAGAGAATGATCGAACCTAGAAACTAACTCTGACAACGACTTAAGGCAAGTGCACCTATCGAACAGTAGTATAGTTTAGGCAAGACCGGATTGTCGAACCCAAGGGAATTAAAAGTACTAATACTCACTTTTTTTTTTCTATTATTTAGCCTAAATTTGAAGTGGTTGATTGATTAAACTAACTGACTACTAAGCTAAAGACGCAAAGATAAAAAGAACAAATTGAAGAAATAATTTTTGGAAAAACTCAATTGATCACGACGATACCCTAGAAGGAATCCACCTAGACTTCACTTGTTATCTAATCTTGAACTGCATTTATTTATTCACTTAGCTTGATTCGTAAGACTCCTAATTTATATTAAACCCTCTCTCGAGGTGAATAACGTCTAACCTTAGGTTGATTAATTGAAATCTCTTTCTAATTAAAACCCTTAGAATCGCATTAACTCAATCTATGGACTCCCATATTAGGTTTCACCCTAATCCGACAAAATCTCGTCACCCTATCTCTAGGCGTGCGATTAACTCCGCTTAATTATGCTAGATCTACTTTTAAGCAGAGACTTTTTCTCTTCCACCTAAGCATATTCAACTCGAATCAATATCCCGAAAATATCAACACAAGAATTAAACACACATAATTAAGAACAAACTAAGTATTTATCATATAGTTCAGAAAACAATAACAAGATTCATCTAGGTTTCATCCCCTTCAGGTATCTGAAGGGTTTAGTTCATAATGATAAAAGAAAACATCTCAAGAGAAAAGATAAAACAAAACATAAGAAATCCCTAAAACCTCCTGAAAGAATTGAAGGAGAGATCCACCATCTTGAGTAGAATTCCGCTTCTTGAGATGGATCAATTGGCTATCTTCGAGTGATTCCCACAAATTTGACCTTTTGGCTTAGCTCCTTGGCCTAGCTGATTGCCTAACTAACCGCCAAAAGCCTTGGCAGAAGGCTTCTGTCGAACTCCCCGCTTAAGTTGCCTCCTTGGGTGTTTATATAGGCTCTTGGAATGCTTTACTTGGCCCCTAAGTGTCTTAATTCAAGTATAATTCCTACTCGGGTGTTTGAATAGACTTTGGAACATGTTTCTTTACCTCAACGTATCCAAATCCGAGTAAAATTTCTCTTTTCCACAACAAGGGCACGACCATGGCACACTCCCATGTAAATCGACTTCAGGCTGTGTTTCGGGTCTGTTGATGGAGGCCGTGTTCTAGTTAATTGACGAGGCACGGCCGTGTGGCTTGAAGTCTAGGCCGTGTCGATTTCCACTTTGGCCCAAATTGGCTTGTTTTAAACCCTTTTCTTATTCTTTTCGTCCTCGAGTGCTTTCTTGAGTATAAAACATGAAAAGAAAGGATTAAAAGCACCTTTTTACATAAATCAAGGGCTAAATCATCCAAAAGCATGCTAAATATGAGGTTAAAATATGTTACTTTTATGGTTTATCATAGTCCCATCCTTTTTCTTGACAAACTGAATTGGTGCTGCCCATGGAGACATACTAGGACAGATGAAACCACGGTCCAAAAGCTCTTACAGTTGAGCCTTAAGCTCATTAAGCTCTTTCAGTGCCATATGATAGGGAGCGATGGACACCGGAGCCGTACCTAAAATAAGCTCAATCTCAAACTCAACCTCTCAATTTGGAGGTAGATCCGGTAACTCCTCGGAAAAAAATCTAGAAAGTCCTTTATAGTTTTGATGTTCCCAACAGAAGAGTCCCTAGAACTAGAAACACTAACATTAGCTAAATACACCTCACACCGTTTCCAAACCAATTTCTCAGCCACAAGAGTGGAGATCACGTTGGACAGATAATCTCGATGCTCGTCAATCATAACCACCTCGACATCATCCTTGGTCCTCAGAATGACCCTCTTAGACGCATAGTCCAAACTGACTCGGTGCTCCACCAACCAGTCTATACCTAGAATTAGGTCGAACTCCCCAAACGAAGCTCCACCAGATTCGCCAGAAAAACTATCCCTTGCACCTCTAACGGACATCCCTATAGAGTTTACTAACCCGAATAGACTGTCCCCAAAGTCTCAAATACAATTCTAGCTATGTATGAGTGAGTAGACCCTATGTCTATCAAAACCAAGTAAGGTACATCAAATATTAAGAACGTACTGGTGATAACATCAGGAGCATCTCTATCCTCTCGATGATGTGCAGTATAAACCAAAGCAGGTTGTCTCACCTCAATCTGACCAGCACCTCTGCCCAGTGCTCTCTGTCCTCGGCCCATACCATTACCACCCCTAGCCTGACCACGGTCCCTAAGTGGCTGTTGAACTACTCTCTGCTACTGCACGGGACTTGATGCAGGAGCTTGCACCTGATCAGCCCTCAATAGACACTCTCGAATGCAGTGCTCTAAAGACCCACATTTCAAACAGGCCCCAATCCTCCTCCAACACTCGCCCGGATGACGCCTACCACAAGTACTACACGGCTGCAACCCAGTAGGAGCAAAAGAAGAAACAGGGCCCCCCACTCTAACAGGCTCATCAAGCCTGGCCTTTTTCTTAGTCTTTGGAATAGAACTAGAAGGCTCAGAATCCCTCTTGTTCCTACCTCTCTCCCTGTCTCTATTCTGGCGCTCTGTACGCTTAATATCATCGACGATCCTTGCCTTCTCCACCAAAATAGAAAACTCGCACTCCCTTTATGGAGTAATCAAAACCCTCAGATTATCTCCTAGCCCATCCTCAAAATGAACACACCTCTCATATTCCTATGCCACCATACCTCGAGCATAGCGGCTCAGCCTCAGAAATTCGGCCTCATACTTGGCCACAGATCAGTCACCTTGCGTGAGATTTAAGAACTCACGCCTGCGAGCATCGACGTAGCTAGCTCCCACATACTTGCTCTGGAATGTGGTCTTAAAGAATTCCCAAGACAGACAATCCAACTGAGTTCCCTCCTTAACCGTCAACCACCACTGGCAAGCCTCATTGCGAAGCAAAGACACTGCACCCTTCAATTTCTTCTCGGGGACATTCCAAATCATCCATAATCCTCTTAGTGGCCGCCAACCAATACTCAGCTACATAAGGGGCAACTCCTACTACACCCCTAAATAACTCAGCTCTATTAGACCAGAGTCATTTAGTTACCGACCCTGGGCCCTCAGATCCAGAATTGGGTTTAGTGACCCTTTCCAATATTCTCAGCATGGCTTGGGACAGTGCGTCATCCCTAGCCGAACGACTCTGAGACCTAGTCCCGGTAGTAGGTGACACAGGTGTCACTAGTGTCCAGATTTGGAATGCTACCTAGAGATGTGGACTCAGCTTGAGCCCCCCTACGACCTCTACCTCAGCTCGAGTACCACGTCCACGATACCTAGTGCACTCATTGTCTAATTCGAGTTTATCTACATTAAGAGTTTTATGCATCAATTCAATATTTATTAACATGTGTTTTATATAATAAATATCAGAGGTTCAGTAATGTTTCCCAAAAGTTTAAGCCTCTATTCGTTTCACTATAGTTTTCAAAGAGTACTAACTATAGTGTTTCAGAGTATGCTATCTACAACATTTAAAAATATTTCAGAGAATACTTACCGGATCAGCGTCGGAGACTCGGTGTCCCATGTACTTAATCAGAGTGTTTAAAATCATTTGAAAACCAATTCTTTAAAACCAAATTTTGGAACCCAAAATTCACAGTCGAGTTTTGCAACCTGACTCTGATACCACTAGAACATAAAAATTTAGTTATAGCTATAACCAGTTCAAACATGTGGTCACCGAGGGGCTCCGTAGCACTGATCCGCCTAACTCTGTGGATTACCTGTACAGTATAATCAGAAAAGAGTGAGTTTACATAAACTCAGTGTGTAACCCCATAGAGTTAAGCATACACACAAGCAGAATATCAAAATCAATCAGATACAGATTCGGGCCTAAGCCCATTACCGATATAGATATAGATGCGCAAATCAGAATCAGAACAAAAATTAGATATCCAACCCCCATCCTCAACACACCATCTCCGACCATCCCTACACATTATGTGGGGTTTAAAACACTCGCCTAGCCCTACACACCGTGTTGCACCGATGCGGCACATAACAGATATAATGCAGCCATGCTGCCAGATAATAGGAACAAATGCCTTTCAGAAAACTTCTTCCAATATACATCATCCCATCCCCAATATCAGATAACATAACATACATACAGAATTAATAGATATATCATACTTAACATGCTCTTATAAATAGATAACATATAAACAAACATAGACATACTCATAATCATATTTCAGTCTAACATATCACTTAGTTTTAGGGTTAGATAGAATTTACCGACCCTACGGTAGGCCCACAGTCGATTAGGACGGCCCGTGCGACCCTACAATAAATCTCAATATAATGGGCTTACATGCCCGTGTGGCTTGCCTGTGGGGCCCACACACCCAAATTGGCCTTCCCTGTGTGGATCACATGACTTGGCCCAAAGTTTACATGTTCGTGTGACACACCAGTGTAAGCCCACAAGACCAGTCTGGTTTAGCCCGTGTGGCCCACACGGCCACACTCCAGCCATCACATGGCCGTGTCTTGCGCATGGCCTGGCCTTCATCGATCACACGGCCGTGTCGTCGTACACGATCGTGTCACCGCACACGGCCATGTGGCATCGACAGTGGGGTTTTTCAGCTTCTGCTGAATCTTGTTCTTCTGCGTTTCAGGTACACACCTAGTATTGTTTCGACGTGAAAACAATCTCGAGCCTCCAAAAGCCTAAAAACCAGAATATCCAACATCGATTTAACAATTGATTAACAGATTTTGACATAAATGAACTAACAAAAACCCGACTTACCACCGATGAAGAACCTTCATTAACACTTATTAAACCAAAGAAACGAGTCTCACTGCTCGAACCTTTCAGCTATACCATCAATTGCAGTAAAGATCAGATTCTTAATCGCTTATTACACAACTACAACAAACAGAAATAAAAGAGTTACCGAACCCACACAAGTGTAAAATCACGTCGCTAAGAGAAAAGATAATTAGGGAAACAAAAAGGAAAAAGAAGAGAGAAAGTTCCAAGAGAATTTTGACAGAGTGATGGGAGAAACAGAACGTCAGAAGGCGAGGGATTTTCAAAAAAGAAAAGAAAATAAGATAACCCCTTAGATTTCCCCCCACCATCCCACAAACACCCAACTTCTCATAATTTACATTCCACCAAAACACTGACGCAACACTGAGCAAAAATATCACCCACGCTTGCGCAAGGATTTGAACACAGAACCTCCACACAACACACAAACTCCCTTACCATTCGAACTAACAGGCTCATTCTGATATGGTGTGCAAATAACTAAATATAATCCCATTGAACAAGTATAAGGCTTAAGTCAGAAAAATATCAAAAATTACGAAATGTAAGGCTTGAACTTGGGACCTCTCACACATACCCAGAACACTTAACCACTGAAGCAGATACACATTTGTGTAAAAATTTTACAGAAGCAGATATAAGAAATTTGGGGCGTTACACCATATCTCAACTACAAAATTCAGATTAGGCCCATAATATACTATTGGAAAGAGCATTAAAATACTAACCAAGCTATTTTAACACTTAAAGCCTAGTAACGTTGGGAGATGTTGACCGCATGTACATGTTCCTAGAAAATAAATAATTTTATAAACAATTTAAAAGCGCGATTTTTTTATTGCAAGCGTACTGTGTCAAATTTTAATATAGAAAATTTACAACGAAAAATAGAAGTATTCGAGTATCGAACCCAAGGGATTGTTAAAATTGATAAATATTGTTACTAAATTATTTATTCGGAAGCAAGTATTAATCTGATTGAGTCGTAAATTAGTAATGCGAATCAAAATCAAATTGAGATAAAACTACTCCTAGTTTTACTATCTACTAAGGAATTTCCTATTTCTCAATTAAATAATGCAATTTTTTAATTTAAAATTGATTAATTAATTGATTACTAATTAAACTAAAATCCTAACTTGATTGAATTATTTACTACCTTTATTTAGGAATACCTTCTCTGTCTCTTCCTACTTATGAGTTACAACCTAGTTATGTTCTCCATCTCACTTAGCTACGCATTTACCAAATCGATACCCGGCAAATTTTCCTTTTCTATCTCCTTTGTCTAAATAATCTATTAGAGGCGTTTATTCTAGAATCCTCAGCAGTTTGGAAAAATTGAAGAAAAACTCAATCGAATAGAATTAAACATTTAGCCAAATAATTAGTTAAACAATTAATTTATATAAAATATTCATAAAATCCAAATATCAATCTCATTATTCTACAAGCATTCAATCAAATAAATGACAAATAAAATATAAAATGAGATTAAATGGAGAAAATTCTCATTGATAAAATCCGATTGATCATGAAGTGTTGAATCGTCTCTAAATGCAAAATTTAATCAAAATATAAATTTAATAAAAATAAAAATAAAATAAAATATAAAAATTGATACAAAATTACTATAAGAATGTTTTCTAAAAGAAAACCTAAACTAATTCTAATCTACTGACTAACTCTAACCAGCCTCCCTTAATTCTGAATAAAATGTTAGTAATATAGTGACTAAATGCTTGTATGAATATTGAGACAAAATCATGTGCTTTATTTATATCTAGCATGTTTCGGTTATAGAACTGTTTAATTGATTAAGCAGTTTGATGAGTGGATGTGTGCGTAGTTAGAGGATTAATGAGGGTTTCTTATACGAATTAAGTTGGTATAATTTCATGTGTGCTTAAACCTAGGAAGTAATATAGGTAAATGAATCAAGAGACGAGGTTACCGAGTAAATCATGAATTCGTTTCAGTCTGGAAAGTGAGGCCGAGAGATAAGCATGTACTAGTAAATTTGTTAGGTAGTAGGAGCCAAGATGTAATTTTGTCTAGTTAATAACTAATTCATCATTAAAGCTCGAGTTCTCCTGCTAATTACAACCATTGAAGCAAGTTAGTCTTCTACCTATTAATCAAACATAGGCTAACGCTTGCATCGCTGACACTAAGAATAGAAAATTTCGTTAGGTTAATTTAGGGTAATTAATTTATTTAGTTTAATTAATTTTTTAATTTGGATTCACACTACTAATTCATGACTCAATTAGATCAGTACTTATTTTCTATAATTAATTTAGTAATAAAAATTTCCAATCTACAATCCTTTGGGTACGATCCTCGAAATACTTTTCGGTGTTCCGTTGTAACACTAATATATATTACAATTTGACATGTTCACATGCAAATACCATACTTTATTATAGATATTTTATTTGCACGATTTCTACTCTAAACATTCACACGTTTAGACGTGGTCCATGGGGGCTTGCATAGTCAAAACTAAGGAATAAGAGAAATCGATAATTAACTTAGGGTTAGTTTTAGTTTAGGTAAAAGTAATTAATTAATTTTATTATTGTTTTGGATTTCCATTACTAATTCATAACTCGATTAAATTAGTATTTGTTTTCTGTAATTAATTTAATAGTGATTTTTTTCCAATCGACAATCCCTTGGGTACTATCCTCAGAATACTTTCCACGTGTTTCGTTGTAAACAAAACTATAGTACAATTTGACCTGTATACTTGCGGACATTGCTTTTTTAGTGCAGTATTTTCAGTCCAAACGTTCGTGCATTTGGCAGCTGTCACTCCCCAATTAGACTTGATAGATGACATATTAACCTTTCAATCGATTTTCTCATTTCCAATTAGACTATCGACATTTTTATGTTCATCTACTAATACAATTTTTCTTTTTGTATTACGACCTAAACACATAATACCGCTTAGTATTAGTTAAACATTAGATAACCAGTTAGATAATATTTGCTTCCATTTTGCTTTGTCTCCACAATTATTGAGTACAATATAAAAAAGGTATTAATGTAATTAATGGATTTTATTATTAAACCAATTTGTTCAAAAAATACAAGTATACAAAATAAATATACTATACTTGTACACATAAGATTGATAGGTTGGGAAATGGAGCATGACTCTTATGTGCATTATCATTAACGCTTGTACACATTCTTATTTGACACTTGTGTACATTATTGTGTGATAGGGGAAGTCATATTTTACACTTATTGGAGCGTATTTGCCATTCTACACTTGAGTGCGACTAATTTGAGTGATAGGGGATTGGTTCGTGTATCAATTTTTTGTTTTATAACTGGTTAACAAGGGAAAAGTCCTTAATATGGTTTAATTTTTCATGAATGATATTGAACTGTAGTATTAACGATTAGGGCTATTTGAAATTTTCCATATTACAAGTTAAGGCGATGCCTAAGCATTTTTTAAATACATTGAGCAATTGGAATGTGTTGAAAGAGATATGTTAAATGAATGTTATAATGATATTCTAACTATATGAAACATGTTTTAATTGATATTTTTATCATGTTTTAGCATGCTTTGTTACTTAACAATTATATGTTATGAATTTGGTTATGTTAGCACCACTGAGCTTCAATAATCTCAACTTGCAGATTATTTGTTTTGTGCACAAGTAGCAAGAGTGTGTATGAGTTTTGATTCACTTACTCCAACATCCAAGGCCTCAAGTATTAGCTACACCTTTTTCAATTTTCAATTTCTTTATTTAATTTAGTGTTTTAGGCATGTGCCTAGGTCATTAGGTGAATTTTCATGTCTAAATATGTTTCTTTGTGGTTTTTAAATATTTGTCACAACCTTTTATGTTTTGGTTTATTTTGTGACTTTTAAACATTTTGACTTTGATTTGTGATGCAAATTTTTATAGTTTATGCATGCATTTAAGTGTTACAATTTACTTACCTAGATAACTTTTTATCCATTGTGTTAATAATAACAATGTTTTTGCATGTTTTAGACTTGATTTAACATGTCAAATATGTTTGCAATGGTTTGCTTACATGTTGTAAAAGTTTAGAGACATTAAGAGACTTGATTGCACGGCTTGTAATGCTTAATTTCTACTTTTTATGGGCATGTGCCTCTAGACATCAAGAAACATGTATCGAGACCTCAAGAACAATTTCATGAGATTCATGCATTTCTGGGTACAAGTCTCAAGACATGGCAAGTTTGTCTTGAGACATAAAGTGTCAAGTTTCAAGACATGGTTACATCATCTCGAGATATAAGGGTTAATTCTCGAGACATGGAACTTCTGTAACACCCCAAACCAGGTCTATGCGTTAAGACGAGATTTGGTTTGTCACACAGATCGAACATCCATTTAATTTTCTAATGTTTAAAGTAAAATAATACTTCAACACCTTTTGGAAATAAAGTTTAATAAAAACTAAGACCAAAGATTTAAAATTTTGTAGATTAAGAAAATACTTTATTTGAAATCTTATCATTTAGAATATATTTATCAAAAACCTTAAAGTAATTTAAAAAGAATTGAAAGAAATTTAAAAGAAATAATTAAGGTGACCAAATTGTTATAAAACTCAATATTTTAAGAAAACTTTATAGATTAAACAAAAGCCCAAAGCAAAAGTCTTAAAATGTAATTAAATCCATCCACACATAAAAATCCATAAAAACATAATTAGAGGCCTTATTACATCAAACCCAAAATAGTAATTAAAATAAGTAATTTAAATAAAGTTCATAGTTTATAAACCCATGCTCGTAGTATGGCCTCCACCAAGTCATCCCCGCCCAAGTCCACATCAATTGCCATTACCGAGATGGATAATAAAATAGGGTGAGTTACTAAGAACTCAAAGTGCAACTCACTTACCACCATTATTGGGCGGATCATCGAGACATTAACTTGGGCTTGAGCCCAATTTCATTTTAACAATATAAAGTAAAATAAATATAAATGCATGAAAAATGAATTTCCCAACCAAGCCTAATATCCATCCGCTACACACCCCGTACCAACCAACACACTGTGGGGATCAAGTCAACCCACCCCGCCAAACACACCAATTGTAGGCATTAAGCCTTTAAAATAATTTTGTAGTGCACTCATCGAACTAGATTGTGACATAGTCACCTAACTAGAGGCATTAAGCCAAAATAATTTGTGGCGAGCCACCGAACTAGAGGCATTAAGCCAAAATAATTTGTGGCGAGCCAATCGAACTAGATTTTTGGCAACAGCCATTCTTCTCTTCATCAAATACCCTACCCCATGCAATCATGTGTGCATAACATAATATAGCCATATAATAATTTATCAAATAATCCATAATATAAATGGGTCTATAATTAAGCATTTCATTTGGGCCCATAAAACAAATTAGTACTTTGCCCATTTAGCAATTTAGCGAACTTTGGTACATATATCGAACTAGAATATTTTTGGCCCATATATCGAACTAGAATATTTTTGGCCCATATATCGAACTAGAATATTTTTGGCCCATTTTAACAATCTAACAATTTTTTCATTGAATTTAACAAACTAGCAATCTTTCGCCCAATTTATCGATCTAGCAGTTTTTCGAGATTTCTCGCTTTTAACTGCTTTTCATGCATTTATGCAAGAGTATGAATTATTACGTAATTTTTTCGATTTTGCTATTTTTACGATTTTATCACAATACTTACGGAGTGATATCTAACCCGAGAACGAGTGTGAACCTGGTTATAGTGAGAACTAGACTTTTCCGCTCGTCGATACCTATATGCATCACGATAAATTAAAACGCTATAATTTACTAACAAAACCAATCTTAGAATAAGATCTAAACTTTTACCCTCGGAATTTCGTACTACTTCTACTTGCGGTTTCTCCCCTATTGATGGTTCGCTAACCAATGAAAGTCCACGAACAAACAAAGGTTCGGGAGTACGAACAACTTCAAACAATTAATTCTCCTCGGATGAGCGTCCATAACCCGGTGGAAAATCTCAGATTCCCGAAATAGCCCTTTGCTTATACTTAGGGGGATTAACGGAACCTCCCTTCTTCCGAACACTATACACCACCCTTTTCTTCCCTATTTTGAATGTCTTCAATGACAAAAGATCATTAATCCAACCTAATAATATATCGAAAATAATACTAAAGGTTTTAAGGGTGAGATTTCCTTACCACAAAGATCCTTACTCCACAATATGAGAACCGACCAAAAACATTCCCTTAACACCTTAAATCGATTTCAACGTTCTATGATACTCACGAACACTTGAGTTCTGATCTTCTACTATCGTATTAAAATATAACAAAGAAAAGTTAATAGAAAGAATGATTATTTCGATCCAAGAGATCCTTCTTACCACCATTAAGATTCACCAAAACAACTATTAACTAACATAAACTAAAAAGAACTCTTACCTATTGTCCATGATTGAAAAGAAAGGATTGAGAAGGATGTCTAGATATGATGGAGAATTCGCTATGTATAACCAAAGAAAAGAGAAAATGGTTCTACTATGGGTACACTAACATTCACCATGAGAGAAATTATTGGAGAAAGTATTGATTGAAAAGAAATAAAAGAAAGAAATAAAAGATGGAAGAAAAGATGATGATGAGGATTTGGTTTTCAAAGAGAAGAAAAGAGAAAGACAAAAAATGAGTTTAGGAGCAATGTATATTCTAAGAATGGGAGAAGAAAGAAAAGGAATGGCTTTTTGGTATTGGTAATTTCGGCACTATGAGAAAAGGCATACAAAGAATACTAAAGTGATAGGCAAAAATGACCAAATGGTCAAAAGATTAATGCTTACCAAAAGCTCAAATTCGGCCAAGAGAGAAAGGTTGAGAAAGAGTTGCAAAACTTGCACAAAAAGCTAAGAATGACCAAAAACTAATTCCTAATCCTAGCCAAGCTACTAACATATTTGGCCAACCTCCCCCTAGCCACAATGCCATCCAAATTCATTGGTCAAATGACCATGAAATAATTTCCAAAACCTTTTTCCTTGATACATGCCTTATGTCCCTTTATCTTTCCAAAATTTCTTGATTCCCTACCATAAGTTAACAATTACCTTATTCCTTTAGTCTACTTACCAAAAATGAAAAGTCCAACCTTACCATATATATTGCTTGGCCGACACTTGCTATACTTGTGCAAAAATAAAATTATCTAGATGCTAACCAAGGATTCAACCACTCCCTCATGCCACAACTCATGCGCCAACACCACCTTACCATTTACTCATCTTATGCTACAATTTGACACTTAAATTAACTTAAGTATCAATGTCACTTAATCCACTTCATTAAATTCTCAAAACTAAAATTATTCCATTCCGAATAATTCTATACTCTTCTTCAGACTATAATAAACACGAAAAAGAAGTAAGAAAATTTTCTTTCATAATCTAAGCATCAAAACATGCAATAAAAATCGATACTCAATTTTAGGTGTTACAACTCTACCCTCCTTAAAGAAAATTTCGTCCTCGAAATTTACCTGGTTGAAAGAGGTGAAGGTATTGTTGCCGAATTGCATCCTCAGGCTCCCACGTAGCTTCCTCCGCTCCGTGATTACGCCATAAAAATTTGACCAATGGCACGGTTTTTTTTCTTAGCACCTTAACATCTCGGTCTAAGATTTCCACTGGTTCCTCCTCAAAAGACAAGTCTGAATTCAACTCCAATTCTTCTACCGATACTATGTGCGAAGGATCTGATCTATAACGCCTCAGCATGGAAACATGAAAAACATTATAAATTTGACTCAATTCTGGAGGTAACTCAATCTGATAAGCCACTGGACTAACACGCTTCATCACACGATATGGTTTAATGTACCTAGGACTTAACTTGCCCTTCTTTCCAAACCTGAAAATCTTCTTCCAAGGTAAGACCTTCAAGAAAACTTGATCCCCCACAACATACTCGATATCCCTACACTTCAGATCTGCATACGACTTTTGTCTATTCAAAGCTTCCTTTAACCGTGCTCGGATAACCTTTACTTTCTCTTCGTTTCAGAAATCATCTCAGGACCTAACATCTACCGTTCGCCCAACTCAGTCCAACAAATAGGAGAACAACACCTACGACAATACAATGCCTCGTAAGGTGCCATCTGAATGCTAGACTAATAGCTGTTGTTATACGCAAATTCTGCCAACGGTAGAAAATCCTCCCAACTACCTTTGAAGTCAATCACACAACCCCTTAACATGTCTTCTAGAATCTGAATCATTCTCTCCGACTGACCATCTGATTGAGGATGAAAAGCCGTACTAAATTTTAGCTTTGTTCCCAGAGCTTCATGCAAAGCTTTCCAAAATCGTGATGTAAACCTAGGATCCCTATCTGATATAATAGATACGGGTACCCCATGCAACCTCACAATTTCAGATACATACAACTTCGCCAACTTCTGTAACGAGTAATCCATATGAACTGGTAGGAAATGAGCAGTCTTACAAACGATCAACAATTACCCAAATGTAATTTTTCTTAGTAGGTGTTAAAGGTAACCCACTAACAAAATCCATTGTTATCCGCTCCCATTTCCAAAGAGGAATCTTTACCGATCGTAATAAACTCGATGGCAATTGATGCTCCGCCTTCACTTGCTGACAAGTTAAACATTTTCCCACAAACTCTGAAATTTCACGCTTCAACTCTGGCCACCAATACTGTTCACGAAGATCCTGATACATCTTATTTCCTCCGGGGTGTATAGCATAAGGGCTACTATGTGCCTCCCGTAGAATCATTTGCCTCAGATCTGAGTCCTTAGGCATACAAACTCTTCCACGAAAGCACAACACACCTTCTGTGTTTATTCCAAAATCCTCTATTTCACCATTTTCAACTTGCTGAAGTAAAGGTCCCAACTTTTTGTCTAATATTTGCTTTTCCTTGATTTGTTCTAACCACAGAGGCTTCACCTGAAGTTCCGCTAACAGACTACCATCCTCATACAAACTCAAATGGGCAAACATTACTCTTAATTCAGTTACCACCTTACGACTTAACGCGTCTGCTACCACATTAGCCTTTCCCGGATGATACTCGATTGAGAAATCATAGTCCTTTAACCGCTCCACCCATCTTTGTTGTCTCAAGTTTAATTCCTTCTGAGTAAGAAGATACTTAAGACTCTTGTGATCCGTATAGATGATAGACTTTTCACCATAAAGATAATGCCTCCAAATCTTTAAAGCAAACACTACCGCTGCTAACTCCAAATCATGAGTAGGGTAGTTTACTTCGTGTGGTCTCAGCTGACGAGAAGCATAAGCCACCACTTTCCCATTTTGCATCAATACGCAGCCTAAACCCGTATGTGACGCATCACAGTAAACTATAAACTCCTTTTCAGGCTCAGGTTGAATCAGTACTGGAGCTTCCGTCAAAATCTTCTTCAATTTCTCGAAACTTTCTTGTTGCTTATTAGTCTATATAAACGATCCTCCCTTTCGCAAAAGCTTAGTTAGGGGTGCAGCAATCAATGAAAACCCCTCAACAAAGCGTCTATAGTAACCAGCCAAACCCAAGAAACTCTGAATCTCAGCTACTAACTTTGGTGGTTTCCAATCCAATACCGCCTCAATCTTTCGAGGATCCACCCTTATTCCTTCGACTGATACCACATGACCCAAGAAAGTCACCTCCCTTAACCAGAATTCACATTTATTGAATTTGGCATACAGTTGATTATCTCAAAGCAACTGCAATACAATTCGCAAATGTGAGTCATGCTCTTCTTCACTCCTTGAATATACCAAAATGTCATCTATGAATACTACTACAAACCGGTCTAAAAATGGTTGAAAGACCCGATTCATCATATCCATAAATGCAGCTGGTGCATTGGTCAACCCAAACGGCATCACCAAAAACTCATAGTGTCCATAACGAGTTCGAAATGTCGTTTTGTGAATATCCGCTTCTTTCACCTTAAGCTGGTGATAACCCGACCTCAAATCAATTTTGGAGAATACTGAAGCTCCCTTCAATTGATCAAACAGGTCATCAATTCTTGGTAGAGGATACCTATTTTTGATTGTCAGCTTATTCAATTGCCTGTAATCAATGCACATACGCATCGACCCATCTTTCTTCTTAACAAACAAAATCGGTGCTCCTCACGAAGACACACTCGGTCAAATAAAACCCCGATCCAACAATTCTTGAATTTGAGCTTTAAGCTCCGTCAACTCCTTCGGTGCCATTCTATAGGGAGTAATAGACACTGGAGCCGTTCCGGGCAAAATCTCAATACCAAATTCCACTTCCCGATCTAGAGGTATACCAGGAAGTTCTTCGGGAAATACATCTAGAAATTCCTTTACAGTTCTCACATCTTCCACCGATAACTCTTTGGCATTTAAAGCACTAATAAAAGCTAGAAATGCTCCATACCCTTTTCGCACCAACTTTTCCGCCTTTAACACAGATACCACGTTTGCCAAGTAATTTCTTCGCTCGCCTATCATAACTATCTCCTTATCCTCCACAGTTCTTATTGACATCCGCTTTTCAGCACAATCCAATTGCGCCGGTGCTTGAACCAACCAATCCATGTCCAAAATGATATCGAACTCACCGAAAGGCAATTCCATCAAATTCGCGAAATATTTCTTCTTGAATTTCTAAGGCACGCCTCTAAATAGTTTATTTACCAACACCGACTATCCTAAAGGACTAATTACTTTCATCTCACTATCAAAAATTTCAGATTCTAAATTCAAGTTTCCAGATATGGTGCTAGCAACATACGAGTGGGTAGAACCAATATCTATCAAGGTAATAAGAGGTACATCAAAGATGAAGAACGTACCAGTTATCACATCAGGTGCATTGCCATCCTCGCGGCGTCTGACTGCATATACCAACCCTGGCTGTCTTGCATTCGTGTTACCTCTAGGACCATTACCTCGACTCATCACGCACCTTGACCACGTCCATTTTTCATTACCACCACGACCGGTCCACGACCTTTCGGTCAATTCTTTGAGTACCTCTGACCGGTTGTGCATCAGTATTACAAACTTCTTGAGTCGTATCCATACATCGAGGGTAATTTCTATACTGGTGATCCATTGAACCGCATTTGTAACAAGCGCCAGTTTTCCTCCAGCATTCACCAAAATACCTTTTTCCACATTTAGCACAATCTCAAACTTGATTATTAGTTACCGGTGCTCTACCTTGAACTGGTTCATCATTCCGAGGCCTCTTCTGAAATCTCTTTGAAGAACCCGATTACTGTGTCTCTCTCTTGTTTCTAAATCTTTCCCGATTCTGACGTTCTGAGTTCTTAGCCTCTTTGGCTATCTTGGCTTTCTCCACAAGCGTGGCAAAAGTTCTAACTTGTTGTGGGGCAATTAGAACCCTCAACTCATCATTAAACCCATCCTCAAACACGCACAACATTCATGATCTGTTGATACTATTGTCCGAGCATAGCGACTCAAACGTAAAAACTCAGCTTCATACGCTGCCACTGTCTTACCCCCTTGGACAAGATTCAGAAATTCCTTCCTTCGGGCGTCTATATAACTCGTTCCAACATATTTCCCTTGGAAGGCAGCTTTAAAGAATTACCAAGTAATTAGTGCAGCTTCGGTGCCTTCTCGAACAGTAAGCCACTATTGATACGCCTCGTCTCTAAGCAAGGACACAGCTCCTTTCAGCTTCTGCTCAACAGTGTATTCCATATCATCCATAATCCACTCCACAACTTCGAGCCAATATTCAGCCACATTCGGAGCTACACCGGAAACTCCTCTAAAAACTTTTGCATTATTTGACTTGAGTCATTCCGAAATTAACCCACGAGTTGTTGGCCCAATTCTAGTTCCGCGACCTTTCTAGGACTCGCAGAGATTGCTTGTGTCAAGGCATTGTCTTCTTCGATATGATCCTGTGATCCCATCTCACTTACAAGTGACGCAGTACATCCATTTCCCAGATATGATTTGGTGCTTGATCAAAGACACCTCGGCCTCTACCACGGCCACGTCTACCGCGTCCACGACCACGTCCTCTAGTGCTCATAATGACTAATTCGATTTAATCTAATTAAGAGTTTTATGAATCAGAATACTATTTCAGTGTTTATTAATGATATTTTATGATATGAAAGAGATAGAGTTGTTTTCGCAATCATATCCTTATTGTCTCAATCTCTACGGTTTTTAACACCTAAAACTAGAAGTTCTAGAGTGTTTCTATGATCATATCACAATAATAATAAACAATCAATATACAGATACTTACTTGACTTGGTGTGGGATGCTCATGGTGCCATACTACCTTTAAATCAAAAGTCTAGAAATTTGAATTGTTTCTCAAACAAATATCATTGATGAACCCAAACCACAGCCGAGTTTTGAAACTGGCTCTGATACCATTAAATGTAACACCCCAAACCAGGTCTATGCGTTAAGACGAGATTTGGTTTGTCACACCGATCGAACATCCATTTAATTTTCTAATGTTTAAAGTAAAATAATACTTCAACACCTTTTGGAAATAAAGTTTAATAAAACTAAGACCAAAGATTTAAAATTTGTAGATTAAGAAAATACTTTATTTGAAATCTTATCATTTAGAATATATTTATCAAAAACCTTAAAGTAATTTAAAAGAATTGAAAGAAATTTAAAAGAAATAATTAAGGTGACCAAATTGTTATAAAACTCAATATTTTTAAGAAAACTTTATAGATTAAACAAAAGCCCAAAGCAAAAGTCTTAAAATGTAATTAAATCCATCCACACATAAAAATCCATAAAAACATAATTAGAGGCCTTATTACATCAAACCCATATAGTAATTAAAATAAGTAATTTAAATAAAGTTCATAGTTTATAAACCCATGCTCGTAGTATGGCCTCCACCAAGTCATCCCTACCAAGTCCACATCAATTGTCATTACCGAGATGGATAATAAAATAGGGTGAGTTACTAAGAACTCAGCAGTGCAACTCACTTACCACCATTATTGGGCGGATCATCGAGACATTAACTTGGGCTTGAGCCCAATTTCATTTTAACAATATAAAGTAAAATAAATAGAAATGCATGAAAATGAATTTCCCAACCAAGCCTAATATCCATCCGCTACACACCCCTGCATCAACCAACACACCTGTGGGGATCAAGTCAACCCACCTCGCCAAACACACCAATTGTAGGCATTAAGCCTTTAAATAATTTTGTAGTGCACTCATCGAACTAGATTGTGACATAGTCACCGAACTAGAGGCATTAAGCCAAAATAATTTGTGGCGAGCCACCGAACTAGAGGCATTAAGCCAAAATAATTTGTGGCGAGCCACCAAACTAGATTTTGGCAATAGGCCATTCTTCTCTTCATCAAATACCCGCCCCATGCAATCATGTGTGCATAACATAATATAGCCATATAATAATTTATCAAATAATCCATAATATAAATGGGTCTATAATTAAGCATTTCATTTGGGCCCATAAAACAAATTAGTACTTTACCCATTTAGCAATTTAGCGAACTTTGGTACATATATCGAACTAGAATATTTTTGGCCCATATATCGAACTAGAATATTTTTGGCCCATATATCGAACTAGAATATTTTTGGCCCATTTTAACAATCTAATGCTTTTTTCATTTCAATTTAACAAACTAGCAATCTTTCTTGAATTTATCGATCTAGAAGTTTTCGCAGATTTCTCGCTTTTAACTGCTTTCATGCATTTACGCAAGAGTATGAATTACTACGTATTTTTTCGATTTTGCTATTTTTACGATTTTATCACAATACTTACGGAGTGATATCTAACCCGAGAATGAGTGTGAAGTTACACACCTGGTTATAGTGAGAACTAGACTTTCCCGCTCAAATCGATACCTATACGCATCACGATAAATTAAAACGCTATAATTTACTAACAAAACCAATCTTAGAATAAGATCTAAACTTTTACCCTCGAATTTCGTACTACTTCTACTTGCGGTTTCTCCCGATTGATGGTTCGCTAATCGATGAAAGTCCACGAACAAACAAAGGTTCGGAGTACGAACAACTTCAAACAATTGATTCTCCTCGGATGAGCGTCCATGACCCGGTGGAAAATCTCGGATTCTAAATAGCCCTTTGCTTATACTTAGGGGATTAACGGAACCTCCTTCTTCCTAACACTATACACCGCCTTTTCTTCCCTATTTTGAATGTCTTCAATGACAAAAGATCATTAATCCAACCTAATAATATATCGAAAATAATACTAAAGGTTTTAAGGGTGAGATTTCCTTACCACAAAGATCCTTGCTCCACAATATGAGAATCGACCAAAAACGCTCCTTAACACCTTAAATCGATTTCAATGTTCTATGATACTCACGAACACTTGAGTTTCGATCTTCTACTATCGCATTAAAATATAACAAAGAAAAGTTAATAGAAAGAATGATTATTTCGATCCAAGAGATCCTTCTTACCACCATTAAGATTCGCCAAAACAACTATTAACTAACATAAACTAAAAAGAACTCTTACCTATTGTCCACGATTGAAAAGAAAGGATTGAGAAGGATGTCTAGATATGATGGAGAATTCGCTATGTATAACCAAAGAAAAGAGAAAATGGTTCGACTATGGGCACACTAACATTCGCCATGAGAGAAATTATTGGAGAAAGTATTGATTGAAAAGAAATAAAAGAAAAAAATAAAAGATGGAAGAAAAAGATGATGATGAGGATTTCGTTTTCAAAGAGAAGAAAAGAGAAAGACAAAAAAAATGAGTTTAGGAGCAATGTATATTCGGCAATAGGGAGAAGAAAGAAAAGGAATGGCTTTTTGGTATTGGTAATTTCGGCACTATGAGAAAAGGCATACAAAGAATACTAAAGTGATAGGCAAAAATGACCAAATGGTCAAAAGATTAAGGCTTACCAAAAGCTCAAATTTGGCCAAGAGAGAAAGGTTGAGAAAGAGTTGCAAAACTTGCACAAAAAGCTAAGAATGACCAAAACTAATTCCTAATCCTAGCCAAGCTACTAACATATTCTACCAACCTCCCCTAGCCACAATGTCAGTCCAAATTCATTGGTCAAATTACCATGAAATAATTTCCAAAACCTTTTCCTTGATACATGCCTTATGTCCCTTATCTTTCCAAAATTTCTTGATTCCCTACCATAAGTTAACAATTACCTTATTCCTTTAGTCTACTTACCAAAAATGAAAAGTCCAACCTTACCATATATATTGGTTGGCCGACACTTGCTATACTTGTGCAAAAATAAAATTATCTAGATGCTAACCAAGGATTCGAACCACTCCCTCATGCCACAACTCATGCGCCAACACCACCTTACCATTTACTCATCTTATGCTACACTTTGACACTTAAATTAACTTAAGTATCAATGTCACTTAATCCACTTCGTTAAATTCTCAAAACTAAAAATTATTCCATTCCCGAATAATTCTATACTCTTCTTCATGACTATAATAAACACGAAAAAGAAGTAAGAAAATTTTCCTTCATAATCTAAGCATCAAAAACATGCAATAAAAATCGATACTCGAATTTTAGGGTGTTACAACTTCAAAGCTAAAATATGGAAACATGGGAGGCATGTCTCGAGACATAGCATCATATTTTGTTAGTTTGACCCAACATTTGTAACCTGACTCTATGTTTGACTATCTTTGACCTCAACTTGTTATGTGGGCCCATTTGTGTTCATTTAAGTTTATTTACCACTTGCAGTATCTTTTAATTTTGTTTTCCTTGCTTGACTCATTTTTGCTCAAAAGATATGCTTCGATGTTTGTTTTAATGTTTGTTTCAGTTGCATTGAAACCTAATGCGGCATCTTACATCTGATCAACTTCGGGTTGCATGTAAGGTGTTACAATCAAGGTAGTCCATGCAAAAAGACCGTTAAATTAGATCTGGTGTGGCTAACTCTCCCATAGTTTGATTGGTCATCTTGTCTACTATTTCAAATAAGCTAGATTATTTGACTAAATTGAGCATTGTTTTAGGTCGGTAGGTGAAGATGGTTTCTTAGATCATGATTTAGCTTCTTTAGTCTTAGAGTAGTTTTCTCAATCTTAAGATTATACTAGAGTTCATTGGCATGAGAAGATTACCGCATAAAAGAAAATAAAATTACCGATATCACTCCCCAACAACAGCATCAAAATTTGATGGGTGTCGAGTCCAAAAAAATAAATTCCTACTAAAAAAAATTAAACTTTTATATAGAAATAAGCAAGGACAAATGCACAAAGACTAGTTATAAGGTCGAATCCACAAAGACTCGTTATAATATTTCTTTAATAAAACAAGTAATTAAAAATAAAAGAAAGTTCTGAAATAAAAATTTTAAATAGTCAAAAGTAAGATCGCAAATAGAATTTTTTAAAAAATAAATATGAGGAGAGTTTAATCAAATGAGAAATCTTTGTTTTATTCATAAATTTGATCATTTATGCATAAATGAATTTTAAATGTTTTAATAAATTAATTATAATTATTAGTATTGTGCCTATTAATCATTTTCTCGTTACCTTCTCAATAATCAAGATGAAACTCTTTGAAATTATTTCTCTTATTAACAAATAGCCCTAGAATGAAGCGGGTAAGATTTAATTTATTAATAGCACTAAAAATTAGAGTGACTCAATTCTAGCCAACACACAAACAATTTTTCATGGGCTAGATTACATATCCACACAACATGAATTGCATAAGTAGCTTATACTCAATCATGATATTTGTCACAAGTATTAGAATAATTTAAAAAATTAGGAATTTAGCATTCTAATTGACAAGGAAAATATTTTAAAATATCAAACTAAAAAATGATATGTAAATACCAATAAATAAAGAAAGAATAAAAATCAATTAGATCTCACAGATCTGAAGAATCAAAACTTCAAAATCGCTTTGACTAGAAAAAGAGTTTTGCAATTCAAATTGAGAGGAAAACACAAAAATTAAAAAAATATTGTATACAACTAGGCTAATTTTGATCTTAAGAATATGTATTTATAGGTCAAATTTGCATAAGGGTTGAAAGATAAAATTACTCTTAATGAATTAAAATAGTTTTTTAGGTTATATGGAAATTTTTGCTGCTAACTTTAGGCCTGTTTTTTTACATTTGATCTACCACAAATTGTCATGTTTATTTGTTATCAATTTACACTTATTTTAGCATGTTTGTAAGTAAAATCATGTTATTTTAGTGATAATTTATGTTTTCGAGTTTAGGTATTAAAAGTAAGTTTTAGTAGTTTTTATGTTATTTTATATTTAAATAAGATTATGTGGTTACATAGGATTGATCAATAATAGAAAATGCATATTATAAGATGAAACTACAGTCGATGTCACTATAATAAAGCATGAAAGTCTCGACACCAAAGATAGATGCAAGAATGAGACCAAAACAAACTTGACATCGCGACGAGAAGGTGCTCGATGTTGTGACATCGCAACGATTCCTGCGTATGATGACTTCAATTTTAAAGGTAATTTGGGTCATTTTCCAATATTAAGCCCTAAGTGTTTTACTAAACGGAAAGGTAGTTTTGTCTTTAGATTAGTCACTATATAACTAACATTTTATTCAGAATTAAGGGAGGCTGGTTAGAGTTAGCCAGTAGATTATATCGGGTTTTCATTTCTCTTTGGAGGATTGTCCTAAGATAGCAAAGAAAGAGAGAACATGAGAAATGTTCCTTATGCTTCAGTAGTAGGAAGTCTCATGTATGCTATGTTATGCATACACCCAAATATCTGTTTTGCAGTAGGGTTGGTAAGTCAATATTAGGCTAGGACCAATACACTAGAAAGCAATTACGCATGTAATCAATTATTTACGAAGAACAAGGGATTATATGCTTATGTATTCTGGAGGATATCTTACTCCTATTGGATATACCGATTCTAACTTCCAAATATGTCAAAATTCGAGGAAATTGATATCGAACTATGCTTTTGTCCTAAATGGTGGGTCCATAGTGTGAATAAGTGTCAAGTAGGGTTACACTGCTAACTTCACTATGGAGGGTCGAATATGAGGTATGGAAAAGCTATGGCTCTATAATAGTGCAAATATAGCTAAACCTAAAAGAAACCACATTAAGACAAAACACATTAACGGAGATGATATTATTTGAAAGAATAGTGGATGTAGTCAAAGATCACATATGAGGAAAAACCTTGGGGATTTGTTTTTCCAAGACTTTACTAGCTAAAGAGATCTTTGGGAAACATATGGAGGTGCACAAGAATACGAAACATGACTCATCTACTTCACTAGGGCAAGTGGGAGACTATTGGATCTAGTGCCCTAACTATAGTATTTTCGTCTAAGGTCACTTGTAATTTTTCGAACAGATTGAATAAATATATATTACATTAATATAATTTGTATAATTGTCTTCATATGGGTTTTGCATGCAAAGTAAAATGGAAGAAAATGTTGCTCATTGGTTGTCTAATGTTTAAACTAATACTGAGCAGTATCACGTGGTCAGATCGTGATTCGAAATGATAACTTGTATTAGTAGATGAAACTAAACATTTCCTTAGTCTAATCAGAAATGAGCAAACCAATTGAAAGATTAATATGTCATCTATCAAGTGCAATAGGGGAGATGCCTAGTCTTGGGCATTGAAGCAGATGACTACCACAGGATAGATATATAATTGTGACTGACTGATTTAACAATACATCGAGCTGGACCCAAGAAGAATAAATCCTAAATGCGTTTATGGATTTATCCACTTGTGACATTCATGTGTGGCATACCTAAATCCTAAGTGGATGACAGACTATGTATGCATTACTCGTACACTATGATGTTAGTAAAAGCCTAAGTTCAAATAGATAAGAAATTGAAAGTTGGTGTATTGGATGTACGAATTTTGTAGTATGCAACGTTATTAAAAATAGTGGAATTCATGGCCCAATACATGGGTAAATGATATCCTCTCATTGCATTACATGATTGATGAAAAGTAAACGTGTCCATGGGTCATTCATCTTCGTGATGGATGACTTGATCACTATTTGATTGTTATTAACTTTTCATGAAGGAAGATGTAATGGTTACCATGAGATAAAATTGAATCATATTGGGAGAACATATATTATCCCAAAGATATTGAGGAGAGCCTATGAGGGTAACACACTTATGACAAGGTCATTGCACGAGTACTGAGTAGTTGCTTTCATAATGGTATGCCATTAGGGAGACCTCAGTCACGATACTATAGTGGAATGACTTCGTGACTAAATGAGTTTATAATTGATAGGCAAAAAGTTAGAACTTAATTATAAATCATTTTAACCTTAATTGCATATGTTCAATCGGTCCCTTTGCTAGCTCATTGAAACTATAAATGAATTGCGTGTTTGAATTGAAATGAAGAGAATGAATAGAAATAGAGAAATGATAAACATTCAGGAATGATTATGATTTCCTCTGAAATGGAGAAATAGAATCATTTGGAAATGGATGTAGGTTTCTCAAAATGGAAATGGAAATGAGAAATGATACATTTGTAAATGTACATGGATTACTCAGAAATGATCGAACGGATGAGTTTACATTTTTGAGATATTTTAAAGCTTGAAAACGAAAATAAACCATTTGATCATAGTGAACATGTTGAGCGGTAAAATATTAAACATATTTTTTCAGAAATTTTATCAAGGGTAAAATTGTCATAATTTTATCGGGGGTAAAATTGGAAAGAGAAAACTATTTAATATAAATATTGTAGTGTATTTAAAGAAATAGAAAAAATAAAATTGATTTGGATAAAATTACAAAGTATTGGGTCGAAAAGTCTAGGAAGTACTTTTAATTAGACCTAATGTAAGAGAGGCTCAAAATCCCCTAATGAAATATCAAGGGGTGGCAACCCTAGTAGGAGTACTCAAGGATGTCGTCCACCGTAATCCTACTCTAAGTAGGAAGTTATTTTTTAGTTGAAATAAACTTTTACAATTCAATAAGGGTTCTACTTTCTTTTCCTATAAATAGATGGCACCTGTAGAGCTATGAACACAACTTTGAGAGATTGTTACTCTGCCGAAAAATAGAAAGAATTTATTCTCAACTACTAAATATATTTTTCTAGAATAACAATTCTACCAGTTTCTATTAAAGAAGAGAGAATTTTTGTTTTCACCCTAGAAAGGAAAAGAAAATCTTTTTTAGTTCTGTGTTCTGATTCAATTGGTTCAAGCCCACACTCAAAGCAGTTCGTGGTACGAGAATAATGGAGAAGATTGTTTTGTTGAAAGCTGAAAACATCAAGGGTCCTCTTATCCGAAAACACAGGTACAATTTCATTCTAAGGTTTATTGCTATAAATATCACAAATAGGGTCGGTTTTAAAATTTTATTTTTCTGCTGTGCAAGAAAACCATTTTGAAATATAATTTTTCCAACACGTATTACTTCAGACATTTCAATAAGTGATGGGCACACCTTTTACTTTAGATTTATTGATGAGTGTTGAGCGCAATTTATATACTTTGAACATTTCGATTTGGTATGTTAGTCGGATAATCCATGTATCTATTTGAGTCAGAGTTAGGTTAATAGATAATATAAGGTATGAATTGGATAGATGATGTTTGAATTGAATTGATGATATGAATTGGTATTATAAAAGCTTATATGTGAAATGTAACATCCTGAAATTCGGGATTTTATGTTTTACATTATACCATGCGATAGGCTTGTTAAAAATGTTAATTGTGCATGTTTAGGGGTCCTAAGAAGGCTTGGGGTTGAGTTGGTCCTTAGCAAAATTTTTGTATTTAAGCAATTTAAAGAAAGAAGGTAAGTGGTGTCAAGATTTAAGGAAATAAGTATGTGTTTTGCTAACACAAGAGGAGCTAGTAGTAGAGTGGTGTGGCGTTTCATGAAGGGGCTTAAGGGGTGGAGTTCGAATCCCACCTATTGCAAATTTTGGATTAATTTTTTTTGTGCTAAATGGTAAGTTTCAGCCATGGCATCAAAGAAGGAAAGGAAGACTTTCTAATGTTGGAAAGAAGACTAAGAAAATAAGGCAATGAGGAGAATAAGGAAAGAAATAAAGGAAATGGATAAGGTGGGGAAACATGTTGGTCGAATTTTAGGTGTTGCTTAGAGAAAGAATTTTTGGTCATCCATGACCTTTTTGGTGTAGGAGGCATGCGGTTTTGGTAGAGGGAGTGTGAGAGCCGAACTTCCTTTAGCCATTTTACAAGTTTTGTGCATGAAAGGCTAGTTTTCTTTTTAGTATTTTGGTGCATTTTCCAATCTTTTCCCTTTTGCTTGCCGAATTTTCCTTAGGCTCTTGAGAAGTTTTTTTCCATTTGAAAGCTCTCTTCTTTTGACCATTTGGTGTTTCTTTCCTGCCTAAAACTGAAACCTTAAGGGATACTTCCTCTCTTTTTCCCATCATTTTCATAGTTTTCTTTTCTTCTTTTCTTTTTCACCATTTCTTCAACCCTTCTCTTTTCTTCTTTAATCAATCTTTTTGATGGCCGAATCTTGCTTGGTCTTTTCTCTCTAAATAGTCAAAACTTTAATCACACTATTTCTTCTTCTTCTTGCTTGCATATTGGGCATTTCTTCCTTAATAGATTTGGGTAAGTGATTTCATCCTCTTATTTTTATTTTCTTTTCTTCATGACCGATTATATGCCCTTCTCATTGGACGGTTCTATAAACCGAAAACATCACTCTCTCTATTCCCTCACATCGTGATCACCTCTTTTTCGTAGTGTTCTAGTGGGTGGCCGTATATCACATCCTTGCCGATTCATCTCTAGCTTTAAGCCAATCGGTGGAAGTCGGATCTAACATCGTAAAGGTAATGAATTTTTTCAAGGTTTATTTCGATATCTCTCATTTCTTGGTTATTCCGTTAAAACGGATCAATGGTTATGTTTAATCATTTATCATAGGGACTAAATCACTTGTTTTTCCCTACTTGTTAGTTCTTCGAAAATTGTGGTAAGCCGAATCCTATCCCTAAAAAACTACTTTCACTCATCATAGTATTATTCTAACCAAGATGTTTCCAATGGAGACAAGTGATATCGATACAAAAAGAAAGTCGATAGGAGGGCAAATTGGTAGTGGACTTGCAATCTCTACTCCCAATTTCAAACGTAGGACGGTATCGGCAGTTCGAGATTTTCCACCGGGTTGTGGGCCATCATCCTGTGAAAATAGGCAAATCGTGGTCGTTCACGATACTAAGGGTAAGCATTTCTTGGATCATCTGATTTAGATTTGGATTAAGAAACTCTTTTGTTAGTTAATCGGGTGTTATGGTGACATAGGTGCCGACGATCAAGAAGGTTTAGTCCTTACCGTAATCAGGTGTGTAATTCCATACTGAAATTTGGTAGATTCGTGATTTATCATTATGTTGGAAAAAATAGAACGTCGTTACTTACGAATCTAATAACTTTAATATGGCATGAATCGAGTAACTTCCTTATTCAACACTATTTCTAAAGATCTGTCAAAATCGGTATTAAATTGCTAAATTAAGAAAATGCCCCTATGGGCCGATTTACCAAAATGCCTCTATGGGCCGATTTACTAGAATGCCTTAATGGGCCGAATGATTAAATTGCTTTAATGAGCCGATTCACCGAAATATTTCACTAATTTAATGGTGGTTATATATATATATATATATATATATACGGATATTTAATAATGTATGTTGCAGTTTTACATTTTGTATGGGATGGGAAAAATTGTATAGAGAGCAGTGCAGCCTGGTGGCTTAACCACAAATTGTTTATTATTGTACTTAAATTATGATTTCAGTGGCTTGACCACAAAAATAATATACTATAGCAACTTATTTGCAAATTTGAAAGTGTGCGGGGGTGGGTTGACTTGATCTCCATAGGTGTGATTGGCTGGTCTGGTGTGTGATGGATGGATGGGTTGTGTTGCATACATTTCATATAAATACTTTTTTGTAAATGGGCTTAGGCCCAAGATGTTGCTATACAGGTTCAGGCCCAGTGGATGACGGTAAGGGGGATTATATACTGAGTTTATGTAACTCACCCATTTTTCTTAATCCTTGCAGGTAATGCTCAGTGATGATGACTTGGGCCATGTATGACTCGGTGGAGGTCATACTTTGGAAGTAATGTTTTCGAACATTAGTAAACTTCTTTTCCGCTATATTTTATTACTTTTACTATTTTGGGTTTAAAGTTGTAATAAGGAATCTGGGATATGTTTTAATTTACTTTATGTTTTGACGTACTTATTAGTATCTTTGAACTATTTTAAATAGGGATTTTCTGAATTCATAAATAACGGATTTCTAAACTTGATTAATAAATGGGTTTCATAACAAATATGTACAAATAATTTAACTTGGATTTTCCTTCAAATTTTATCAACATCTTTTTCAAAAGTCACGATTTAAAAGTTCACTAGTTCAATTTTTGATTTATCAATCAAACTCTCGAGATTAGTAATTTTTATAAGCAAACTTGTTTTTCTTAACTATAAACAAATAACGACAACTTTAATAAGAATCACAAGTTTTTTATACATTTTCTTCATGTGACATGTCAGATCCGGTCATACCGTATGGGCCAGGTTTGGGGTGTTACATTTTATGGTATCAGAGCTCGATTGCAAAACTCGACGTGGTTTAGGTTCAAAAATGTTTTTCAAAGCTGTTGAACTTTAAATTATAAATGCATATTTTAGAGAAAGTATGGCACCACGGGTATCCAGCACCAAGTCAATAAGTTTTTGTTTTCATTTTATGATTATCATGGTATGAATGTGGTAAGAAAATTCCACAAAATAGAAATTCTCTAGAACTTTTAGCTTTAGGAACTGAAACTATAGAGATTGAGACTTTATGATACGTTTTGCGAAAACAACTTTACTTCCTATACTCCATAAAACATTGTTTAATAAACACTAAAATAGCATACTGATTCATAAGACTCGTAATCAGATTAAATCGACTTAAAAAACATGAGCGCTAGAGGACGTGGACGCGGTAGACGTGGACATGGTAGAGGTTGAAGTGCTAGAGTTGTATCTGAGGCATCAAGACATATCTCGAAAATGGACGCAACTGCATCACCTGTGACTGAAGCTAGGTCACATGATCGAATGAGAGAGGACGACGCTCTATCCCAAGTGATGTTGCGGGTACTAGAAAGGGTTGCTGGGGCAAGATCTGGGTAGGTAGCTCGTAGGTCGATATCGGAGCGACTCAGATAGAATGGGGCTGAAGTTTTTAGGGGTGTTTGGTATAGCCCCCAGTGTAGCGGAGTACTGGCTTGAGGCGGTAGAGCGGATTATGGATGATCTGGATTACACAGCTGAGCAAAACCGAAAGAGGTTGTGTCATTGTTGAGAGACGAGGCGTATCAGTGGTGGCTCACTGTTCGGGAAGGCACTCAGGCTGATCGTATCACTTGGGAATTCTTTAAGACAACATGTCAAAGAAAATATGTTGGGGCTAGCTATATAGATGCCCGAAGAAAGGAATTCTTGAATCTGGTTCAAGGAGGTAGATCTGTGGTAGCATACGAGGCTGAGTTCCTGCGTCTGAGTTGGTATGCCCGGGGTATAGTATCGACTGATTATGAACACTGTGTGCATTTTGAGGACGGGTTGTGTGATGCGTTACGGGTACTGGTAGCCCCACAGAAGGAGAGGAATTTTGCTACACTTGTGGAAAAAGCTAAGATAGCTGGGGAGGTTAAACACTCGGAACGGCAAAATCGAGACAAGGATAGGGGAAGAAGCAAGAGGGACTCTGGGTATTCAGGCCCTGCAAGAGGTTTTCAGAAAAGGCCCAAGAGTGAGGGGCCAGTTCGAGTGGGTGCTCCAACTACTACTAATCAGATTTAGCCATGTGTGGATTGTGGAAACTTCATTCGGGTGAATGTTGGAATACGACCGGTGATTTTTCAGATGTGGATCCAAGGACCATCGGTTTAAGGATTGCCCTCGAGAGCCTGCTCAGACTTAAGTAGTTCGTAACAGATTTGTGCAACTAGCGAGAGGCGCTCAGCAGCCGCTGAGAGGCCGTGGGCCAGGTCGAGGTGGTAATGGTGTAAGATGAGGTTAGGGTGCACCGGTAGAGGTACCAATAATAAGGGTAACATGGAGGTGAGACAGCCAGGTTTAGTCTATGCAGTCAGACGTCGAGAGGATAGTGATGCACCGGATGTCATAACTGATACGTTATTCATATCTGATGTACCTGTTACCACTTTAAGAGACATTGGATCCACCCATTCGTATGTTGCATGTGATGTGTCTGGAACTCTGAATATTAGATCTGAGATTACTGCTAGGGAAACAACTGTGATTAGCCCTTTAGGATAGTCAGTGGTAGTAAATAAGTTGTATAGGGATGTGCCCCTAGAAGTTCAAGGGGTAATATTTCCGGCGGACTTAATGGAATTGCCTTTCGGGGAGTTCGACCTTATTTTGGGCATGGACTGGCTGGTTAAGCACCGTGCGAACTTGGACTGTGCTGCAAAGCGGATGATACTAAGAACTTCAGAGGATAAGGAAGTGATGATGATAGGTGAAAGAAGAAATTATCTATCTAATGTGGTATCTACTTTAAAAGCAGAAAAGTTGGTACGAAATGGGTGTGGAGCGTTCTTAGCCTTTATCAGTGCTTTGGATGCCAAAGAGTTATCGGTAGAGAGTGTTAGAACGGTGAAAAAGTTTTCTGACGTCTTTTCGAGGAGCTTCCAAGATTGCCTTCAGATCGGGAGGTGGAGTTTGGCATTGTGCCATTGCCAGGAACAGTTCCGGTGTACATTGCTCCTTACAGAATGGCACTGAAGGAGCTAGTGGAACTCAAAGCTCACATCCGAGAGTTGATGAATCATGGATTTATTCAACCAAGTGTGTCACCGTGGGGAGTACCGATTTTGTTCGTTAAGAAAAAGGATGGATCGATGCGTATGTACATCGATTATAGACAATTGAATAAGTTGACGATCAAGAACAAGTACCCGTTACCGAGAATCAATGATCTATTTGATCAGGTGCGAGGAGCTTCGATTTTTCAAAGATAGACTTGAGATTGGGGTATCACCAGCTAAAGGTCAAGGAGGCAGATATCCATAAGACTGCGTTCTGAACTCGTTATGGGCATTACGAGTTCTTGGTAATGCCGTTTGGGTTGACAAATGCACCAGTTGCATTTATGGACATGATGAACCGAGTTTTCCAACCCTATCTAGATCGGTTTGTGGTTGTGTTCATAGATGACATCTTGGTGTACTCAAAGACAGAAGAGGAGCATGATTCGTATCTACAGATAGTATTACAGATATTAAGGAAGAAGCAATTGTATGACAATTCAGTAAGTGTGAATTTTGGCTGAGGGAAGTGACCTTTTGGGGCATGTTGTGTCTGCCAAAGGAATTAGAGTTGATCCCCGGAAGATCGAGGCTATATTGGATTGGAAGCCACCGAAGTTAGTGGTAGAAATTTAAAGTATTCTATGTTTGGCTGGATATTATAGGCGATTCGTTGAGGGGTTTTCATTGATTGTTGCACCCCTAACTAAGTTGTTGCATAAGGCAGTACCGTTTGTGTGGTCAGATAAGCAGCAAGAGAGCTTTGAGAAATTGAAGAAGATTCTGATAGAAGCGCCAATATTGATTCAACCTGAGGCTGGTAAGGAGTTTATTGTTTATTGTGATGCGTCACACACGGGCTTGGGATATGTGTTGATGCAAGGGGGAAAAGTGGTGGCTTATGCATCTCGCCAATTAAGGCCGCATGAGATAAACTATCCCACTCATGATTTGGAGTTAGCCGCAGTGGTGTTTGCTCTGAAGATATGGAGACACTATCTGTACGGGGAGAAGTCGATTATCTACACGGACCATAAGAGTCTGAAGTACTTCCTTACCCAAAAGGAGTTGAACTTAAGACAGCGGAGGTGGATAGAATTGTTGAAGGATTATGACTGCTCAATCGAGTATCACCCAAGTAAAGCTAACGTAGTGGTAGATGCGTTGAGTCGTAAGGTGATGTCGAACTTGAGAGCGATGTTTACTCATCTCAGCCTTTATGAAGATGGTTGTCTATTAGCTGAACTTCAAGTGAAGCCTGCGTGGGTAAGTCAGATTAGAGAGAAGCAGTTGTTGGATGAAAGGTTGGGTTCTCGGCTTCATCAAGTGAAGGGTGGTGAGATAGGGGATTTTGGATTAAATAGGGATGGAGTATTGTGTTTCTGCGGAAGAGTTTGTATGCCCAGAGATTTGGAACTGAGACAAATGATTCTGCGTGAGATGCATAGTAGCCCATATGCTATGCACCCTGGGGGAAATAAGATGTACCGAGACCTCCGTAAGCACTATTGGTGGCCAGGGTTGAAACGGGAGGTTACTGATTTCGTGAGCAAGTGCTTGACATGTCAGCAAGTGAAGGCAGAACATCAACTGCCTTCAGGGTTGCTACAACCGATAAAAATTCCACTATGGAAATGGGAGAGGATAACGATGGACTTTGTTAGTGGGTTACCCTTAACGCCTACTAAAAAAGATTTAGTATGGGTGATAGTGGATCGGTTAACGAAGACTGCTCATTTTCTACCTGTTCGTATGGATTATTCATTGCAAAAGTTGGCTAAGTTGTATTTAGCAGAAATCGTGAGGTTACGTGAGGTACCGATGTCTATCATATCAGATAGGGATCCTAGGTTCACGTCACGATTCTAGAAGGCTTTACATGAAGCTTTGGGTACAAGACTAGATTTTAGCACGGCGTTTCATCCGCAGACTGATAGTCAGTCGGAGAGAGTAATCCAGATTCTAGAAGACTTGTTAAGGGGCTGTGTGATCGACTTCAGGGGTAGTTGGGAAGATTTTCTACCATTGGCAGAGTTTGCATACAACAACAGCTATCAATCCAGCATCCAGATGGCACCCTACGAGGGTTTGTATGGTCATAGGTGTCATACTCCTACTTGTTGGACTGAGCTGGGGGAGCGACAGTATTGGGTCCAGAGTTGATCTCGAAGACGGTGGAAAAAGTTAAGGTAATTCGGGCACGGTTAAAAGAAGCTTTGGACAGACAGAAATCATACGCGGACCTGAAGCGTAAGGATATAGAGTTTGCGGTGGGAGATCAGGTTTTTTTGAATGTCTCACCTTGGAAAAAGATCTTAAGATTTTGGCGAAAATGCAAGTTAAGCCCTAGGTTCATCGGACCTTACCGTGTACTGAAGCGTGTTGGGCCAATAGCTTATCAACTTGAGTTACCTCCGGAGTTAAGTCAGATACACAGTGTATTTCATGTCTCAATGTTAAGACGTTATCGTTCAGATCCGTCTCATGTTGTGCCAGTAGAGGAAGTTGAAATAAGACCTGACTTGTCTTTTGAAGAAGAGCCAGTACAGATTTTAGATCAGGATGTTAAGGTGCTAAGAAGGAAGTCAGTTCCATTAGTCAAAGTATTATGACATAATCACGGGTCAAAGGAAGCTATATGGGAGCCAGAGGACACGATCCGGCAACAGTACCCTCATCTCTTTTAATCAAGTAAATTTCGAAGTCAAAATTTCTTTAAGGGGGAAGAATTGTAACATCCTGAAATTTGGGATTTTATGTTTTACATTATACCATGCAATAGGCTTGTTAAAAATGTTAATTGTGTATGTTTAGGGGTCCTAATAAGGCTTGGGGTTAAGTTGGGCCTTAGCAAAATTTTTGTATTTAAGCACTTTAAGGAGAGAAGGTAAGTGGTGTCAAGACTTAAGGAAATAAGTATTATGTTTTACTAATACAAGAGGAGCTAGTAGCAGAGTGGTGTGGCGTTTCATGAAGGGGATTAAGGGGTGGAGTTCGAATCCCACCTATTGCAAATTTTGGATTAATTTTTTTTGTACTAAATGGTAAGTCTCGGCCATGGCATCAAAGAAGGAAAGGAAGACTTTCTAATGTTGGAAAGAAGACTAAGAAAATAAGGCAAGGAGGAGAATAACGAAAGAAATAAAGGAAAGGGATAAGGTGGGGAAACATGTTGGCCGAATTTTAGGTGTTGCTTAGGGAAAGAATTTTTGGTCATCCATGACCTTTTTTGTGTAGGAGGCATGTGGTTTTGGTAGAGGGAGTGTGAGAGCCAAATTTCCTTTGGCCATTTTACAAGTTTTGTGCATGAAAGGCTTGTTTTCTTTTTAGCATTTTGGTGCATTTTCCAATCTTTTCCCTTTTGCTTGCCGAATTTTCCTTAGGCTCTTGAGAAGTTTTTGTTCCATTTGAAAGCTCTCTTCTTTTGACCATTTGGTATTTCTTTCTTGCCTAAAATCGAAACCTTAAGGGATACTTCCTCTCTTTTTCCCATCATTTTCATAATTTTCTTTTCTTCTTTTTCTTTTTCACCATTTCTTCAACCCTTCTCGTTTCTTCTTTAATAATATTTTTTTATGGCCGAATCTTGCTTGGTCTTTTCTCTCTAAATAGCCGAAACTTTAATCACACCATTTCTTCTTCTTCTTGGTTGCATATTGGGCATTTCTTCCTTGACCGATTTGGGTAAGTAATTTCATCCTCTTCTTTTCATTTTCTTTTCTTCATGACCGATTATATGCCCTTATCATTGGATGGTTATATAAACCGAAAACATCACTCTCTCCTATTCCCTCATATCGTGATCATCTCTTTTTCGTAGTGTTCTAGTGGGTGGTCGTATATCACATCCTTGCCGATTCATCTCTAACTTTAAGCCAATCGGTGGAAGTCGGATCTAACATCGTAAAGGTAAGGAATTTCTTCAAGGTTCATTTCAATATCTCTCATTCCTAGGTTATTCCGTTAAAACGGATCAATGGTTATGTTTAATCATTTATCATAGGGACTAAATCACTCGTTTTTCCCTACTTGTTGGTTCTCCGAAAATTGTGGTAAGCTGAATCCTATCCCTAAACAACTACTTTCACTCATCATAGTATTATTCTAATCGAGATGTTTCCAATGGAGACAAGTGGTATCGATACAAAAAGAAAGTCGATGGAGGGCAAATTGAGAGTGGACTTGCAATCTTTACTCCCAAGTTCAAACGTAGGATGGTATCGGTAGTTCGAGATTTTCCACCGGGTTGTGGGCCATCATCCGGTGAAAATAGGCAAATCGTGGTCGTTCACGATACTAAGTGTAAGCATTTCTTAGATCATCTAATTTAGATTTGGATTAAGAAACTCTTTTGTTAGTTAATCGGGTGTTATGGTGACATAGGTGCCAACGATCAAGAAGGTTTAGTCTTTACCGTAATCAGGTGTGTAATTCCACACTGAAATTTCGTAGATTCGTGATTTATCATTATATTGGAAAAAATAGAACGTTGTTACTTACGAATCTAATAACTGTAATATGGCATGAATCGAGTAACTTGCTTATTCAACACTATTTCTAAAGATCTGTCAAAATCGGTATTAAATTGCTAAATTAAGAAAATGCCCCTATGGGCCGATTTACCAAAATGCCTCTATGGGCCGATTTACTAGAATGCCTTAATGGGCCGAATTATTAAATTGCTTTAATGGGCCGATTCACCGAAATATTTCACTAATTTAATGGTGGTTATATATATATATATATATATATATATATATATGGATATTTAATTATGTGTGTTGCATTTTTACATTTTGCATGGGATGGGGAAAATTGTATGGAGAGTAGTGTAGCCTGGTGGCTTAGCCATGAATTGTTTATTATTGTACTTAAATTATGATTTTAGTGGCTTGACCACAAAAATAATATACTATAGCAGCTTGACTGCAAATTTGGTGTGAGTGGCGGCATGGGTTGACTTGATCACCACAGGTGTTATTGGCTGGTCGGGGGTGTGATGGATGGATGGGTTGGGTTGCATACATTTCATATAAATACTATTTTGTAAATGGGCTTAGGCCCAAGATGTTGCTATACGGGTTCAGGCCCAGTGGACGACGGTAAGGGGGATTATACACTGAGTTCTTGTAACTCACCCCTTTTTCTTAATCCTTGCAGGTAATGCTCAGTGATGAGGACTTGGGCCATGAATGACTCGGTGGAGGCCATACTTTGGAAATAATTTTTTCGAACATTAATAAATTTCTTTTCCGCTTTATTTTATTAATTTTACTATTTTGGATTTAAAGTTGTAATAAGGCCTCTGGGATATGTTTTAATTTGCTTTATGTTTTGATGTACTTATTATTATCTTTGAACTGTTTTAAACGGGGATTTTCTGAAATCATAAATAACAGATTTCTAAACTTGATTAACAATGGGTTTCATAACAAATATGTACAAATAATTTAACTTGGATTTTCCTTCGAATTTTATCAACATCTTTTTCAAAAGTCACGATTTAAAAGTTCACTAGTTCAATCTTCGATTTATCAATCAAACTCTCGAGATTAGTAATTTTTATAAGCGAACTTTTTTTTGTTAACTATAAACAAATAATGACAACTTTAATAAGAATCACAAGTTCTTTATACGTTTTCTTCATGTGACATGTCAAATCCGGTCATACCACATGGGCCGGGTTTGGGGTGTTACATGAAATGTGATTAAAGATATCATGTGACAAACCATGTGAGCCAGTGTATGCGAGCTCTAAGGGCCGACATGGAACAAAATGAATTAATAGAACCAATATGGGAATGAAATATTGATATGGTCAATTGGTGAGAATTGAAATAGAAATAAATGCGTTATCGGTGATATAATATTAACATGAAATGTAAGTATTAGATTGCAAATTGTGGCATTGTATGAATTGAAACACTTGACATGATATGGTTGAAATTTGATCGTGCAGTAGTTTACACTTATATGGTTGTCGTTTCGTCTATATGACTTGAATTATGAAAGTACCACTGAGCTTTATCGCTTAGCGTATGGTTTATTTATTACATGCATAGGTAAAGGAGGATCTTGAAGTTCCAAGAAGTGATTCAAAATCCAATCTACAACCCTCTACTTAGCAAATTTTGTATAGTCTTTCTATGTTCTCGAAAAATGACATGCACCTAGGTTTTGAACTAGTTTTGTAATGTATATGGTCTTTTGGAACATTGAATAGGCAAATTTCAATTAAAGTTTATGTTTATGAAATTTTAAGTTGTCAAATGCATATATGGTCTATAGTTGAAATGGTTCAAAGGTTGAAATTGTCTTGTGTATTATAGTCGGTTTTGAGTGTTGAATGGGTAAATTGTTGAATTTGATAATGATGATACAACTATGGTAGTTTATAAAGTGTTTGGTAGTGTGATTTTAGGTTCAAATGAGTAGATGTGGAAAATTGGTCGTTGTTAGGCCATTGTGAATTAGTACCATACGAGCCTTTTGAAAATAGCCAGTCATGTAGTAATGTCTGACTCTTAACGCCATGACGAGGGGAAATCTGTAAGTTACATCGCAACTTGGAACCCCTAAAGTCACGACGTCAACCCAATAGTTTAAATATTTTACAATTTGGTCTTTATTCGACCTCGAGTTATTTAAAGAGCTTTTGTAAGCTTGTATGAGGCTCGTAAATGATTATATAACATGTAGTAATGATGTTTTGAACTTAATAATATGTTTTAACTGTTATATTGAATTGTAATTCGATTGAAATTGTTTCGACAATGAATGTGACATATTGTAGCTCGAACCTGACAATAAGGTCGAGTATGGAGTGTTACACATGAATTCACCATATTAGTGGTTCATAGCCTCGAGGATGCTCACAACCCCTTTTTCCCTAGAAAATATACAACAAAAAAGAAGAAAAAAGAAGTTTTTTTAAAAAAAAAATCTTTTCCAATTTCTTTCCTCCTCTTTATTTCTTTTTTTTTTTTCTCTATTTTCTTCTTTTTTGAAAATATGGTTTGAGGAACGATATCATTGATTGTAAACTTAGTGATGAGAACCCAAGTTCATGATATTCGGGTTTCCTAGATCTAAAAAGTAGTACGACTGTTAATAGAAGAGAGAAAAAGGATGACAGATAATGATAGAGAGAATTGGAAGAAAAGAGAGAGAATTCTGATTCAGTAATATTCGAAAATTCATAACTGCCTTTGGTCCTTGTCACCATATTTATAGGAAAGAAACACAAATGAAATTAAGCTTTAAAAGTTGGTTAAAATAAAGGGTAAACTAAACAACATTAATTAAATAAAATGCCCCATATTAACAAAACTCCTGCGCATCGTTTCATTAATTCAATCCCCAAAACACATTGTTTTTCCATTGTAGTATTTTAGCTCGTGACAAATATCCCTAGCTAGAAAGGATCCTTGACCTCAAGGATCAATGTATAGAAAGTTCTCCTTGAGTTGTTGTTCCTTTGCGCAAGTTCCTTACACATCGATCACTGGAAACTTTGCTTGACCAGGAGTTGCACCAACATGCTTTTTGAACTGTGATACATGGAAGGTGGGGTGCACACGAGATTGTTGAGGAAGCTGGAGTCTGTAGGCCACTTTCCTAATCTTGCTCTTCATTCGAAAAGGTCCAAAAAACTTAGGTGCTAGCTTCTGATTCAAAACCCTCCTCACTATATGCTACCTATATAGGGTTGAAGCTTTAGATAAACAAAATCCCTAACCTCAAAATGCCTTTTGGTTCTATGATTGTCTGCTTGCTGCTTCATCTGATCCTGAGCCCTTTTTAAATGAAATTGTGGTAACTTCAATAAAGCCTCTCTCTATTGCAGCTCTCTATCCACAGTAGCTACCAATGATGCTACAGCTAGGTAGGGCATGTGTAGAGGAGGAGTTTTCCCAGACAAAGCTTCATATGGGGTGACTTGGATAGCTGAGTGGAAGGTGGTGTTGTACGACTACTCAGCTAAGGGGAGCCACTTCTGCCAATCTTGTGGCCTTTCTCCTATTACACATCTCAAGTACCGTTCAAGGCACTTTTTTACTACTTCAGTTTACCCATCTGTTTCTGGGTGATATGTTGTGGACAAATGAACCTTGTTACCCACCTCTTGAAGAGATCTTGCCAAAAGGTCCTAGCAATGACCTTATCTCTGTCAGAAATTATGGAATCTGGCATCCCATGCAGTATATACACATTATCCATGAACTCTCGAGTCACAATCGCAGTAGAGAAAGGGTGTGCCAAGGCTATAAAATGAGCATATTTAGTAATGCGGTCAACCACCATAAAGATGACATTCTTACCTCCGGAGTTAGGAAGCCTTCTGATGAAGTCCATAGAGATGGAGGACCAAGCTCTTCTGGGATTTGAAGGGGTTGTAAAAGGCTTCGTGGTGCTACTATTTCTAACTTGCATTTTTGACATATCTGACACTCCCTCACCCATATATTGACATCAATGGTAAAACCTTTCCAGTATAAAAGGTATGTCAGTCTCTTCTTGGTTGCATGTACCCCCGAGTGTCCCCCTAGAGTGCTATCATGAAAGAGTTGAAACAATTCCTACTTGAGACTATTACCATTCCCCACTACAATCTTCCCTTTTCTTCTAAGGAACCTACCATCCCATATGTATTTTGGATGTTTGGAGCTTTTTTGCTGAACTTCTGAACACATATTTTGAAGCTTAGGATCAACCACATATGATGCCTGTACTCGAGCTAAGAGGTAAAAACTGATAGTAGTTCCAGTGAACTGCAGATATTGCGCGCCCTTCCTTTAGTGCTTGTTTCCTTGACAATGCATCTGTAGCCAAGTTGCTAGACCATTTTTCTGTAGATCACCTTAGTCATACCAGAGCATCTTTGCTACCGAATTTTGCTGGAACGGAGTGACTGCCATTTGATAAGCTAAAAACTTTAAAATTTGGTTGTCAGTTCAAATTTTAAAGTGCCTTCCCACTAGATAAGAATGCCACTTTCTCACAGCTAAAAGCACAACAAGCTTTTCCATCTCATATATGGAAAGGGCTTGATGTCTTATTCCCAATCCTGTGTTGAAGTCGGCTACGAGTTTACCTTGTTGATAAAGGACTTCCCCCACCCCACAACTTGAAGCATCCGTGTCCACATAGAACTCAAAGTTGAAATTAGGTAGAGCCAAGACAGGTGTTGGACATATTGCTTATTTCAATTGCTCAAGGGCAGCAGTGGCCTGCTCACACCACCCGAAGCTTCTTTCTTAAGAAAGTTGGTGAATGGCCTTGCAATAACACCATAATTTCTTATGAATCCCCTATAGTAACCCGGAATCCCCAAGAAGCCCCTTAACTCCTTGATGGAAGAAGGAATAGGCCAAGTTGCCACACTATCTACTTTAGTCTTGTCCATAGATACAGTCCCATTAGAGATGATATGCCCTAAGTACTCCAATTGATTAGTCCCAAAGGAACATTTTCTCTTTTCAACAAATAGTTTATGATGTCTCAACAACTCAAAAACCTATCTTAGGTGGCCCAAATGTTCTAACCATGTAGGAGAGTAAACAAGAATATCATCAAAGAAGACCAATATTGTTTTCCTCAATAATGGTTTAAAGATGGTGTTCATTAGCCCTTAAAAGGTAGAAGGGGCATTGGTGAGGCCAAAGGGCATCACCAAGAACTCATAGGGGCCCTCATGCATTTTAAAAACTATTTTAAGAATGCCAGCTTCATGCATCCTGATTTGGTGATAGCGAGATTTCAAATCCAGTTTGGAAAAGATTCCAGCTTGCCCGAACTCATCCAATAGCTCCTTGATGATGGGAATGTGGAACCTATCTTTTATTGTCAGCTAGTTAAGGTGCTTGTAGTCAACACAAAGCCTCAATGTTCCATCTTTTTTCTTCACCATAGCCACAGGAGAGGTAATAGGGCTAAAACTATCCCTTATTATCACAGCTTTGAGCATTTCTCTAACCAACTTTTCCAGTTCTGATTTTTGAATCATAGGGTACCTATATGGCCTCACTTTAACCACTACCCCTTCATATTTGAAAGGAATCCTCTGGTCTTGAAGTCGTGCAGGAGGTAAGCCTGAAATAGACTGAAAGATGTCTTGGAACTTATTAAGAGGTAGTTGTAGTTCTTCTGGCACTGTTTAAATGGAGGTTGCTGAGAGAGCCACTTGTTCCACACTGGTCAAAACTAATGCACATGAGTCCAATCAACTTTCGACTATGGAAAAACACATGGCTGATTTTCCCCAACTTAGCATTTCAATGTTGCCTGGTAAGGTACCCTTAATAGTACAAGGGGTTCCTTTGAAAGCAAACTGCATGGTCATGGAGCTAAAATTCAAATTTATGGACCCTAAGGAAAGTAGCCATTGTATTCTAAGGACCCCATCGCATCCCTTAAGGGGTAAAACCATAAAGTTTGTAACTCCCCAAACCGGCCCAATCGTTATGGTCGAATTCGAAAAGTTACATTGGCCACATGAATGGCCCATAAAACTTTCTTGATTTTCAAACATACTTTTTAAATCATTTGAGTAAATCGTTTAAACTGGTGAAATCAAATATTTAACTTAATCTCACAAAAATATGAGAACTATAGAAATCAAATATTTTATTTGTAAAAGTTTAATCTCTATTTAAACATTCATAATATCATTCATCCTTTTCGAGAAAAACATGTTAATTTCAAAATCAAATATCATTAGAAATCTTGTTTGTAATCATTGGAAAATTTGAAAACGAATTCTAATTTTATTAAAACTCGTCTCTTATCATTGTAGTGGAAAAGTGTAATATTGACATTTTTATAAGAATCTTAACAAAAATTTTTTGAAACCATATTTTGTTAAAAATCGTTATTTAATGTAAATTCAATAAACTATCAATAAACAATTTAAAATCTCAAAAATCAAGTCGTATTCTTTTCTAAAACTCATTTCTCATTGTCGAAGCCGAAAAGAGTGATTTTCTCAAGTTTTAATAAAAACCAAGTTTCATGCATAATCTTATCAAATCCTGAATTATGCAATTTTTAAAACTTAATGTCATGCAAGCAATTCATGCAAATCAGAATGAAAAATCGTCAACGTAAAGTCCCATGCAACAATCCATACTCAAACTTATTGCAAACCCAAAATATCAAAATATCACAGAAAAGTTATTTACTTGAATTTATAAAGAATTTCGAGTAACTCCTCCACATGCCATAATCGAATCCTAACCTCGGGGTTATCTGTAAAATCAGAAAACTAAATGGTGGTGAGTTATAAAGCTCAGTGTAATTCTAACATAAACACAATCACATACATATAAACATATACGTTATACAATCATAAAAATTATATCAATTTTCATACCACTGAATATTTCACACTTATACTATGCATGATCATGCCAATGCACATTTCGTAAAACAATGCAAATTTTATGAAAACAGTCCTACCCATCTACGCTACACACCATAATCGAGTTCTCTAGAACTCGTCCATCCAATAACACACCAAATTGTGAATAGTATCACAGTAATGTAGATAAACTGCCACATAATCAAATCATGGACAAGCCACAACATTTGTAGATATAGTACCACATACTTCCACCTTTCACATATCCCACCCCATGCATGTGATATGGCCACAAAATCACTTTTCACTTAAAATCACATAGGCATGCTCAACATGCAAATCATATACATATACATGGTATCAAAATTTCACATTTTATAAATCATGTGAAAATCACATATCCATAAGATCACATATCATGAGAATGAGACTTTCATACTTTTCAAATCAATCATAATTATCAAGATCACACAACATGCTTTTAACAACATATACAATTTGGGATCACTTACTTGACATAATTCATAACGATGGGTTTTATCTCTCTTTATGGATACATAAAAGTATCCTCATCAAACATAATTTAAATAATAATGATTTTATCAATATAAAACATAGATTTGTTTTTATTTAGTGTTAAAACTCACACCTGATCATAGTAATTCCAATACGAAAACTCCTTCCAATGCCCACTTCTAAATTTAATTGATCTATCCTAGATCTAAACACAAAATGAATAATCCATCATTAAAACACCCTTGATAAATAAATCTTTGATAAAAGGTTACGCTTTGGCTTCTGTGAAAATACTTACTCTTCGTTAATCCAATATGATTCCACTATTAAATCATAGGAAATTACATGCTTGAAACCGATCCTTCAAACAAGAAACACCTTAGGAAGATGTCATTCGGTCACTATATAGGGATTAAGAAGTTTTGAATAAAGTAAGTATTCCAAATACTTACGATCTCACTAATTGGGAATCGATACGGAAGAGAAGATGGCTGAGATTTGGGAGCAATAGACACAATATTTAAGATATCTAATACTAAGAAGAATTAACAGACAATAAAAAATAATTTTACCATGATAAATAATAAAATCGCTATAGAGAGGAAGGGAAAACACTACTATTTTACCGTTGTGTTCACGACGGTGGATGGCAGCGGCCATGGTGGCAGACGGCGATGATCAGATGATGGACGGTGATGACCTTACTGAAGAGAAGGAAAAGAGGACATGGGTTTCAATCGCTCACTTAAAGGAGAAGAGAGGAGAAGAAAAAATAATAATAAATAGATGGTATCGCGTGGTGGCATGCGGTGGTTGCCACGATGGTGGAGGCAAAAATAGGTGCGATGTTGGAGAAAAAAAAGAATAGAGAGGTGGCAAGGTGGTGGTGCAAAGCTAAGAAATGTTGGAAGAGTAAGAAAAGAGAGGAAAAATGGGAGGTTAAGAGCTAAACAAAAGAGAGAAAAAAGAGAAAATGTGGAGGAGGATGGGTGGTGCAGAAATGAGATGAGGAGAGTGATAGGATGGATGGAAAGAGTGTAGTCAACCATGTTTAGGTTCAATGAATCATTCATATGGAAAAATCACAAAAATTAAATAAAAATGTGTTGGTGAGGAAACTTGAACCTGGGACCTAGAGAAATTTATTAAACACTTAACCACTGAGCCACTTTCTTCCTTGTTTTCATTTTTGAAAGAAAATAATTAAATATGGGATGTCACCTTTGCTAAGGTTGGAAGCAAAATTTCACCACATAGAAAATAATGAGAGGGAAGGGATTCAAACACTGATCATCAAGGACAACTCCACCACTACTCAATCACTAAAAAAATTCAGGTGTGACCACTCTCAATTTATTAACCCAATTTCTACTAACCCAATTTTTTTTTTGATGTGATAAAGTCAACAATAAAAATGAACTCTTAAGCCTCCCCTTTGATCCCTTTACAAATACCAACAGTTAATAGATGCCTCATATCAGCTATAGTGGCCTTCATCTACTATTGTTGCTTTATGGGTAAAGACAACTTGGTCACCAACTAATAATCTAGAAAATTGTGTGTACTCTTTGAGTCCACCAAGAATATAACATTAGCTAACTTGATTTTTGCTTCAAATCGCAAGGTATGGGGACCATGAGATCCTTTTAGTGCATGCAAGGATAACATAGGGCCCTATTCTTGTGCCTCTTCAAGAGGAAGATCCTTTAGCTTATCTGAACATTCTTAAAACTCCTCAATATCTTCTTCCTTAGGTGAATCCAGAAACATTTGATAGAGCTGGCTTTTGACACATTTATGACCAATGTGATATTTGGCCCCAAACCAAAAACAAAGGCCTTTTTGTTCCTCTCTGCTGATATAAGTCTCAAGGCCAAATTTTAGACCCATGGATGTGATGGGCTCACACTACCTCAAAGGCCCAAAAATAGTGTCAAAGACCATGTAAATTAAACTAAGATTTTAGGACAGATCTTTTTTAGGAAAGGGAGAATGATACATGCACAAATAGGGTGAAATTTATTAAATTCCATTCATTGAAGATGCTAATTTTCATGTTTGGGAAAATTAGCAAACTTTTGATGAATTTTTGGATGGGATCCAGGCATTTTTGGGTTGAGATGTCCTTATGGTTTCGAAGATCTATCTCTTATCTTCAAAACGCACTTTGAATCACTCGATTTTGAGTTCAAGAGCTCAAGTTATAACTGTTTTAGTGAAGACTACATGAGCAGAATTTCTAGACGGGATTATGACAAGAATTATGAGTTTCATGCTTTTAATTTGAGTTTAAATTATATTGGGTTTGAGTTTTAGGCTTAATTTTTATATATATATGAGCTCATATTGTATTTATCACTCTTATTATTTTATTATTATGAATTTTTATAATTATTAAGTAGTTTAAGTTATTTAGGAGTTTTATGCCAATAAGAGAGTTTAGTTTAAAACTACTTTCTTTAGATTAATTAGAGTTCTAGTATAATTAAGAGTTCTATTAGATTTATTTATCTAGCATATATATAGGCATTTGCATTGTACACAAATCATTCAATTGATTATTGTTCAAATTCTTTTTGAGTTTTCCTTTTCAAGAATTGTTCTTAAGTTTCTTTTAGAAGAGTTTTAACAATGCTTTTAGATTGTGAGGATCACCTTCAAACTTTTTCTTGCCAATGTTTCTATCTTAGAGGGGAAATTAGAGCCGTTTGAAGGGGGTTGTGGTTTCTTCGTATTTCCAAGGCTTCTTAGGACTTTTACATATTGTGTTCTATCTTTTCCAGCTATCTTCTTTATTGTCCTATTATTCTATTATACTTATCTTACTTTGTTTATTTCAATTCTTTTTCTTCAATTTTTTATCTAACTTGGATTCGTTTGTGCTTCAGGTTGTGTCAAAATTCAAGTTTTTTCCTAACGTCTAGAGCCCTAAGTCAAATTCACAACTTGAACAAACTTTACGATCCACTTTCGCATTCATCCACACTCATTCTGTATCATCTGTCATAAGTACAGAACTGAACCCCCTTAGAGGGTGCCTTTGATGCCGCAGATCCCCCTAGAGATGGATGTACAGAGGAGCTTGACTGGTTAGCAACAAGTGTTCAGGTGGACACAACAGTGGTTTGGTTGAGGCTAAACCTGGTGACTGAGTGAGTTCCAGTTAGAAATCCTTTCCTAGGAGAGGTCTTTAAAATAGTCTCTACCTGTTGAGCAATGTGGAAGCCTTCTACCAAAGATTGGGGCCTAAATAATTGTAGGTATTTGCCTATATCTATCTTTAGATTACTAATATATATGTTGAGGGCATAAGACTCGGACAATTGCAGCTGGTTTAGAAGACTTACAAACTGGTCGTGATAGTGCTCCACTGATCCTTATTGTTTCAAAGTCACTAACTCAGCCATCAAGTCCTTAAAGATACTGGTCCCAAATAGTTCTCTTAGCCCGTGAGCATAACAGACGTAGTCCAATAGGGAAAGACCCTCAAGATGAAGCATCATTGTCTGTACCTTGTCTTCTTCAGGTACTCCCTTTGCAACAAAATATTGCTCCAACTTCGACCACCAGCCTCAAAAATCAGTGCCGTCGAAATGAAAACACTCTAGCATGTAGCTACACTTATGAAGAAACTCATTTTTTGGTGGATTGGGAGTTGGCTACCCCATAGTTTGTGGAAGGGCCTTCAAATTGTCTTTAGCTAGGAATCTTGGTGGTGGTCCTCCCAGGACACCCTTTCCCTTAGCTTGAACAGTGGTTGTAGTGTTTGAAGTGGTTGCGTTGCCTAGGTACTTTTCAAATAAAGAATGCATCTTCACCTGAAACTCCTCCTTAAACCCTTGAAATCGAGCCTCCATTTTGGCATCCCACTTAGAATCCAATTGACAAAGCTCATTTTGAACCTTCACCATTTCTTGTTGGAGAACGACGACATCCTTTTGTAGCCTCATGGTTACTCTATCAGTGGCCATCACTGAGCTATGATACCTTTGGTACGACTGTTAAGACAGAGAAAATTGAAAGAGAAGAAAGAGAATTCTGATTCAGTAGTATTAAAAAATTCATAACTGCCTTTGGTCTTTGTCATCACATTTATAGGAAAGAAACAAAAATGAAATTAAGCTTTAAAAGTTGGTTAAAATAAACTGTAAACTAAATAGCATTAATTAAATAAAATGCCCTATATTAACAAAATTCCTTCTGTGCAACATTTCATTAATTCAGTTCCCAAAACGCATTGTGTTGTCATGGTAGTATTTTAGCTCATGACAAAAAATTGAAATAAGAAAAGGATCAGAAATATTTTTAGGTTTTCTATTTTCAAAACAACAAAGGAAAAAAGAAAACTTCTGAAAGAAAAAAAAAAAAGAAAAAAGAAAACGTTTTGTATTTTCAGCCACAACATAGGGAGGATTGGGTAAATTGCAACCCAATCCTCCGACATTTCTGAGTTAATTTTCAGGGACTTTTTCCTTTCTGATTTACAATACTTGTCCTTGCAGTTTTTAAAACCCTCTTAATTTGGTCCCGAATTCAAAGATTTTGAGCAAATTAATTACTCTTTCAACCCCTCTGGTTTTTATATTTTCTGAAATTAAAATTTTAATTGCTTGATTTTAATTTTATTATTGTTGAATTTGACTTTTAATTTTTATTCTTTATTTTGTTTACAATTTTTCAATTTATTTAAATTCTTCTTATGTAATTTATCACGCATTTTCTATTATGATAGTTAATGCTTTGATTCGATCATACTCATTTCTATTATTTTTCTGATTATATTTATATTTTTGCATATAATTACCTCCTATTATTTACACTTGAGTTTTTTTCTTTGGGGGGTTGTTGTTAATAAATTTAGATTCAAATTTATTTTGCTTAGATTTTGTTTTAGTATTTTTAAATTTCATTCAAATTTTAGAATATTTTAGGTAGAGTTTTGACATTAAGCTTTAAATTAGATTTTAGGTTTTATATCTTAATATTAAGTTTAAAAATTAAATTAATTAGATTTTTATTTTAGGTTTTTATATTAAGTTTTAAATTAATTTTTGATTTTATATTTTTAATATTTTAATATTAAGTATTTTTTTCTTTTAAATTTTAGATTTTAGGTTTTGATATTAGATTTTAAATTAGATATTTCAAAATTAGATTTTTAAGATTTTAATATTAAATTTTAAATGAGTCATTTATACTTTAGATTTTTGGTTTTGATATTAGGTTTTAAATTAAAATTTTCAATTTTAGATTTTTAAGAAATATTAGTTTCTTTTTAGATTTTAGATTTTGATATCAAGTTTTAAATTATATCTTTGGATTTTATATTTTTAATATTTTAATATTAAGTTTTAAATTAGACTTTTTAGATTTTAGATTTTGGGTTTTGATATTAGATTTTAAATTAAATTGTTCGATTTTATATTTTAGTATTTTAATATTAAGTTTTTAGATTGTAGGTTTTGATATTAGGTTTTAAATTAGATCTTTCAATTTTAGATTTTTAAAATTTTAATATTAAGTGTTAAATTAGATTTTTTTATATTTTAAGATTTTTTATTTTGAAATTAGGTTTTAGATTTTTTATTATTAAGCTTTTACTTAAATTTGTTAGATTTTGGAAATTTAGATTTGCATATTAAGTTCTAAGTTAGTGTTCAAAGTTTAAATTTGTTAGGTGTAATTTTTGACTCTTTTAATTAGATTCTAGGTTCTTTGGTCTGGTTGGATTTTTTTTTTTTTTTTTAAGATCTAAGCTAAAACTAATAATTAGGTTTTAGGATCAAGGTTAACTTAATGGTTTGCTAATTAGATTTTATGTTGGGTTTAAATTTTAGTCAAATTACACTTTAATCCTCAAACCTTTTAGAATTTACAATTTAGTTTATTTGCAACTTTTACAATCACACCCCGATATATTTTCGTTTAATTGTCTAATTAAGCAAAATGAATTATTGGTTTAATGTTTAAGTATTAGTGAATCCATCCTAGAGACCAAAGTTCAAACCTTTTTCTTTAATTTTTTTGTGAATTTTTGGCAAGCCTTGGTTAATTTTTGGCAAGCCAAGTTTAAGACCTAACTTTTACTTATTTTGATTGATCACGTTGCCTCTTTTCAAAACCTTAGTAAAACTTTCTTCCCACCTTATTTTTCCTTTCTTTCCCTCTTTCTTGCACCATATTTTCATCCTTTGTGTTGTTGATTTTTTTCCCTTAACAAATCACCCCGTTCATTCAGTTCCTATCAGTGTCTAGATTTGTTGTCAATAGCCTTTGTTATCTTTGCCAAAGGTCAGTAAATGCAATTTGTTTCAATCGTTAGATTCTGTATATCCGTAATACCACTATTTGATGTTAATCTTTTCGGCTCGTTTAATCAATCTTTTTTGAATTTCGTCAAAATCCTTACCACTGAATCTAATATGTGAACACTTGTATGTTTTTCGTTTGACGGATCAGATCTAGGCGAATTGGATCGGAGTTGACCATGGGAAGTGCCAATTAAACTCGTGGTGAAAGGTGTGTATTCTTACCAAGTGAATCGGTGGCTAACCGTGAATTTTAGGAGTCACACGGTTTCCCACACAGGTGTGTGTGCCACACATGTGGATCACACAACCATGTGTTACTGCTACAGTACTTTGCTTTGATTGACATTGGTTCCACACATTCATATATTGTCTATAATATGTCCGATATACTAAGTATTGGGGTAGAGAAAACTGCTAGTGATGTTATCGTAGTTAGTCCTTTGGGGAAATCGATTGTTGTAAAAAAGATATATAGAAGATGTCCATTAGAGGTTCAAATGTAGTGTTTTTAGCTGATCTGATGGAATTGTCTTTTGATGATTTTGATTTAATCTTGGAAAAGGATTGGTTGGTCGAGCATCAAGTTAGTCTGGATTGTGCTACTAAGAGAGTGAAACTTAAATTAGTCGAGGTTAATGAGATCGTCGTGGTTGGTGAATGACGAATAATTTTTCTAATGTGATTCTCGTAATGGCAGTAGGGAAATTTGTTTGGAAAGAATGTGAGGCCTATCTAGCTTATGTGTTCGATGTGACTGCAAGTAGTTCAACTGTGGATAGTCTTTGAACAGTCAGGGAGTTTTGGATGTTTTTCTCGAGGAACTGTCAGGGTTACCTCTAGCTCGAGAGGTTGAATTTAGAATTAAGTTGTTACCTGGAACTACTCCGGTTTCTATTGCTCCCTATCGCATGGAACCCAAAGAACTTAAAGAGTTTAAAGTCTAACTTCAAGAGCTTTTGGATCTTGGTTTTATAAGATCTAGTGTTTCGCTTTTGGGAGCTCCAGTTTTGTTCATTAAGAAGAATGATGGTTCTCTAAGACTGCGTATTGATTATCGACACTTGAATAAACTGACTATTAATAATAAGTATCCTCTACCCATGATCGATGATTTGTTCGACCAATTTCAAGGTGCAACAGTGTTCTGAAAATTAATGTGAGGTCTGGGTACTATCAATTAAGGGTGAAGGAATTAGATGTGCCCAAGACTACATTCAAGACTATGTACGGTCATTACGAGTTCCTTGTAATGACGTTCGGACTAACCAATGCTCCTATCATGTAACACGCCAAACTCGGCCTAGACATTATGGCCGAATCTGGCGAAGTCACATGATAGTGCTTTTGAAACCGTAGCCACACCCAAACCCCTTATCCTTTTTAAAAGTTTTTCATTATTTTATGTTAATTCTAAATAGTGTCATTCATTTCCAAAATGCTGTCCATTTTCCAAAACATTTATACTTCACGAAGCTTTTAAAAATAGTTTGTGTAATCGTGGTGGTTTGGTAAAACATTTGTTTCTTTTGGAAACCTGCGCTTTCCTACTTCTAGCAGTTAAAACCATAAAACATTGCAAATCCTAAATTTAAACAAAAAAATTCATATGGCCATATTTACATAAAACTTTTCCCAGATATAATCAAAACCATAAATAAGTATAAAAACTATGAGTCTATCGTGAAGCAGAAGCAGTGTTCACCGTCGAGTCTTCTGCTGTACTGATCCATCTAATGTTGGGGATTACCTGAATGGATTAAACAGAAAAAGGATGAGTTTTCACAAACTCAGTGTGTAATTCCCACAGAAAACATGCACACAGCATAAAATTAGAAAACAATCATAAATATACAGTTCGAGTCTGAACCCATTACAAAATCAGTGTGGACCTTAGCCTACTCAGATACAGAATAAGATACAATTTAGGGCCTCAGCCCCTCAGATATAACATGCAGAACAGAATAGAATATTAGAATCCAACCCACCAGCCTCTATACACCATCTCCGGCCAACCCTACACACCATGTGGGTATAAAATCAACCCACCCATCCCTACACACCATGCTTTACAGAAATGCGGCACTTAATTAGATAATTACAGTTGAGCTACCATATAACATGCTAAATAGCTTTTTAGATACTTCCTCCAATATCATTAACCCTCCCCGATGCAATGCAACATACCAATCATACATTCATTTTAGTACAGATATTATGTTCAGTTAGACACCATATAATCAGATCACGTAAATAGGGGTCTAAGTAACGCTTACCGACGCTACATTAGGTCCACAGTCGACTTCGGCGACCCATGCAACCTTACAGATCATTTCAAAAAATAGGCTCACACGCCCATATGTCCTGTCCGTGTGGGCTCACACGCCCGTGTGGCCCACGCAGTCCAAATTGGCCTTGGCCTATGGATCACACGGCCGGGCCCAGAATACCACATGCCTGCATGGTTTACTCGTGTGGGCCCACATGCCCGTGTGGCCCACACAGCTCAATTGGTTGAGCCTATGTCTCGCACACGTCCTCACCCAGCCATGTCCTTGGCATACGGCCTAGCCTCATCGATCACACGGCCGTGCTGTGGCTCACAGCCTTGTACACGGCCGTGTGGCGTCGACAGATTCATTTTTTGACTTTCACTGATTCTTATTTTCTGTGTTTCCAGGTACACACCTGGTACTGTTTCGCAGCGAAAACACTTCGAGTCTCATGGAACCTAAATATCAGCATTCCAATGCCCAAAATCAGTGTTTCAAATGGAACTTAAATGAAACTATAACGAAATATTCAACCTAACACCGTCAAAACCTTACCTTTGATCAAGTAACTAAAATTCCACGAACCTAAGTCTCCAAACCGTGATTACGAGTCCCTAAATCTTCCCCCTAACCAGCATTAACGACGTACGTTAATAAAAAGCTAACAACAAAAATAAAACTACGCTACTTATCTTACCAAATCAAAACGTGAACCAATGTTGCACAGAAGAGAGACGACTGAAGAGAAGATCAAAATAAAAGATGGCAGTGAGGAGAATAAAAAGAAACGGCAAGAGAAGAAGGAAAAAAGAAGAGAAAAATTTGGCTATGGGCGAAGAAGAACAACAGTATTTCGGCAGAGAGAAATTTTTGGAAAAAGAAACTACTCAGAAAATCTGATAATTTCCTAACTTCCCTCCCACTAATTCTACTAACAACACACCACTCAGTTCCCCATTTTAGCACAACTCTAGCCGAAGCTAGGAGCAAAAATACAACCCTTGCCATCACAGAGAATCGTACCCAAGACCTCTTTCCCACCAACACTCCACTTATCCAACAGACCAGCAGGCCCATTCTGATATAATTTTACCAACATCTAAACTTAAGCCTACTCAATAGAGGCTGAGGTTATTACATAAGGATATCAAATTTTGCCCAAGTCAGGCTTGAACTTGGGACCTCCCAAACACTCCCAAAACACATAACCATGAAAGCTGGCAGATATTTATGTCAATTAATTACAAAAGCTGGTATAAGAAAATTGGGGCGTTACATGTCGCATTTATGGACTTGATGAATAAGGTGTTTTAGCCATTTATGGATCATTTTATCATTGTGTTTATCGATGGAATCTTGGTTTACTCCAAAACCGAAATTGAACATGATGAGCGTTTGAGGGTTGTTCTGTAAATTCTCTGAGATAAAAAAAATGTATGCTAAGCTAAGTAAATGTGAGTTTTGGTGTAGGCAACTAATGTTTTGGGGTCATGTGGTAGTTGCTATGTGTAATAGTTCGATTTAGACCCTAATCAAAACGGTGGTTTCGGGACTACGATTTCTAGTCAGAAAAATATTTTTTAAATTATTTTTGGTGTTTACAATGTGTGAATTTGTATGTATTAAATTTTTGTTTAAATTTTTTGTCGTTTAGGTGTCCGATTAAATAGAAGGACTTAATCATGTAAAATGAAAATTTGATGGTTAATTATAAAAGGGCCAAGATGAATGTGTCTTTATAAGAGGAAGTGCTTATGTTGCTACTAAGCCATTAACTTTATGTTTAGACAGCATTAGACATATAATATATGGTTTTATTATAAAAACGATTAAGGTTAAATAAGTAAATTAAACATTAAGTTAATATATGTTATAACATAATATAAAACATAAAAAAATAAAGCCATTTTAGTGTTCATATTGTTCTTGCCTAATACAAAAGAAAATAAAAGAAAATAAAAGGGTTTTAGGGTTCGGCTATTCTCCAACTTGATTCAAGGTAAGTTTTAGCTCGGTTTTTGATAATTTTTACGCTTTTGAGATCGTTGCTTTGAGTACTATCAAGCCCATGTCCTAATTTTTTATTTTGATGAATATTTTGTGTTATGCCATTATTGATAGCTTGTGATTTTTGTTATTTGATGATGAAAAATGAAAGATATGTTTTAGATTAACATATTTTGTATTGGAGGTTTTGATGATTTTGAGTAATTCAGAACTAAATTGCAAAAATAATAATTTGAGGGATTAATATGTGAAATAAATGAAATATATGGGCTTTTATGAACACTATGAAAATTCGGCCAAACATGGGTACCTTCAAATTTTGAGTTTTTTGTGTTTTGTGTAATAGGGACTAAATTGTAAAAATTGTAAATGTCAGGGGTAAAATAGTAATTTGCCCATTTATGTGTTTTTGGACTAAATTTGAATGAAAATATGTTTGAATGAGCTTAATTTGAATATTTTTAGATCAAGAACCAAAGAAATTGGACTTGGATCGGGGAAAAACGAAAATAGACGAAAAGTCGATTTTCATCGTTTGTCGATATTAGAGGTAAGTCCCTAAGCAATTAAACATAGTTAATTTTTTTTTTTTTTTTTTGTGATACCTAGTAATATGTTGAATGGACTTTGTGTAGTCATTAGCAAGTTAGCCGAATGTAATTTGGCTTATAAATTATGTGTTTGAATTATATTGAATGAAATGTTACATTGGAAAGTTAGTGAATAATGTGAAATATTTGAAGTATTTGACATTTGATATGAGTATGAGATAGCTCTATAGTATTGTTATTCAGGCTTTGGGCCTAGCAGGCTTTGTGCCGATGAAAGATATCGGGCTTTATGCCTAGCAGGCTTATTGCTGGTGTATAAAATCAGACTTTGAGTCTAGCAGGCCTTGTACCGGTGTATGATACAGGCTTAGACCTAGAAGGCTTTATGCCGGTGAATTATTATAAGTTTATGCTTAAGAGATTTCAAGTTGATGTGGTATTTGAATAAGAAAATCGAGATAAATGGACAGGTATGAATTAACTTGATACCTATGATAGATAAGGTAAGTAAGTACTTTGAAATTTTATGTTAAATCATGGGTGATATTAATGATAAAAATATGTGAGGTTTGTATATAGATTTAATTCTTGTATTATGAACCTGTGTAAATAAGTGGAAGTAAATCCAAATGTGTAATGATATTTGGCTTTGATAGTTGAATGAAATTTGAAAGATTTTAACCTATTTAGTATTCGGCCAAAGTGATAGTTATGCTAAACATATATGGTTATGGAATGTTTAAGTTGAAACTAAATATGGCATTGATATAGTAAATTGATTCAGTTTAAAAATTAAGGAGTTAATTATATTATTAAGTTGTAATTTGCTTAAGGTTTACTATGCTATGATAGCTTACTCTGTATATTATGTTTATTCTGTTTTATAGATTTTGGACTCCAGTTACAGGCTCGGGGATCGTCAGCAAAGTTCACTACACTATCGACTGTCTTTGGTATTTAAATATTCAAACTTGAATTATGGCATTTATAGGCTGGAAATACTAATTAAATTTCAAATTTTGAGTTGAATGTATATAAGCCATGCGAAAATGGCTAAACTTTTATATTTGAATATGGTTATGCTAGGTATGGATATGTTTATCTTGGTTTCATCATTGTATGCTATGAATGTATAAAATGTTTGTGATAGATAATATATGTTTGGAAATGGTTTGTTTGTCTTATCTAATTTTGTTTTACATGTGTTTAGTTAAAAGGTTTAATAAGCTTTCTTGTTAATAAATTATTAATGGAAACTTTGAATGTATATGTGGTATTAGGTGTTTATATTCGGTTATGGAAGAATAAAGGTGTAATATATATATGTTAGTTTAATTGGTTTGGTTGATAAGTGCTAAGTATTTCAAGTATTTCATGAATATTTGACCAATCGTTTTATTATATATTCAACGTCAAAAGTGAATGTTATTTTATGATTGGTTGTATATCATGTTCATGTATACTAATTGTATATTCGGTTATGGTATGATGTTTTAAAGTTCATTTCGATTATTTTCTAAAATATATAATATGATTATATGATAGACATGAATATTAAAAGTATAATTTTAAATGTTAAGTCATGAGTGACATTAGTGAATATATGAAAGTTTGAATTGAACTGTTGATCTGTAATGCCTCATAATCTTATTCCGGCGTCGGATATGGATTAGGATTGTTACATGCTGAGAGTATCTAAGTGGATCCAAGAAAGATAAAGGCTATTTTGGAGTGAAAACAGCTTAAAAATGTTTCTAAGATTCGAAGTTTCCTTGGTTTAGTCGGGTATTATTGAAGTTTTGTTGAATTGTTTTCTTTGATTGCTACTCATTTAACTAAGTTGTTGAGGAAGAATGATCCTTTTAAATAGACAGATGACCAGCAAGCTAGCTTTGAGAAGGTAAAGTCTATGTTGACTCAAGCTCCGATATTGATTCAACCTAAATCGGGAAAGGAGTATGTAATGTATAGTGATACATCTTTCATTGGCCTTGGATGTATGTTTATTAAGATAGAAAAGCAGTTGCATATGCATCGAGGTTATTGAAACAGTATGAGTGCAACTATCTGACTCATGATTTTGAGTTAGCAGTCATGGCGTTTGCATTGAAAATATGGATGCACTATTTGTATGGTGAGAAGTGTTTCATTTACACGGATCGTAAGAGTCTCAAGTATCTTCTCACCCAAAAAGAGTTGAACTTGAGGCAAAGAAGATGAATTGAATTACTCATGGACTATGACTATGTTATCAAGCATCATCCCAAAAAAGCTAATGCGGTGGCAGTCACTCTAAGCAGGAGGCATTTGACTGATTTAAGAGTAATGTTTGCTAGGTTGAGTTTGGTGGATGATGGAGGCTTACTGGCAGAGTTACAAGTGAAGCCCACCGTGGATGGTGAGATTAAGGATAAACAGTTGTTAAATGTATTAGGTTGAATGCCGATGGTATTCTATGTTTTCAAGGGAGGTATTGTGTCTCAAATGATAAGGGTCTAAGACAGTATATTCTTTGGGAAGCGCATAGTAGTCCTTATGCTATGCATCCAAGAGGGAATAAGTTGTATTAGGATTTAAGGGAAGTATACGCGTGACCTAGTCTGAAATGGGAAGTGGCAGATTATGTAGCTAAGTGTTTGACGTGTCAGCAAGTGAAAGTGGAATGCTAGTTTCCTTCTCGATTACTGCAGTCGATTAAGATGCCCTAATGGAAATGAGAGCGAGTGGCCATGGACTTTGTTAGTGAGTTACTCTTAACGCCTACTAAGAAAGATTCAATTTGGGTAATAGTGGACAAGTTAACTAAGTCGACTCATTTCTTACATGTTTGTACGGACTACTTGTTGTAGAAACTGGCTAACTTATACATTTCGAAGATTGTGAGACTACATTGGGGACAGGTATCAATTATTTTAGATTGGGATCCTTGTTTTATGTCTCGATTCTAAAAGAAGCTGCATGAGACACTAGGTACTCGTTTGGACTTTAGTACGGCCTTCCATCTGCTAATCAATGGACAGTCTGAGCGGGTTATTCAGATCTTGGAAGATATGTTGAAGGGTTGTATTTTTTTTCTTCTAATGTAGTTTAGAGGAGCACTTTCCTTTGGTTGAATTTGCATACAACAACACTTTTCAGTCGAGTATACAGAAGATACCTTATAAGGCTTTGTATGGTCGTAAATGTCGGACACCATTTTGTTGGACTAAGCTAAGTGAAAGGAAAGTTTTGGGTCCTGAATGGGTACTAGAATCTGAGGGGAAAATCAGATTGATTCAAGACAGAATGAAAGCAGCTTTGGATAGGCAAAAGCCGTATACAAATCTGAAAATAAAGGACATTGAGTACATTGTTGGAGATCAGGTTTTTTTGAAAGTGTCTCCATGGAGGAAAGTTTTAAGGTTTGGATGGAAGGGCACGTTGAGCCCTAAGTTCATTGTACATTACTAGATTCTTTAGAGAGTTGGGCCAGTGGCGTATCAGTTAAAGTTACCTCCTGAACTGAACCATATCCATGTCATGTTCCATGTTTCCATGGTGAGACAGTATTGATCTAACCCTTGTTATATTGTTCTAATCGAGGAGATTGAGGTAAGACCGAATTTTTCCTTTGAGGAGGAGCCTGTGCGAATTCTAGATCGTGAGGTAAAGGTTTTAATAAGAAAATAGATTCCACTGGTTAAGGTGTTGTGGTGGAACCATGGCTTTTAGGAGGCCACTTGGGAACCAAAAGACTCGATTTGTCAATAGTATCTTCATCTAGTCGAGTCAGGTAAATTTTGAGGATAAAATTTCTTTTAAGAATGGGAGAGTTGTCACACCCTGATATATTTTTGGTTAATTGTCTGATTAAGAAAAAATGAGTTACTGCTTTAATGGTTAAGTGTTAGTGAATTCACCTTAGATACCTAAGTTTGAGCCCCTTCCTTTTTTTTTTTTTGAATTTTTGGCAAGCCTTGGTTAATTTGCTTTGTTGTCACCCTAAGGTTTACAAACCCTAAATATTTAAACAAATTTTTCTTATTTTTATTGATCACATTGCCTCTTTTCAAAACCTTAGTAAAACTTTTTTGCCACCTTTTTCTTTTCTTTCCCTCTTTCTTGCACTATATTTTTATCCTTTGTGTTGTCAATTCTTTTTCCTTTAACGAATCAGATCATTCATTTAGTTTCTATCGGTGTTTATATTTGTTTTCAATAGCCTCGTTATCTTTGCCGAAGTTCAATAAGTGCAATATGTTTCAATGGTTAGATTCTATATATCCTTAATACCATTATCTAATGTTAATCTTTTCAGCTCGTTTAATCAATCTCTTTCGAATTTTACCAAAATCCTTATCGCTAAATCTAATATGTGAACACTTGTATGTTTGTTATTTGAAGGACTAGATCTAGGTGAATCAAATCGAAGTTGATCGTGGGAAGTGCCAATTAGACTCGTGGTGAAAGGTGTGTGTTCTTACCAAGTGAATCGGTGGCTAACCATGAATTTTAGGAGTCACACGGTTTCTTACACAAACATGTGTACCACACGGGTGGACCACACGGTCATGTGCTACTGTTACATTACGGTACTTACATGAAACACGTGGCCACATCCTATTACATGATATCAGGCTATTACACGGCCTGGACACATGACAATGTACCCCTTTCCACACGGTCGTGTGATTTCTATTTTACAATTTTTCTTAGAATTTTGTGATAGGTTTAGTTTAGCCCTTGTACAACATCGACTTGTTTTTAGAGTTTTCGTAAACTCAAATGAGTGCCAGACTTTATGAATATTCTAGAATCTATGATTTGATTGACTGAATTGTCACTGTTATATGTACGATATGTGAAGTGATACATGCCTACTATCATTGTAGACCTAATGATCTGTTACTGTTGCCATTGCTGTTGTATTATTGATTGCATGTTTATTATACCTACTGCTACTGAATTATTAATTGCATGTTAAACATGTCTACTATCTTTGTACTACACTGTTATTAGGATGCCATGTTGCATAACATAGGGATTGGGACGATATGAAGTATGAAGTACTGACATTTTTAAATCTGCAAACACTGGTAGTTTACCTGCAATCTTCTTATCTGAAATTTACTAGTAGTTTACCCATAATTTTACTAGCAGTTTTTCTACAATTACTGGTGGTTTATCCACAATGTGATGTGTAGGGGATGGATTAGTTCTAGGGAACTCTTATAGTGAAGTGTAGCGGATGATTGGTAGGAACTTTTTCTGGTAAAATAAATTGCATTGACATTCATAAGCATGCACAAGCAAACTATCACTCTATATTGTTATACTAATGTGATTGTTCCGAGAACTCTTATTTTGTATGTCATGTCTATTGTATTGCACTAATTTTCTTGTGTTTAAACTCCAAATGAGCTTTTTAAGCTCTCATCCCTTAGTTCCCATCTTTACAAATAACCCACAAGGTCAGGACACAGACTCGACATTCGAAGCATTCGTCTCGAATAATTTTCCAACAAAAGTATTTTAGACGTTATAATTATGAAGTTGTTATTTGGGGATTGTATTGTTTTATATAAACTGTGGCATGAGACTTAAATTTTGGGTTAATTTTGCATGCTTGGCATTTAAGTTGTTAGACTATTGAAACTTGGAATTGAATTAATGATGCAAGAAATCTAGTTTTTAATCAAAACCATATTTTGAGCCATTTATATAGTTTTTTTTCACCTAAATTATAATATTTTGGATTTACGTTAGTAAAAGTAGAGCTTTAATGCTTAGTCCTCAATTTGATTTGCTTTAAAAACTTATACTTAATGAATAATTGCTAGTAGACATATGAAAAAAAGATTGCTTTGCTTATTACTATTTAATGTGTACATAAGATGGCACATATATGTTGTCCCTTTTTATTAATTCTAAATAATTTGTGGATTTCTTGAGACCATTTTGTCATTCTTAACTTTTATTCGTGCTTTACAACCTCATCATCGTTACAGTTCTTTTTGCCAATGCATTAATAATTTAATTTCTTGTTTAAGTGCATAGTTGCATGAGTCAACATACGGTAATGTGTTCTACTTAGGTTTTAGTTTTGTTATGCTGTGGACAAGCATAGTTTACGTCTAGGGAAATTTACTAAGATATACAATTTATATTTAATTTTCGTAATTTTTCCCTTGTGTTTTATAGTTTTTGTAATGCCCCAAAATTTAAATTTTGTGGATGTGTGACACAATTGTGTATCTGCTTCAGTGGTTAAGTGTTCTGGGAGTGTGTGAGAGGTCCCAAGTTCAAGCCAGGACTTGGGTAAATTTTGGTAATTTTTATAAATAAAGCCTTAACCTGGCCTAAAGGGCTTAAGTTTAATAGTTGGTAAATAGTTATCAGAATGGGCCTACTGGTCTAGTGGTTTAGTGGAGTGTTGGTGTGTTGGAGGTCTTGTGTTCGATTCTCTGCAATGGCAAGGAGTAGTATTTTTGCTTTAAGTTCGACTAGAGTTGTGCTGAACTGGGATTCTGAGTGGTGGATGTGTAGTGGGAGTTGAGGGAGAAAAATAAGGGATTGAGTTGTAGTGGATAACTGAGTAGTGGGTGGTTGAGATAATGTGGGTAATGTGATTGAGTAAATCAGTTTTCCAAATTCTCTCTTCAGAAAAACCGACGCTTCTTCCTCCTTATTTTTTTCTTTTCTTTCTCTGTCGTTTTCTCTTCCCCACTTGCTACCAAAATTCCTTTGAAATTCCCCTCCCTTTTTGCTTTCATTCCATTTCGTTTTCCTTTCTAACGTAAATCGCTGGCGGGTGGTAAGTAGTATATTGGTTGGTATCGTTCTTAGATGATTGTTTTCATTTTTTTTGAAACTAAATTTCTGTGTTTTGACAGCAGCGTATCATGTGGAGTAAGGCTCTCATTGTATTGGTTCGTAACGAATCAATTTGAAGTGTTGGGGTAAGTTTTTATTGCTCTATGGATGACTATTCTAGTTTGGGTTCGATTATAGTTCAATTGTTAAATGATTAATTGAGTGGAAATTGGTCGAATATAGGTTCAGGAAGGCTCGGGGATCATTTTAGCTTTAATCGGAACCAGGCGTGTTACCCAGAAAAGTAGAAAATGGGGTTTTAGCAAAAGCCGAAAAGCCCACTGTCGATGCCACACAAGCGTGTGGTCGCCATTTGTGGTAGGCGTGTGACACAACACAGACGTGTGATCGACAAGGCCAGGCTGTGCGCACAAGACACGGTCGTGTGATGGCCAGGTGGGCCATGTGCAACAGACGGGCTAGACTGTTTTGGGCCATATGGGCCACATGGGCGTGTGGTATTTTGGACCAGGCTGTGTGGCCGTGTGGGCCCATACGGCCAGGCCACATGGGCGTGTGAGCCCATTTTTACTGACATGATTGTTAAGGTTGCACGGGTCACCCAAGTCGATTGTGAACCTTCCGTAGGGTTGGTAAGCACTACGTAGACCCTTAACTGTGTGATATTGATTGTGTGTATTATATACTGAGCATGTTATATACAAACATATATACTGAACTAAATGTGTATCTAAGAAACCTATGATAGCATGACATTTCATTGTATGTTGCACTGCATTGGGTTGGGTTGATATTATTTCGAGGAAGTGTACTAAAAGGCTCTTAAGCCTATTATACTTGCAACTCAGCTGCAAATTACTGATTTGTGCCACATTCGGTACTACCTTGAATGTAGAGATGGGTGAGTTGATTTAATCCCCAGATGGAGTGTAGGGTTGGACAGAGATGGAGTGTAGAGGCTAGTTGGGTAGGACTTTGTTACTGAATACCGCATGATTGCCACTGATACTGTGATGGGCTAAGGCCCTACTGCATATTTGATACTGTACTAAGATGGGCTAAAGCCCAAACTATTACTGTTACTGAAAACGGCTTAGGCCCAGGACTGTTTTAACTGTGCATTGTGATTTGCTATTGTTTGTTTTCTGTGGGATTACACACTGAGTTTACGTAAACTCACCTCTTCTGTTTGATGTGCACAGGTAATCCTCAGACCTAAACAGATCGGTGCGGCGGAGGACTCAGAGGTGACCACGGTTATTGGACTCTTTTAATTCACGATTTACGACTATAGTATTATTATTGGTTTATTTTGATATAATTTGGGGACTTCTTGGACTTTTGCTTAACTTGGGTTTTTTTATTTTATGGATTTATAACCGCTAGTCGTAGGGAAACTCGGTTTCAAAAAGCCAAAGTTTTTCTAAACTCACGATTACTCAAACTATTTTTAAAAGCTTCAGCAACGAGTTAGGTTTTAAAACTATATGGGCAAGTGAGTAAAATGAATTTTGGAACTAATAAGAGATAAACAAAAGTAATTAAGCGGAAATGGTTTTATTGCAACAACATAATTTTCCAAACACCCTATCATGTAACATTGCTAGATTTGGCTATAACGTCTAGACCGAGTTTGGGGTGTTACAGTTTTAGATACTTGATTATTGAATTTTGAATTATATTTAAATGTTCATATAATAAATGGGAGAATCGAAAAAAAAAGGTTTTATATAATTTTTTAGGAAATTTTACAATTTAATCATAATTTAGATATGAAATTTTGATCTTGAGCACATAATATATCATTGGAAGGGCATTGAAAGATCTAACTAGGTTATCACACTAGAAGCTGAAAATATTAGGAAGATGCCCAAAAATGTCATGAAGTTAACAGTAGAAAACTGCCATGAAACTTGAAAAACTGTTGTAATTCATACAAGGTGATTTTATCTTTCAACCTTTAGGCGAATTTTAACCTATAAATACATATTATTAAGATCAGAGCTAGCATTAGTCTCAATTTATCGTATTTGTGAGATTTGAATTTTTTATTCTTGTTTTGGTAATTTGAGGTACTGAAATGCTTAATGATGCAATTCTACATGTACAATGTACTCAAATGGGAAAAAATTCTTAGTATTTAAGTGGAAAAAGGACATAGTAGAGGACCAATTTATTAGTGTACAATTAAATTAATTTTACCCATGTGAATAACTTTCTCTATAATTTATGTTTTAACAAATTAATTGATAGATTTTATCAAATTAACTGGAATTGTTATTAATGTAAAATTTTTAATTGATGAAATATTTTTATTAAATCAATTGAAAATATATATTTTCCATAATTTCTACTTAGTGATTGAAAGTTTATTTAGATGAAAAATTAGTTGAAATTTTCTAATTTATTCAAAATTTATCATTTATGAGAACATGAAACTTAACCATTAGATTCAGCAAATAAACTGTACAAAAAGTTGTACAAGTGCTAAAACATAGTTTTACAACAATACAAATAGATTTTTGTAGTATTATTTGAATAAGATTGGTTGGATCAGGAATTGTTTGGTATATCAGTCCAAACATAGGGGTTGAATTAGTTTTTGAGTAAACCGCTTTGAATAGATAAAATAAAAATAAAAAACTAAGACAAAAGGTAATAGTTGAACCAATTTTATAATTTTAATATATTTCTAATTTTAATTATTTGTATAATTTTTAATGAATTTTTAAATTATTGTTGAATTGACAATCAAACTAGTTGAACCAATTAAACAGGGAATCAATTATTTGATTAGTTCGACCACTAGTCTAATTATCAAAACATTGGATTTTCGTGTGGGTATATAGGAAGCACCAAACCCCCCAAAAATGGTAAATTTATAGTTTAATCCTTTTAAAATTTGTAAAATTTTAAGTTCATACAATGATCAAATTAGATTTTAATCCTTTAAAAATTTATAATTTAGTTTTAATCCTAGAAAATTTCTAGCTACCCTTGTATATATGTATACTCTATATATAAAGTGATTTTATTAACACTTTCTATGATTAATATTTTAATAATCTAACTATCCTATTTCATGCTCCATTTATTTATATCATGCAAATCAAATCTAGAATGAAATAAAATTTATGTAAAAAATTTCAATCGTTATACATATTGACAATATTTTATATTGATGTGATAAAATCGAGTGATTCATAAAAATACATGCATGATAAGTATAAATATATTGATAAATATATCAGTTGGCTTGTTAATATATAAATCATACAAAAATTATGAAAGTGTCTTTAGTTATATATATACTAGAAATATTATTACACGCTTATGTGTAACCACATATTTAGAACACGGATTTGAAACTAATTAATGAAATGTATATAACACATTAAACTAATTAATAATAACATTCAATATTAAAATAATGAAACCACATATTTAGTTATATATATAACATTCAATAAGTAATAAAATGTATGGTTTGAAACTAATTAATAATAACACATGAAATATGTACAATATTAAAATAAAAACTAGATTAAATTATAATTAAAACAAAATATAAACACATAAATACATGATATTAACAATAGTAAATGCATTACAACGATTTATCATGAATTTTCATAATTATTAGTTAGTGTCGAGTTGATTTGTGGTACCAATTCAACTAACAACATTATTGATACAATTAACAATATTATTTATACTAGGAATCCTATCACACGCGTATGTGTGTGGAAACTATGGATTTTGAGCACAGATGTGTGCTTAGAAATAACATACAATAAACAATGAAATGTATGGTTTGGAACTAATTAATAATAATAACACATGAAATATGTAAGATATTAAAATAAAAAATGATTAAATTGTGAGTAAAACGAAATTTAAACACTTAAATTATCATATTAACACTAATAAATGCACTACGATTATTTATCATAGTGTTGTCATCAATTGTGAGTTAGTGTCGAGTTGACTTGTGACATCAACTCAATTTACAAAATTATTAATATATAAAATTGTAACACCCCAAACCCGGACCATGCGTTTCGACTGGATCTGGCGTATCACGGCTTGTACATTGAAAACTTTTGCCTTGTTGGTTTTGGAAGTCGTAAGTTAATTAGACACTATTAGAGTAAATAAGTGACATTTTAAAATAAAATCTTATATTAGTATTATTAAGTATAAATAAACCTTGACATAAAATTTATAAGTTGCATAACATTGGAAACTTCTTAGTTGAATAAAAACTAGGGCCTTAAAAAATTCCAAATAAAAATAAAATAAACTTAAAGAAATCCGAAATAATTTGTAAAAATAAAACTTGATGGCCCTCGAGTCCGCCTCGACTCCCATGTTCACGATCTCTGCTCACCGAAATGTTGGGAAAAATAAAAGGTTGAGTCACCAAGACTCAGTGTGCAAATCCCGAGAACACATAAAAAGGCTTGAGGCCCACAAACACATTATGAGTCTTGGCCCATATACAAGGGTAACAAAATATGCAACATGGCCCATCCCAAACCTATGAGTCCATCCTCTACACACCCCCGTACCAACCATCACACCGTGGGGATTTCTACAATCAACCCTCCATCCGCTACACACCATATCGACAGCTGTGCTGCCTGTCATAAAGACCGATCACTATGTGACCTATGTGGTGAAGCCACCGATCACTGTGCGACCTTAATAATATATCGACAATTTGTTTACATCATAAAGGCCAATCACTATGTGCCCTATGTGGCAAAGCCACCGATCGCCTCATAACTGCTCCCTTCCGTAAATCAATCAATCCCATCCCATGCATACATTCAAGAATCGAACATTAAACTATCTAAACAGATCACATATTTTTACATACTTGATACACATAGAAGTTTCTATGATTACGCACTGCATCCCTTGCCTACCCTTTCTAGGTAATACATTGTTCATACTGACCTTATTTTCCGGCTTTTAGCCCATAACATACATATAATTGATTAACTAGTGTGATAGAGATCTACACACCTTTTCGACTTTTAGCCCATAACATACATATAATATAACAAAGCTTATGTGTCAAGAATCTACACACCGATTACCGATAAAGCGAGGCTTTCTATATCGACGCTATCCTTAGTCGACACAACTGCTATCTGCCTAAGGTGTTGTTCAGAATTCGGTCCACAACCAATTGGCCAATCTCGAACAGCATATACTGTTTCTTAAACTTAGGGATTCTTTCTTTTGCTTTAAAAATCCCGAAGTTGGAGACTTATGAATTTCAACTTTTAGATCTAGTCGACTAGGCTTCCTTCAAATCCCGACTTGCCGCCCATCATAAACCATTAAACTATTAGCTTTCGGCTTTTGCCTTTTCAAAAATCGGGAATAGATTATGAGAACTAATCAAAAATCTACTCTTTCCTTAACTTAGGAGATTCGGCTAGTACTAGAGAGAGAATTCGACAATGTCAATGGAGGATTTAAATGCCGGAAGTATAGAACAATTTCTCAAATAGGATGAATAAAATAAAAACTATAGAGATTTTGGCTTTTTAGAGAAGGAAGAGAATAATGGAGTTTTCACTTTTAGAAGAAAGAAGAGAATAATGGAGTTTTCGCTTTTAGGAGAAAGAAGAGAATAATGGAGTTTTGGCTTTTAAAGAAAGAAGAGAATAATGGAGTTTTGGCTTTTAGAGAAATGGAGAAAGAAATTTGGAAAAAAGAAGCTAAGAATTTGGCACAAAGGGAGAGGATTTAATGTCAAAACAAGGAGCTAGCCCCTATTTATAGGAAATTCGGCAACCCTTTGCCATGTAGTAGTGGTTTCTTTCGCCTCTCGATGATGGATTCTTGGCCATCACTCTCTTTGTAGATAAATTCTAACTTTTCTCCTTTATCTTAATCTACTAGCTCATCTAAAAGAGACTTTAATTATCTCTAACTCCTCTCTCCTTTATCAGCATATTATCCACATATTTTAATCATAAAAATCCCTAGATCTTAGCCTTTTTCTGCTTATTATCCACATATAATAAATTCCTAAATAATAGCCTTTATCTGCTTATTATCCACATATTTTAAACATTAAAACCCCTAAATTTTAGCCTTGTTGCCATCCACTCCACCTAATCTTAATGCCTAAAATTTAGCTAACTTAAATTAAAAGAATTGGGCTCCATGAAACTTAAATTTGGGCCCCTTACTCCTTGTGTGTGGCGTCACCTCCTAAGATTGGGCCACAAGCCCACTTTGGTATTTTAAACATAGATACTACCTTTTAAACCCTATAATGCCCAAATAGATAATTTTAATTAAGGCCTCTGCCTAAGCCTGAGCCCAATTTAGACCCCTCACACTTAAATTAACTCATGCCACATATTCACCCATTAAACGCATAGGCCCAAAAATTTAGGATGTTACAAAAATTGATGGAGATCACAAATTGAGCTATTAAAATAAAAATATATAGAACTTATCAAGATGAAGTTTTGGTTGAGTGGTAAATTTAAGTTTTACCAATCCAATTGGTGGACATTACTAATATATGCAACTTAGGGAGATAAAAAATTATGCATATTAAAATAAAAAATGTATAAATTATATTAAACTGAAACTTTGGTTGACTAGTAAATTTAAGGTTTTACTAATTTAATTGGTGTAGGTTTAAATCCCATCATATGCATATTTTTATTGTTTTTTGTTAAAATGAAAAGACTAAAATACCCTCAAATAGTATAACTTATTTTAATTATATAAGGGCGTTTGTACAATTTCCCTAATCGAGTTGATGCCCAGTTGACTCATGATACAAACCCAGTCAGGAGCTTAAATAATAGTATAAATAAGTCGGTCTCGTTTGACTTGTGACACCAACTCAATCAGGAGCTTAAATAATAGTATAAATATAGAACTGACGGAAATAATAAATTTTGAATATTAAAATAAAAAAGTATAAAATATATCAAAATGAAATTTTAGTTGAGTGATAAATTTAAAATTTTACCAATTTGATTGGTGTGGTTTCAAATCCCATCATATGCATATTTTATTGATTTTTGTTTGAAATAAAAAGAATAAAGTACTCTTAAATAAGGGTAAAATTCCTAAAATTCCGATTTTTAAGAAAATTTATCGAATTAGGCCAAAAAAATGAAAATGTGTCGAGCGGGAAGCATTTTCCTTCTCTCTTCATGGCCTAGGGTTATTTTATTGTTTTAGGCTTGGGGTTTAAATTTTTGTTAAGAGCTTATGGTTACGGTTTTGTAATGTTAAGTGTTTTATGGTTTATGGGTTAAGGGTTAACGGATTAGGATTTTTTTATACATTTTAAATTTTTTATATATTATTTAGAAACTTTTTATAATTTTTTGAGTTATAAAGTTTATAATATTTTAAAATTTTGAAATTAATTAAAGCCCAACTTGGTGTAATTTCCAAAAATAACAGCACCAAAAGGTATTTACAACAATCGTATATTTGAATTGTAAAATTTAATTCAATTAAAAATCAAAACTCAAACTACTCAATTCGATTAACTCTTATTTTTTATTTTTTTTAAGATGGAACTGAGTTTTGATCACCCGTAGTTTATGGCAGGTTGAGGTCGATCAGAATTTTTCAGAAAATATTATCCCCGAGAATCCCGAGATATTTGATGGGTGAGTGGGAAATTTGTAGGAGTTGAATTTGTTAGTGGGAAAATGCTCCATGTAGGGTGCGTTTTTAGTGCAATGTCAGAAAGATGCACCGAAAGCGCGTCCAGTTGGATACGTTTTCATGCCATGTCAACTAATAATGTGTCTAGCTGAACGCGCTTTCAATGCATTTTTCTGAAATTGCAATGAAAATGTGTCCAGCTAGACGCGCTTTCAGTTAATATTTTTGACATACCACTGAACACGCGCTCTACGTGGAGAATTTTCCTTTTACCAAATTCAATGCATGCAAACTTCCCACTCACCCTTGAGATATCCCGAAAATTTTTGAATCAATTGCAACTCACCCCGGCTCTATAAAAGGATGGCTTTTAGCTTTGAGTGCCATAAGGCAACTTCAAGCAAACAAAATTGCAAGAAGAATCGCAAAAGAGGAAGTTCGCAAGGTGTTTCATTAGGAATAATTGGGATGAAACACATAAATGAATCAAGTAAGGTTCAATTTTTTTTGTTCATATATAATTACAACTCTATGGGAGATTTGTGGGAGATAATGTACCTACGACTATGGGAGATTTGATGAACTTTGCTTTCCATATGCTTATGCAATTGCAGCATGTTCCTCCGTACGTTTGAATCACATGAGCTTTGTGGACGAAGTGTACAAACTCCAACACATGTATAATATGTGGAGATACGGATTCCCACCGGCCCCGGATGAAAGTATGTTGCCACCGATACCGAGCGCTCCATTCAAGTTGTTACCCAACAATTCATTGCGTCACAAACCAAAAAGTCAACCGACATCTACTCGGATATGTGGCAACATGGATATTCAGCAGAAGACAAACTAACCGAGGTTATATGAGTTTTGTAGGAACCCAGGGCATACAATGTTGTCATGTCCACACCGGCGGGATACTATAAATTGGCTAAACAATTAAAATTTACATGAGAAGTACAAAACAAATCATTCATATCGTTGAGTAGAATGTATGCCACAACATGGTGGTTGTCGGTTGCGAGCTAGATTTCTTCTTCGTGCAAGTTGTATACCTGCCTTCGTCTTCATTATCACCTTTACCCTTAGGTACACGTTGTGGTCTCGACTTCTCATCTTCTTCGCCTTTATCCATGGTTGATTGCAGAGTGCTCCTCTATTGCCATCATCTATCCTCCGTTCTATGAACAGGTGGCTACGAAGATGGTCCACCTTGGTGGAACAATGATCCCAGAGCTTTTTGTGACACCATCGATATAGGCGTATAACCATATTGTGTCTTATAAATCGATGACAGAATAATTGGACTTCCAATCGATTCCCCAAACATAGTCAGCCTATACATTATCATCATCTGAAGTGTCAATGGCATCAGCATGTAATATGTTGGGACAGAGGTGGTGGTTTAAAAATAATACTTGGAGATGATGTAGAAACAAACAAATATGGTGCAATATGTGGTGCTTGTATAAAAATAACAAGGTTAGTGAAAGAATCAGAATAAGTCGAATAAGTCAAGTTATACTAACTGAAGGATGGTGTGGCCATCAATGCCTATTCTTTCGTTGGTGTAGATGATGGACTCGTCTTAGCAGTTGCCCCAAACCTTAGATTCCTAGGCACCTGCCGTGGCCTCCTTATATGATGTTGCCTACCCTTCACCTCTTCTGCTAGTAGATATGGCTTATTATGGTGTCTAAACCATGACATGTACTCCAAATCGCTAGCTAATTCCCGAGCAATAATGGGTTTGTGATTAGGTAAAAGGCTATACTTATGGTTCCAAATGTTGATATATTCCACGTGGAATGTAACCCAATTGATAATTGATAAAAGTAACATATTTTAATCCCATTCTTAATGAAATTTTGGATGGTTATTTATGCAAATTAGTAAATTTTATGCTCCTAATCCTTTAAATTCATGTTTCTATACTTAGGAAAGCATTTGGGAGCTAAAGAGCAGAAAAAGAGAAAAAATCTGACATTTGGAGCAAATTTCATAAGCCACATAGGTTGAGCCTTCCCACACGAGCTGGACACATGGCCGTGTGAGCCACACGGGCTGGACACACAACCATGTGCCAAACCATGTCGATTTCACTATTCACATCCCAAACACGGGGAAAATGTAATTTTTAGGCTTTTGGGCATTCTAAAGTCTATAAATACCAAATAAAAGAAGAGAAAAGGGAGCCATCAGAGAATATTGAAGAAAATAACTTGAAGAATACCATTGGAGCCAACTCTGAAGTAGATTTACATCAATATTGAAGACCTCCTTTTAATTTCTTTTGAAGTTTTTTATGAGTTTCTTTATTTCCTGTGGTTATTCTATCTTTAAGATGTTTTTATTAACAATTATGAACTAATTCCCTAGATACCTAGGGAAGATGAACCATATGATAAATTTTATTATTTTATTTATGTTTTATGTGATAAATACTTGATCTTTGTTCTCAGTTATGTGTGCTTATCTCTTTTTTTAATATTTCTAGGATATTAATTCATGTTTTATGTGCTTAAATCAGAGGAGGAAAAGCCCTTATTTAAGAGTAGATCTAGCATAATTGAGTGGAGTTGCATGAAATCCTAGAAATAGGACGACATAAATCTATCGAATTAGAGTCAAATCTAATAAGGGAATCCATATATTGAGTTAATACGACGATAGTGGTTTTAATTAGAAAGAAGTTTCAATTAATAAACCTAGAGCTAGTTGCTCTTACTCTCAAAAGATATATTAGCATAATTTAGGGATGGAGGAACCATCCACATTGAGGAATAATTTTAGATCTCAAAATAACCCTTATAGTAATACATATAATGCAGGATGGAGGAACCATCCACATATCTCATGGGGTAGTCAAGGAAATCAAATATCACAACCCCCTCCAGGCTTTCAACAACCTTATCAGCAAGAGAAAAAGTTGAACCTTGAAGAGATGCTGGAAAAATTTATTTCGGTGTCAAAAACTAGTTTTCAAAACACCAAGAAAGATTTGAAAAATTAGCAAGCATCAATTCATGGGCTCGAAAATCAGATTGGGCAACTTGCTAAATTGGTTTCAGAAAGACAGCAAGGTAGTTTACCTAGTAACACCAAACCTAACCCAAATGAGCATGTGAAGGCAGTTACATTGAGGAATGGGAAACTGTTGGTTGAACCCAAAAAGAAGCTACAATGGGAAACTGTTGGTTGAACCCGAAAAGAAGCTACAATAGGAAACTCATAAGATAAATGATAAGAGGTAAAACTCAAAGAAATTCAAACACCAGTGCTTAAAGAATATAAACCACTGATCTCATATCTAGCAAAGTCGAAGAAAGACCACATGGATGAATAATTTGTTAAATTTTTTGAACTTTTTAAACAATTTCATATTAACTTACCTTTTGTTGTAGCTATTTCACAGATGCCCACATATGCAAAATTTTTAAAGGAGCTATTAAAAAATAAAAAGAAGTTTGAAGAGCTATCCATTGTGGAACTCAACGAGTAGTGTTTAGCCATTCTCCAAAATAAACTGCCAACTAAGCTGAAAGATACAAGAAGTTTTACTATTCCATGTTTTATTGGTAGTTTAAACAATGAGAAAGTATTAGCTAATTTGAGTGCTAGCGTTAATTTGATACCTTATAAAATGTTCAAGCAAGTTGGTCTTGGGGAACCAAAACCCACTCGGATTAGTATTCAATTGTCTGATAGATCTGTTAAATATCCTAGGGGTATTATTGAAGATGTACTTGTGAAGGTAAATAAATTCATATTTCCTATTAATTTTGTTGTGCTTTACATGGATGAGGACGTTGAGGGGCCTATAATTTTAGGTCGCCCCTTTTTAACCACTGCTAAGGCTATTATTGATGCGGTAATGGTAAACTTGTGCTTAAGGTAGGTGATGAGGAGATCATTTTTCAAATTTATGATGTATGCGATTCTCTAAAGAACAAGATGATTCATGTTATTTTATTGATTCTATTGATCACGTTATTAAAGATTTATTGTAGAAAATTGTTCATAAGGATACGTTGGAACTGTGTCTTATTCAAGGAGAGGACATAGATAGCGATAATGCTGTGATAAGTGAGACAAAAATTGATTTAGATACTAATGAGTCTTCATTGAGACAAAAAAAATTATGAGGACATTGAGGTAAATAAGGAATTGAATTTGAAACTCTATTAAAGAACCTTCCAAATTGGAACTGAAGCAATTACCAAATCATTTGGAGTATGCATTTCTTGGAAACAATTCTACATCGGATGCGAAAGATGAGTTATTGCAAGTGCTTAAGGAATGTAAAAGAGCTATAGCCTAGAAGATTTCTAAAATTAAAGGGATCAGTCCTTTTTACACCCATAAAATTTTAACGGAATATGAGTACAAACTATGTGTGCAAACTCAAAGGAGGTTAAATCCCAACATGAAGGAAGTTGTTAAGGCTGAGGTAATTAAACTTCTAGATGTTGGAGTTATTTATCCTATTTCTGATAGTATTTGGGTGAGTCCTGTGCAGGTTGTTCCTAAGAAAGAAGGCATGACTGTTGTGGCCAATAAAAAGAACGAGTTGATTCCAACGAGAACAGTCACGGGATGGAGAGTTTGTATTGACTATAGGAAGTTGAACAATGCCACAAGGAAAGTCCATTTTCCTCTACCATTTATAAATCAAATGCTGGAGAGATTATCTGGTCACATGAATTATTACTTCCTAGATGGACTTTCTAGCTATTTCCAAATCTCGATAGCTCCCGAGGATCAAGAAAAATGACATTTACATATCCATATGGTACGTTTTCTTATCAAAGAATGCCTTTTGGATTATGTAATCTCCTGCTACTTTTCAGCGTTGCATGTTAGCCATCTTTGATGAACTTTTAGAAGACATTATAGAGGTATTTATGGATGACTTCTCGATATTCGGTAATTCTTTCCATTTTTTTCGTAAAAATTTAAAATGAGTTTTGATGAGATATGAGGAAAGAAACCTTGTGCTTAATTGGGAAAAATACCACTTCACGGTTCAAGAAGGGATTGTGTTAGGCCATAAAATTTCTAGTAAAGAGATTGAGGTTGATAAAGAGAAAATTGAAACCATCAAAAAATACATCTCCCCTAATTCAGTTAAGGCTATTCAAAGTTTCTTAGGACATGTTGGGTTCTATAGAAGGTTTATTAAATATTTTTTTCTAAAATAGTTAAACCTTTAACTAATTTGCTAGAAAAAGATGTGTCATTCGATTTTAGTCAGGAATGGTTAGAAGCATTTAATATTCTTAAAGAAAAATTAATTAATGCCCCGATTGTGGTTACACCTGATTGGAATTTACCCTTTGAACTAATGTATGATTCGAGTGATTTTGCAGTAGGTGTAGTTCTTGGACAGCGAAAAGACAAGCATTTTCAGCCGATCTATTATGCTAGCAACACTTTAAGAGATGCACAAGAAAATTATACTACTACGAAAAAGAATTACTAGTTTTAGTTTTTGCATTTGATAAATTTAGACCATATTTAATATCGTCTAAAGTTGTTTACACTAACCATTCGATTTGGAAATCCAAGATAAGAAAAGAGCTGAAAATCTTGTAGGAGATCACATTTCAAGACTCGAGAATCCACATCTCAAGGAGCTTAATGAGAACAAGATAAATGGCACGTATCCTGAAGAATGACTCTTTGTTATAACCGATTTTGAAGTCCCTTAGTTTGCGGATATTGTGAATTATTTGGTTGCTAACATCCTACCAAAAGGGTTGATGCATCATCAAAAGAAGCGATTCTTTGCCAATGTGAAAAATTATTTTTGGGAGGATCCTTTTATTTTTCGTGTATGTGCAGATCAAGTAATTCAAAAGTGTGTTACGAAATCAAAGCGAATAAAATTTTGGAACATTACCATTCGGGACTGACAGAAAGACATTACAGTGGGATTAGGACAACACATAAAACACCTAAATCAGGTTTTAATTGGCCCACACTATTTAAGGACGCTAACAAGTATATTTCTTCTTGTGATAGATGCCAGAGAACAAGTAATATTTCTAAACGTGATGAAATGCCTCAAAATTATATACTTTTGTGTGAAATTTTTGACATATGGGGCATTGATTTCATGGGACCATTTCCTAGCTCTTAAGGTAATAAATGCATACTAGTATCAATTGATTATATATCAAAATGGATAGAAGCTCAAGCTTTTCCTACTAATGATGCTAGGGTGGTAATTCAATTTCTTAAGAAGCTCTTTTCTCAATTTGGAACACCTAGAGTGATTATTAATGATAGGGATACACATTTTTTGTAACACTCAATTTGATAAGAACCTTAAGAAATATGGAGTACATCATAGAATAGCTACCTCTTATCACCCTCCAACTAGTAGTCAAGTTAAAGTTGTGAATCACGAACTCAAACGCATCCTAGAAAAAACTGTAGAGTCAAATAGAAAGGACTGGGCTTTAAAAGTAGAAGTATTTTATGGGCTTATAGGACTACGTATAAAACACCCACAAGAACATCTCCTTAAAGACTTGTGTATGGGAAGAGTTGTCATTTACCGCTTGAACTTGAACACAAAGCATTTTGGGCAATAACATTTCTAAACTACAACCCTAAACTTGCAGGTGAGAAGAGATTGTTACAGCTAAATGAGTTAGATGAGTGGCGAGTTAATGCTTACGAGCATTCAAGATTGTACAAAGAAGCGACAAAGCGGCCACGACGCGATGCTCGATCAAATTGAAAAGTTAAGATGGTCGGGCCCATTTATGTAATTCTCCGTTGTAATAGTGGTAACACATCTTGCATCATGTCCTTTTATACAATTCAAAGATCAAATTATTTCCCGAAAAGTTAAGATGGTCAGGCCCGTGTTTAAATTTTTTTAATTCTTTTAATTTTATTGCATGTTAATTTAAAATTAATTAAATTTAATTTAAAAAATATGTTTTGAACCATGCAGTCGGGACACACAGGTGTGTCCTAGGCTGTGTGCACGATGGGGTATTCTATAAGGAGTTACACAGTTTGAAGACATGGTCGTGTAGGTCACATGGTTGGACACACGGGCATGTCCTGGGCCGTGTGTGTCCTGGGACTTGATTTTCCCAATTTCGATTATTACACGGCCTGGTGACACGGTCGTGTGGCACACACGGCCTGGTGACACGGTCGTGTGGCACACACGGCCTAGACATACGGACGTTTCCAAGGTTGTGTGAATGCTGGAGTTAATTTTTCAAATTTAATTACGAGTTAGTAAGTTACACGAGCCACAGGCACTGTCGTGTACGAGACACGGCATCACACACGGGTGTGGAAGAAGTGAATAAAGATCACATGTGGCCTGGCACATAGATGTGTGTGACACACGAGTGTGTCCGAGGCTGTGTGACCACTAGGCTTACATTTTAAATCACACACAGGCTGAAAAAACACCAAACGGGCGTGTGACATGGCCGTGTGGCCCAACACAGGCCTTTACACAATCGTGTCCCCCTTTTTAACCCAAAAACCCTAATTTTTCTACTTCGTCTTCTTACTCCCAACCCTTCAACAAACCCTAGCCACTGTTTCCCCCTTTCCTTACCATTCCGGCCACCATCATACATCTCCTTTTTCCTCTCCCTTCATCCTCCGTTCCATGAACCACAAACCCTTTTCCCCTTTCTTTTCCCTTTTTTCGTGACCACCTCCATCGTCGTTTGTCCCTCATCGCGCCCCTACGTCTTGCACCACACCTACACACACCTCCCTCCCCTTCTTCCTTCCACCTCGTCCCCTCATCGACTCAATCTCCTTTTCCCTTCTCTCCGTCATCGGGCTTTCATCGTTGTCACCTATCTCGCCTTGTCAAAGCCCCATGCCTCGTCGACAGACCCTCGTCCACCATTTGGCCCCTCCCCTATTATTATTTTATTTTATTTATTATTTATTTTTATTATTTTTATTATTACTGTTATTACTAGTTTTTTATTATTATTATTTTTAGGTTTCATATTATTCTTGTGCTTAGTATAATTTTATTTTTACTTTATTGTTTATTCTTTTATTTTCTTTGGTGAGCTTTGTTTTCCTTTAATCCTTCCTATAGTTGTATTAGTACTCGTAGTTTCACAGTTTTAGTTTCAAATTATTAGGATTTCTTCTTTTATTCTGTTTAGTTTTTGTTTTTCCCTTATCATCTTAGGAATAGTTTCTTGCTCTATTAGTATTATATATTGGTTTTCGTACTATAATTATTCATTGTCGATGCACTTTAAATTATATGTCGTTCTGTCTGCTTTTCTTCTTGATCAATTGGTGGTGCGTACTTTACTATTTCTCTGATATTGGGTTGTTATCCTTTCTTTTAGGGACATAATGACAAACACACAAGGTAAGACTAAGACCGTCGTTCTCGCTTTGAAAAAGTAAAAGAATCTGAGCGTGACCTCTTCCTCGGGCCCTACCTTCGATGCACGTCATTCATATCTATAATTTTCATAGGGCCCTCAAGAGGACTTTTATTAACATCTCCAACAGCAACAGTTGGGATTAGGCCGTTGTATTGATTGGGCGGCCTTGGAGTAGATTCATTTAGCTGATAGAGTCTGCGCACTGATTGATACAAATCCATGAGACCATTTCTTCTCTATCATCGAGCCCACCATCTCAGAACGTACCCTTGAGTTCTATTCGACATTCATTCTGCAGCACGTGATGTCGAGCCACAATGAGCTGTGCACTATTTCTTTCAAACTCGATGGTACGATGTGTCATCTGAGCGTCCCAAACTTTGGAGTTCCCCTAGGGCTCTATTCTAAGGAGTTCATAAGTGCCAAAGGGTTCCTCACCTTATTCCAGCACATCTATTATTCACCATCTCTATGTTGGACAGAGCTTTTTGTGAGTATGACGCCCTATGACCCGAGTCAGCCAAAGGCGACTTCACTTCCTCCAGCCTTGCGCTATATCCATGCCATATTAGCCCACACATTGACTGGTGGAGAGAGAACTGAGGTCATTGGTACATTCGACGCTTACTTCTTTTGGAGCCTGGCGACAGGGTACACTTTTGATTTTGCTTACTTCATTGCCCTTATTTGCCGCCATCAGACAAAGCATAGTAGGAAGGGTCCTGTCTACTTAGGCCATTACGTGACTCACCTCGTACGAAATTTTGGTCTCCTGGACACTCTAGAGCAGTCCTCCTCTTTTACACTAGTTGGACAGATGACCCCATAGGGGTTATCGAGTATGAGTCATATGAGGATGATCGAGCGATTGCGTGGAGTGGGTCCTCCTTGATACAGATTATCATATTCTAATCCTCTGGATGAGCATGATGACTTAAATAATGATGTCCCTCTCCACCATGAAGATCCACCTCATCCTCTACCTCCGAGTCACCATACTACTGACTCTGCTGCTACCCTAGTGGACCTCTCCGACTGGTTCACTTGTTTTGAGCAGCTCTGTTTTGAGCGGTTCGACCATATTAATGCAACTTTACAGCAAATCTGTCAACATCTCCACATTTCTTCTATAGTGCCGGTGCCTCACGATCTCGATGCCTCTCATGATGAAGATCACTAATCTTATTTATTTCTTTTATTTTCAGTTTTGTTTTATTTTTTTTTAGTTGTTTTATTTTTATTTTTTAGACTTCTTTCGTTTATCTTCTTTCAAACTATGTTTTGGTTTTTATGGTTGTTTCTAATTGAGTTTGTAACCTCTTAATCTTCTTCATTATTTGTGTTTATTTTCTTATTAGTTTGCTCAGAACCATGCACTACATTTAGATTTGCCTACAATTTTAGTTTTCACTATTCTGGCGATTTCATCCATATTCAAGGCAATTTTAGTTTTCTCCCTCTCTGATGATATTCTGCTTATCCTGTCATTATTTCTGTTTGTACATTAAGGACAATGTATATCTTAAGTCTAGAGAGGTTATTTATATAATTATTAGAAAATCTTTGAATTATGTGTTGTGTCTAAGTGCTTTTCTCATACTTCCATTAGAGTTAATCATTTTTTATTTGAGATTATTATTGATGTTGTTTTGGATTAAATTGTTGATATTTTTGCATTGGTTGATTTAAACTTTAAGACATGAAAGATTCAAGCATGATAAGTTATTATTCAGAAATAAAAAAATTTAAGTTGTTTCCCTAAATTAGGGTATTATCTTGAAGTTTTAAATTTGAAAGTTTGAAATCAAAACCATGATTTTTTGTGAGATTTTGAACCTATAGAGCATACATTTTTCATCCTCATTTTATTATTGGTTATCAGTGTGTCAACTTGATTTGTTATTCTAGAACTTGCTTCGACTATGCATGTCGAGATCACACCATTGATTTGATATGCTGAGATGATAAAGGCACTTAGGTTTTAACCCACTTAACCTATAAAAAGCCTACTTATTGAATTAACCCTTAGTGAACCTCGTTGAGCCTAACACACTCTTTCTTGATTAACCCATTAATGTTAACCCATAACTCATTTTTTCGTTGTGACTTTTTCTCATTTATTAACTACCTTTTTATCGAGATTTGACTTGGTTAGTTGTTTAACTATATTCCTTTGTTGAATCTTTTATTTTTCGTAGTTAAAAAATAGAAAAAAAATTATTTTTTTTGTTGATTGAGCTTGAACAATTAATTTCTTATTTTGTCGAGAAGCCCGTTTTTATTCTTGAATAATCTTGATTGATGCACTTTATTTTAATTCAGCATTTGATTATTTTTTCTAGTTTGGTAATTTATCAACTCGATCTTGATTATAACCAATTTTTTGGCCTTTTTCCACACCCTTAATCTAAGCCTTATTACCTCTTAAAAACATTTTGATTGGTGTGTCATATCATTTTATAGTGGCGAGATTTCATTTTCAAGTAAGCTTATGGTAATGACATTTCTTGTTCGACTATTGAATGCATATTTCTTGAACCTTAAACACATTGAGTGCTTTGAGTGAATTTTTAGTAAGGATGTCAATTCTTGTTGATTGTGAATTAAAGGTAATTACATAAATAAGAGGAGACACCTATGTTTTCGTGCTTTAAAATTTTCAGCCTGGATTGTTTGAATCTTTAGTGCCCTTTTAGTTGAACTGCCAATGCATGATTATTTGCAAATTATTTTGAGACATTATTGATAAGAATTACAAGCTGAGAAAGATTAACTTTAATGTGAGTTTAGGATTTTGCTTGAGGACAAGCAAATGCTTAAGTGTGGGAATATTTGATAAGTGATAAAAGTAACATATTTTAATCTCATTCTTAATGCATTTTTGGATGATTATTTATACAAATTGGTGGATTTTATGCTCCTAATCCTTTAAATTCATGTTTCTATACTTAGGAGAGCATTTGGGAGCTAAAGGAGTGAAAATCAGACATTTGGAGCAGATTTCAAGAGCCATATGGGTTGGGCCTTCACACACGGGCTGGACACACGGTTGTGTGAGCCACACGAGCTGGACACATGGCCATGTGCCAAACCATGTCGATTTTGAAATTCACATACCAAACATGCAAAAAAACGTAACTTTTAGGCTTTCTGGACATTCTAAAGTCTATAAATACCAAATAGAAGAAGAGAAAAGGGAGCCATCAGAGAATATTGAAGAAAACAACTCGAAGAACACCATTGGAGCAAAATCTGAAGTAGATTTCCATCAAGATTGAAGACCTCCTTCTAATTTATTTTGAAGTTTTTATGAGTTCCTTTATTTCCTATGGTTATTCTGTTTTTAAGATGTTTTTATTCACAATTATAAACTAATTCCCTGGATACCTAGGGAAGATGAACCATATGATTAATTCTAACATTTGATTTCTATTTTACACAATAAATACTTTATTCTTGTTCCCAGTTATATGTGCTTATCTCTTGTTTTAATATTTCTAGGATATTAATTCATGTTTTATGTGCTTAAATCAGATGAGGAAAAGTCTTTGTTTAATAGGGGAATCCATAGATCGAGTTAATGCCATGATAGGGATTTTAATTAGAAATAAGTTTCAATTAATCAACCTAGAGTCAGTTGCTCTTACTCTCGAAAGAGATACTAGCATAATTTAGGGATTTATACGAATCAAGATACCAAGTGAATAAATCGTTTCATTCAGATTCATAATAATAGATAAAGTCTAAGTGGATTCTTTCCTGTGTATTGTTTCTCTTATTGTATATTATTCAATTATTTTCCTAATTTATTCTCTATTGATTTCTTTAGTTAAATTAATTTAGTAATTTTAGTTTAAACCAATCACTTCAATTTGTTGGCTAAATAATAGGAAAACAGTGATTACTAGTACTTTTAGTCCTCGTGGATACGATATCTTTACTCACTATAGTTATACTATTTATCTATAGGTGCACTTGCCTTTGTCATATTTTTAGTTAGTCTCAAGACACATATATTCCACGTGGAATGTAACCCAATTTTCATCGATTCTCTCTCGCAAGTCGATATGGTGCAGATCTTCGAAGTATTTGGGGTGTCGACAAAATCATTTGCCTAAACTCAAACTGTCGCATAACTCTATCTGATTCATGCATCTCCACCATAGCGTACACTACCAATGGCACCTTCACCAAGGATTCACCAAGAATTCAGACGAGATGCGTGCTTGAATTCTCGGGATCATAGTATGAAGTCTATTCAAAATATATTAAAATAATAATAAGTTTCATTATATATTTTCTATTAATTTTTAAATCAACTACATTAATATTATATAATCAAAATTTTAAAAATACATACCTCCGCTTCTGATCATTGATCTAATAGAAAACGTATATCTTGAAGCTCCTTCAGTAGTTCCACATAACTTGGCCCATGGTTCCACCTATTGAAATAATATGTTGACACAATAATTTAAATTTTAAATTATTTTATCATGGTAAATATATCATCTAATGAATTTTACCTTATTACGAGTGGAAATGTATGAGGGTAGTCCACTCGAGGACGTAAAAAAGGTAGTCGGTACCACGCCTATTATTGCAGTAGTAGTGTAACACCCCAAACCAGGCCAAAACACTACAACCGGATCTGGTATGTCACTAGGAAAATTTTTGTAAAACCAATCGTGTTGATAGAAAGCCCAAATATAATTTATATAAAATATGCCTAATAATCAAAAGCCTAAAATTGAATTACATGTCTTAGTTTTAAAATAAATAAAAATAAATAATAAAGGCCCATAATAAAACAAAAAGGTAAGCTAGTGGCCCATGGCCTTATTACAACGTAGTTCGAATTCATAACATAAAATACTTTGAAAAAAAACTATTAAGTGGAACTTTATAGCAGGATCCACATATGCTTTTGCATGGCCACCTTGCACTCCACTCCGGCCCGATCCGATGCACTAATTGTCACCTGAAAGGTTAGTTTAATTGGGTGAGTCGCGAGACTCAGTGTGCAACTCTCATGCATCACTAGATTTGGGCCTCATAAAACATAATAATAATTTCATTTACATGGAAACAAATAATATGCAAAACCCAACCCAATTGCCTAGGTTTCCATCCACTACACGCCCCCGTACCAACAAACACACCATTGGGGATTTCTACAATCAACCCACACCGCTACACGCCAAGATGGCAGTCATGCTGCTCATCAACATATATTGGCCAAAGCCCTTATAACAGATCACGGCATTAGCCGCTACAGTAAATCACGCTAAAAACCGCTACACATATACATATACATATACTTCCTCCTTTCATCACCCAACCCATGCAAACATATACAATAATTTAAAAAACATGTACAACAATTTACTTGTAACATATAATCAGATTATTTACTAACCTGAGGGTCCGTTATTTAAATCCGAGATTTTGGCTTTTAATGTAACATATAAAACTTATTAACATATATATATATATATATTAATCAGATCTAGATGGTGGGGAAGTATTACACACCTGATATCGCGGAATCCAATATTCTTAATCGATGTCCTTGATATCCGGATCTATTATCCTCAATCTATAACTTTGCTTAAAAGCCGAAAAAATGTGAAAATATGCCCTCTCCTATATTCGGCCATGGTTAGTATTCTACCCGATTTTATATATATAAATAACAAATCCTCTTACCTTGAAATCTCGAAAGTAACACGATTCTATAACTTAGAGGTCTATGCGATTGGCCTCCTTCTTCAAATCCCCGAATGCAGATAAGAAGTGTGAAATAAGAGATTAGTTTCTAATAGCCATTCGGCTAAGGACTTTGAAAAGCCGAAAGAACATTGAAATCCCGAAATCAACACTTACCTATTGTTTCCTTTAGATTCCGGCACAAGCAGACTCCATTAAAGAGGATTAGGCAACCACAGGAGATGAGATCTAGCGATTTCAGTTTTTATGAAAATCCCGGAAAAGATGAACTGATGCATTTTTGGCTTTTAGAAAAAATGAGTGAACTGTTTCGGCTTAGAAGGAAAGTGAAAAGAAAGTGGAGAAAAAGAATACTTAGGGGTTTCGGCTTTCAGAAGAAATCAAAAGAAAAGAGATTACCAAGAAGAACTGAGAATTTCGACACAGAAGATGAGAGAAGAGAATGGGGTTCAAAATGCCGGAATTGAAGAGGTACCCCCTATTTATAGGGAATTTCGGCACCCTCTACAGGAATGGAATTTCAGCCAACTCTATACTCAGAAGATAACTCCTATCTTTTCTCCTCTATCCTTCTATCCCTTATCCTTATCAAACACTCATCCATAAGAGGCCACATTTGCACCAACTCTCCCTTTATTTTATCACTTGTTATCCTCATTAATTAAACAAAAATAATCCCTAAATTATAGCCTTGTACCTCCCCCTTAGCTTACCTTGGCTGCTGAAATTTTGACCCAATTCTTTGGGCCCAACTGAACCTCAAATTAACATATTAAACATAACATTACACACAATGCACAAGCCCATTAATACCTTACCATAACATTCTAAGTGCTACATGCATCTCAAAAATTTTAAACGTTCCCATTCTCAAGGCCTATTGGGCCCAATTCTACTAGGCCCAATTTCAGGATGTTACAAGTAGCATGTAACCACTAATTTTAATTTTCTATGGTTGCGTCACCCAACATATCTCCTGGTACAAAGTCGCCAACACGGCTGACCCTCAACTAAGTTCGCCCGCTTCTCTAAAGTTCACGAGTTTTAAAAGCCACCTTATATGGACAAGATTTCGTGATTTATCGAGCATTAGGAGACCCCTAATAATCATAAGGACGTACACTCGAGCATGTTGTTCTCTTTCGACTTCACTTGATTCCACATTGAGCCCACCTAAATTTCTTTTCAACCAATTCATATCTATTCAAGCTCCATAAATCGTGTCCGAAACCTTCCCTAGAAGTTGCTCGGATACATCTCTCCAATCGGCTGCGACAACTGACTCAGTCACTACTAGCCTATCCACCGGTGACTAGAGCTATAACAGCACGTCCTCAAGTGTGATAGTATATTCACTGCATTGAAAATGTAATATGTGCGTCTCGGATCTCCATGTTTCCACCAACACGCTTACAAGTGTGGGGTCTAATTTACACCTCCTACCCATATGGGCCATGTGCAAAAATCCCACATCCCTCAAGTATGGTTCGATCAAAGACGATGGAGGAACGAATAGATTATGAATATACGTCTCCAAAATCTGATCTTCCAACTATATATAAAAATACATACAAAATATTAAATTTTAGTATAACAACAAAATATTTAAATTAAATTAGATTAAATATAATAAAAAAATTTACCATTTGCAATTGATCGACCGAAATGTGCTTGCCATCCAAACAAATTAGAGATTTTGCCATTACTAATTTCAATAAATATGAAAAAAATTGTAATACAAAATTAATTTTTAAAAAACTTAACAAAATTTTAATAAAAAGAGAGAGAGTTGAGAGAGGAATAAAAAGTGATTGAGAATCAATAGAAAATAGAGAGAAATTTGAGAGAGAATTGTGAATATGAGAGAGAGTTGAGTTGAGATCGAATTGAAAAAAATAAGAATTAGGGGGTTTATATGGGGAGAAAAAGAGACGTTGGGGGGTTAAACCTCTTTGAAATAGCCATTGAGGTGGGGGAGCCGTTGGGTTTTTTACCGATGAGGTGGGGTAACCGTTATGGAAAATGCTATAATCCGCTGAAAACCCTTCTAGCTAGAAGAGTTTTCTTACTAATCCGCTACCTAATTTAGTAAATTTTGAAAAAATCGACCTAATTCGATAATTTTTTAAAAAAACAACATTTTTAGGTATTTTTGCTCTTAAATAATATAATTATTTTAATTACATAAAAATATTTTTATAATTTTTAATTAACTAAGTTGACTAAAGTGAGGAGTGTAAAGAAATAAGGTAAAATGAAACTAATTTGATAAAATTTGTGTGAAAGAACTTAGCTGAATATTCTTTGATTTCTATATTGATCATTCATTTTTTACTTGTTCTGTTGATACAATATTTATAGAAAGAATTAATCCATAACAAAATGCTAACAAACTAACTGATGCTAAACTGACTTAGTAACAGACTTATTAACAGACTCTAACATTCACCCATCTTCTCCACTGACAAGACCCGAAGAGAATGTCGAAACTTATTAAAAATACTCGCTGAAAGTGGTTTAGTCAAAATATCCGCTACTTGATCACAAGCAGGAACCTCACCAACCAAAATAGAGCCATCTGCAACTCGTTCGCGAACAAAAAACAAATCAAGTTCCACATGTTTAAACTTAGAATGCAGGACAGGATTGGCCGCAACAGCCACAGCACTAGAACTATCGCACCAAATATTGGGAGTGTCATCGGATTTGATCTCTAGTTCTCGAAGTAAAGAAAGTAACCAAACAACCTCACTAGTAGCTGCAGCGAGACCTCGATACTCTGCTTCAGCTGTAGACCGGGAAACTACTTGTTGCTTTTTGGAGCACCAGGACACAGGAGAGGAACCAAAATAAACACAATATCCCGAAGTGGAGCGACGATCATCAAAATCAAGGCCCCAATTAGCATCAGCATAAGCAACTAGCGAGAGACGACTTGAAGGGCGAAAAATAAGTCCAAAATCAAGAGTCCCGCACAAATACCTTAAAATGCGTTTTAGGGCAATCATGTGAACCGTAGTAGGGTTATGCATGAACTGACATATCCTGTTTACAGCATACGCAATATCAGGTCTAGTCATTACAACGTACTGAAGAGCCCCAGCAAGGCTCCGATATTCAGTCGGATCTGCTAAAGGATCACCATCTGCTTTGGAGAGAGTGGAAGAGCTAACCATCGGAGTATGAACACTCTTAGCATCTGACATAGAAGCACGAGCTAAAATATCCCGTATGTATTTGGTTTGACAAAGATGAAGGTATCCAGAAGACGAACGATTTACCTCTATGCCTAGAAAGTAGTGTAAGTCACCCATATCCTTAAGAGAAAACTCAGCATTCAACAATCGAACAAACCAGTCAATAGTAGCAGAAGCACTCCCAGTGATGATAATATCGTCAACATATACTAAAACATAAAGTGTAGAGTCAGGCTGAACCCGAATAAAAAGAGAAGCATCAGATTTTGAGGCACGAAAATCGATGGACACGATAAACGACTTCAGTTTTTCAAACTAAGCTCGAGGAGCCTGTCGGAGACCATATAGAGCTTTCTTCAGACGACATACAAGAGGTTGTCCTGAAGAATTATATTGAACATACCCCGGAGGTTGATGCATATAGACCTCAGTATCTAAATCACCATTTAAAAAGGCGTTATTAACATCCACCTGTCTTAGCTGCCACTGTCTGGAGACGGCTACAGATAGAATGACTCTAATGGTGGCGGGTTTCACAACAGGACTAAAAGTCTCCTTAAAGTCACACCCCGGAGTTTGAGAACAGCCTTTGGCAACTAAACGAGCCTTCCTACGCGCAACTGTGCCATCAGGGTTCCTTTTAACCTTGAACAACCACTTACAACCAATTACCTTGCGATTTGGTGGTAGATCAACTAAATCCCAGGTGGAGTTGTGAACAAGAGCATCGTACTCAGCTTGTGCTGCTGCACTCCACTCAGCTGTAGCCAAGGCTTCTTCTATCGAAGATGGTTCAATAGCTTCAACGGAAAAAACTTTCGGTTTGTAAATCCCAGCCTTTACCCTCGTAACCATAGGATGAGAGTTGACTACCGGTAGGAGAGTATTCGCATCACTGGCGTAGGGGTACGAGCGAACGTTGTTGGAAGGAACATCCTCATTATTGTCCAAAAGCACAGGTAGAGAAGAACCAGAAGCAGGATGAGGAGAAACCGGGTTAGTAGAAGATGATCATTATCGAGATGTAGGAGTCATAACCGGAGACCCGAAGATAGGCACCTCAGATGAACTGCTCATTGAAGGTAGTCTGAAAACAAATCTGCGGGCCGAGTTAACTGAGGTGTAGAGACAACCCGAACTAGAGGTACCACTGTTGAGACAGAAACATCAGACTGACCTTGTGAGTGATGCTCAGGCATCAAAAATTTATTCTCATCAAACAACACATGTCGAGACACAACAACTTCTCCAGTAGGCAAAAGACATTGATACCCTTTATGTTGAGGACTATAACCTAGAAAAGTAGACGGTTGAGACCGAAACTCCAACTTATGACTTCCAAATGGTCGTAGATACGGATAACAGCAACAACCAAACACTCGGAGATGAGCATAAGGCGGGTCATTCCCATAAAGAACCTTAAATGGGGATTGTCCATTGAGAACCGGAGTAGGAAGACGATTTATGAGATGAACGGCACAAGAGAAGGCATATCCCCAGTACTCCATAGACATACCAGCCTGAGCCAATAGAGACAATCCCATTTCAAGAATATGCCGATGTTTACGTTCAGCCACGCCGTTCTGTTCTGAAGTATAAGGGCAAGTCAATCTGTGAATAATTCCTTGAGACGAAAGAACAGACGTTAAAGCCCGATACTCACCACCCCAGTCACTCTGAAATTGCTTAATATCTTTACCAAATTGTGTTTTTATCAACCGTTGAAATCTAGTGAAGCATTCCACAGTTTGAGACTTTTGTCGAAGAAGATATATCCAGGTAAATCGAGTGCTCATATCAATGAATAGAACATAATACCGATTCGCAGTACTAGTAACATTTGCAGGACCCCACAGATCAGACACGATCAACTCAAATGGCTGATATTTCATATTAGACAGAGGAAAAGACAATTTATGTGACCGACCTTGTTGACAAGCAGTACACAAACTATCAAGCTTATATTTAGAAGGCGTAATTTGACATTTATCCAAAACAGTTTTAACTACAGATGCTGATGGGTGTCCAAGACGTTTATGCCACAGACTAAAGATAGGACACTCAACACTTTTATTTTTAGCATTTATATGAGACTTAGTATTCTCATCGAAACATTTGTATTAGCAACAAAGAGACTTTTATCATGCCGGGAGATACCGCAGGACGGAAAACGACATGATCCTTCATGAATGTGCCCCTCATCAAAACTTCCTTGGTCACGACATCCTTAATAATGCAATGTGTCTGATGAAATTCAAGAACACATTATTATCGTTAGCAAACCGAGAAACCGATAGTAGATTCTTGCGGATACTCGCACATATAAAACATTAGATAAATGTAATAATTTTGAATTAGCCGGTAAAAAACTATCACCAACCGATGAAATCATAATCGGAGACCCATCCCCCATCAAGAGCGAAGAATTACCTGAATAAGGAGTAGCATGATGTAGAGCAGAAGGATCCCGACACACATGGTTACTCGCTCCTGAGTCAGGGTACCAAGATGTAGTGCCAATCGGTACGGGAATATACGACCCATCAGTGCCACCGGCGGACTCAAATTGAGAGGTATTAGCTTGAGATCCGGAGCAATCAGAGTAATCTGATGCATGAAGAGCACCTACTCGAGGCATTCCAATGCAAGGGTCAGACCCCGTATAGACACGAGCTTTGGGTTTTGTTGACCAAGGAACCGGCCCAATCTGAACATTATTAGAGGTAGGCACGTGAGGAGCTGAAGGTGCCATAGGTCTGTCATTAGACGGGCCACTAACTAAAGGCCTAGGATTAGGAGGCCCAGGAAAATAAGAACCTGCAGCATTTTGGGGCCCAAAATTTGGACCAACATTTGGCCCAAAAGGAGATGGACAAGGGGCATTCGGCCTAGGTGATTTATTTGGCCGCATATGCCCATAGAAATGGGTCCCACGTGGCCCACCATGTTGCACAATATCAGGCTGAAAGTTGGAGGGCACATGCGCATGAGAATAGTACCCTTGTGGCCCACCATGTTGAAAATTATCATTTTGAAAATTGTAGCCACCAGACACTCCATAATGGCCGGCCCCACTTGCGTCATAATAGCCTGGAATTAGGCAGTATTGGCTATCATCAAATTGGCCAGAAGAATACCTATCATTTTTTGAACAAGTTTCCCACTCACGTTGCGCCGAACCAGAAGGAGAGAAAGGACCAGTGGGCAACGACGGCATGATAGGCAACGACGGTGGCGCCTCGCTTCGACTGTAGCGATAGTAGCATCGCTGAGCATCGTGACCAAACACGGGCGATCTCGACGAAAGACGCGATTGGAATAACCGCCATGCCACGACTAGAAGCGCGACCGCCACGACCGGAGGAAGCTTCAACTCTCTGCGACGACTCTCCTTCCACCAGATTTGCGTGAATGATTTCAGAAACCGAACGGGCAAGACGAGTTTCACACTCCAAGAGAGCATCAACCAACCGCCGAAAAGATAGAATACCGGTCGAAATAGAGGCAGAGGAGACAATCGACTCATACTCGGAGGGAAGACCGGCGAGTAAGATTTGCACCTTCTCATCTTCTAAGATCCGCGAGCCAGAAGACTCTAGCAAGGCAGACAAGTTGGAGATACGAGCTACATAATCAGTAATCGAAAGATTACCTTTCTTTAAGGAGTGCAACTCATGGCGAATCCGTGACTGTTTTGCGCCAGAATCCGCCGCAAATAAACTCGCGCCGTGTTCCAGACATCACATGATGTGTAGGCGTCGATAAAGAAAGCGTCGACGAACAGATCGTTGACAGTAGCCATGACGTCAGAAGCCTATCTTGCTGTGTATAAACAGAGGCTAACGGATTAGGAGCACACTCTCCATTAGAATTTTGAACGTACCTGGAAGGTGGTGGAGTGGTGCCTTCCAGAAATCCGGCAAGATCGTAGCCCTCTACGATCAATTTGACTTGTTTGCGCCACTGAACATAGGTGGCTTGATCAAGCTTTACAACTTCATGACGAGGAAAGTTATGAACAACTCGAGCACAGTGAGACGCAGCAGATTCAGAATCAAGTTCATCAATGGTGTTCACCATGGCTCCCAAGATCAGATGGCGAAAGATACCATGTAAAGAAATAAGGTAAAATGAAACTAATTTGATAAAATTTGTGTGAAAGAACTTAGCTGAATATTCTTTGATTTCTATATTGATCATTCATTTTTTACTTGTTCTGTTGATACAATATTTATAGAAAGAATTAATCCATAACAAAATGCTAACAAACTAACTGATGCTAAACTGACTTAGTAACAGACTTATTAACAGACTCTAACAAGGAGAACTCATGAAAAGGGTTAAATAATTAATATAGCGTGTTTATATATAGTTGAAGCTATATAGCAAAAAAAAAAAAAAAAAGCAGTGAAAAGAGAAGCAAAGTGAAAACAGGCATGGGGAGATCTCCTTGCTGTGATAAAGTTGGCATCAAGAAAGGTCCATGGACCCCTGAGGAAGACATCCTTCTTGTTTCTTACGTCCAAGAACACGGACCTGGGAACTGGAGATTAGTGCCCACTAACACTGGTATTACCATTTTATTTCATCTTATGTGTTGAAGAATCTTAAACTTTGTCAATTCAATGAACAATGGGAGTTTCATACTTTTGGATGTTTAAATTTTAAAAGGGCTGCAGAGATGCAGCAAAAGTTGCAGGCTTCGATGGACAAACTATTCGATGGACAAACTATCTGAGATCAGATCAGGAATCAAGAGAGGGAACTTTACACCTCATGAAGAAGGGATGATTATTCATTTGCAAGCTTTATTGGGTAACAAGTAATCTTCAACCATCTTCGTCGTTTTCTTTTAGAAAAAAACTTTCAATTCATTGGGTTAATCTCAGACTCAGATTATCTAATTCTGCAATTTTATTTTATTCTTCCACTTAGATGGGCAGCCATTGCTTCATATTTACCACAAAGAACAGATAATGATGTAAAGAACTACTGGAAAACCCACTTGAAGAAGAAGTTAAAGAAGTTTCAGCCAACTATGGAACTCCCCCAGATGGCTCAGGTTTGCTTGAATAAAACCCTAGCTACTGGTTCAAGTTCAACCATTGCTACATATGCTTCAAGCACTGAGAATATTTCTCGTCTTCTTCAAGGTTGGATGAGAGCGTCACCAAATATTTGCAGTAATCAGAGTGCCATAATTCTCCAAAACACAGTCGAAAGATGAAAGTGGAGGTGGTGATTTGATGTCGAACGAACATTTTGAGTCCATTTTATGGTTTGAGAACATGAATAATGTTGCATGGGAGAAATCCGCTTGTGGTTCTACTACTTCAAATGGTGGTTTTCAAGATTCTGGGAATGATTATCAGTTCAGTGTTGAAATTACCCAAGAAATGAAGCAAAAAACTGGGAATAATAGCAAATTCTATCCTTCATTTTCATCTCTTGAGAAATGGCTTTTGGATGACAGTTGTGCAGGTCAGGTTGAAGAGATGAATCAGTCGATTGAACTTTCCCCAATTTTCTAAGATTTTAATTCTTTATTTTTATTACTATGGTAGATTTGGTTTTCACTCTATGCCGTATGGTTGTTTGCATAGCAAATACTATCACCATTAATTATGATATATCAAATCACAAAATAATAATCATAATTTTTTATAGATTTAAATCATCGTAAAATAAGTTTTTATCATCTCGTGAATGTGAACATATCAAATATTGTTATGATCAATTACGATAGGCTCAAAATTATGAAGACACATCAAATATTATTGCCATCAATTATAATAAATATTAACAATAAAAAAGCTCACAGCTATGAAATATTGAGTGTAATATGAGTTTCATCACCCTAAACATAATTAAGGGAGGATGAATTGGCTTCATATTTTTGCTTCAAAACCGTTAAAAAAATAGTTTGTAAGATTTATTCACAGTAGAAATGAATAATTTTTTTAGTAGAAGAATCAATTTACTCTGTGATCTAACATTTATAAAATTAATTTATTCAATGATACAATAATTTTTACCCAAAATCTTTTATCAAGTTATTTATAATCATATAAAAAATCATTGCATTTAAGTAGATTGTAGGACACAACTTTGCAATACCTGCTAATCTAAGCGGTACCAAGGTTTACTATGGATAGGGGTGAGCAAAATCCGATTCGATTCGAAAAACTCGATAAATTTTTCAAATTTTGAATTAAATAGTTCAAGTTATTTGAGTTAATCAAGTTTTTTGGATCAACTCGAATAAAAAATTAAGTTTTTCGGTTTAACTCGAATGTGAATTACACAATTCGGGTTATCCGAAAATCCGAATAAGAAAAGGCAAAACTACGTCATTTTGATAAATCTTTACCTTTTCTAAAGCTAAAAGTCAAAATTATTAAGTTAAAAGTCAAAATTACGTTGTTTTGATAAATATTTGCTCATTAAGTTAAAAGGCAAAACAATTATATTGTTTATGTAGTTAAATAACTTTATACTTCATTTACTAGTTAAATAATTGGTTCATGTAAATGCAACGTTAAGTATAAATAATAGGATTCGTTAACTCGACTCGACTTGACTCGAAATTTTTTGACTCGATTCGATCCGATTCGAAAAAAATTCAAATTGAATTCGGTTGCGAAAATAGGATTCGTCAACTCGACTAACTCGAAATTTTTTGACTCGATTCGACTCGACTCGATCGAATACTCACCCCTAACTATGGATACTTTATATGCTACCATAAATTTTGAGCGACTATAATGCCATACGCTCACTCTTCAACGACTTTACTCTTCACTCGGGATCGTATAAGCAAATTCTATTATTGATATTAATACCATAAAAATTCAGGTTGAGCATAATAATTTTGCAATAAATGAATTAGACGGCCTTATGGTCTTCAATAATTGAAAAGAGACTATAGGCATATTAAATTCCTACTTTTGCTGCAAATTAAGTGTGTTTTATTATATATAAAAGCAGGAACTGAGTTAAAAAGTTTAATTCAATTTTCTTTAACACCAACACTCCATCATGTTTCGTACATTAGGGGTGCAGAATAAGTTAATTTCTTGAAGAAAACAATATGTGACTAATTATAGACAAGAATAAAAAGAATAAGCCAACTGATTTATTGGATGGGTGAAGTTGATTTTAGGTTAAGTTAATCTAGATTAAGTTATTTCAAGTTTTAAATATTTTGAGTTATTTAGAGTTGGGTTTCAAATTAAGGTCATTTTGAGTTGAATCATTTTAAGTTTTCAAGTTAAATTATCCGGGTTATAGCCATTTTATCTTTAGTAATTTGTGTCTAATTTCATACATGAATTCTTTTGAATCAAGTCATTTTAGATTCAAGTTATTTGTATTTTTGCTCTTACTTTTCCAATTTGATTAGAGGTTGATGATGTTCATTTTCTTATTTTAATATTGAATTAAGTCAAAGTTAAATAAATTATTTGAGCTAAATCTATTATTAATTATTAATTATCAAACAAAATAATTATATTATATTATATTATAAATTTTAATTAATATAATATATATTATATAAGAGTGGTTCTCATACTAAATTGGCTCACAAACTTCAAAGCATTTTAATTGCATCCTTAAACTATCAATATTATATCATTTAGGTTTTTCTATTATTAAAACCGTTAATTTAATCGTTATAATTTAAAATAAAAGATTTAAATAAATGTAAAACATTAACACATAACTTTTAAAAGTTAAAACTAAAAAGAAATAAAAAGAAAAGAGAATGAGCGATAAAGATTTTATAAAAGACTTGAAAACCTCAAAATTAAGATTTTACAACATCCATTTTATAATATTCATTTTTTTAAATTTCAGTTTAAGCTATGCATATAAGATCTAAAAATCTCATTTACTAGTTAAATTAATGATTTTAGTAATGGAATGATCTTATTGATATAACCACAATAATTTGAAGATGTAATTAGAATATTTTAAAGCTTTGAGACCAATTTAAAATAAAAGTTATAGTTGAAGGATGCATGGTAAAATCAACTCATTATATAACTAGGTACATGCTTACACGTATAGTTTCATTTAACGATGGTGTGGATACTCTTTTAATTGACACACAACATTACAAAATTTTTACAAATTTATAGAAAGTTTTAAGTAAAATTAAATACTATTACTCTCTATTTTTAAATCTTGGTTTAAAAGTGAATTTTTAAAAATTATTAGTTTTCTTAAAAATTATTTTGTATACACACAATTTTGTCCGGGCCTATAAAACAAAATAAAAAAATAACAAAAACAAAAAAAAAATAACAAATGGCCATTTAAATGTCCTTTTACAACTGAGCCCAAACAAATGGCCCAAAACCAATTTACAAGCCCGATTTTATAGACCCAATACCTCAAAACAGACCTAAACCACTAACCCAAATCTATTCGGCCCAAATGGTCTAGGAGCTAGACAGAATCAACAGTGGCCTAGGGTTTCTGAAACCCTAGGCGCCGCTTCAGCTTTGCCCCCGGTGCTGCGCCGCAAACGCCTCGCACCATCCCCAATCGTTGCGCCTCAGTCCGTGACCCACGTTGCCATCAACGCCGCAAATCGCGGTTAGCCACCGTCAAAATCTCCACTCCTGCACAGAAAAGGAAATAACAACAAGCATGGCAACATTTTATTATTTCCTTTTTTATTTATTTTTTTTTCATTTTAAAGGCTATAAAAAGCCTTCCAAAATCTATAAACAGAGGAGAATACACTGTTACACACAATACACAGATACAGAAAGATATACGAAAATACAATACAATAAAAAAAATCGAGCCAAGGTTTTGCTTCATTTTATTTTTTATTTTATTTCTGAATGCTGTTATTCTATTTTGTTTTATTATTATTTTTTTTAACAATATATATAATATATGTTAAAGTGTAAAAAAAAAGAAAAAAAAACTAACATTTTTGGAACTCCGGCCATCGGCCGCGGTGGCCGGCGACGGCGGCGCACGGCGGCGAGCCATACCGGAGCATTCGTCAAAAATCGCAGAGAGCTGGGTTCTCTGAAGCTCTCTCTCTCTCTCTCTCTCTTTTTTTAAAAGAACTGGTAAATGATTTTTTTTAAGGAAATATGGCTTTTATAGCCTATTGAAACGACGCCGTTTTGGGCACCCCCCCAACGCCTAAAACGACGTCGTTTTATGGGCTGACCCGCACTTCGACCCGACCCAGTCTCAGGATCCGCGTGTTTTTTATGGAGGGGCTAATTGCACATTTAGCCCCTCCACTTTTCTACCGTTTTATAATTAAATTCATTTTATTCCCAATTTTGCCCAATAATTTTTTCCCTCTTTCAATTTGGTCTGCATTCAAACGGCACCGTTTCTGAGAGCGGGTTATTTTCTGTTTTGGTCCCTCTACGTTGTGCGCGCGTTACAATCCGATCCTTTCCCTTTTATTTATTTTCGATTTTGCCCCATATTCCTGTTTTTAAATTCAATTTCGTTTTTTCATTTCCTTTATTATTTTCATTATTTTATTATTATTTTTATTATCATTATTGTTAATTTTATTTTATATCATATTATTATTATTTTTACTATTATTGTTTTATTATTACTAATATTTTTTTATTTTGCTATTATCAATATTATTATTATCATTACTTTTAACATTAGTATTCCTATTTTTATTATTATTATTTATTACTTATATTATATAAATTAGCATATTATTTATTATATTATATATTTGAATTATTATTATATTATTATTTTATTTTAGTTTAATTATTTTTATTTATAAAATTATTTTAGTATATATATATATTAGTTATTATGTTATATTCTAAAATTTTGTATATTATATAATATTATATTGTATATTATTTTTAACTAAAATTTATTTTTTTGTATAATATGTTCTATTTACAATATTTTTATATATACATTTTTTAAAAAAACTCATTGTTTATATCATATGTATGTTCTTTTTATCTAATATTTAAATGTAACATCCAAAAATAGGGGTTATTCGTGATTGAATTATTTTGCTTGTGTTTAAATTTATGTGATATTATTTGTGGTGTTATAAGACTTAATTAGGGTCTTGAGTAAGCTCGGTTTAGTAGAATAATTCTTAGTATGGCTTATTTAATGAAGAGGATTAAATGAGCTTAGCACTAAAGTTAATTTAAGTGTATATTAAAGCATATGAGGAGTTAGTGGCAAGTTGGTTAAAGAGCTTGAAAGGTTGCATGAGGTTAATGGTTCGAGTAGTAGGTATAGCATTTTTAAAGTTTATTTTTTGTATGTTAGCTTTAATGGAATGGTCAACATAATTATGATAGGTGGACTAATAATTTTGGTAAGTTGAATGGTTGTTTAAGGAAGCATGGAATAAGGGATAAGATTCCTAAGGTTATGGAAAGATATCTTGGAGTTATGGTAAATTGAGGGACAAAGGCTTGGTTTGTGGGATATGTTTTGAAACAAATTCATGGCCTTTATGCCATGAACTTGACTAACAATGTGGCTAAGGGGGATTTGGCGAATATGCTAGTTGTTGGGAGAGGCTTAGGCATTTTTGGTCATTCTTTCATTTGGTGCAAAAGTTGCAAAGCATTTTCTCTCAAACACTTTCTCTTTGGCCGAATGCACTTAGGTATTTTGTGCAAGATTGTTTTGGATTTTAGCCTCAATTTCTTATATCAAATATCATTTCTCTTTCTCTCATTTTTCCTTTTGACACCAAAACCACCTTTTTATTTTGTGCATTTTCTTTTGGGCAAACAAAGTGTTGGCGAATCTCAATTCTCCCATCTCTCTCTTTTCTTCCTTTGATTTGTGCTCAAACACAAATCCTTTTTCTTTCATTTGGCGAACCTCTTTCTTCTTCAAATCCCTTTTCTTTTCTTTTCTTCCATTATTTTAAAATCGAATCCTCTCCTTCTCATTCTCATTTTCTTTGTTACTCACATACCCTATTTCTTTCTTTTGTCCTATAGCCGAATATACATCTTAGTTGTGCCAAAAATCTTCTTCTCCTATCTTGATCAACTTTGGCCGAATATTGAAGGTAGCATAGTTTTCCTCGGGACTTTTCAGTCAATCGATTTTGGTAAGGTGGTAAGAGTTATTTTTAAGGGTTTATTCTTTTAAGTATTCATCTAAGCCGAAGGCTAATAATCTTAATGATGATGGTTGTTTATAGGGAAGTGAGGCCGATTCATTAGAAGTGTGTTGGCTAGTGATCGAAGACAGTTGGGTAAGATTTTAGGTTCACAAGGAACCCTTCTTAATTATTTTGGTTTGGCCGAATAGGCCATGTTACTAATATCCACTTTTGGCCGAATATAGGGGCAAGCTTGTGTGGCCGATTTGTCTATTTGGGATTTAGGACTCTCGTTAGTGTCAGGTGTGTACATACACACCTTATAACTTTTTAATATGCTAAGTGTTATTTTATATCTAATCAATTTGTGTAGACATGGATGTAATACCTTCATGGTATTAACAAGGACTCGGGTAAGTCTTTATTGCTATGAGATTATTATTTGATGCTTTTGGGAAGCATGACACATTTGGTATGTATATTAATTGATTTATGGCCTATGATAATCGATTGGATGTTGTTAAATAAATCTATCAACGTGATTTTTGTATATGCATATGAATGATTGGTATGGGTTGATGAGAGGAGGGCGTTGATATTCGTGTCGACGGACACCAGTGTTTTGGTAACACAATGTGACTACGGTCACCAGAGGTTTGGTACCTCCAGAGGTTTGGTACCTCATAGCGACTTGTCCCTGTGGTTTATACCACCGTGGGTTGGCCCCACTTTGAGATATGGGATTGTCGCGGTGATTTGGTATCACACGATGGGTTGGCCCCATCACTTGATTTGTGACTTGGTCACCGGTGTTTTGGTAACACAATCGTGTCTTGAGACACCAGTGATTTGGTATCACATTTGTGGCTATATGTCACCAGTGGTTTGGCACCACCAGTGGTTTGGTACCACATGGGGTAGAAAAAGGTGTTTGGATGGCTAGGTTGGGTACATATTTTAATGCGTGTTAAATTGTTATAAATTGTGTATGTTGTTGAATTAAACCGGGAAAAAGGGTTACACATTGGGTCTTGATGACTCACCTTTTCCTTTAACATTTTAAGGTGCTTCGTAGGCTGCGGATAAGGAGTCGGATGGACTCGAGGTGGCCATGCAGTGGAGACTTTTAATAAATAAATTTTGGATTTTAATTATCTTTCTTTTGGGTTTATGTTACTTGTTTGTAATAAGGCCTCCTAAAGTTATTTTTATTATTGTTGCATGTTTGAATGTTTTGTTTAAATTATTTGATGATGTTAAAACGGATGCACATATTTTCTAAACTTTTAAACGCAAAATGTTTTAAAGTACCATCGGTACATTTGAAATTTATAAACAATTCGACTCAACAAATATTTTCTTTGAATTAAGTATGGTTTTTAACAAAGAGAATTTAAATTGAAAGGCATTTCACTAAATTAAAATCGGTTTTCAAAATGTTTTCTCTCAGTAGCAAACCAAATTCGGTCATATTGTTTGAAATGGGTTTGGGGTGTTACAAATTGGTATCGAGCCCAGTTCAAAGCTTCTACTGTGGGGGCCCAAGGCCCAAAAATGTTTTAGTAGGCCTATTTGAAATATTTTGGTTTTGAATAAGCGTGGCACCGAGTCTCCGGCACCTATCCGCCTGTAAGTACTCCTAACTTCTGTATGATATATTTTCTATAGAAGGGTAGGAAGCATGGGACGAGATAGTGATAAGTATTTTAAACTTTAGGGCTAGTTTACCTCAAACAATGACATAAGACTTTAAAAGCCTAATTAAACAAACCTAGACCAAGTCGCCGAGTTGGGGTGTGGTAACCACAGTGCGCATGTCTAGGATTGATCTGGAAGAGCTTGGTATTTAAGCAGTCCTCGTGACTCACCTCCTCTTCAGGGATTCCTACCGGTGCGTAGCTTTGGTTCACCCTAACCAAGAGGACTCGGTCATAGTAAAACCCTAAATAAAACCCGAAAGGGATTAGCCATGTTTGAGGAAAAACTTCGATTTTAAATCACTAAATTATCTCTTTTAGATAGTAGGACAAATTCATTTTCAAAAAATTATCAAATATTTCTGGTTTATCAAAATTACCAAAATGCCCCTAGTGGCAAAATTACGAAATTGCCCTTGGTTTTAGAATTACCGAATTACCCCGATTTCAATAAAACCCTCTTACTTTGCAAAGGTAGTTAAAAATCTTGTATTTCAAAATATATACACTAACTTTGGAAATTTACAAAATTACCCCCGACTAACAAAATTACCAAAATACCCCTAGTTTTTAAAAATTTCACCATACCTTTAAATTGAGAAATTCTCAAAAATACCCCTCAGTTTTAGAAATTACAAAATGTTTTGATTTATTAAAGTTTTCAAATTCTTCGTTTATTACAAAAATACCCTTGTGAAAAATGACGAAAATACCCACAGGTTAGAAAGCTGGACAAAAATGCCCAAGAGTGCATAGGTATGAAAGGTAATAGGAATGAATGTACTTTTGTGTAAACTAGATAGAAGACTTAAAACTCTGTTTGATCGAAAGAATATCTATTAAATTCTTTTCATAAAAATTTCCTTCGGATAATCAAGTGAAACATGTACTAATTCATAAAATTTCCTAATCGATTAAAGTACGATAGTTAGAATGAGCTTTAGAGGGCGTGGCCGTCGTGGACACGGAAGGGTAGGATAATGATGTCGAACACATCAAGTCGGTCGAGGATCCGAGAACGATATACCACTACCACCACCCCAACTTTTGGAGCCAAGAGCGAGGATCGGATGGGTGATGATGCAAAGGTCACAAGCGATCTCATGGTTCGGAAAGGGTAGCTGGAATGGGTGGAGGTGGAGGAGCTTGAAAATCGGTACCTGAAAGACTTCGAGCTAACGGCGCTGAATTTTTTCGAGGTGTATCTGGGGTAGCACCAAACACAGCTGAGTATTGGCTAGAATCGACTGAAAGAATCATGGATGAGATAGATTTGACAAATGAGGAGAAACTAAAAGGCGGTGTCACTTCTCAAGGATGAGTCATATTGATGGTGGCTCACGATTCGAATGGTGTCTTGTGTGTGAAGATCTCACTTGGGACTTCTTTAAGGTGCATATCAAAAGAAATATATTGGGTTTAGTTACATCGACGCTAGCAGCGTAAGGCATTCTGAGTTTGGTCCAAGGAGTAAATCAGACGAGTATGAGGTGAGTTCTTAAGATTGAGCCAATATGTTGGAGGGATTGTGGCCTCGAGCACGATCGATGTGTTCGATTCAAGACGGGTTGAAGGACGAAATGAGATTGTTGATTGCTCCACATCGAGCGAGAGTTTGCTACTTTAGTTGAAAAGGCTAAGATAGCCGAAAGAATAAAGGAATCGGAAGCGAACTATCTGGAATAAGCATAAGAGAGATATGGATCATCCGGGTTAACGGCAATGTTCGTAAGAGGCTAGGCAAAATGAGCCGAATCGATGCGGGAGGTCTGCTATCGCTAATCGGGGACCAACCGCGGTAAACCGATGTGGAAATTTTATTAGGGCGAATGTTGACCGGAGGAAAAGGTCATTTGAGTGTGGTTCATTTGGACCACCGTGTGAGGATTGTCCACGTAAGCAAGGGGAATCATCAAGGTCAAGGTCGGACTCGGTTCGAGAAAGGAGGACCAAAGACCGCAGAGGTCGTGGTAATGGTAGAGGAGGAAATGGTGCTAATCGTGGTCGCGGAACTCAGGGCAGAGGCACAGGCAATACAGAGGCAAGGTAGCCTGGCCTAGTCTATCTGTGGGCGTCATGAGAGGGTGACGACCGGATGTCATAACCGTGACGCTCCTAATTTTGGTCTTCCTTATGTTGCATTAATTGATGTGGGTTCTACGCATTCATACGTAGCGAGTAGTGTGGTAGAGACTTTGAACCTAGACTCTGAGACTGCTGCTAGGGAGATGACTGTAATTAGCCCTTTAGGCCATTCTGTAGTTGTGAACAAGCTTTATAGGGATGTACCCCTAGAACTCCAAGGGGTCGATTCGTGGTCGATCCGATGGAACCGCTGCTTGGGGAGTTCGATTTGATCCTTGAATGGAAGGTTAAGTACAATACAATAAATAAAAGGGGATGAAGTCGAGATCCAAGGTTTTGCTTCATTTTATTTTTATATTTTGTTTGGAGGCTAAGAATCTTTGAAAAGGTCCAAACAAGAGGATTCTATTTCGTTTTATTATTGATTTTTGTTAACAATATATATAATATAGCACCGTGTTAAAGTGTAAAAAAATTCGTGAAAAAAGTATATCTAACATTTTTGTTTGTCAACTCGAAGGACCATGCGGATGTGTATCGACTACCGCGATAAACAAGTTAACGATCAAAACAAGTATCCGCTGCCTCGGATCGATGACTTGTTTGACCAACTGAAAGGTGCCATCTGGAGCATTCGTCAAAAATCGCAGAGGAGGTTCTCGTGTCTCTCTCTCTCTCTCTTTTTAAAAGAATGGTAAATGATTTTTTTAGGAAATATGGCTTTTATAGCCTATTGAACGACGCCGTTTGGGCACCCCCAACGCCTAAAACGACGTGCGTTTTATCTAATGACCAACTTCGACCGACCAGTCTCGGGATCGCGTGTTTTTATGGAGGGCTAATTGCTTAGGGTGAATAGGGTAGCATTTGTCGTAGTGTTCATAGACGACATTAGCATGACAAGCATCTGCAGATAGTTCTGCAAGTACCGAGGAGAATAGCTTATATGCCAAATCCACTTTTCTAGATCCGTAAATTCAAAGTTTTACGGTAATTAAATTCATTTTATTCCCAATTTTGCCCAATAAGTTTTTAAGTCGAGGAAGATTCTGGAAGCTCTTTCAATTTGCTCTGCATTCAAACGGGTTGGGATTTATTGATGCAAGAAGGGAAGGCGGGTTATTTTACCCAACTCACGACTTTTAGGTCCCTCTTCGCCTTGAAAATATGGAGGCATTACTTGTATAAGTCAATCCGATCCTTTCCTTTTTATTTATTTTCGATTTTGCCCCATATTCTGTTTTTTAAATTCAATTTACGACGATTTTTCATTTCCTTTATAATTTTCATTATTTTATTATTATTTTATTATCATTATTGTTAATTTTATTTTATATCATATTATTATTATTTTACTATTATTATTTTATTATTACTAATATTTTTTATTTTGCTATTATCAATATTATTATTATCATTACTTTTAACATTAGTATTCCTATTTTTATTATTATTATTTATTACTTATATTATATAAATTAGCATATTATTTATTATATTATATATTTCGAATTATTATTATATTATTATTTTTAGTTTAATTATTTTTATTTATAAAATTATTTTAGTATATATATATATTAGTTATTATGTTATATTCTAAAATTTTGTATATTATATAATATTATATTGTATATTATTTTTTGGGAACTAAAATTTATTTTTTTTTAGCTCGAGTATAATATGTTCTATTTACAATATTTTACCTATATATACATTTTTAGGAGGAAAAGATCGAGATGTTAAAGTTCTCATTGTTTATATCATATGTATGTTCTTTTTTTCGATCTAATATTTAAATGTAACATCCCAAAAATAGGGGTTATTTGTGATTGAATTATTTTGCTTGTGTTTAAATTTATGTGATATTATTTGTGGTGTTATAAGACTTAATTAGGGGTCTTGAGTAAGCTCGGTTTAGTAGGATAATTCTTAGTATGGCTTATTTAATGAAGAGGATTAAATGAGCTTAGCACTAAAGTTAATTTAAGTGTATATTAAAGCATATGAGGAGTTAGTGGAAAGTTGGTTAAAGAGCTTGAAAGGTTGCATGAGGTTAATGGTTCGAATAGTAGGTATAGCATTTTTAAAGTTTATTTTTTTGTATGTTAGCTTTAATGGAATGTCAACATAATTATGATAGGTGGACTAATAATTTTGGTAAGTTGAATGGTTGTTTAAGGAAGCATGGAATAAGGGATAAGATTTCTAAGGTTATGGAAAGATATCTTGGAGTTATGGTAAATTGAGGGACAAAGGCTTGGTTTGTGGGATATGTTTTGAAACAAATTCATGGCCTTTATGCCATGAACTTGACTGCAATGTGGCTAAGGGGGGATTTGGCGAATATGCTAGTTGTTGGGAGAGGCTTAGGCATTTTGGTCATTCTTTCATTTGGTGCAAAAGTTGCAAAGCATTTTCTCTCAAACACTTTCTCTTTGGCGAATGCACTTAGGTATTTTTGTGCAAGATTGTTTTGGATTTTAGCCTCAATTTCTTATATCAAATATCATTTCTCTTTCTCTCATTTTTCCTTTTGACACCAAAACCACCTTTTTATTTTTGTGCATTTTCTTTTGGGCAAACAAAGTGTTGGCGAATCTCAATTCTCCCATCTCTCTCTTTTTTCCTTTGATTTGTGCTCAAACACAAATCCTTTTTCTTTCATTTGGCGAACCTCTTTCTTCTTCAAATCCCTTTTCTTTTCTTTTCTTCCATTATTTTAAAATCGAATCCTCTCCTTCTCATTCTCATTTTCTTTGTTACTCACATACCCTATTTCTTTCTTTTGTCCTATAGCCGAATATACATCTTAGTTGTGCCAAAATCTTCTTCTCCTATCTTGATCAACTTTGGCGAATATTGAAGGTAGCATAGTTTTCCTCGGGACTTTTCATCAATCGATTTTGGTAAGGTGGTAAGAGTTATTTTTAAGGGTTTATTCTTTTAAGTATTCATCTAAGCCAAGGCTAATAATCTAAATGATGATGGTTGTTTATAGGGAAGTGAGGCCGATTCATTAGAAGTGTGTTGGCTAGTGATCGAAGACAGGTTGGTAAGATTTTAGGTTCACAAGGAACCCTTCTTAATTATTTTGGTTTGGCGAATAGGCCATGTTACTAATATCCACTTTTGGCCGAATATAGGGGCAAGCTTGTGTGGCCGATTTGTCTATTCGGGATTTAGGACTCTCGTTAGTGTCAGGTGTGTACATACACACCTTATAACTTTTTAATATGCTAAGTGTTATTTTATATCTAATCAATTTGTGTAGACATGGATGTAATACCTTCATGGTATTAACAAGGACTCGGGTAAGTCTTTATTGCTATGAGATTATTATTTGATGCTTTTGGGAAGCATGACACATTTGGTATGTGTATTAATTGATTTATGGCCTATGATAATCGATTGGATGTTGTTAAATAAATCTATCAACATGATTTTTGTATATGCATATGAATGATTGGTATGGGTTGATGAGAGGAGGGGGCAGTGATATTCGTGTCGACGGACACCAGTGTTTTGGTAACACAATGTGACTACGGTCACCGAGGTTTGGTACCTCCCGAGGTTTGGTACCTCATAGCGACTTGTCCCCTGTGGTTTATACCACCGTGGGTTGGCCCCACTTTGAGATATGGGATTGTTTGCCAGTGATTTGGTATCACACAATGGGTTGGCCCCATCACTTGATTTGTGACTTCGGTCACCAGTGTTTTGGTAACACAATCGTGTCTTCGGACACCAGTGATTTGGTATCACATTTGTGGCTATATGTCACCAATGGTTTGGCACCACCAGTGGTTTGGTACCACATGGGGTAGAAAAAGGTGTTTGGATGGCTAGGTTGGGTACATATTTTAATGCGTGTTAAATTGTTATAAATTGTGTATGTTGTTGAATTAAACCGGAAAAAGGGTTACACATTGGGTCTTGATGGCTCACCTTTTCCTTTAACATTTTCAGTGATTCAGAGTCGGATAAGGAGTCGGATGGACTCGAGGTGGCCATGCAAAGGGAGACTTTTAATAAATAAATTTTGGATTTTAATTATCTTTCTTTTGGGTTTATGTTACTTGTTTGTAATAAGGCCTCCTAAAGTTATTTTTATTATTGTTGCATGTTTGAATGTTTTGTTTAAATTATTTGATGATGTTAAAACGGATGCATATATTTTCTAAACTTTTAAACATAAAATGTTTTAAAGTACCATCGGTACATTTGAAATTTATAAACAATTCGACTCAACAAATATTTTCTTTGAATAAAGTATGGTTTTTAACAAAGAGAATTTAAATTGAAAGGCATTTCGACTAAATTAAAAATCGGTTTTCAAAAATGTTTTCTCTGTAGCAAACCAAATTCGGTCATATTGTTTGAGCCGGGTTTGGGGTGTTACATTAAATTTGCATGAAATATGTTCATAGTTGATTTTATTGTTTATTATACTTGTCTATACTTTATCATATATTTGCAATTGCTTTAGTATAGGAATTATTATTTGTTATATTTCATATTATTATTACCTATCCTAAATATTAGCATGTTATAATTGTTTTTTTTTTTAAATAATGTTCAAATGTAATATTGCCACATGGTTATGGTTCAAAATAAAAATATATTTTTACAAATCAATATTTTATTTAAAGGTTTTTCAAAATAAGGCGATGTTTTGATATTTAGAAATTCGGGAAATAGTGCCCAATCGTGCTGGGTTGCGATTTCCCGTTTGGCTAAATAAATAAATATCCTTTTGACAAGTTTTATAAAATTATGAGACGATATTAGTGACGAGGGTTTAAAAATGTCATGTCCAATTGTGCTGGATATAATGTTTATATTCTTTCGGATCGAAGAAATCTCAAATTTTAAATCAAAATTTCTCAAAGCTTTATAAATCATGAGATGATCTTAATTACGAGGGTTTTATAAAAAATAGTGTTCAATCGTGCTGGATGTGATGTTTATAATCTTTCGTATCGAGGAACTCTCATATTTTGAATCAAATGTGTTCGAAGTTTTCTAGAAATCATATTTTTAAATGCTTTTAAATTTCAAACATTTGGACATGATTTTATCAATTAGGTACTAATTTTTGGACGTTATGAGGGTGCTAACCCTTCCTCATTCGTAACTGACTTCCGAACCTATTTTCTCGTTTTTCGTAGACCAAAATTAAATGTTTTAAAATGAAACGTTTTACAAGGTGATCCAATCACACCTAAGTGAAAAAATGATTGGTGGCGACTCCCATTTTATTTTAAAGTCGATCTCCATTTTTTTTAAACCCGATTTTTAAAATGGTTTCGACATATTTTTTTTAGATTAATAATTTATCTATTTATAAAATATTTTATTTTAAACTCAATTTAAAAATAGTTATTCTATACTTATATTATCTTAAAAATATTATGCAAAGAATAAAATTAAATATATTATAAAAATAATTATAATAATTTTTGAATGGTTATTATAATATTTTCTTTACAATAATTAAATAATTAACCATATATTAAAATTTATTTTAAAATAAATTTGTATAAGTGTTTTGACTTCGATGTTTTAAACTGCATTCCTATTGTTGGCATGTAATTATTTTTATTTAAAATACTCTAACATTTTGGTTATTTTTTTAAGTATAGAATAAGAGGTTGCATTTCTTTGAAAATAATTTGGTGGCATTGATTAAGCAGCCTATCAAGATAAAAAGAAATTAATTAAATTAAAATTCTTTCTTGGCCCAATTATTGATTAGAAGATTTAATTTTTATGAATCAATATTGGTTTAATACTAATAATGACAGTTGGTTTAGTATGGTAACATTTCAACAAAATCGGTCTATCATGATACTTTTTTTGACTTAGGCTGACGCAAAAAAGGTTGGCATAAGTCATCTTGACACTTCCGAAAACATTGCTTATAATGCCATTGGCATAGGTGTCACAACGCTTTTGAAAAAACGTTGGCATAATTCAACATAGCCCGACCTTTATTTAAGGGTTGGCAAAGACCTAGTCAAGGCCGACCTTTAAAAAAGGTTGGGATAGGAGGAAATAGACAACCCAAAAAAGGTCAGAATAAAGCATTCATATTGTAACACCCCAAACCCGACCCAAACACCATAACCGGATCTGGCATGTCACTAAGGAGAGTTTAAAAGATGTCGCAATTTCGAAAAAATATTTTTCTTGAGTTGAACCTTTTATTCGGGAAAACTAAATGGTTGAATAAGTGGTAAAAGATATACATTTTATATTAATGCCTTAGTTTAATTAAAACGTAAAATTTAAATGTCTAATAATAATAAAAGCCCAAAATAAAACCAAAAAAAAAAAAAAAAAAATGTGAAGCTAATGGCCCGTGGCCTTATTACAATGAAATTTAAAACCCGCTAGTTAAAAATAATAAAAATAAATAAACTAAGTAAAGTCTTTTGCTGAATCAAAATATTCTCTATCATGGCCACCTTGCGCTCCTCTCCAGCCCGATCCGATGCACTAGGTGCTACCTGAAAGATATTAAATAATAGGGTGAGTCGCGAGACTCAGTGTGCAACCCTCGTGCACCATCAGATTGGGCCTTAGCCCCACAGAGCAGATAACAGAGCATAAAATATCAGAAAATATGCAAAGCCCAACCCAATCCTAGGTTTCCATCCGCTACACACCACCCTTACCTGCCAATCACACCATTGGGGATTTCTATAATCAACCCACACCGCTACACACCATCGATGGTAGTCATGTCATAGCTTAGTCGCTCATCGTCGATCATGGCAATAGCCACTACAACATCATGGAAAAAAGCCACTACAACAGATCATGGCAAAAGCCACTACAACAGATCATGGCAAAAAGCCACTACAATAGAACACTTCCCCTTTCATCAATCACCCAACCCCGTGTAATCACAGAAATCGGCATACATATAAAACATATCATCTCAACAAAAACATTCACTTATGAATGACAGAAATCACTAACCTAGTGATTCTCCTTTACCCTCCTCAGGTTTCAACCGGTATGCCGAGATTTCGGCATTTAACAGAATATAGCAGATTTATATACATGTACTAACAAACAATCTAAATGGTGTGGAAAGTTACACAATTGATAAATACATAGGACTACCCTCTATGTCGATACCCTCACTAATCGGATCTACTGCCCTTTGTCTACAACTCTGCTCAAAAGCCGGAAGAATGCGAAGATAAGGCCTCTCCTATATTCGGCCAAGGGTTAGTGTTTTACCCGAACTATACATTTAAATTAACAGATCTCCTTACCTTGAAATCCCAAAAGTAATATGATCCGAGTGCTACTGAACTCTAGCTTAGAAATCTAAGCGATTGAATCCCCTTCAAATCTCGGAATGCCACAAATTAAAGAAAACACCCGATTAGTTAACCATATAGCCATTCGGCTAAGATCTCTAAAAGTCGAAAAAGATTGAAATCTCATGAATCGACACTTACCTTTAGTTTTCTTCAAGATTCGCACAAGAAGACACCATAGAAGGAATTCGACAATCACAGGAGATGAGATCTAGGGATTTCGGCTTTTAAGAGAAGAAAAATAAACCACTTAACAAAGTTTAAGAGACTATTCGGCCAGAAGGAGAAAAGAAAAGAAGATAGGAAATAACAGAGAACTTACCGAAATATGGTATAAGGGTTCGACTATGGTGAATACTTCGGGAAAAAGAATCGAATGGAATGATACTGAGACTTAGAGATTTTGGCTACAAGAACAAACAAGAACGTAGTTTCGGCTTTTAGTGAATGGGAGAAATATAACAATGGGGGTCAGAAGATTCGGCTAAAAGGGAATTTCAAAGAAAAAGAAAGGGTGAGGGAGATGGTGATTTTCGGCTTTTAGAAGAAAGAAGATGAGAAAAGAAAACAAATGAGATGGCCTTCAAATTTTTGGCACATCCCCTTGCCTATACCAAACCGATTTCCCCCCTCTCTTGTGTTTGATTTTCGGCCAACTCTGCAACCAAGAGATTACTCTTCTCATTCTATCCCTTATCCTTAATAGAGCACTCATCCAACAGAGACCTACACCACACCACTACTTCTCCTTTTTCTGCGTTATTTCCACATAATTTAAAACATAAAATCCCCTAGTTAATAGCCATATTGCCGTCCTCTCCTAGCTCCCTTTAGTGTCAAAATTGGCCCAACTTTATGGGCTCCAAATGGCCACAAATTGGGCCTCTCCCTTTGCCTATTGACACAATATATAACTCCCCTTTACCGCGCCTCTTGCTGCTGGGCCACAAGCCCAGTTTGTCAATTAAACTACCAAGACTTTATTTTAAGCCTAGAGTGTCTAAACAGAATATTTAATCAAGGCCTCAGCCCAAACCTAAGCCCCATTTGCACCTCAAATTCTCAAATTAACACATTAAACATGTCTACACATTAAACGCATAAGCCCACTAATTCGGGGTGTTACATATATGCCAACTTTTAAAGGGTCGATGTAGTCCAAAAAGAGTCATCGTAGGCTTTTCATATGGCAACACTTTTATATAGTTAGGAAAGGTATAACAAAAGTCGACATAGTGTTGGACAAAGTCGACTCTTATTTAAGCGTTGCCTTAGGAATGCATATCTTGACCCTTATACAAAGAGTTGGCCAAAGCATATGTCGACAAGTCTATCCCGACACTTAGGAAAGTGTCGGCCCAAAAATGTCGTCTTAAGGCTATTTTGTTGTAGTGTACGGATCCATATATTGTAACACCCTGAATAATTAATCTTGTTTTTGTGAATCTTAATATAAATGAGTATCTGCTTCAGTGGGTAAGTGTTTTGGGTATGTGTGAGGTCTTGGGTTCAAGTCCTATTCTCTAGAAAATTCTGTTATTTTTTATCTAAGCCTTATCCCTGTTGGGTGGGCTTATGTAATATTGCTTGTAAACTCATATCGGAATGAGCTAGCTGGTTCAAGTGGTAAGGAGTTAACTTATTGGAGGTTTTGTGTTCAAATCCTTGCATGAACGTGAGTGTTAATTTTTGTTCCGGTTGTTTGTTAGAGGTTAGGTGGAGTTGGGAGTCTGAAGTAGTTGGATGTAGTTAATAGGGAGGATATTATGGGATGTGGTTGTTAGTGGGGAGTTGGGATACTAATCAAATTGGTTATTTTTATTTTATTTTGTTCTTTTTTTAAATTTTTCTCTCTCTTCCCAAAAATTTGACGTCAATTTTTGCCTCTCCCTAATTTTTTCTGTCGTTTCCATCTTTTTGTCTCTCTTCTACTTCTTTCTTCTTTCTTTCTTTTGTTTTCCTTCAAGTCTATTCACATTTCTTCTGTTCTTCGTGTTGCGCTTTGGATTTTGGTGTTCTTCGAGTGATTTGGGTAAAAGTGGTTACTTTTGTCTTTAGGTAACGGTTTCGGTAAGCTGTTTGGATTCACTTTCGTTGTAGTAGCGTAATGGTGTTGTAGGGAATTTGATTCTCTGTAAACGTATTGTGTAGAAGAAGATGGTGAAACGGTGGTTTTCTTTCCAACAGTCTAATCTGTGCATGTGATCAGTTTTGATAGAGGTAAGTGTGTACGTGTTGCTCGGTTTAGTATTGTTGGATTTGTAATTTGTTTGCTAAAATGGTGTTCGGTATTCTATTTTTAGGTTCTGGTGGTCTTGAGAGTGGTTTCATATCAAAACCGTACCGGGTGTGTACCTAAAACATGAGAAAATGAGGTTCAGCAAAGGCCTAAAAAAGGGGACTATTGACGCTACACCGGCATGTGCCCGACCATGTGGCTGGCCATCTGCGAGACACGATCGTGTGATGGCAAGAGTGTGGTTGTGTAGGCCACAGGGCTAGGCCAAATTGGGTATGTGGGCCATACGGGCATGTGGGTCCAAAATGCTAAAATTCTCCCTAAGGTTGCTTGAGACGTTCTGATCAACTCTGGGCCTTCTGTAGGGTCAGTAAGGGCTAACCAAACCCAAAGGCTTGTGATCTGATAATCTGATATACCAACTTGAGTTAGGTAATCTGATATATATGTTTGATTGATTGGTAAAAGCATGCATAAGTATCTATACCTGTATTTCTATATCTATATATCTATATTTGTATATATGTATCTGTATTTTTGTATCTGTATATGGGTGGGATCTGTTTATTAGAGGAAATGTTATGTGAGGTGACATTTCGCCCTTATTCTGGCAGCACAATTGCATACTATTCTGTTATGTGTCGTTTAGACACTATATGGTGTGTAAGGTTGGATGGATGTTTTAAACCCCATATGGTGTGATGGGATGGTCGGAGATGGTGTGTAGAGGATGGGGCTAGGATTCTGTATATCTGATATGATTATTTGATTCTGGCATCGCTTCTGTTAAGGACTTACGTCCATATCTGTATTTGTTCTGCATATGAAAATTCTGTGTATATTTGCATGACTATCTCTATTGGGTTACACACTGAGTTTACGAAAACTCACATTTGTTTGTCTATTCTGTTCAGGTAATCCTCAGGCATAGGCGGGTCGGTGTGATGAAGGCTCAATTGTGACCACTCGTCAGAAAACTATTTTTATAAGTAATAACGGTCTTATTTTAAATTCTAGATTTTCTTGAGAGTTTGTAATTTTTGAGACTCTCTTACTATAGCAAAATAGACTTTTAGCGGCATTTTTAGGCCTTTAACGGCATTTATAAGTGCCACTAATAGTATTTGCGGCGCTTTTAGAAGCGCCGTAAAAAACGCCACTAAAAAAAATGCCACAAACTTTAGCAGTGTTTATGAGGAAAAAACGCCGCTAAAGGTCATGACTTTTAGTGGCACTTCTACCAAAAATGCCGCTAAATGTCATGACTTTTAGCGGCGCTTCTACCACAAACGCCGCTAAAAGTCATGACTTTTAGCAGCGCTTCTCCTACAAATGCCGCTAAATGTCGTGACTTTTAGCGGCGCTTCTCCCAAAAACACCGCTAATTGTCGTGACTTTTAGCGGCGCTTTTCACAGAAATGCCACTAATTTGTACAGATTTGCAGTGTACAATTTGTCCAATATCATACCCCTCCTGCACTAAAACCAACCAATAACAGCAAATGTAGCATATAATTCCAACCCATAGCAAATGTAGCATAAAAATCACACCAAATGCATTAATTCTAAATGATACTTCAAATTCAATAAAAGATATGTGATATAAATTAATAAATGAATTATAACTGAAAATATTCTTACAATAATGTTAAATGTAATAATGTTAAAAATAATCTTACAACGAGAAAATAAATGTCTAAGATGACGGCTTCTGCGACTGCTAAAACATCTGCATCATATGCTAAAGCTGTAGCTGGAGCTCATTGTACTTTCTATTCTGCTTTGCTAGCATCGCTGCTACCTCTGCCTCCCTCGCAGTGGCCACTGCCTCCCTCACTACTGCTGCTGCCTCCCTCGCTGCTGCCGCTTCCACATCTGCTCTAAGCTACTGCTGGAGTTCTTCATATTTTGTTTGAACATCAGCAAATTGCTCAACCTTGCTCGCTTGCATCTGAGCTATCTGGTCTTTTAGCCTCTGAACTTTAGCTCGAGATTGACTCCCGGAAGGCATGTATTGTTGGGAGCCGGATCCAAAATATTGGGTCGGGGTAACACCAAATCCTTGAAATCGAACCCGGCCATACATTTCAGGACCCAAAACATCAGTAATAAAAAATAGCAAATGTAGCATATAATTCCAGCCAAAAAACAGCAAATGTAGCATAAAAATTCCGACCATACCTTTCAGGACCCAAAACATTAATAATAATTCTGTTATCGATATCCTCAAGATTAACAGAACTATCAGTCGAAGCAGCTGCTTCATACTCTACCTTTTTCTCTTTTAGTTTCTCCTAATAAATCAATTAAACAGTTAGAAACGAAATATACAATAAGAAAGAATGGAACATAACATTATTAATTTATAACTACTAACGAAGAATTAAACTTTTATAATTAAACATTATAAATATTTATAATAAATCAAATATTATTATGTAAATATACCATAATCTCTCGAGCTTTGAATGTCATCGGAGACCCATCCTTCTTCCTATGCGTAATGTCAAAAAGCTGAACACGTCCAACTTTTTGACCAAATGAGGCTTCCTATAGTGTAGTAGTAAAAATATAATTTAATAGTATGAAGTCATTAATATTTGATAGAATGAATTATAATACCTCGGCCTCAACTACAGAAGCAAAACTTCTCAACCTTGCAGTGTGCGTGAATTTTTGTTTCTGCCTGCTGCTCATTCCAACACGCTCACGGTCCTACATAATGAAATTATTATTACGTATAAACCGAAAAATTTATAAGAGTTTAGAACTAGGTAATACCTCTCGTTTCTTTGAGTTCCAAAATCTAACCGTATCTTCCCATTGATACCTCAACATTCCCGGTGGGACATTTTGCAATTTATCCTCGAGGCTTATTTCTTTCTTAAAATATTCTTTTTTCAATGTGCTTTTATGGTCTCTCCATTTTTTTCCCAATGTCTTCTTTATATAGTCATCGGAGATCTCCAAAGCAAATCTCTCCTAAAAAAACATAAGTTTAGAAAGTAAATATAAATGAAACTTCAACCAAAGTATTATAAATTAAATTCCCGTTTTGTTACCTTAATGTTATCAAGAGCCTGATTTTTGTTTCCATCAGGCATGTGATGCCATGACTCGTAATTGATGGGCAACATATTTGCATTTCATGCAATAATGCCGAAATAGCCTGCTATAAGTCGAGCTTCAGGGCCAACAGGATGGCCATGACTATTTCTCCTTACTCTCACACGCTCTGTAGGATCTAATTCGTATAAATCTCTAAGCAGCGTACGTACGCGACCTCTACGCGTCCCACCATTCTCAGCTAAACAATGATATATTGAAAAATTAATCAATAATAAAAGTCAACATGCATGTAAAATAAACTTAACATTACTTTGTAATTCTGCAGGCTCATCATCTACGTCAGGCATATTCGAGGATCCAACAACTGTTTGCTGTTCACTATTGCCCTCTTCCAAATTTATAGTATTCTGTACAATATATAAATCTCGTATTCTTCTTCTACTCATTTTTCCTACAATGCACACAAAATAGTTGAAATTTTAGTAACAAATAACAACAATAATGGTACATATAAAATAGTTAAATTATATAAAATGACCAAGATTAAAATTATAATATTACATATAAATAAAAAATCATAAAATCTTACTACATCATAATTCGTAAATATCTCCGTCCACATCCTGACGAATCCATTGAAATTGTGTACTAGTACTAGGGATATTTTCATTTAAGTTTTGTTCTGGAAAAGGCAAAGTTTCTGATCTTTCGACGATGTCATCTCTACTTCCATTGCCCATGTCGAACGAGTCTCTAGGGGTGTTTCGAAGTACAACGCACCAACCCTCATTAGTTGGATCTTTCGAGTAAAAACTTGTTTCACTTGAGAAGAAAATACATATGGCTCGTCTATCAGTTGTTCTCCAGTGTAAATCAATCGAGAGAAATTCACCATTTTAAAACCATATTGACCATTTTAATTCCGCAAGCCGTATTCACATTAGCCCAATCACCTCGAAATAAGACAACTTTCCATTTGCCGTAATAATCCAACTCAATTATATCAGTAAGAAGTCCGTAATACTTCAGATCGCCCTCGATAAGATTACTATCCCTAGCACTAACATAACTTGTAATTGAAGAATGAACAACAATTCCACAATTTTAGGTTCTCCTCAATCTCTCGCGATACCTTGTATGAAATCTGTATCCATTGATGAGGAAGACACTATATCTTTTCACTATTCTATTTGGACCTTGTGAAAGCCATTTAACTTCATCATTTACTTCATTCCTACTCCAAACCTATTGAATTGAAAGTAAATTGAGTAATTATAAATGTTATGAGAAAACATTATTACTTGTCAATGAAAACTTCAATTGCATACTGTTTGGCTTAACCATTCATGAAATGATTCTGTGAACAACTTATTAATTTCTCGTAGATGTAATCTTCGGGACCGTGAACGAGCTCTCAATATTTGTTTGTACCACTATGTTAAAAAAAAAAGCTTAGTTTGTTAGAAGACAAACAAATTATAATTGATGAATATTTATCAAATTCTAGAACTTACTTGTGTAATGGTTCCATTGAATCGTGATGAAAAAGAACGTATCGATGTGCTTGGACCCATGATCTATCGTCTAATTCTGCAATTTCAACTTTGCCGATTGGTTCTCCGAAACTTTGAAATAAATAAGTTTCGGCCAAGTTATGATCTGTGAGCTCAGTATTTCTACTTGGTCTGTTCATTCTTGTTTCAACATCTTCAAAATACCTTGAACAGAAAGTCATACATTCCTCTGCCAAGTAGCCTTCGGCAATTGATCCTTCAGGATAACGCTTATTGCAGCAGTAAGACTTCAATTTGGATAGGAACCTAAACACGATATACAACATTATCAAAAGTTGCAATTAAAGGCATTGAGGTGAATGAAGGAATAATTTGCAAATAAAATACGACCTTTCTATGGGATACATCCATCGATAGAAAACGGGTCCACCAAGTATTGCTTCACGAGGGAGATGAATTAACAAGTGCACCATAATAGTGAAGAAGGAAGGCGGGAAGATCTTCTCCAGATTGCATAAAGTCAATGCGGCTCGATCTTGTAGTGTCTCAAGTTCTTAAACATCCAAAACTTTACCACAAATTCCTTTCATTATATTGGATAGTTCAATTGCACAAGACGTCACCTTTTTCGACATACAACACATCATAGCAACTGGCAGTAAGTCTTGCATCAAGATGTGATAGTCATGTGATTTTAAACCATATAATATTCGATCTTTAAGACTCACACATCGAGATATATTTGATGATACGCATCCAGGACCTTTATATCCTTCAACACCATACAAAACACTTCTTTCTCCATCTTCGACACCGAGAAAATAGTAGGCGGCAATCGATATTTTATATTCGAAAGTGCTTGGGGATGAAGCTCACGTCGAATTCCCATGTGGACTAAATCAAGTTGAGTCTGAAGATTGTCTTTCAATTTTCCATCGACATTCAAAATAGTCCTAATGATGTTCTCGCAAACATTTTTCTCAATGTGCATGACATCAAGATTATGTCGTAAAACCTGATGCTCCCTATAAGACAACTCAAAAAAAATACTTCTTTTTTTCTACAAGTCCGCCTCATTAGGATCATCCTCTACATCAGATTTATCATCAGATTCATTCATTGATCTTCTATTTCTTTGCATGTTGGGCGATTGATTCATCTTCCCATAAATGAAATTCATATCTTTCAACATTAACAATATTTCAGATCCATCGGTCTACGAAGGAGCTTCTCTGAACTCTTCAATACCATCAAACTGAGCACTCTAAATTCTAAATCTATGATTTTTCGGTAACCACCGATGATGCCCCGTGTAAGAGAACTTCTTCCCATTATATAACCATTACGAGCATGTCTACGCAACACAACAAGGACAAGCATAACGTCCCTTGATAATCCAACCAGATAAATTAGCATAAGCTGGGAAGTCATTAATAGCCCACATCAAAGCGGCACGTAAATTAAAGTTCTCCTTTCTCATTACATCATTTGTCTCAACACCAGCCCATAATTGTTTTAACTCTTCAATAAGTGGCTGCAAATATATGTCAATATCATTCCAGGGCCCTTTCTCTCCAGGTATAATCATACATAAGATAAAGGATGATTGTTTCATGCAAACCCATGGAGGCAAACTGTACAAAACAAGCACCACAGGCCAAGTACTGAACGTTGTACTCATGAGTTTGTAAGGGTTAAATCCATCAGATGGTAGCCCAAGCCTCACACTCCGAGGATCGCTTGCAAAGCTTGGAAATTTGGAGTCAAATGATTTCCAAGCTAAAGAATCTGCAAGATGCCTTAACAATCCATCATCGGTTCGTACATCATGGTGCCATGTCATTGACTCGGTTGTCTTCGACGACATGAAAAGCCTTTGAAGCCTTGGTATTAGCAGAAAATTCCGTAAAATCTTAACTGGCTGCTTCCTTAACTGTGTATCATTTTCATCATAGTTACCATCTTCTGTATTTTTATTCATCCAACGGGATTGACCGCATACATGACAGCACTGTTGGTTTTTCTGGTTGCCCCAATACAACATGCAGTCATTTGGGCAACTATGAATTTTGTTGTAGCCAAGGCCCAAATCTTTGATCAGTTTCTTCATGTCTTTGGAAGATTGAGGGATTTTCGCAAACGGGAACATTTCTTGCAAAAACTCTAACAGCATTGTCAAAGAGTTTTTGGTCCACCCTCCCAAACATTTTAAGTGAAAAAGACGAATACAGAAAGACAGTTTTGAAAATTTTGATCCCTCTTACAGTTCTTCATTCATTTCAACAAGTAACGTGTAGAACCTCGCCACTTCTTCATTTGGCTGTTCATCAGGTACACTTCTTCCCCATTCGATGAAAGTATTTCCACCAAAATTATAATCATCGGTTGCACCCAAGTCAGGTAGAAATGATTGCAAACCATCACTGCGCATATTAAAAGCATCCCGCAACATGCCTTCTATGTTATCTTCTCTAACATTCTGATTGTACGCACTATGAGGATAACCCAGATTCATCGATGAAGAGGCTCCACTAGATGTACACTCTCTATGGGAAATCCATTTTTTATACCCCCGAACAAAGCCATCAACAACTAGATGCTCGTAGACAATTTTACGATAATGCCAATTGATATTGCAACACTTCTTACACGGGCAAAGAACCATATTATCTTGGCTTGCATTTTAAAATGAAAAATTTAGAAAAGTTTCTACTCCATTTCGATAGCCGTTGCTTACCCTTGACAAATTCATCCAAGTCCTATCCATTTCGTAGTTGTTGAAGTCTAAAGTTGACAATAAATTACACGGCTAAATTGTTAATTTATAATTTATGCAAGTAATGATATGATATATATAACTGAGTACTATGTAAGTTATGAAGTTTGATCTTAAAATTATGTAAGTTATGTATTCTTTAAGATTCATCATACATGGCATTGTTACACCTAGGGAGGATCCATTATATCTAACAGTGAGATATAAGGCAACCCGTCAGGTTTTTAGCGTATATACTTTGAATCTTTTTTTTTAAGTTAAAGAAAACTTTTAAAAGCGGGAACTAAAAATAAAATATATATCATCAAAAGATAATGAGCGATAAAACTTGTGTAAATGTTTTGAAAACCTTATAATTAATATTTTACAATATTGTTTCTTTAATTTTTACTAAATTGTTAATTTAGAATTTATGTAAGTGATGGTATGATATATATTTATGTACTATGTAAGCTATGTAAATTATATAAGTTATGAAGTTTGATCTTAAAATTATGTAAGTTATGTATCCTTTAAGATTCATCATACATGACATTGTTACACCTAGGGAGGATCCATTATATCTAATGGTGAGATATAAGGCAACCCGTCAGTTTCCAAATTATATACTTTAAATCTTTTATTTTTTAAGTTAAAGAAAACTTTTAAAAGCGAGAACTAAAATAAATATATATCATCAAAAGATAATGAGCGATAAAACTTGTGTAATTTTTTTGAAAACCTTATAATTAATATTTTACAATATTTTTTAATTTTTACTAAATTGTTAATTTAGAATTTATGTAAGTGATGATATGATATATATTTATGTGCTATGTAAGTTATATAAATTATGTAAGTTATGAAGTTTGATCTTAAAATTATGTAAGTTATGTATTCTTTAAGATTCATCATACATGGGATTGTTACACCTAGGGAGGATCCATTATATCTAACAAAGAGATATAAGGCAACCCGTCAAAGTTTCAAATTTATATACTTTAAATCTTTTTTGAAAAGAATTTGATTTTAAAAAATATTTTTAATGCCATATATATTTCAAAACTCCTTTTTTAAATTTATAATTTAACATTTTATATAATTTTTAACTTATTTGTATTTTTATTAAATTTTGAGAAAATACAAATTGTATATATTTTTAGAGGCAACAATTTGTTTATTTTAAAAAGTTGTCAAGAAATTAAAAGGTATTTAAGTCAATATGTTATTTGAGTTGTAAACTACAAGTCGACTAGAATTCGACAAATCAAACCACTTATTTGAATTGATTCAAGAAAAATTAAATAAGTCAATTCAATTAATTTGAAATTCAAGAAAAATTTTAAAGTACTTAAGTGATAAAAACGTTATAGTTAGAGGCTAATTTTGTAGTTAAAGAATTATAATAGAAACAATTACCATAAGCACCAAATATAATAACCAATTTTAATTATTCGCCAAAGGAAAGGAGTATCTTAAGTCCCTTTTTGCATGCAAAAAACCATTTATTTTAGTCAAAACAAAGTAAACAATAATTAAATAATATCATGCATTAATCAAAACCCTTAAAAGAAAAAAATAAAGTAAAATCAAAACACTTATTATCTCAGAAGGTTACAAAAAAGAAGAGACCAAATAAGAATCAAATCTCATTCTCATTAAATAAAATAATTACAAACTCATATCTTTTTGGCTTTTCCTTTGTTTTGATGATAGTGTTTCTTCGGGCCTTTGGCTATAAATTTTCAAATTATATCGCCTTTGTCTCTGTTAATAATTCAGCAAATTACCAGCAATTTAAACACCTCAATTAACAACATTTTTAGACCTCAATTACAGCAATAAAACATCTCATTTTCTAGAAAATAAACAATTCAAATTACAATACCTGAACAGGGCTTCAACAGTTTAAAAAAGTAGCAGTAACAGCAGCCAAATGTACTTTGCTTGAGCAACTAGAAATTCTTTAAGTCATTGGACAGACCCTAAATATGAAATAATTTAGAAGTGGATAAATCAAAGATATATGAAAATATAAAAAGCATTACCCATGAAATCAACTATACTCACTCTTTCAAACCAGTTCTACTTGTTGCTCGACGAAGTTCAGATACTTAGGCAAGTAAGAAAAGATATGCACAATATATAAAGCAGAAACCAATATGCAATCAGTATGATTGCTGAAACATGCGTAGCTAAAGTTTCATTCAAGAGAATCCAAAATTTACAGTTGATGCAAATGCAACATACCGAATATCAATGACTTGTAATTCACAGAGGGGAAAATCAGCAGGGAATTGTGTATGTCAAGGAAAAATAGTAGTTGTCGATGGTATACAGCCCTTAAATAAATGAAGGATTAAAACATCAATAAGACTTTGATACAAGTGTTATAATACAAGCGTTCTTCATTGACACCAACCAAGTGCCAAATTGTGAATTAAACTACACATTTCACTCTTACTCAATTCTTTATTGACACCAACAAATATTGGATGTAATGCTAAGATACATTGCACTCTAAAAAACACACACATTCGAATTTTTACGATATCCAAACATAAACAACAAAACAAACAAGAATGATAAAAAAATTCTTTACCCGCAGAGTACAATCCACATTTTTTAACTACTTTTTGAAATTACATGTAAGATTTCCTAATGTTTTAATAAAATATACTTTCACAAAAAATATCCAAAGTTATTGAAAATACTGTACCTGTATCATTTAGGTTTACCTCAATTAGTACGTACAGGCTGAACGAACGGCATCTTATGGTACCAAACACCAGAGTTTAAAGGATAAAACCTTATGTGCGACATCAAAAACAAACATGCCATTGAAGTAGTAACTCAAAAACAAGTGCCAAAAATATATTACTTATCAAAGGCAGTTGTAAACAACTGAATAAAAGCAACTCACCACTGTAACACCAATTTCTAAAACAATCATAAAGGACCACTAATATGAACAAAACAGACTTCCATGACATTCATAAAACTCATACGACAAGCTCATACCTATCTATGGCCTCAACAGCTCAGCCGTTCAACCTGGCAATATAGGAAATGGAATGGATCAAAATTGGCAACTCCGTAAAATATAAACAAAACCGAATGATATTAAATCTTAGCTCAATAAATGTTGAATAGAAATGAGTAAAGAAAAAGGGTATGTGAAAGAACAAATGAAAAAGAATAGGTCTTATTGAACAATGGAGTGTAACCAAGATTTCAAACAATGGGAAACTCCCATAAATACCTCTGTAGTCTTATAGGTCTCCCAGTCCTTAATCCTTTGACGCGGTTGAGTTTACATATGATGAAGAATCTTTCTGATGGTATACCTCTGCAGCACTTTAACACTTCAATTCACAACAGTTAAATACTTCAATTGCAACAGTTTAAAACTTCAATTTACAGCATTTAAATTGATCAATTTGCAGCAAAAAAAGGGATATATATTCACAAAATGGAAAAATAAACATGATGAAATACCTAATAAAATACCTAATATTTCAAATTTTATAAATAAAAAGGATGAAATTTATAATTAGAACTTCTGAAAGATTTCTCTGTTTGAATAATTTATAATTCTATACAAATTGAATCCGAGACTTTGAAAGGCGCTTAAATGGTCATACATACGCTGTACAACACATACAGTTTCGAAAACTTCAAGAATTTAGGGTTCACTAAGGTAAATAAGATTCCTCAATCCCCAAATCGTTTCTTAGTTGCCTCCACCAAGTTTTAAAATTTAAAGTTTTTATTTGAAGAAACCAAAATCCCATTCACTATTGACTCCTGAAATATTAACGATAAAGTTTAAACAAATACTGAAGTTTACCAATTGGTTGTGGCGGCGGAGAACGACAGTGACAGTGATGCAGCAGAGGAGACGATAATGCAGCAAGTCCTCGGCTCGGAGACTTTAGCAGGAAAAGGATGTTCATTTCTGATTTGGGGAAATTTTTAGGGGTTTGGGGAGAGATTTCGGTGGGAAAAATTTCTGTTCTTTCGAGTTTAATTTTAAGGGTATAGTGGATGGAAAAAAACGACGACATTTTGAAATAAAACTGAATCCATTTGCGGCGTTTCTAAGAAAGCGCCACTAAAATCAAATGACAAAACGAAGTCGTTTTGCAAACAGTTAATGCTTTTAAGAACGCCTCTAAAAACAAAGCAAAAAACGGCGCCGTTTTGTAAACACTTAATATATGTTAGCGACGTTTTTACATAAAACGCCAGTAAAACATAAGCTTTTGCGGCGTTTTTTTATAAAACGCCACTATAAACAAATAAAAACTCAACATTTTGCGGCGTTTTAGACAAAACGCCACTGAACATCAGCTTCAAATAGTGTCGTTCCAAATTTCCCATATATATTACCAGCGTTTTTCTTAAAAACACTACTATTCCTAACTTATTATTATTTTATTTATTTATAAATATTTTATAGTTTTGTATATATTTTATAAAAATTAAACATTCAAATATATATAGATATATTTTTTCTAAGTTTTTAGGTTTTTATTTTTTTCGCTTTTAAGAATAAAGATTAAATTAATGTAATGTGTAAAGTTAAGGGTTAAATTTGTTGAATTTTTAAAATTAAGATTAAATTGATAGAATCGCAAACATTAACTTTAATTAATCTAGTTAAATAATAAGCGATGATGAAAGATTGCTTGACTTTTATTACAATTTTATATTTAATTAACTATTATATAATTCATATCAATTTTAAATAAATAATTTTTCAAACTTAATTTGTGTAATATTAATTTAAAAGAATTAGATACATGCCATAAGTTTTATATAATTTTTTATGTAAGAAAATGAAAACAAAAATTCCAAAATATGAAGTAAAAAGGTTTAAAAACTATAATGATAATTTTATATAAAAATTTCATAATATCTCTTTTACGATTATATAATAAATTATTTAATATATAAATTAAAAACTTTAAATCCAAACCCCATTACATAACCCAAAATCCAAACTCAAAATCCTAAATTAAAACACATAACCCCAAACCCTAAACTATATAATGATAATTTTAATATTAAAATTCACATTATCTATTTTACAATTATATATAATAAATTATTTAATATATAAATTAAGGATAAAAATTTGAACCTATTTTAAAGAAATAAACATTGGGGTAATGGATACATATACCATTCGGGGTTATGGGAAGACAATTTTACAATAGAAGGAAAGATCGGTGAACGATGGTCGGATCTAACAGCTTTGGGGTTATGGGATTCTAGGGGTTTTGGGAACTTGAATTAGGGAAAACTGATTTGAGGGATTTTGGGTCATATACCTAAAACCCTAAACCCTAAACTTAAACCCTAAACCCAAAACCCTAACCGACCCATTAACCATTTGCCCATAAACCCTTAACCCTAAACTTTAACCCCTAACCACTAACACTTAAACCTTAATATCGGTAAACACTAAGATCTTAAACATTAAACAATAAACCCAAATAACAAACTTTAAAACACTAAACCCATACACTAAAATAACAAACCCTAAACCATAAAATTAACATGCTAAACATTAAACCCTAATTAAATCAATTTTAATAGCTTAATTTGTAACTTAAATGAAAACTTCTAAATTGTTTAGTTAGCAATTTGTAACTTTTCATAATTAAGTAACTAAAATGAAACTTTCTCATTGCTTATAAGTGAATGTATCAAAATAAAATATAATTCAAAGCAAGAATAAGAAAAAAATATGAAAAAATGTATGCTCAACTTTTAGAGGTGTTTTTGCTATTGCTCAGTTTATTAGCGGCGTTTGTGTAAAAACGCCGCTATTGCTCAGTTTATTAGCTGCGTTTTGACACAAACGCCACTATTGATCAGTTTATTAGTTGCGTTTGTGTAAAAACACCACTATTGCTCAGTTTATTAGCGGTGTTTGTATAAAAGTGCCGCTATTGTTCAGATTATTAGCGGCGTTTGGGCAAGAACGCCGCTATTGCTCAATTTTTTGCGGCGTTTTCCTGGAAACACCACTAATTTATAATCTTTGCGGTGTTTTTTGTCCAAACGCCACTAAAAACACCGCTAAAGCCCTATTTTGCTGTAGTGTCTGGACTGTATGGTTTTTAACTTTTGGATTTGTTTTGCTTTCTTTCCTGCAACGTTTGACAAAAACATTTTACGCAAACAAATGGTTTTTGAAAACACGAGCTTGGTTTTTGAATAAAACAATTTTCAAACTTCCGCTACAAATTTTACAAATACTTTAAAGGATATCTTATAACCGTTTTAAATAAGTACATAAAAACAAGTTTTCCTAGAAATGTGGACTCGTTTTGGTAACAAATAATACGAAATGATTTAGCATAAAAACATGTCGTAAAACCCATTGTCGTAACTCTCCTGGATTCAGTTATAATGTCTAGGCCAGGTTTCGAGTGTTACATATGTATTGCGTTTGAAAATTTATTAATGGTACATTCTCCCTTGTTAGAGTTGTGTGACCCAAATTCCTATTGAATTAAATAAAAGATTGCTTGCAAGTCAAGTTAAACAAAATATATTTTTTTTCTAGAAGATTTGGTATTTATTAGTATAATATATTTAGCATTTATTAGCATAATTTATTTGACCTACGAATTTAGCCTATAAATAGGCTCTTTTACAATCTTAGAAAACACATTCATTAAAATATTAGAACTTATAACACTTTTGAAAAATTTTGTGTTTACGTTTTGAGGGTTCTTTGTTTTCAAATTTCAGGGTTTAGTTTTTATATTCATCTTTTGTACTCTTCGTTCTTTTGCTATTATAGTAAAATTATCTTTGCCAGTGGTTTTTTATCCTCTTTGAAAGGGGTTTTCCACATTAAATTTGTGTGTTCAATTTCTCAATTTCTTCCACTATTTTTACTTGTTCGTTACTTAATCGGGTCGATTTCCAACATCCCCTATATTATGAATGTATTGTGCCAGGTATATAAAAACAAATAGATGGGCATAAGGATTGTCTCATAGTTTATTTTGATGCACGATACTAATTTAATGACATATATATCAATTAGATCGACAAATGAATCAACAAAATCTTCTTATTTGAACTCTCAAATTTTCTCTTTTGTAGAAATCTCTCACTCTTTTATACTATATTAGTGTCGAAAAATTCAATTATTGGTATCTTTCAAGTCATGTATTTATTAGTTGAACTTGAGTTTGCAATTCTTTTAGGCTTAATCACAAATTTGGCCATTAATGTTTACATGTTTTGTCAAAATGGCCCTAATTGTATTTTTGAGCTTTTTTTTGCCATCAACCTTTATTCCTTTTTTTTTTCAAATTGCTTTTTTAATAGATTTGGTGAAAGTACCATTAAAAAGTTAATAGGATGATGTGGAATATTTTTAATGAGATGTAATTTATTACATAGGTAACCCAATAAGATAATTACATGTAAAAATAATAAAATAAATCATACATGAAATTAAAAAATAATAATTTATTACATAGGTAATCCAATAAGATAATTACATGTAAAAAATAATAAAATAAATCATACATGAAATTAAAAAATAACTCTTAATTTAAAGAAAATAAGCGTACTTATCTAAAAAGGTTTCAAAATGAATGCATATGTTTGTTTATTGAGAGAGGTTTAAAAGATAATTACATTTATGTTCTTTAAATTAAGAGTTATTTTTTAACTTCATGAATTATTTATTTATTTTATTATTTTCCACATGTAATTATTTTATTGGGTTATCTAAGTAATAAACTATATCTCATTAAAATACTCCATATATGAAATTCCATATCATCCAATTAACTTTTTAACGGCACTTTCATCAAATCTATTAAAAAAGTAATTTGAAAAAAAAGAATAAAGGTTTATGGTCAAAAAGCTCAAAAATACAATTAGGACCATTTTGACAAAACATGTAAAAGTTAGTGGCTAAATTTGTCATTAAGCCATTCTTTTATTTATTTTAACTTTCATATAATGTATATTATTATAGTTTCATACATGTTGAGTTGATTATTTCTTTGTATCAAATTATGGAGTAAAATTTGAAGGTGAAAATATATTCTAAGTCTTTATACACTTAGTACATTTAAAATTTCATCTCTACTTTTATTTTCGTGAATTTAATCCTCTACTTTTGAATTTAAAATCCAAATCTAATTGTTATCACAATTAAAATTCTTCTATTAAATTTACTAGAGTGAATTTTTTAAATTAAAAAAATGTAACGCCCCAAAATTTAAATTCTTGTTTTTGCGAATGTGTGACACAAATATCTGTCTGCTGGAGTGGTTAAGTGTTCTAGGTGTGTGTGTGAGATCCCAATTTCAAGCCATGACTTGGGAAAATTTTGGTAGTTTTATGAATAAAGTCCTATCTTTGGTCAACAGGCTTTTATTTAATTGTTGATAAGCTTATAACAGAATAGGCTTGCTGGTCTAGTGGTTAAGTTGAGTTTTAGTTTGCTGAAGGTCTTGTGTTCGAATCCTGCATATGCATGAACGTATATTTTTACCCTGTGAACTGAAGGAGTTTTGGTTTAGCCGAAATTTTGTAGTGGTTGTGAGTAGTGGGGATGTGGGGAGAAAAATAAGGGATTGCGGAGTTATCGAGTTTTCTTGTTGTTGTTGGTTGTTGCATTCGGCTCTCCCCCCTCATTCTCCTAAGTTTTCTGACGAATTTTTCCCTCTTCCTTCTCCCTTTCTCTCTCCCATTTCTTTTCCCCACTTGCTGCCAATTTTTCATCTAATTTCCCCATTCTTATTTTATTCCCTTGTTTAATCTGTTTTCGACATACTGCGGTTGTTTTCCCTTGTTCGGTAAGTGGTATTTTCCTTAGTTCTATCGTTGTTTTGGTTAAGCGATTAATACAAGGTTTGTTTTACTCATGTTTAGGTACTGCACAAAGGTTTTAATCGGTTTTTCCAGTGTGTGGTGATGGTTGGTTATCGTATCCATCTTGGTAAGACTTCGAATCGTCATTTGACGTAGTTTTTAAGTTATTCATTTGGGGTTTTGGTAAGAATGGCTTCTATAATCGAAATTAATCGAGTTTTGGGTGTTGATATGTCGTTTGGTAGGTTCTGAAAGGCTTGGGGTTCGTCTTAGCTTCAATCAAAACCAAGTGTGTACTCGATTGAACAAAAAATGAGGTTTCAATGAAACCCGAAAACCTCACTATTGATGCCACACAGCCGTGTGGTCGCCCGTGTGGTAGGTCGTGTGCCCTAACATGGGCGTTTTCTCAACGAGGTCAGGCCGTGCGCGCATGACACGACCTGGGATAGCTAGGCAAGCCGTGTGTGACACACGGGCTGGACTGATTTGGGCCATGTAGGCTACACGAGTGTGAGGGTCCATACGGGCATGTGGGATTATGGGCCAAGCCGTGTGATCCACACAGCCAAGGCCAATTTGGGTCGTGTAGGCCCACACGGGTAGGCCACATGGGTGTGTGATCCCATTTTACTGAAATGTTTTCTAAGGTTGCACGGGTCGTCCAAGTCGACTGTGAACCTACTGTATGGTCGGTAAGCACTACTTAGACCCCTAAATGTGTGAACTGATTATATGATGTATGTATTGAGCATGATATATATATCTGCATGAATATTGAGCTGCCTGTGTAACTGAGAATACTGTAATAGCATGTCATTCACTATATGTTGCATTGCATTAGGTTGGGATGATATTATTCGGAGGAAGTGTACTGAAAGGCTTTTAAGCCTAATATACTGGCAGCTCAGCTACAAATTATTGTTTTGTGCCGCATTCGGTACTACATGGAGTGTAAGGATGGGTGGGTTGATTAAATCCCCACATGAAGTGTAAGGTTGTGTAACACCCCTAACCCGTATCAGTCGTCGAATTAGGGTTACAAGGCATTACTGTACATAGCATAACTCATATCAGACATTTAATACAATTTCTACTTTGTAATTTAAAACTCATCAGAACAAATATTTGAATCACTTTTAAAATTTAAAACTACTATGTTACTATCATAAACATATTTCCAATTTTTTCAAATTTTAAGTATATTATATATATAATATCATTACCCGACATATACCAATTTATAATAACTATTTATCATAAGCTAATTATCAAATATCTCATTTTATAATCTAAACATGTTCACATATTAAATCAATAATAATCACACAAAAATGAAATTTTTGGTTATCATACATTATGACCGAATTTTACTAATGGCTATTAGTAAACATGAATCACGTTCACAAACAAACAAAATGAACTAAAATTCATCTTAGGTATTACTTAATTTTTGCGACATTAATTTCTTTTAAACTAACTTGACTTAAATCCAAACTTACTTCATTCCTAATCATTAAAACCATGCGCACATGACCTCATTGTCATAAGCCATTTTAAGCTCAAATAATGACTACAAATACACATAGTACCCATGCAAATTTTATACACTTTAATTTCTTCTCCAAAATTTCATTCACACCACCGAGCCAAATTTGTGTCTTATTCGATCAACCTACTTAACAATTATAACATAATATAATTCATCTCAAAATTCATATACATATTACTCAACAAACACAACAAACCACATTCACAAATCATGACAAGCCCATCACACACACACATATATATATATATATATCATAATCTAAATTATCAAACCCAAAGATGAAAAACATTTAACCAAAGACATGTAATAATCCAACTTAGACCATATGATCAAGCCATTTTCGCATGGCTATATATACAAGGACAAAATTTCATTGAATCAAAACATTATCCAGCCTATACATGTCAGAAGTTCAAACATAGACTTTTAAAAGTACCGAAAGTTGACGATAGTGTAGATGACTTCGATGTCGACCCTCGAGCTCGTAGCATACAACCAAAACCTATAAAACAGAATAACAAAAACACACAAAGTAAGTTAACTTAGCTTAGTAAGCCTTAAGCAAATTAAACAATTCAAATGAGTAGTCGAACATTTCAAACAAATCAAATTGTATCATTATACTATACATTAACACAAATAATCCCACCTTGGCCGAATACACATGGTTTATTATTTCATCACATATGGTCGAATATTCAAACACAATATATTACAACATACGTCTAAACATACAAGCTCAATAAACATCACATATGCACATTCCAATTTGGCCGAATATACAAGGACACATATACGCCCATATCTAAAAATCAATTCCATAATATTAATACTATTTAATTACAAACCAAATACACTTACTAAGATTCACATATATTCTTCAATTGTATCACATATAACTAGTAACAAATAACAATTTACTAACTTACCTTATCTACCACAACCAACAGAGTTACACATACCTGAACATTGAGCTCATTTACCGAATTTTAATTCCATATCATCAGGAATCTATTTAAGCATACACTTATAATAATTCACCGGCATAAAGCTTGCTAGGCAAAAAGCCCGATATCTCTCAACGGCACAAGGCCTGCTAAGCTTAAAGCCCGACATCTTTCACCGACACAAAGCCTGCTAGGCTTAAAGCCCGAATTCGTTCACCAGCATGAGGCTTCCTAGGCTCAAAGCCTGAATGTCGTAATTTTTAAAGCTGTCTCACAAACAATTCATATATCGAACTTTTATTGTACTTCATAATCTTCATTCGAGCTTTCAATTATTATAACTCAATCAAACTGAACTTAAACGTATTAACTCTATAATTAATCACATTCGGCTAACTCAATACTAATTTCCCAATTTTCAAATCAGCATATTAATAATTTAAATACATAATTTATGATATTTAATCGCTTAAAGACTTACCTCGGATATCAACAGACGACAAAAACCAGCTATTCAACTATTTTCGCTTTTCCCCGATTCAAGTTTGATTTCTTTGGTTCTTGATCTAAACATGTTCAAATTAATCTCATTCAGACATATTTTAATTCAATTTAGTCCAAAAACACATGAATGGGAAAATTACCATTTTACCCCTAACATTTCACACTTTTTACAATTTAATCCTATTTGCACAAAACATAAAATACACAAAATTTGACTATACACCTGAAGGGCTGAATGTTCCTAGTCCTCATAAAAGTCCATACATTTCATTTATTTCACATTTTAGTCCCTCAAAAATTTAATTTTGCAATTTAGTCCAACATACTCAATTTCATCAAAAATTCAAAGACAAAACTTTTTAATCTAACACATATATATCATATTTCACCATTTAAAAACACAAACAACAAACTATCATCAATGGCTCAACTCAAAATATTCATCAAAATCAAAAATTAAAACATGGGTCTTGAAGATTTCTAAGCAACGATCTCAAAAACATAGAAATTACCAAAGACCAAACAAAAACGAACCTTAATTGAGCTTGAATAAGTGGCGAAACCTAGCTTGGTTTCTTTATTTTTCTTTTCTTTGTTATTCAGCCATGGAAAGGGAAATGAAACTATGGCTTTATTTATTTTTATGTCATTTTATTATAATATAACATTATTATGCATTAATATATATTTTTAATTATAACAAATAATATATAAAACATATAATGATGGCATGTTGCCGTCCAATACCTCTGAAAATGGGCTATTTTCCCTTTAAGGACTCCATAATAAAAAGGCACTATCAACTAATCACTTTACACTATAGTTTGTAACTTTTACATTTTACGCGATTAAGTCCTTTTATTTAATCGAACACCTAAACGACAAAATTAAGTCACGAAAATTTAACACCAACAAATTCACACATAATAAACACACAAAATAATTTAAAATATTATTTGTGGTCCCGAAACCACTATTCCAATTAGGGTCTAAATCGGACTGTTATAGGTTGGACGGAGACGGTGTATAGAGGTTGGTTGGGTAGGACTTTGCTACTGTATATCTGCTACTGTTACTGATGGACTTAAACCCCTATGCATATTGATACTGATACTGTATTGGGCTAAGGCCTAACTGATTTTGATACTAAAATGGGCTTAGGCCCAATACTGCTATTGACTGTGCACTGCGATTGTTGCTTGTTTTGTTCTGCGGGATTACACACTGAGTCTACATAAATTCACCTATTTTGTTTAATGTGCACAGGGACTCTCTAGACCTAGATGGATCGGTGCAACAGAGGACTCGGCGGTAACCACTGTTCTGGACTTTCATGGTTTTTATCTCGTTTTACGATTATTGGTTTATTTTGATGTAACTCGCGGACGTTGTTGGGACTTTTGCTTAAACTAGTTTTATTTATTATTTTTATGGATTCATAACTGCTAGACGTAGGAAGACTTGGTTTTCAAAAGCTAAAGTATTTTCTAAACCCTCTATCTCTTAGACGGTTTTCTCGAAAACAAAGGGGTTAGTCTAAAATGGAACTTATTTTTTTCATAAAATAAATGATTTATAAAGCTTCCGCAATGAATTATGTTTTAAACAATTGACTAGATGAGTAAGCGATTCGTGGAATCAATGAAAGTAATAAAATGAACACGATTTTATCATAATAAATTAGTTTTCAAAAATTCACTCTATGTGACATCGCTAGATTCGGCCATAACGTCTAGGCCGGGTTTGAGGTGTTACATTTAGTGGTGTCAGAGCCAGGTTGCAAAACTCAGTTGTGCATTATGGGTTTTAAAACTTGGTTTTTGAAGAACTGATTTTTTAAATGATTTGATATGTTTTGACTGAGTATGTGGTACACTGAGTCTTTGATGCCGATCCTGTAAGTATTCTAAACTGTGAATTGTTTTATACTGAAACTGTTATTGATAGTATATTTTGAAACTACTATAGATACTATACTATACTAAAAATACTTTAGTGTATATACCTGAAAACTGTAATGAAACTGCGATATACGAAAACAAACTCTGAATTACCGATAATGTTCTACATAAAATATCTGTCAATAAATGTTGAGTTGTAACTGATTCATAAAATTTATAAATACAGATAATTCAATTAGATATGACCACACGAGGTATCCTCGGACGGGGTACTAGAGGTCGTGGTAGAGGCCGTAGAGGGGCTCGGGCTGGGTCCTCATCTTCTGGCAACCTGCCTAACTTGGATACCAGTGAGACGCCGATTTCACCTGTGACTGAGACTGGGTCTCAAGACCGCATGGCTGGGAATGACGCACCGTCCCAGGCTATGCTTAGGATTTTTGAGAGGGTCATTGGGCCCAATACTAGATCTGGGGGCCCAGGGTCGGTTACGAAATGACTCTGGTCCAATAGAGCTGAGTTATTTAGGGGTGTCACAAGAGTCACCCCTAATATGGTTGAATACTGGATAGAGGCCACCGAGAGGATAATGGATGATCTGGATTACACCCCTGAGCAGAAATTTATGGGTGCAGTCTCGCTGCTTCGCGACGAGGCGTACCAGTGGTGGTTGACTGTTAAGGAGGGCATTCAGCCCAAACGATTGACCTGTGAGTTCTTTAATACTGCCTTCCACGAAAAATATGTTGGAGCTAATTACATGGATGCCCGTAAGAGGGAGTTTCTGAATTTAACTCAAGGAGATCGATCAGTGGCCGAGTATGAGGCTGAGTTTCTAAGCCTGAGCCGCTATGCGCGAGATATGGTAGTGTCTGAGTACGGGCGATGTGTTCGCTTTGAGAATGGCCTCAGAGATAATTTTCAGGTTTTGGTAGCTTTCAGAGGGAGCGGGATTTTTCTACTTTGGTCGAGAAGGAGAAGATCGCCGAGGAGGTTAAGTGCACTGAGCGCCAAAACCGTGATATAGAGAGAGGTAGGAACAAGAGGGATTCAAAGCCCTCGAGTTCTATACAGAGGCCTAAGAAAAGGCCGGTGATGGGCCGATTAAAGTGGGCCTCTATTACTTCCATTTGATCGCATGCCATATCTTGATTGTAGTAGACGTCATCAGGACGAGCGTTGGAAGAGGACTAGGGCATGTTTGAGATGTGGATCGTTGGAACATCGCATTAGAGAGTGTCCACTGAGGTCTAATCAGAGGCAAGCTCTGGTACTGGTACTATACAACCACCAAGGGTAGTTCAGCCACCGAGGGGTCGTGGTCAGGCCAGAGGTAGTAATGGTATCAGCCGTGGGCAGAGAGCACCGGGCAGAGGTGCCGGACAGACTGAGGCAAGGTAGTTGGCTCTAGTTTATGTTGCTCGTCGTCGAGAGGATGGAGATGCTCCAGACGTCATCATGGGTACATTTCTTATTTTTGATGTACCATATACTATATTAATAGATATAGGATCCACTCACTCCTATATATCCTGTACTGTATCTAGAAATTTAGGGATCTTGGTTGAGAGCACTTCGAGTGAGGTTACTGTATTAAATCCGTTAAGGCAATCTATAAGGGTTAACAAGCTGTTTAGAGACATTCCTTTAGAGGTTCAAGGAGAAATCTTTCTAGGTGATCTGATGGAGCTTCCCTTTGAGGAGTTTAATTTAATTCTAGGGATGGACTGGTTGGTCAAGTATCGTGTTAGCTTGGACTTCATGACTAAGAGGGTCGTATTGAGGACTGAAGAGGATGATGAGGTAGTTGAGTGCCAGAATTATTTAACTAATGTGATTTTAGCATTGGTGGCAGAAAAGTTGGTACGTAAGGGATGTATTACGTTATTGACTTATGTAAGTATTGCAAATTCTGGGGATTCCTCTGTTAAGGACATCGAGCGGTAAAAGATTTTTCGAACGTCTTTCTTGAGGAGCTACCTAGTTTAACTCTGGATCATAAAGTGGAGTTTGGTATTGAGCTCCTACTTAGTACAGATCTGGTGTCCATCACTCCCTATTGAATGGCATCGAAGGAGCTTGTGGAGCTAAAGGCTCAGATTTAAGAGTTATTGGATCATGGGTTCATTTGCCCTAGAGTGTCTCTGTGGGGAGCACCGGTACTATTTGTGAAGAAGAAGGATGGATCCATGAGGATGTGTATCGACTACCGCAATTGAACTAGTTGACCATTAAGAATAAGGACCCCTACTGAGGATAGATAATTTGTTTGACCAGTTTCGAGGAGCTTCATGTTCTCTAATATTGACCTCTAATTTGGGTATCATCAGTTGAGGGTCAAGGAGGCTGACGTATATAAGACAACGTTTAAGACTCATTATGGTCACTACGAGTTCCTAATAATGCCATTTAGACTGACTAATGCACTGGCAGCTTTCATGGATTTGATGAACCGAGTATTTTAACCTTCAGTTTGTGGTGGTGTTCATCAATGATATACTGGTTTACTAGAAGGTTGAGGATGGGCATGATAAGCACCTTAGGGTTGTTCTTCAGATTTTGAGGAAAAGCTAGCTCTATGCTAAGTTCAGCAAGTGCGAGTTCTGGTTACGTCAAGTAACATTTCTGGGTTATGTGGTGTCTACTGACAGGATTCGATTTTATCCTCGAAAGATTGAGGTTGTACTAGATTGGAAACAGCCTAAGAATGTATCTAAGATCCACAGTTTTCTTGGACTGGCGGGTTATTATCGACGGTTTTGGAAGGTTTCTCACTAATTGTAGTGCCTTTAACTAAGTTACTACGTAAGGGTGTACAGTTTGTTTGGACTGATGCGCAACAAGAGAGCTTCGAGAAGCTCAAGATTGTACTGACTGAGGCTCTTGTTTTGATACAGCCGGAGTTTGAAATGGAGTTCACCGTTTATAGTGATGCGTCACACGTCGGTTTAGGATATGTATTGATGTAGGATGGTAAGGTGGTAGCATATGCGTCTCATCAGCTTAAGACGCATGAGGCGAACTACCCAATTAATGACTTGAAATTGGACGTCGTGGTATTTGCACTGAAATCTGGAGGCATTATTTGTATGGTGATAAGTGTATCATCTACACTGATCACAAGAGCCTCAAATATCTCTTTACTCAGAAGGAACTGAATCTTAGGCAGCGTAGATGGATTGAGCTGCTCAAGGACTATGACTGCATAATTGAGTACCACCCTGGCAAGGCCAATATGGTGGCTAATGTACTGAGCCATAGAGCTATGACCGCTTTAAGAGCGATGTTTGCTCGCTTCAGTTTATTTTATAATGGTAGTCTGTTGGTTGAGCTTCAGGTTAAACCGACTTGGATAGATCAGATTAAGGGTAAATAGTTGTAGGACGAGCCCCTAGGTCCTGGGTTCTGACAAATTAAGAGTGGTAGCACTACAGATTTTGGGTTGAACTCTGAGGGTGTGTTATGTTTTCGTGGACAGATTTGTGTACCGAATGACACTGATTTGAGGCAGTCTATACTGAAAGTGGCACATAGTAGCGCTTATGCTATACATCTTGGCAAAAATAAGATGTACCGAGACCTTCGTGAGTTATATTGGTGGCCAAGGTTGAAACGTGAGGTTACTGATTTTGTGGCGAGATGTCTGACGTGCCAGCAGGTTAAGGCTGAGCATTAGTTATCTTCGGGTTTGCTGCAGCCGGTTAAGATTTCTCTATAGAAGTGGGAGCGTGTAACTATGGATTTTGTTAGTGGGTTTCCTCTAACACTCACTAAGAAGGATTCAGTATGGGTCATCATGGATCGATTGACCAAGTCTACTCATTTTATACTAGTTCGTACTGATTATTCTCCGCAGAAGCTGGCGAAGCTTTATATTTTGGAGATAGTGAGACTGCATAGGGTACCAGCCTCAATCATCTCTGATAGAGCCTTGCTTCACGTCTCGATTTTGAAAAAAGTTGCATGAGGCTCTAGGTTTAAGGTTGGACTTCAGTACTACATTCCATCCTCAGACAGATGGTTAGTCAGAGAGGGTGATTCAGATACTAGATGATATGTTGAGGAGCTGTGCTATTGATTTCTGAGGTAGTTCAGAGGATTATCTATCGTTAGCAGAGTTTGCCTATAATAATAGTTACCAGTCCAGCATCCAGATGGCACCTTACGAGGCACTATATGGTTGTAAATGTCGCACTCCCTTATGTTGGACTGAGTTTGGCGAGTGACGTGTTCTGGGTCCTCAATTGGTTTCTGAAACAGAGGATAAGGTTAGATTAATTTGAGATCGTCTGAAAACGGCATCTGATAGGCAGAAGTCTTATGCGGATTTGAAGAGACATGAGATTGAGTATTTTGTGGGGAACTTTGTATTTCTCAAGGTCTCGCCATAGAAGAAAGTACTGAGGTTTGGTCGTAAGGGCAAATTGAGCCCCAGGTTTATAGAACCTTACCATATTCTGAAACACGTAAGACTAGTTGCTAATCAGTTGGAGCTACCTCCGATGTTGGATCGTATCCATGACGTGTTCCATGTCTCCATGTTGAGGCGCTACCACTCTAATCCTACTCATATTGTCCCTGTTAAAAAGATTGAGGTTAGGTCAAATTTGACTTTCAATGAGGAGCCTGTCCAGATTCTGGATCGTGACGTAAAGGTTCTGAGGAGGAAGTCTATTCCTCTGGTGAAGGTTCTATGCCGTAATCATAGCACTAAGGAGGCCATGTGGGAGCCTGAAGGTGCGATGCGCCAGCAGTATCCTCATCTATTCTGATCAGGTAAATTTCGAGGAGGAAATTTTCTTTTAGGGGGTAGAGTTGTAACGCCCCAAAATTTAATTTTTTTTTTTTTTGCGAATGTGTGACACAAATATCTATCTGCTAGAGTGGTTAAGTGTTCTAGGTGTGTGTGGGAGATCCCAAGTTCAAGCCATGACTTGGGCAAATTTTGGTATTTTTATGAATAAAGCCATATCTTTGGTCAACAGGGTTTTATTTCATTGTTGATAAGCTTATAATAGAATGGGCCTATTGGTCTAGTGGTTAAGTTGAGTGTTAGTTTGCTAAAGGTCATATGTTCGAATCCCTGCGTGTGCATGAGCGTATATTTTTACCATGTGAACTAAAGGAGTTTCGGTTTAGCCGAAATTCTGTAGTGGTTGTGAGTAGTGGGGATGTAGGGAGAAAAATAAAGGATTGGGGAGTTATCGAGTTTTCCTATTGTTGTTGGTTGTTGCATTCGGCTTTCATTTCTCATTCTCCCAAATTTTCTAACGAATTTTTCCCTCTTCCTTCTCCCTTTCTCTCTGCCATTTCTTTTCCCCACTTGCTGCCGATTTTTCATCTGATTTCCCCATTTTTATTTTATTCTCTTATTCAATCCATTTCTAACATACTACAGTTGTTTTCCCTTGTTCGGTAAGTGGTATTTTCCTTAGTTCTATCGTTGTTTTGGTTAAGCAATTAATAGAAGGTTCATTTTGCTCACGTATAGGTGCTGCACAAAGGTTTTAAATGGATTTTCCAGTGTGTGGTGACTGCTGGTTATCGTATCCATCTTGGTAAGACTTTGAATCATTGTTTGACGTAGTTTTCAAGTTATTCATTTGGGGTTTTGGTAAGAATGGCTTCTATAATCGAAATTAATCAAGTTTTAGGTGTTGATATGTCATTTGGTTGGTTTTGGAAGGCTCGGGGTTGTCTTAACTTTAATCAAAACCAGGTGTGTACTCGATTGCACAGAAAACGAAGTTTCAGCTAAAGCTACAAACCTCACTGTCGACGCCACAAGGGCGTGTGGTCGCCTGTATGGTAGGCCGTGTGCCCTAACACGAGCGTGTGTTCGACGAGACTAGGCCATGTGCACATAATATGGTCGTGGGATGGCCAGGCAAGTGTGTACAACAAACAAGCTGGACTGATTTGGACCGTGTGGGCCACACGGACGTGTGGGTCCATACAAGCGTGTGGGATTATGGGCCAGGCCATGTGATCCACACCGCCAAGGCCAATTTGGACCGTGTGGGCCCACATAGGCATGTGAGCACATTTTATTGAAATGTTTTCTAAGGTTGAGCGGGTCGCCCAAGTTGACTGTGAACCTACTGTAGGGTTGGTAAGCACTACTTAGACCCCTAAATGTGTGAACTGATTATATGATGTATGTATTGAGCATGATAAATATATCTGCATGAATATTGACTGTCTATGTAACTGAGAATACTGTGATAGCATGTCATTCATTGTATGTTGCATTGCATTAAGTTGGGATGATATTATTCAGATGAAGTGTACTGAAAGGCTTTTAAGCCTAATATACTGGCAGCTTAGCTGCAAATTACTGTTTTGTGCCGCATTCAGTACTATGGGATGGGTGGGTTGATTAAATCCTCACATATAGTGTATGGTTGGATGGAGACGGTGTGTAGAGGCTAGTTGGGTAGGACTTTGCTACTGTATATCTGCTACTATTACTAATGGGCTTAGGCCTCTATTCATATTAATTCTGATACTGTATTGGGCTAAAGCCTAACTAATTCTGATACTGAAATGGGCTTAGGCCCAAGACTGCTATTGACTGTGCAATGCGATTGTTGTTTGTTTTGTTTTGCGGGATTACACACTAAGTTTACGTAAACTCACCCATTTAGTTTAATGTGCATAGGTAATGCCAAGACCTAGACGGATCGGTGGGGTGGAGGACTAGGCGGTAAACACGGTTTTGGACTTTCATGGTTTTTATCCCGTTTTACAATTATTGGTTTATTTTGATGTAACTCACGGACTTTTTTGGGACTTTTGCTTAAATGTGGTTTTATTTATTGTTTTTATGGATTCATAACTGCTAGACGTAGGAAGACTCGATTTTCAAAAGCTAAATTATTTTCTAAACCCTCGATCTCTTAGATGGTTTTCTCGAAAACAAATGGGTTACTCTAAAATAGACAGATTTACTTAATTAACTCAGTTTTTCATAAAATAAATTATTTCTAAAACTTCCGCAACGAATTATGTTTTAAACAATTGACTAGATGAGTAAGTGATTCCTGGTATCAATGAGAGTAATAAAATGAACACAGTTTTATCATAATAATTTAGTTTTCAAAATTTCACTCCATGTGACATCGCTAGATTCAGCCGTAACGTCTAGGCCAGGTTTGGGGTGTTACAAAAAATATGTATATTCACTTGGTAGTCAAGCAACAATAAACATAATGTTGAAAATACCAATTTGGATTTTTTTTTCTTAAAAACACTTGTTTGAACTCTTCATGATAAAATAATTTTTTTTAGTGTTCTAAAGAAAAATTGATATCAATATTTTTTGAAATAATTAACAATATCAACTATTGAACTAACTAATGATTTTATAAAAGAGAGAAACCAAATTATATAAATAATTATATATATATATATATATATTAAATCTCAAGTTTTAGCATAATGTAGGAGTCAAAATTGAAATTTAAAATTATATTATATTGTAAAAAAACAATGGCAAACTCAAAATGAATGAGAAGTCAGTCTTCAAGACTCGAGACATTCAAATTATAACTAATTATGTAATATTTTAATAAAAGTATTAACAATATTAATTATTTGTTATAAAAATATAAGGACAAAATTATATTAAAAATTAAAGTATAAATATTAAATTACAAATTTAAGCGTAATAGATGGGGCAAGAATAAAATTTAACCACTAATCTATTATGTTAAAAAGATGGAGGAGCGCACCATGAGGTGCCTTTTACCGATAGAAGGAAAGTCGGGCAAATATCCCAAAAATACCAAAAAAATCAAAAATTCTTTGGAAAGGACGGGTTTCAAAATATTGACCTAGAAAGGGCAATTTCCCCAAAAATCGCGTCCACGTCGGTAGCGTTTTTTGGGAAAGCGACTAAAAAGCGTCCATGGGGGCGCTTTAGGCCAACTCAAAGAAAAGCGCTTCCACGAGTGGCGCTTTTGTTGAAGTTAACCTAAAGCGCTCCCATGGACGCGCTTTTAGGCTTTTTTGAGAATCTTTCCGTCCACTTGCAATGTGAAAATGAAAGAATTTTTGGACGGTAGTCTCGGCAAAATAATTTTGAGGAGACGTTTGAAACAAACCGTGGCAAAACGCTCTCACGTGGGCGCGCTTTTGCTCTGATGGTCTCCGACAAAATTATTTTGAGGAGACGTTTACGAACAAACGATGGCAAAAACGCTTCAAGCAGGTGCACTATTACGAACCTTTGAAAAGCGCTCCCGTGGGCGCACTTTTGAGTACAGTCTTGCGGCGCAAAATTAGGCTATAAATCAGCCAAATTACATTCTCGGTTGGCGAAAGCATTCAAGCAAAAGAAAAAAAATTGAAAATGAGTGAGCGTATTAATGGTGTTATTTACTACGATGGTGAAGTCGTGACACGAAAATGGTGTTGTTTTCTTATCGAGAACATAGCGCGATTGAGTTTTAATCAAAGCGTCGATTTGGTAGAACTTGCAAAAGAATTAGGCGTAAAATATTGAACAACGCCAATGAAAGTTCGATCTATTAAGTATAGATTTTGCGCTTGGTGAGATCCGGTGAGATATGACGTATTCGACATCAAAGGTCCTCGGAGCCTTGAGGCAATGGTGGAGACTCATTTTGCCGATGGATCGCCCTATCTCGAAGTTATATGTAGAATTTTCATCTCCAAGTGATCTGGCGCGACCTCAACATCTAGTATCGTTCGAGGGAATACACGACCCAGTCGACACTACGTAAGTGGGAGGCAAAACACGAAGTGCCCGTGTGCGGTGGTAGTATGGAAAACATAACCCCGCACGACACTCGGTTGGTGGATGGGACATGCATATTAAATCAATCGGCGTCGGATGGCGAAATACGTATTGGGGGCGTCATCAACTTCTAGTGGATGGCAATCCACATACGATTGGAATCTTCTGAAAGATGTTTAAGGAGGATGATGTATTACTGACGGCATCCACCAGTGAGGGCCCTCGTTTGTTGCGAGTTATGGAGGATCGGACGATGAATCGATGTGGATCCACCTCGGGAGCCGGGGCTGACGGTGCGAAGTTGGACTATTTTACGAGCCGGGCCGTTCCAATTGTACTGAAGATGTTGAGGCGGTTCGAGACGAAGAAGAAGAAGATCCGCTATTCGGGCATACTCGCCTCGGTAGCACATGCATAATGTCGATCTATCTCAAGATGATGCATTGGAGTTTCTGAACTACCACACGGACGCGTGACCGTACAAATTCTTCGTTGGATTCGGACCAATTAGAAGTTGGTAACCGCTTTTCCAACAAGAACACTTTTCTTGGTGCATTGAAACAATACAAACATCGAGAACAGGGTTAACTACACTATGGTTAAATCAAAGCTCGATAGAGTGAGGCGAAGTGTCTTTGTGCAAGACGGCACATGTGCATGGAAAATTATGGCGTCGTTGAGGAAAAGGGCGGGGATGTGGGAGGTGAAGAAGTACAAAGGTCCGCATACATGTCTTACCGTGCAGTACCACTATGTGTTCAATGATTTGAATAACACTAATATTATGTAATGTTGCATTATTTAACGTGCTTCGTTGTGGTGTAACACAAGATCATCCGAGGATGGATTGAACATGTTGGCTGATTTAATAATCCGACGGTGAAGGCCGATCCCAAAACTACGATCTGGCCTTAATTGGCAATATTCGTAGCCAAATGGGGTACACGCCCTCTTCTGAAAAGGCTTGGATAGCCAAGCGAAGCGTTGGAAAAGTTACGCGTCGGTGGGACACCAAGCGAAGACGTTGGAAAAGTTGCACGGTCGGTGGGGCGCTTCATATAATGAAGTGTGGCGGTGGTGTAAGGTCTTTGGAGAGATATGTCGAGCGACTGTGAGACATTGAAGCAGGCGGCGTACTACAACGATCGTGCGCTTTCCGTGGATGCGCGATGTTCAAGCGCTGTTACGGACATTTAAGCAATGCCGAGATGCTTTTACATCGCAAGCCATTGGTACAAATTGACGGTACCTTCATGTATGGTAGATATACGCGCCGGCTATTGCTAGGCGTGGCATAAGACGATCGTGGGAGAATCCTTCCGATTACGTTCGCAATAACACCGAAGTCGGTGATGGTAGGACTTCTTTCTATCTAGGTTAAGGAAGCATATCGCCTCAACGACATATCGTTATATCGGATTGGGGCCTGGAATACTTGCGGCAATAGAACGACAGGGGAAGCATGTGGCATCGCACACACCATCGATATTGCACGAGGCATGTGGCATCCAACTACTATGGGCAACACCGATCTAAAAGATGAAGCGGCAAGTGACCGATATGGGTATGAAATTTCTATTAATATAATTTCTTTTGAAATTTTCAATTTATTCGCAATTGAATAGTGGTATGTAATATTCGATATCAACGTATATTGGCGAGTACGAGATCAATAAAGACCGTTTTCACGAGATGTTGGCGGTTTATGCGAAGATAACGCCAAGGCGCAGTACACTGCAATATTCCTTTTGAGCAGTGGACATAAGCATATGACGGGACCTATGATATGGTCATATGACCACAAACTGGCGAATGCATAAATTACGTGCTAAAAAGAACCCGTCATCTGCCGATTCTGACGGTTTTGTGGGAGACATATTTTCGTTTAGTGGCACTATTTAGAAGAAAGCGGCGAGTTATCGAGGCGGATGCAAGGAGGCCATGTATGGAGCCCGAAGGTCTTGCAAGAAATTAACCGTGGGAAGGCACGGTGAACACTATGCACACGGTTTGTCACGACCGCGACGACCTATGGTTTCGTGTCACGGAGTTTGACGAGCCGAGCCAAGGTATTGTTGGCGGGCATTATCGTGTACACTTGACAAATAGGACATGCGTTGTGGGATATTTGATGCACCGTTACCCATGTGCTCATGTACTTGCGGCTTGTCATAATCTTCGTCTTGACCCCATGAGCTATGTCGATGAAGTCTACAAATTAGAAAACATGTACAACGTGTAGAGACACGTATTCCCACCATCCCGGATGAGCGTAAGTGGCCATCGGTATCGCTTGCACGTATAAGTTTGTTGGGATAGAGAATTGAGACGAAACCAAAAGGTCGACCTTCCTCGACTAGAATACGCAACAATATGGATATCCGAGAACCGACCAACCAAAGTCGGCGATGCGGGTGGTGTAGGAACCCGCCATACATCTCGCTCGTGTCCAAATCGGACTAGTTGACCGTGTTCTTAGCTTGTTTGTCTCTTCTTGGCTATGTAATGTACATTTTTTGGAGGAAAACGGTGAACTTTTGTACAATAACTCAAATTTATTAAATATAAGATAATTAATATTAAATTACAAACACAAATAATAAAACAACTTTTTATTCAAAAATAAAAAAATTATTACGATTTAAAAATAAAATAAAAAATTACAAACACAAATAATAAAACAACGATATTGGCGAAATACGAGATCAATACAAAAAATTAAATTACAAAAAAATTAAATAAATTAAAAAATTAAATTACAAAAAAAAACAAACTCAAATTGTATTAAATATATTACAACTTAATTAAAAAAATAAACCAAACCTATTTTGTCAAAGTTATTAAAATTAATTAATTTAAAAAATTAAATTACAAAAAAAAACAAACTCAAATTGTATTAAAAATAATACAACTTAATTACAAAAAAAAATAAACCAAACATATTTTGTCAAAGTTATTAAAATTAAATAAATTAAAAAATTAAATTACAAAAAAACTCAAATTGTATTAAATATATTACAACTTAATTACAAAAAAAAAATAAACCAAACCTATTTTGTCAAAGTTATTAAAATTAAATAAATTAAAAAATTAAATTACAAAAAAAACAAACTCAAATTGTATTAAATATATTACAACTTAATTACAAAAAAATAAACCAAACCTATTTTGTCAAAGTTATTAAAATTAAATAAATTAAAAAATTATATTACAAAAAAAAACTCAAATTGTATTAAATATATTACAACTTAATTACAAAAAAATAAACCAAACCTATTTTGTCAAAGTTATTAAAATTAAATAAATTAAAAAATTATATTACAAAAAAAACAAACTCAAATTGTATTAAATATATTACAACTTAATTACAAAAAAAATAAATCAAACCTATTTTGTCAAAGTTATTAAAATTAAAAAATTAAATTACAAAAAACTCAAATTGTATTAAAATAATACAACTTAATTACAAAAAAAAATAAACCAAACATATTTTGTCAAAGTTATTAAAATTAAATAAATTTAAAAATTAAATAAAAAACAAACTCAATTTTTATTAAATATATTACAACTTAATTACAAAAATTAAACCTTAATTACAAAAAAATTAAACTCAAATTATAAATTAATTTACAATTACTCAAATTATGGGGTTTAGGGTTTAGTGCGGATGCTTGGTGGGAACCCGGTGCCACAGGGCGATCGCGATTCTGCGATTCTGGATTCCTCCTTCTTCTAGCTTCCGTGGGTTGTGGAACCTCGGTGAGAATCCGATCCTCGGCGGTGGGTGCAGTTACAGGTGTTGCGATGATGACCCACCTTGATAAAATAATGACCGGAGGTGTTTGCATAAACCACGGCGGGGTGATCGCATCCGTCACGGTGAAGGAGTCTCAGTAGAAAGAATCGCTCCCGACGGCACCTCCTCTAATCCCACACCGATGTCGGCCTCACGATCGGTGGCTAAAAGGAGTTGTCGAGAACGGACTCGAACCCGACCATGGATTCCAACACAGGGGACTAGAAAAGGAAACATATATGGGTTAGGAGGATACATGTAAGGCGGGTGCCTTTGGCATAAGCTATGGACGCTGTGTTATCGGTGTTGTCACCGAATGATGGGCCGGTGATTGTATAGACGCCGTTGATGGGCCGGTGATTGTATAAGTATTTGTTGATGGGCCCGGTATCGTAAGGCGCCTTGTTCTTGGGCCGTCTCATCACCCTTCTCCTTGAATGTAAAGGGCCCAACGTTCCCTTCGCTATGAATTTGTTGTCGCCTCTCTTGTTGAAACAATGATCTGACTTGCCATGGATTCTAAACCATGGCATGTACTCCGCACGCACGCTAACTCAGAACTACGATCGGTTCCGGTTAGGTAAAAAGTCATACCGGTTCTCCACGTCTCGATATGTTCGACCAAAATATTGGCCAATCCGTGTCTTTGCCAGTAAGTCCACATTGTGCTCATCATCGAGCACCTCAGAGCCACGGAATCGGTATCGGCATCAAATTGTCGCGAGAACCCGTCGACGGTGCATCTCCACAGTCGCGTAGATGATTAGCGGGACCTTAACACGCTAACTGCTCGGATTTTGGAGGAACTCCCGGAATTCTTGTCCAATTTGGGATCCTCGTCGGTGTCCATTGAAACTATATTAACATTACCAAAATATTAGTTATATACATAAATACTAAATTATAATAACGAAATTCAACACTTGTGATTCCGACCGTTGTTCCAATAGGGCCGTATATCCTCAAGCGAGTCGGTATTCCAACATGACTTCTGGATGGTTCCACCTAATTAAATAAACTTTTAGCATGCAATTATACTATAAATCTATGACATAATTGTAAAATATAATATTAAATTTACCTCGTTATCAATGGGAATGAATATGGTTTGGTCGAGCGGGGCGTAAAATGGAAATCAAACCATGCCCATGACTACGATGAGTGATAGGCAACCTCGATTTTTGCTTTATTCGGCACCGTCGCCCAAGACATCTCCGGTACAACCTCGATAGCACGGCGACCCCAACTCAATTCACCGTTGCTCTGAAATCAACAAGTTTGAGAGCCATCTCGTGGACGAGGTTTCTAGAGACGTCCCGCATCGAGATAGCCTCCAATTATCTCAAGTATGTATGCCGTGCATACCGTATTCTTTCATCTTGATCAAATCTTCATTCGGCTGCGGAATGTGTCTCATAACCAAACCATATCGATCCGACCTCCTTGCAATTTATCCGAATGGCACCGAGAGCTCATAGCATACGACCATCCAATCGAGAGATGTTACGGACCGTGACTCTGGGCGGCCCACCGGTAATCCCAATCAGAATCGCACATCTTCTAAGGTGATGGTACACTCTCGCATGGCGGATGGAAAGTGTGCGTCTCGGTCTCCACCTCTCTATCAACGCGCTTATCAAAACCGGGTCCAACTTGAACCCCGACCTATCGTGTACGTGCCAAAAACCCGCTTCCATGCAGTAATTCTCGATCAATGGCGATGGGGACCGGGCATGTTGCGAATATAACATTGCAACACCGATCTACGATTGTTTAAAAATAATAAAATTCAAAATTAAATAAAATTGCATAATTAAAAAATTTAATAATATTGAAAATTAAAATTCAAACTTACCATTTTCAATTGCTCGACGCCAATGTGATTCTTTGTCTAAGCGATGTAAATCCCGACCATTGTACTCGATAAAGATTTTTAAATTTTTCAAAAAATAAATATATTAAAAATTTATAATGGGCTTTTTCAGTAAATGGTAGAAGACTATTTGAAATTTAAACGTAAATTTCAAGGGCTTTGATAGAAACTTGAGAGAAAATTGAGAGTAAATTGAGAGAAAATTGAGAGAAAATGGGAAAGGATTGAAGTGTGAAAAAATGAAGGCTTGGGGGATATTTATAGTTTTTTTTCCGTTGCTTTTTTGACCGTTGGGTTCCAACGGTCAATTTTTTTATTCAGGCCTAAAAGCGTCCATGGGGGCGCTTTAGGCCAACTCAACTAAAGCGCTTCCACAAGGACGCCGCTTTTCTTTGAGTTAACCTAAAGCGCCCCCATGGACGCCGCTTTTAGGTTGCTTCCCAAAAACGCACCGACGTGGGCGCGATTTTGAGGAAATTACCCTTCCGGTCAATATTTTTGAAACCCGTCTTTTCCGGTAATTTTGATTTTTTGGTATTTTGGGATATTTGCCCAGAAAGTCATTTGGTCCTTTTATATATAATTTATAGATGACTTAATATATACAATCTTTTTAATTTGGTTATATTTTTTTGGACCTATTTCAACTTCACAAAAGTTACACATATTACCTCAATAACTTAACAACGTGAGGTGACATAACGAGGCAATGAATGATTAACATGTGACTTTATTTTTAGTTTTATTTTCATATGTGGAAAATCTTTATCTTTTAATTTTTATTTGTTAATAATTGAATATGGTTCTTATATTCATTTAACCTAATTGTTTTCATTAAACCTTTTTATCAAAAAGAAAAACGCAAAAACTTTCTGATCGAGAAAAAGAATCCCAATTGAGAATCTAAATCCTTGAAGTTAATCATTGAAGAAAGAAAATAAATCTTTTTAAAAGTTTTAAAGTAATGATTCTTCTCCAACACAATGATTGTTATTTTATTTATATTCAATTTGATTTTCTGTCAATGCTAACTGTTTTGTTTTGCAGTAGTATATTTTTAACACTAAATCCTTAAAGTTAATCATTGAAAAAGAATTATAAATCCTTTTATCTCCTGAATGTTCATTGTTTCATTCATTTTATTTTTGTCATTTGTAAAGTTAGTTTTTTTTTTTTTTTTTTTTACAAAAATGGTTCTGAACAAAATTTGACTTTTGTTTTACTAGTTTTTTCAATTTCTTTTTAGTTGTTTTGTTGGTCTTTTACCTCTAACCTATTCACCTGTGATGCTACTCACCTTTGTTGGTTGGCTTCACTTCCCGTTATAAAATAATATTCTAATAAAATCCTATTTCGATTTGAAAATTGATCTTTGGGACTCAATTTGAGAGTTTTACGATACTGATTATAGAGGTTTCAAGTTTGTTGTGTTTTTTGTGAGTTTTGAAAATGGTTGTAGTTATGATATTCGATACATGCTAACTGGTTTTTTTTTTTTTACTCTATTTGTTGTTTTGATATAATTTGATTTGACTAACTATTTGTTTTTATTGAATTATGAGTTTTGATCATGTTAGAACTAAGTTAGAAGTTTGTGAAAACTGATGGAATTTATTAGAAACTAACTAAGCTTGATAGTTAATTTTGTGACATAAGGGTCTAAAGTGTATAAATTGAAAGGTGTAATGAAATTATACTAAAGATTAGAAATACAAGGTCCCTAATGAAAAGAATATGAAATTTGATTTTAATTCAATGTTCAATATTGAAAGATATGAATATTTTAGATATAAAGACTAAAATGAACAAAATGCAAACTATGTTTAATCATGTGTTTTCCATGTTATTAGGTGAAAACTAATATTATTTCTATGCTTGAATTATCGTTCGTAGCTAAAGACGACATTGGGCCCTCTCGAGAGAAAGGAAAGGCGAGAGCTGTAGATGAATAGCTAATACAGTTTGTGTTTCTATGATTTGAATTCAATACATATACATATATCTATATGACTTGTTAGAAATGAGCTTGATTAAGGTAATGATCTTACTTGTCTCATGAATTTGGTAAGCATTACATGGTTGGTAACTTGTGAAAGATGTGGTGATATATATGTGTTTGAAACATTGATTACCCTATTAACAGTCTCGGACAGAGTCGGGTATAGTTTGCATGCCATGTTGGATATGGTGCCTAAGTGTAGTATTTTTTTTCAAACAGATTGGTTAATAAAATTTTCATGATTTGCATTAACACCCTCTGTATATTTCCCTCAATGGTTTTTGCGTGCAAAGCAAAATGAAAGCAAATATTAACTCACTGATAGTCTAAATTTTAACTAATATTAAGCGGTATTACGTGGTCGGATTGTAATGCAAAAAGACAACTTATATTAGTAGACAAACCTAAACATGTCCTTAGTCTAATTGAAAATGAGCAAACCGATTGAAAGACTAATATGTCGTCTATCAAGTCCAATTGGGAAGATGTTTTGTCTTGGGTATCGGAGCGGATGACTCCTAAAAGATAGAGAGATAGATGTGATTGACTGGATTGACAATACATCGAACAGGACTCAAGTAGAATAGATCCTGAATCCATTTGTGGATTTATTCACTTGTGATGTTCATAGTTTGGTATACCATAATATTGAGTGGATGATGGACTATATATGTGTACTCGTATACTTTGATGTAAGTAAAAACCTGAGTTCAAATACAGAAGGAACCGAAAGTTGGTGCATTACATATACAACTTCTGCAGTATGTGACATCATTCATATCAGTGGAATTCATAGCCTGAGATATGGTTAAATGGTATCATCTCATTAGCATTACATGGTAGATGAAAAGTAAACGTGGTCACAGTCGTTCGTCTTTGTGATGAATGACTAAATTGTTATTTGAGACTAACTGACTTTTTATGAAGGAAGATGTAATGATTACCATGAGATAAAATAGGATCATATTGGGAGAATGAATTTATTCCAAAGAGATTAAGGATATCATATGAGGTAACACACTTATGACAAGGTCATTGGACGAGCACTAATCATGTAATTTTCGTAATGGTGTGTTATTAGGGAGAGTTCAGTCACGATACTATAGTGAAATGGCTTCATGATTAAATGAGTTTATAATTAATATGCTAAAAGTGGAACTTAATTATAAGTCATTTGATTCCTAATTACATATGTTCAACCGGCCCATCTACTAGCTCATTGAAACTAGAAATGAATTGCATGTAAAATCAAATTAATAGAAATTGGTAGAAATGATAAAGTTAGAGAAATGGGTTACATTTGAAAATTAATGTGGTTTCTCACTAAGTAAGGAATGGCCGAGAATCAATTTAAGTTTTTCAAATTATTATTTAATTAAATAATTGAAGTTTGAAAATGAAATTAAATTAATTGGTCATTATGAATACATTGAATATAGAAATTAAATATATTTCTCATAATTTCTTTTACAAAGAAAGTCATCATGGATTTAATGAAATCATAATCGAGTTGAGAAATTAATTAATTTAAATTAATTTATGATGTTTATTTTAGGAAATAGAAAAATAAGTATCGAGTTGAATTGAATTATAAAGTACTAGGTTAAAAGTTCAAGAGGTACTTATTATTGGACCCAATATGAGAGAAATCCAAAACACATGTTGATACATGGGACAACAAACCCTAGTTTATTTTACTATGGTTGTCGCCCCCTAATCCTAGTTAGACTACGATTTAGTTTTTCTATTGAAATAGGCTTCTACTAATTCAATAAGGGTTTCACTTTTTCTCTTTATAAATAGATGGCACCGATAGAATTAAAAATACACAACTTTGATATATTGTTATTCTACCCAAAAATAGTGAGAACTTATTTTCTAAGTATAAATTCTATTTTTCGGAATAACAATTTTACTTGTTTCTATTGAAGACAGATTTTTTTTCCTACTAAAAGTAAAGTAAATAATTTATGGCTCTATGTTTGATTCAAATTTGTTCGAGCCCATACTCAAAGAAGTTTGTAGTACAAGAATAGTAGAGAAGGTCGTCCGGTTGAAAGTCGGGAACAATAAGGATCCATCTAGTCGAAAATACAGGTGTGATTTCGGTGAAGGGTTTATTGTTATAAATGTCCCAAATTGCCTTGATTTTAAATTTTTTAATTTTTCGTTATACAAAAGAATCGTTTTTAAAATTAAATTTTTTTTCAACAATTGATATCAGAGCCAGGTTGTGATATGTTTATAGTATAAATCGATACTACAAATTTTCTCTCTTCTTCATGTGTGATTAATTTTCATAAGATGTGACATTCTTATAATTATATGCATGTTTGGAGAAATGTATGCGAATGAATGTATGTTATTATTTTATTATTATGTATGATAAAGTAATTTTGCCAAAATTTTTATTTCTAAAAATTAAATGTAATTTTATTTATTTATTGGGTATGTATAAATTAGATCTTGGACTATTATCTCCATGTAGGTTTTAATTTTATTATTTTAGAATAAATTATATGAGCTGGAAACTGACATAGAACCTATGTAACCTATATTTTTCGGTAGAATCTAGAGAACTAAGATACATCTAGGCTAATCGAGATTACATAACCTGACCTAGCCAATCTGGCAGTAGACCAATGGCAATCTAGCAACAGGAGGTTGTCGGTGGTTCGATGGTGATGTTTGACAACAATGGCCAGTGGTAAAGGTCGATGGCTGTGGTTGACAACAGTGGTGTTAAACTGGTGCCCTAAGTATAGTATATTCGTTTGTAAACTTGTAATTTTTTTCAAACAGATTGGCTAATAAAACAATTTATGGATTACATTAATATACTTTGTATAATTGTCCTCATGTGGTTTTTGCATGCAAAGCAAAATAGAAGCAAATATTGACTCATTTGTTGTCTAATGTTTAAATTAATACTACGAAAAGACAACTTATATTAGTAAATGAATCTAGATAAGTCCTTTGTCTAATCGCAAATGAGAAAACTTATTGAAAAACTAATATGTCTTTTATCAAGTCCAATTTCGAAGATGTCTTTTCTTGGGCATCAGAGCCAATGACTCCCAAAAGATAGAGACATATATGTGACTGATTGGACTAACAGTACATCAGATTGGACCCAAGAAGAATAGATCCCAAGTCCTTTTATGGATTTATTCAATTGTGACGGTCAAAGTGTGGCATATATTAATCTTAAGTGGATGACGAACTATGTATGCGTGACTCATATACTTTGATGTAAGTAAGAGCCTAAGATCAAATATATAAGGAACCAAAAGCTAGTGCGTTAGGTATACCATTTCTACAGTATGTGGCATCATTCATAATAGTGGAATTCATAGCCCGAGATATGAGTGAATGGTATCCTCTCACTGGCATTACATGGTAGATGAAAAGTAAACGTGACCACGGGTCGTTCGTCTTTGTGATGAATGACTTAATTGTTATTTGAGAGTAATTGACTTTTCATGAAGGAAGATGTAATGGTTACCATGAGCTAAAATAGGATCATATTGGGAGAATGTATTTATCTCAACAAGATTAATGATATCCTATGAGGGTAACACACTTACGACAAGGTCGTTCGATAAGCACTGAGTAAGTTACTTTCGTAATGGTATGTTATTAGGGAGGGCTCAGTCACGATACTATAGTGGAATGACTTCATAATTAAATGAGTTTATAATTAATAAGCAAAAAATTAGAACTTAATTATAAATCATTTGAGTCTTAATCGTATTTATCCCATCGGTCCCTCCGCTAGCTCGTTGAAACCAAAAATGAATTGCATGTTAAATCAGATGAACAAAAATGAACGAAAATGGTAAAGTTAGAGAAATAAGAAACATTTAGAAATAAATGTACTTTTCTCTAAATGGAAATGACTTGAATAAATAATTTATAGTTTTTGAATCATTATTTAATTGATTAATTAAATAATTGAAGTTAGAAGATGAAAATAAATTAATAGGTCATAGTGAATCCGTTGAATGTAGAAATATTAAATATATTTTCTCATAAATTCTTTTACGGTAAAGTCGTCATAATTTTAATGGAATCAAAATTGGGTTGAGAAAATTATTTAATTGGGAAATTAATTTATTTAAATAAATTTAATTTGTTTATTTTGGGAAATAAAAAAATAAATATCAAGTTGGATTGAATTATAAAGTACTAGGTGAAAAGTCCAAAAAGTACTTATAATTTAACCTGATATGGGAGGCCTAAAAGCCACTCATGTTTAAAGCAAAGGATGACAAACCCTAGCTTTTTAACTATGGTTGCTACCCCACCTACTCCTAGTTAGACTAAGAGTTCGTTTTTCTATAAAAATAGATTTTTATTATTTTGTCACACCCTAAGTCTGACGAATCACAGAATAAGGCATGTAGTTGTGAAATTATTTATTTGGCATAGTGTAGTCCGCTCATTCGCAGTCTTTTGGTGAATAAAAGTTGGAGTATGGTACTCACCGTATAAGTAATTTAAGATTTTATTTCAAGTTACTCTTCTACCCAAGAAAAGAATGTATCAAGCGAAAAGTAAACATGGTGCGAGTTACCGCCAAATGTATAGTATGCCCAATTTGCCTGAGTACTGTGCTAGTTGGGTTTTGTATTGTGATTTGGTTATGAGGCAACTGGATTGACTAGTCAAACATCATTTGTATAGTGTTTTCATTTATGTTTCTCTCGAACCTAGTAGGCCATTTATTGAGAGAAACTCTAGACACATTTAACACCTGTGAAGTTCCACTAGTGGGAACTGATGGTATATGTATACTGAGAAGGGTTCATCTAGAAGGTTTTCTTTTCTGAAAAATCTATTTTTTGGTTATTCCTCTCAAACTTATAAGTTCCTATCTTCTTTAGTAAGATGGAAGCTAGAGTTTTAAGTTAATTAGTAGATTTTCTATCTCTTAGTAAGTCTGATAACTCTGCATGTTAAACTTTTGAAAGAATAAAACTATTAAGAAGCTTATGAATTGTATATTTTTAATAAGAGACCTTGCATAGGGGTCATTTGTAATTGGAATGTTAGAAATTTCTTTATAAATGTGTTTGTAATGATGGTTTCATGTTTTGTAAGCAGTTGTTGTTGTTGGTCTGAGAAGGATATTCGAGTCTAGAGCTTCGAGCTACAATATATGTGAGTCTCTCTCTTGGCTCTTACATGTGAATTGTTTAAGAAGTGGTATGTATATAAATGATAATAATATCTCAGATAATCTGGTAAGTGTATGAAGCATAGTAATGATGCTATATGTGTGTTGATGATATGTATAAAGTACTAACTGAATAGGAAGTTGAGCGGTAAGTATGCAGGTAAAGTATGATATGGGAAAATATGAATCATTCAGGTGTATGAACAAATTTGGATAAATAAATCTAAAGTAAAATGTCCCTTTGTGATGCCTCTGGTAAGGTATATATTGCTAACTAAACTGGCGGATCACGATATGAAATAAGGGCAAGACTATGTGGCTAAGACCCATGGCAATGTGTGATACAAAAACACTCTGGTGATGCCTCCAGTAAGATGAAGACTGGACTGACATATCACAATATGAGGATGTGTAAGCCCATGTGGCTGAGACCCATGGCATAGCATGGTGATGTCTTCGGTAATATGTAAACCGGAGAGTCAAATCACGACATGAAGTTATGTATAAGTCCATGAGGGAGAAACCCATGGTATCTTCTGTAAAAGTCCGTCGGGATAGTAAACATGTGATTTTGTATGTTGTCTATATGGTGTGATTTGCTAGACCCTTGTGGTGTATTCTATATAGCCTTTATTACAAGTTTTATATCATCTTATTGACGTATTTGGTGATGTCTATGTGGTAGAATTTTGTTATTCGCCCTTATGGAAAATTCTATATAAGTTCTAAGAGTTCTCTGATATGATAAAGATATGATACGCCTGAAAGTAATTTGGTTGGATTAGTTCTGTGATGTAATTGAATAAGTTTTAAGGGAAGTTTCTTGAAAAGATGTGTGTATCTGTTTGTTCAAAGAGGGTATCCGCCATGATAATCTGTCAGTTTAAAATACAAGCGTATTCGAAGTATGAAAAATATAAATGTCTATTGGTCTGAGTATGTTACGCTATGTAATGTTGAATTATGAGTTATATGGTATTTGTCATATCTAAATAGTATCATTTATTGTTCAGGGATTTTATGGAACCTAAGTTGTTTGTCAACTGGGTATTCTTATGTTTTGTAACAAAGGTGATTAGAATCTTTTTGAATGATTTGGATAGTTCTGAATTAGTTTGAACATGTGTTGGGCTTTGAACTTAGATATGATCTGCTTGGTAGACTGATAGTATCAAACTCAGCATGGGAATTCGCCAAAATGTGAGTGCAAATAGTGAGTATCCGCTAGTGAATTGTATCCGTGAATGACCATTCTAGGAAAAATGTAAGAGGTTGTGTGAAGAGGAAGTCTATAGAAAGTGGGATGTCTATCAATAACCTTTTGAAATGTACCTTCGATTGCTCTAAGAGACAAAATATCGTTTGGTAAAAGAAATGAATGCTAGTAAGTTAAGTATGGTAGTTGGCGTATACATGCAAGACCGATATTTGAAAGTGTTCGCCAAAATAGAAATGATATCTTAAGTATGGAAGCTGTCATATAGAAATATATCTTACCTTATGAAAGTACCTGCCAAGGTATTATGTATTAACGCTCACTAAGTTCTCTTGAACTTACAAGTGTTTGTTTTTGTTTCAGGTGTTGATGTATGAATGAGTGCGCTAATAGGGACAAGCCAGGAACGCACTAGAGAAACAACGAAATGGGATATTATGCATGCAGGGAATGTCTTGGGATTAACGTGTATAGTAAACCACGCCTTAAAAAGTCTATTGTAACAAACCTTTGAGTAGTAACGCTTTATGTTATTTTAAGAGTCTGTTAAATTCGCTGAGTGTTCTCTTTTCTTCCTTATTCAGAACAATCATTATTTAAATGAAATGAATTTTGTTAAAAAGTTAGTATACTGCAATTTTTTATGAAAATATGTTAGATGTTTGTATGTGGTAACATCCGACATCCAAACTCGGTGTATCGGGTCGGGTTGAGGTGTTACAAGTTAGAGTGTTACACATTCAACAATGGTTTCACCTCTTCTCCCTCTAAATAGATGGCACCGGTAAATCTAAAACTAGAACTTTGAGATATTGATATTTTGCTCGAAAATAATGAGAGCTTTACTCTCAAAACTTTGGTTAAAACCCTAAGCTCCTGATTAACATTATGGTTCGCACATACATGTGTCGATCTTTGGACACTCACCAATCTATTGAAAATTTTAGACAAGCTTCGCATTTCCCTTGTTTTTGCTTGTAGTTGTTTCTGTCAGGTTCACAATTTCACAAACATACACAAGTCATTAACAGTCAAAACACATGAAAACTCATACATAAACACAAGTGAACCTAGGTTCGCACATGCTAGGCTTTTGGCGAACCTAGGTTCGCACATGCTAGGCTTTTGGCGAACCTAGTTTCCTTTGTTGCGAACTCTTCTAAAAACAATAGAGGACCAGAGTCTTACCTTAGATCCTAAGAGCTAAGTTATGGGTTCTTATAACTTGATAACAGAATAATCGATGAAGAATTTGAAAGTTGTTTTTTAACAAATATGAAATTTCTAATGGAAAGTGCTTAATTTATTGGCACTTAGTATTTTAGTGTTCTTAGGATACCCTAGTTGTAGTAAAAGTAGGAAATAGTTACATGCATGAATGGTGTTGTGAAGAGAAAAATAAGTTGGCTTCTAATTTTGGTATAATTACCCTTTGTCTACCTCTACTTTTTGACTCTCGACCCAAAATAACTATCATAGCTCGCCTGGCCCATTACGGATCCCTATTTTTCCAAGCCTTCTGGTGATCATAGTTCGCTAAATCCACTGGCGAACACCAACTCAGCAGACCTTTTGGTGTACACCAACTCGCCAAACCTACTGGTGTACACCAGCTAGCCAAACCTACTAGCAAACGCAGTTCGCCAGGCTCAAACTTTTAGGCCCTACTTTGGGATGTTACACGTATACCCAACTTATCAGCTTTTGGTTCCTAATCTATTTGAACTCAAGCTTTTATTTAAATCAAAGTATACGAGTCACGTATACATAGCTCATCACCCACTCATGACTAACGTATGTCACACTATAAATGTCACAAGTAAATAAATTTACAAATGGATCTAGAATCTATTCTACTTGTGTCATGTTTGATGTACTATCAGTTCAATCAGTCATATCTATTTCTTTATCTTTTAGGAGTCATCCGCTTCGATACCAAAGACAATGTATCTTCCCAATTGGATTTGATATACAACATATTAGCCTTCCAATCAATTTGCTCATTTCCGATTAGACTAATGACATGCTTAGATTATCTACGAATATAAGTTTTCTTTCTGTATTATGATCCGACCACGTATTGTCACTTAGTATTAGTTAAACGTTTGATAATCAATAAGTCAATATTTGCTTTAAGTTTGTTTTGCATGAAAAAATCGTTAAGGACAATATACAAAGAATATAATATAACTGATGGATATTTTATTAAACCAATTTGTTTAAAAAATATAAGTATACATGACAAAAATGCACTAGATCCAACAGAGATAACACAAAATGAATTGCATGTAGAACCAACAATATGGAATGAACGAAAATAATTAGTAACAAAAATGGGTCGCATGTATCATTATCCGCAATGAATGTATTTTTTCACTAAGTAGAAAAGATAATTTAAAATTTAATTGCTTTTTCTTGAATTATTATTTAAGTTATTTTAATTTAAATAATTGAAGTTCAAATGAGAGTTAAATTAATTAGTCATCATGGATTTGTGGAAGGAGACAATTAAATACATTTCATCGTAGATTCTAATACAATAAAATTGTCATGACTTTAACGAAATTAGAATTGACTTGAAAAATAGTTTAATTGATAAATTAATTTAGTTAAATTAATTAATTAACCAATATTTGGATATAGAAAATATTTATTGGATTGGATATATTATAAGTTTTGGATAAAGGTCTAGATAACACATATAATTATGCTTAATACATGAAATGCCAAATTAGGTCTGGTTATATGATAAGGGTGACAAACCCTAGTATTTCCTAAGGTGTGACGTCGCTCCTAGTGTACTCCACTCCTAGTAGAGAACTCATATTTTCTATTAAAATATTATTATTTAATTACACCTTATTCAAGCAAAATTCTTTTATTGTTTCACAACATGAACTGTTTTAAGTTCTTTACACATCTTTGAGAGTGTTGTTATTCTATAAGTAAATAGTGGTAATTTTTTTAAAAGACCTTATTTTTATGAAAGCTCATAGTTTTAGTTCTATAAAAAGAATTAACTTTCTTCTGAAAGTTAAGAAAAGTTTTTAGTCTGTGCACTTAGTTTATTTTGTACCTAAAAATATTATTTTCTAAATTAATTTTTCCAACAATAATATCTTGTTAAAGTGATCATTCTATCAATGCAACATCAATTATTCATACCACTTGTTGGACGGGGTGTTATAATGATGTTACGCAAATGAGATGAAGCAAAAAGTCCCTAGACGACATCACAGATAGGCGTAAGCCCTTGGGGTAAGGTGGGGGCAACAAAAAATTTTAAATTTTATTAAAAAAATTCAATTCGGGACCCATGTTTTGAAGAAAGAAGTGCGTTAGGGCCCAATTTTTTTTAAAAAAATTCAGTGCGAAGTGCGTTAGGAGTTCATTTTTAAAAAAAAAAAAATTCAAGGCCTAAAGAAGAAGTGCGTTAAAGGCCCATTTTTTTAAAAAAAAAATTTAGGGCCCAAAGAAGAAGTGCGTTAAGGGCCTATTTTTTTCAATTCACCCCGGGCCAAAAAAAATTCAAGGACGGCTCTGGTGATAGGTAGTGTATTTTGATGGTGGGAGTTGTAGATTCTATATATACATATATATTATATATAGAGATAGAGAGGAAACTAAAGAGAGATGCTCTCAAATGAAGAAGAGTTTGTGCTGATCTTGAGGTGTTAAGTTTTGAGATATAATGTTCGAGGGGGTGAACCTATCTATTTAATATTGCTTTTCGTGGCTAATCGACTCGTCGATTGGTGTAAGTTGTTAGCCTCATGATAGGATGTAGAGAGTTATTTTCTTTAAGGTTCATGCACCTTTTCAATTCATTGAGGGGTGCATGTGACACTCACCTGCTCTTGATTTTATACACTTAGAGAACCTTTTCATGGTCAAAGTTAGGCTCCTCATGCCCAAAGATGGGTCTCTGCGCCAAATAGTGGACTTGGGCTAGTTAGATAAGTGGGGCCTTGTTGAGTCTGACTTAGCAACTATGTCAAACTCTCCCCATTTTGACATGGTATGAGAATTTCAATGTCCATTGTATCAAATGTAACATTCCATACCCAGTTGAGTAGCTTAACCTAATAACCCTATCATCAATCTTACAATTAATACCTGCTGAACACAATTAATACTTATTGGAATATAGTTCAGACATACAACATAGGATGTTTATAATCCAAGTCTAATCGGGCCTTAAAATGGCATTCGAGTCGAATTAGACAACTTGTGACCCTAAGTACTAATACTAGGATTGTGGGTACCAATACTAGCCTTGAAATATTATCATAGTGAACTTCGATGTTTTGAGTTCCAACACTCCAAGGGATGTAGCAATATTTGACCCCCTTTATATCGATATTTTTCCTCAAAATTCTGATACTTAGTATAAGATATCAATAACTCCTAAAATTGTAAATTCCCCCCTCCCAAAAAAAAAAAAAACAAATTGCACTACTATCAAACCCATTACACATTTCTAACGTACCTAACATGCTCTCATAACACAACCAACATATTTGATATACACAAGTACATTCATAACCTACTTTAAACATGTTAGAGCACTTCATACACAAGATTTAGCTGCTCGAGTAAAATTTGCTAAGAGGCTAAAAATATTGACATGAATAAACAATTCTCACAATTCAAGCGTAATACAAATAACATGCTTCTAACTTAATACACCGTCTTTCGAACAAAATCGTCAAGTGTGCAAAAATTAGCGTGTCAAGTAATCCAACTTACAATATTCAATCTCAACCAAATAAATTATCCAATTCCAAAAACATATTCCATAAATGAACCAATATGCCATTGGGCCAATGGGGCCAAACATTAAACACGATTACGAGTAAAAGAGCTAAATGTTAACGTTGGTCCTAGGTACAAGCCTTTGTTTCAATTCAAAAACAAATTGGGAATTAAGTCTTTAAAAACTAAATTGTACGAAAGTGCTCGAACGTGCTGCTTCCAAGATATCCTTTCATGCTACCTTGGACTAGCGCACGAAAACAAATATTTCAAAACGGTGAGCGAAAACGCTCAATGGTGATTCACCAAGCTCTAAAAAAATTTCCATATACATTAGCTAACATTAATGGCATACCAAGACATCCGTTCACAATTTAAACAATGTATATACCATATACAATGAAGAAAAATCTGTTCCCAAAGTGAAGTTTCAATAACTTTCTAGCATTTGAACATTTATTAATAATACCTCAAGTAACATAATGTGGAAAAAGCATTTGAGCACATGAGTGTCCAATTGAACTTCCAAAACAATCAAAAAACAATGTTGCATAGTGTTAACAATGACAATAACCGTTGCACATATCAACACGACTTGATCATTCGTACATCAAATATGGAAAGCGCAACAATAATAATACTCCTGAACGCTACAATATGCTGACTGTATCTGAAGGATTCTCCTACATGTTTTACTGGGTTGTTTAATACATAATGTGCATTCCAAACAAATATAGATTTCAGGTTATCAAAATAAAATGATATAACAAGGAGCATTAGCAACATGCTAGTAATTTTAACTAAGATATAAAGTAACTCGAAACATAGAAATCACAAACCGAGGTCTGCTTGATCACTCGTCGAAGGTCACCTTGCTTTTCACCTTAGACGATTCTCCAATCTCGTTTGCTTCAAAAACTGAATTTTGAATCAATATAAATTAAATAAAACTAAATTGATGAGCAGGAAAACAACCCCAAAACTTGCTGCCCAATCCGAAATCTACCCAAATCCATTTCGAAATCGTTTCGAATGGTGGAAAGATGATTTTGATTACTTCAAAACTTCATTACCAATCTGATAACACCATTAAACTCGAAAAGTCACTTTGAAAATCAAATTTCTACTCTAAGCTTAGAGTTTCTGGCAATGGGTTGAAGGGAAACTTGATTTTTGCTTTCGCCAAACTGAATCAATTGATAGATGGAAGAAAGAATCGAAAATCTTCTCTTTTTATTTTCCTTTGATTCAAAAGGATTTTAGCTAAGAGATGAACTATGGGTTTTTCTTTGTTTTGGATGAAGAACGACGCAATGAGAAGTGAAGAGTGTTATTTTTGGCTGAAATTTAAAACTGAGGGCTTTTTGCTATTAGCATCATAAAAGCTTTTAGTTTTACTCTTTTTTTCAAATATTCAAAACTAAACACTCTAATTTGCCTTTTCCCTAATTAAAATTCCAAGAATAACTAATGGCTTAAAGATTAAATTTCAGATATCAAATTCGTGTCTCATAAATTAACCTCCAATAAACATTGCAATATTTTATCAAATTTTTTTCGAAATTCGATACTAAAAATTTTAAGACATTACATCGGATCTGAAATTCCCCCCTACAAGCCTCATTAAACCACTCCTTTTGTGGCAAATAAGGCTACCAAAGCAACTACTTCCCAACCAACATTAAAATTCGAAGCACAGTTGCATCTTAAGTGTTATAACACATAGTATGGGCCTAAAGAGCAAATAATAAAGCCCATGAAAAAAGACTAATCCACATGAACCAATAATAAGCAATTACTAATTAAAACATCATTCCATTCCACCAAATACAACAATTCTATTCCTTTCCATTCAACCAAACAGTTAAATTATTAATTACAACTCTATTCCATTACAACGTACCAAATATAGTGTAATAATTTTGGATATGATGATAGATGAGCTCAACACGAAAACAATAATAATTATTAAACATCAACATTATGTAAATATAAGAAGATGCCAAAATATGCAGCAAAAATATAAGAACATCCCAAAATATGCAGCAAATCAAGCATTTGCTAAGATGGCAAAATAAACCCTGAAAATCTGTTTTTATAATAATCTGATTTTAATCATAATTATTCAAGCACACGTAATTATATATGTACTTATAAACTCAAAAAGAAAACTGCTAAAGTTGATATAATTAAACATTTTATTAATAATTATGATCTAAAAGTATAATACAAACAGGATACATGTACATGGATTGCTTGGTCAAATTTGTACAAACTGCAGTTTCCAGTGGACATATACCTCTACGCAGAAATGTTTTTCATCTGGGAATTCCAAAATCAGCATTTCCTAGACTCGTATTGAACAGATAACTTGTCCCACTAGATAATACTTTACCAAAAACATCTGAAACTAGGATGACTCCTTTCGACTTATTACATACATATATTATGAGAAGTTTCAACCAAGAATGGGAATGCAACAAGATACAATGTGGAAGGTAGATATATAATAATGCCAGAGTTTTTGCAGTGCATTAAGTAAAAGATTTGCTTGTCTGTAAATCTGAATATTTCCAATGAAAGCAATCACCTAAATATTTTCCAAGTAATTTATGGTATAGGTTCTCAGAAACGAGAAGCTGATTTATAATTTTTCAAACATCAATCAGTCTGACATACTTAACAGGATTACTAAATTTGCATTTTCAAAATTGACTCGTTAGCTCCAAGATCATCATGAAATTGTATAATCCAGAAGGTAGCAGCATGAGTATGCACCAAGTATGACAAAGCATTCTGATTACCAGCACAATAACATGGTCGACGGTTGACCAGGAAGTTAAATTATCAAGAGAAATCTAGTAGGAACTCCTGTGTTTTTATGAAAAATTGCACCTAGAAAACAATAGATAAAGATAAAAGGAACAAGAGTTGATTATCGAATACAGATCCAAAAGTTAATAAAGGTTATTTACCTGTCATGTAGTTTTGATTTGAAACAAGTGAGAATTGAATGCCATGGTAGATTGTATCTCCCAGTACAGATCTATACTATCTTGCTTCCATTTGTTGAACCTCTTCATGTATAGAACGAAAAAGAACCGTCGGAATATACCTCTCACCAAAACTTGGAAATATAACCTACATCATTACAAACAATTAAAAGATATCTTAAAAAAAGTGCCCAAGTAGCTTAGGTTGGAAGCATATTTTGATCAGCCACTGAAATCGGAAATGGATACAATGTTTCACTTTTCCTGCTTTCCTTCTAAGGAGCTTTAACATGATTGCCATATTGCTCAGACTCCAGCATGAGTGTCAAATATAGAATGCGTCAAACATGAGTATTTTCAATTTTTTTCTAAGTTTTTACTTCAAGAGAAATGAAGAATCCAAGCAACGTAGCTTAATCGTGTGCTTGACCATCATGGTGAAGGTTCAGGGAGCAGTCAGTAAACAAATGAATGTGAAATTTAAGGTTTAGACCAACAATTTTATTGATCTGCATTCATATGGAATCAAATAGGCAGTCACAATAGATTGAACGATAACAATATCATGTTCCAAACCTTTCTGTTTCTCAGCCCACAGCAATGGCATATGAAGCTATTAAGTAAGGACCAAATCTTTTTCTAGTTTTGAAACACTCACCTTGTTTGAAAGTATGATGCCCTAACAGTGTTATGTGAGTTTCCCAAATCTTGTACTGGTTGACAATCCCCCAATACTTTTGGGTCCAAAATACCTAACGCTTATCTTACTTGGAGTAAGGTATGAGTCTCTAATACAAATATGTGTTGAACACGGGTATGTTCAAATTTTGAAGTGTTTTCTTGTGTTTGGAGGGAAGGCAACATCCATGTCCAAATAAGCATGGACTATAAGTGGTAAGACATGCATACTTCAAGAAGAATAAAGCATTGAAGCAACATAGACTAATGCAACTATAATTATGTCAATTCTAAAGAAACCACACATGTAATCAGTGATATGAAGTACTCCTGATACTCTTTATTCTGAATAACCTTTAACTAGCTGTCAAAGATTTTTTCTTAATAGAATTTCAACCAATTCTTTCAAATTCACAGCAAGATATGTACATCAGCATACGGTTTCAGCTGCTACATGAGTCACTAAGAAAATTTAAAGAAAATTTTCTCACCACAATAAGTTTTCCTGCATTCTCAGGCCTTTTTGCCAAGCTAATTGCAGCTGCTGCTGCAGCTCCAGATGAAATGCCAACCTAGGAAAAAAATTTAAAAACAAAACAATCAATTAGGAAAATTGGCTGGTTTTGAAACACTGTACTTAATGTAAATTATAAGATCAAACTGAATTTTGTCTCCTTTCATCATTGACAAATAGGTGAGAAAAGTTTTTTTCGGTTGAAACTAAAGAAGATAATCTCTATTTTGACAGCAAAAAGCTTTAAGCTGAATAGATGGCTTTTCATGTGACAAAATACTATTAAAAGAGTCTACACTAAAATATAGTTGCATATTACCAGCAGCCCTTCCTCCAGTGCTAACTTCCTTGCCATATCAACTGCTTCATCATTGCTGACCTACATTTTTATGACAACAAAATCAATATCTAAAATTCATCTAACATTGTAACTCGACAAAACCATGTGCTAAGAAACCAGTAGGAACCAAACACAATGGATCAAGTCACTCAAATGTAATATTATTCAGGAAGCTCGTGAATACAACGCAATCCAGAAAACCAGAATACAATAGATACTCTCAAAAGGATAAGCAGTATCTTTATGAACCAATACATCCAGATCATCTCAAACAACATATCGCCTTAGGTGGAGATGCCACTAAAAATAAGATTATAACCAAGCTAGAAATATACATTGCCTTACAAAGAGAAAGGAAAAGTACAGAGGATATTAGATGTAGATCGTTTGATACATGATATTGAGACAATGACCACCTCCCTGCCTTTCTGGTTAAACTGCTCAAAGTTAATCTGTGATGTAATGTCAAGATGCCTAGTATACACTTGCAACACATCCACAAGTAAACAGTATTAATCATTGGTTAAGAAACTAGCATTTTCGATAATAAAAATAGGACCTCTCATTTTCTTCAAAGTTGATTGGTTGGTATGCTCCAGCTCTTATGTGCTGCTCTTTCACTCTAAGAAATTTTTTATTTATTGGATTTTCAAACTCCTCTAACAACTCATATATAGTCTAGCAAAAGACACCACTTCCGAGTTATAAGATGAAAACTATTTGGCATATCTTGTTCAGAGGTCAATCAGACTAGTCATTAGAAGAATGATTAAGAGAGCTATGCAGTGAAATGATGAACACCTTATATACTTGGAGTGAAAAAAAAAACGTCAAACAACTGACTGAGAAGAACATGACATAACTGCAATAGTGTTCGCTATAAAACAAGTTTAGCACAAAACAGAATGTCTAAAGAATTCCAGTGATATTCCTCTACATTCGGATAAGACAAGAAGTGGAAAATAGAGGGACTTCACCTTGACAACTTCATCAAGCAATTTAACATCTAGGATGCTTGGCACATAACCTGCAGAAAAATCTTTTATGATTTTAGAAGCAAAGCCTAACAAATCCATCGAGAGAAACAGGCAAGAAAAATTTATGTACTGAAAATAAAATGATTTTGACCTGGGTTTTCGCCAGAGAATATACTCCTCTCAGCAGGTTCAACACCAACAACCTGAGTAAGCAATAACATTTCATGAAGAAAACAGACACATTTAATCCACGAGAAGATGAGATATTGAGATGGATGCAACACAATACACATTAACTATTGCCAAATGGATACTATTGCTACTATTAAAAGAAAAAGGGGAAACACAATAATGTTATATTTTGGACATATCACCCCTTAGATAAATAGAAAATCCCTAACTGGTAACAGTACAAGCTTGAGATATTCCAAAGAGAAGTTAAGCTATCAAACTGAAACAAACTTCACTACAGGCTTAAATAGCAAAGAGACCTTAATTTCTTTGTTCTTCATTTTCAAGTACTGTCCAGTGCCTGTAACAGTACCACCGGTTCCAATTCCAGCAACAAATATGTCAACATTACCCAAAGTGTCCTCCCATATTTCTGGTCCTGTAGTTTTGAAATGAATCTGCAGTTCATGCATGAGTATCTTTATATCACCATCTATGAATAATATATCAGGAATATTAACATTTAGCCATTTAGGTGAACTGTTAGAACAACATTAATTACCTTTGTATTAGCCATATTATCAAATTGTTGAAGCATGAAAGCATTTGGAGTGTTAAGCACAATTTCTTCGGCTTTATCGACAGCTCCTTTCAAGCCCTTTTCTGGGTCTGTCAAAATAATCTCTGCTCCAAACGCACGTAAAAGGATTCTCCTTTCAAGGTGTATAGAAGCAGGCATTGTTACTATAAGCTTGTACCCCTTAGTTGCTGCAACAAAAGCAATTCCAAGTCCTGTATTTCCACTAGTCGGTTCCACTAATATGGTCTGCAATAGATATAGCCCACAAAAATTATACATGTAATTATTCCAAAGAGAAGGTAGTTTCCACCATGAAAACATGTCTAAGACTCTGAGCCCTAGAATTCTCAAAAGGCAAAGGCATATTTGCTGATGACTTCTTTCACTAGAAATAAAGAGAAAGGCTAACCTTCCTGGGAGAAATTGCTCCACTATCTTCAGCCTCACATACCATACTAAGGCCAATCCTAAAACATTCAACCATTGAAAAAAAGGGAAAAAAGAGGTCAACTTTTAACATATTTCCAATAAACATACATGAAAACCGCTAAGAACTTGCACAATATAGGACATATGTAGGTCATCTGTAACTTCTGAGAGTCTCCAGCTCTAATGATGACTTGAAGCACAATCAAACAGACTATTCATGCCCCAGAGTAGCATAAAAAAGATGTCCAATGCATATGGGAATAATTGTAGACTTCACAATAGAAAGAATATGTACCTGTCTTTGACACTCCGACAAGGTTCCATGGATTCAAGTTTTGCAGCAATGTTTGCCACGCATCCGTCTGTTACCTTGTTGAGATATATCATTGGAGTACGCCCAATCAACTATATCAATTTTGTCACAACTGCTCAAAATCAGTAAAGGTTTGACGCATAAGCAAAACATTACTATCAAAAGTAACCAAACTAATGCTTTTCGAGAAACACCTACACTGCAAGACATAATCGATCTAGAAGACTATGGATAATTTTTTTTTTTAATAGAAATGGCACTACAACATTCTGAAATGTTAAGTGGTGTGTCATAAAGTTAACATGACCACATTTTATTGAATCATTCTATTCTTTAGCTCAAAATGTAATCACTATCAACTGCAGGAGATTAAAGAAGCAACAAAAAGGGAAAATAAGAAGAACTACTCTCCTTGTTAAGAAAACTGTCTCATAATTATAAAAATTAAGGTGGTGTTTCTCCAGAACCAGTAAATGACTAAATCCATATTATAGGGTCTAGACCTATGTTACTAAGACTCGGCTGTGAATTGTAAGAGTCGGAAATGGGTATATGTCTGACATGACTGTACTCAAAATTTTCTGTTTTCTAGATGGTTATCTTCAAACTTTTCATGCTTCCAGGTCTTTGGAGGATCATATCTCCATATTCAAGAAAATGAAGATTTCAGCAACATAAGTCACACTAACATAATCAATCTCTCAAGTAAATTAAATAGAAGAAACAAGTAACAAAAACAAATCAACATTCTAGAGAAGTATATATACTACACTCTTAAACAAGAAAATCAACATTCTAGAGAAGTATATATACTCTTAAACAACAGTAACCACTTCTTAACCCCCCCCCCAAAAAAAAAGACCCCTTGATATATTATCCTATAGAAGAGAAGGCAAAGAACCTTGAACAGTAAATAGAATAAAATACTATTAACCCACAAAAATCACTTCTCATTTCTCCCATTTCAAGGAAAATACAAAGAAAACCAATAAAATTCTTAGCCTCAAAAAGACAAAAACAAAACAGCAACTTGAAAAAAAAAACTATTACTTCATTGAAGGGGAAATTGGTATTAAAAAAACTAGAACCTGGGTTACATCCTCAGCAATATTAACAGCTTCAAATTCCTCTTCTTGTTCTTCTTCTTCTTCTGCTTCGACTATTAAAGAAGAAGCTCTTCTTGTTGCAGCAAAGGAGGCACTTTTTACAATTAACATAGGTTTATCATAGAATGAAAAGCTCAATGAAGCTTTAAACGGTGGAAAACTGTACTGTTTAGGTATACAAAGAAAGGGTTTTGGAGGAGGGAGATGTAGCAGAGAAGATGATAGTGACATTTTCGTTCTCCGTAGAGGTTTTCCTGAGGTTTTAGATTGGCTCTTCGCTTTTATAGACCCACCCTTATCTTACCTTTATTTTTTTTTTTTTTTTTTTTTTTTTGTAATAGATTATTGGTAAGGCCTAATTTCCCGAATAATGAAACTTTTATTTTTTTAGAATAATAATGAAAGTTTTAATTGAATAATATTTTTGGGTAAATTAACTAAATATGCTAAAAAAATTAAAAATTTATGGAATTGAGCTGATTTTTAGAAAATTTACGGAAAAGGGCCATTTCTCATCAAAACGCATCCACGTCAGCACGTTTTGAGAGGAAATGTCAAGAAAGCAAGCCACTGTATGCTTTTTACCTCCAACGGCCAAAAGACCCAACAGTCAAAATTTTTCCTATAAAAACCCTCAAACCTTTTATCTTTTTACACTTTAATCATTCTCTCAATTGTCTCTCAATTTTTTCTCAAAGTCCTTGAAATTTACTCTCAAATTTTAAAATAATCCTTTATTATTTACAAAAAGCCCTTTTAATTTTTTAATATATTTTTTGGAAAATTTTAAAATTTTCGATCGAGATTACAATGGTAGGGAATTACTTCGTCTAGACAACAAGCACATCTCCGTCGAGCAAATGCATATGGTAAGTTTTAATTTTAATTTTTCAATATTATTTAATATTTTTAGGTCTATGCAATTTTAATTAATTTTTATTTTATAATTTTTAAAGAGTCAAGAGATCGGTGTTGCAATGTTATATTCGCAATATGCATGGTCCCCTATCGCCGCTTGATCGAGAATTACCTATGAGAAGCGGGTTTTTGTCACGTGGCCACGATAGGCCGGGGGTTCAAGTTGGAGCCGCTTTGATCGCTGCGTTGATAGAGAGGTGGAGACCGAGACGACACTTTCCATCTTCCATGCGAGAGTGTACCATCATTCGGAAGATGTGCGATTGCGCTTGATTGCCGATGGACGGGTCGGTAGTCACCGGGTCCGTAACTTCTGGTGATTGGATGGTCGTATGCTACGAGCTTCTGGGTGCCATTTCGGATAAAATTTAGAGAGGTCGAATCGAGATGGCCTGGTTACGAGACATATTCCCAGAGCTGAATGAGGGTTCGACCGAAATAGAGCGAATACGGCATGCTCGGTCATACATTCTTCAGATAATTGGAGGTTATCTAATGCCGGACCTTTCTAGAAACCTCGTACACTTGAGATGGCTGCTGAAACTTGTTGATTTTAGAGCAAATTGAACCGAGTTGGGGTCCGCGTGCTATCGAGCTTGTATCGGAGATGTCGGGCGATCTTTAGTAAAGCGAAAATCGGAGGTTGCCTATCACTACTGCAATCATGGGCATGGTTTCTATTTCTATTTTTACATCCTCGACTCGACCACCCATATTCATTCCCACTGATAACGAGTTAAATTTAATATTATATTTTACAATTATTACGTAGATTTATAGTATAATTGTATGCTAAAAATTTATTTAATTAGGTGGAACCATTCGGCGAGTCATGCTAGAATACCTACCTCGTGTAACATCTCTTATCCGAGACCGTTGCCGAAGTCGAGCACGAGGCATTACTAGACTTAACTACTAATTCAAGGCATAAAAATTGAAACTGTCCATCTGCGTCATGTAGACTAAATTGACTATAACTCGAGTTATGAAACTCGAAATTTAAATCCGTAAATTTTCCTTGAAACTAGACTTATATATAATCTTACTATAATTTTTCCAGAATTTTTCATGTGGCCAATTAGTACAGTTTATTCATTAAAGTTTCCCCTGTTTTACTGACCAACGGTTCTGACCTCTCCTAACCTAAATTCAAATATCTCATTTTACAGTTTTCATATATTGTTACCACTTATTTCCATTGAAAATATACTCACTAAGGAATCTAGACATACAAATTATAACTCATAATTCATTTTTTACAATTTTTAATGAATTTCCAAAGCCAGAACAGGGGATTCCGAAATCATTCTGACTCTATCTCACCAAAATTCAAATATCACAGAATATAAAACTTCTTTGCCTACTTTGTTTCTTTCATATAAAATTAGACACAATAAGCTTTAATACTATATCTCATTCACTTTCTAATTCCATTTCTCCTATTTTTGGTGATTTTTCAAAATCACGTCACTGCTGCTAACCAAAAACTGTTTCATTGCAAAATATGGTTAACTAGTTTATAACATCTTTACCAAATTCACTCATACTCTTATCTACCCATATGTCACAACCGAATCAACCAAATGCACATAATAGATATCATGAATACCCTTCAATCAAGACATATAGCATAATAACCAAATGAACGTAAGCCGCAATCAACAAAATCGTAGTAAAGCATTGAAGTTAGGCCATTTTCGCATGGCTTAATTTATACAAAACCAAAATCTAACATTTCAAATTTCAATCTAGCCTATACATACCATAGGTTCGAAAATTCAACTTATAAAATACAGAAAACAGTCGATAGTGTGATAGACTTTGACAATGATCCTGAGCTCGTAACTTGACTCCAAAATCTAATAAACAATGCAAACAAGCACATGCAGTAAGCTATCATAGCTTAGTAAATTATAAGCAATTACATAACAACAATGCATTATATCATTATATTAGTAAGGCCAATTTAAAATAATCACAATCGAAGTTTAAAACTATAACTATAATTTATATCACCATTTATAAACCTTCACATTTCATAGCCTTAAGGCCAAACATACACACATTCAATAATAGATTTCACATCGATCTATAAATTACTTTCCCATCTCAAATAAATACATATACATTTATACAAGTATACACATATATCACATTTTCTTAATCATTTTCTTAATTTCATGTGCATATATCACTTATCAATTTATCCTTGCATTTCAAACCCATATAAATCACCCATTAATATGTATAATACATAATTTCATTTCAATAGTTAATACTTACTTTAATATGCAAAAGATGATCTATCATCACATACCTGATCATTTTATTTTGTTTAACACATTCATTAATCGATACACTTAAAGGATCAGTAAATCTGCACACTCAGTGCCAAAACCTTATAACGTATCGCACATTTAGTGCCGTTACATTTAACATCTCGCACACTTAGTGCCAAATCCTTGCAACGTATCGCACACTTAGTGCCGTTACATTTAACATCTCGCACACTTAGTGCCAAATCCTTGTAACGTATCGCATACTTAGTGCCGTTACTTAAATTTTTTCGCACACACAATGCCATTCAACCTATCTCGCACACACAGTGTGTAACATCCTAGCTTAGGGGTTATGCGTTTGTTCATAATTCATGAGTAGTAGGTTTTGGCAGTGTTTGGAAGTGAATTAAGGGTTTTTGAAATCCTAGGATGGAAGGAAAGCTTTGGACAATTATTGGTTTTAAGTTAAAACAAGAAGTGATGTGGAAAAGTGGCAAGGGACGCCACCTAAGGTGCAAGGGTTATGGCATCAAGTGAAGTACTTTGAGGAAGAGGTTCAATCCCATTGTGTGCATTTTGCTTAATTTTATGAAATAGCATGTTTATTGTGATATGTGGTGTGCATTTTAGAACCTTGGAAATGTAAGGAAATGTATGAAATGTATAGAAATGTATGGAAATGTATGTATGGAATGTATGGAAATGTATGGAAATGTATGGAAATGTAAGGAAATGTATGGAAATGTAAGGAAATGTAAGGTAAAATGTAAGGAAATGTAGGAAATGTAAGGAAATGTAGGAAATGTCCTGAAATGTAAGAAATGACTTAGAAATGTTAAGTTTCAAAAAAGGAAAGTGAACATTTTGGAAACTAAGAAATATAAGGAAATGATTTGGAAATGATTCAAAATAGGAAAGTAAACATTTGGAAACTTGGAAATGTAAGGAAATGTCAAGTTTAAAGAGCCAAACGAAAATTTTGGAAACTTAGAAATGACTTAGAAATGTCGAGTTTTAAAGTTTAAAAGAGGAAATTAAGGCAAGGTGGCCTTAAGAAAAAAGTATGTGAAATTTGACACACAACAGCTTGGAAAAGTGGCTCAAGATACCACTTAAAGCCCAAAGGAGTGACACCACTTAGGTGGATAATTTGGGCCTCAGAAGGCCACAAGGAGTCCAATAGAACAAGTTAAAATTGACTCAACAAGGGAAGGGAGTGGACGGCATCTAGCTAAAACTTTAAGTTATTTTTATTTAATTACTTAAAGAGGAAGCAATGGACTGCAATAAGGACTCTTAAGGGAAGAGTTTAATTCTCTTTAAAATTCACTAAATAGGTGGATAAATGAAGAATTATTCTTTAATTAGGAGAATGAGGAAGAGTGATGGCCAAGTAAGGGTTCTAAGTTAGTAATTTAGGCTATAAAAGGAAAAGAGGCCATTCATTCATTCACTCTTCCTTTGTCAATTTCTTAAGCAGATTCTCCTCTCTCTGCCGAATTTCCTACAGTTTTATTCTTCTTTTTGTTAGCCAAAGCCGAAATACCTTGTGCTCTAGCCGAATCCTCCATCTTTATTCTTCCTTCTCTTTTCTTTCTAAACCCTCCAAAAGTCGAAAGTTGTGAGAGCATCATTTAGCCATAGCCGAATCTCTGAAGGTTGAAGTGAATGTGCAATCGATTCTTTCAAATAAGGGTAAGATCTAAGTTTAGTTTCCATTCTTTTATATTTTAGACTTATCAAAATTTAGGGACTAATTTCGATTATTAATCTTGGCCGAATCATGGAAGGAGAAGTTCTTTTCCCGAAGGTACACCATAGGCCACGTGTTCCCTCGTTATTCGGTGAATTTCGGGATTTAAGATCCTTAAGGTAAGTGACTATGAATATTCGGCCAAGACCCTATTTTTGTAGTAGATCTATTATTATGTGTTTTAAGCTAAAAACTAACCGATTCAAGGGATCTAGTGATTAGCCGATTTCAAAGGAGAAGAATACAAGTTTCCGGGATTTGATTTTTAATTCAATCGGCAACAAGGTAAGTTTTAGTGCACAAATCCTACTAGGATTTGGATTTATGGTCAAATGGCTCTTTACTAAGTATTAAGTGATTGAATAAATGTAGAGATCTAAGATCTAAGGCATTAGATCAAGCTTTTCGGATCTCAAGGAATTGCTGTTTATCGTCGGTGTGTACCCTACCCTAAGTTTTAATACGCTCATGGCTATGTTTTAAATTAAATGTGTTAATATGAAAGTGTAAGAATATGGCTAAGGTACCGTGTGTACCCCACACTATATCATAACATGTTTTATGGCTACGTTTAATTAATATATGTGATATTAAGAATATGAAAGTGGCTAAGGTACCATGTTATGGTACAAAGTACTCAGGTACGTTTCCTACTCCTACTAGGATTATGAAATATGTTAATTGTAACATGAGAATAAGAATAAGAATGTGAACTTTGGCATATTTATGCATATTACTATTATATGGGGCATATGGGTTTATTTTTGGGGAAGTGAATGTGGTGACCTAAGACCACAAACACGGTGACCTAAGACCGTGATATCTGAATGTGGTGACCTAAGACCACAAGAATCGAATGTGGTGTGGTGACCTAAGACCACGAATCGCGGTGACCTAAGACCGCGATATGGAGTGTAGCGGAAGGAGGGTTGACTTAGTAGTCCCTACTGTGCAGTGTGGATGGTACGGGTGGAGTGTAGCGGATGGCTAACTAGGTTTGGGTTTGGGTTGCATCATTATTTTTACCGTTATATGAACATGTATGTGATATGATAATGCATGCCCGAAATGTTAATTCTTAGTGTTGGTTACACATTGAGTCTATTTGACTCACCTCATTGTGGGATTATTTTCGTGTGACGAACAAGAATGGACCTGGTTCGGCAGAAGCTTAGGGATGGCCATGCACAGCAAGAAATTTACGACTTGGACTTTTATTTTATTTTAAGTATTTTGAATATAAATTTTTGGAATTATTTGATTGAATAAGGCCTTAGTAGGAATATTTTATTGTGTTTTTATTTGTTAAGCTTACGAATTTTTATCAATTAAAGATTAAGTAAATCTATTTTAAAACTAAGCCCAAACGTTTTGTCACCTAAAGTAAAGGATTTTTAATAATGAAATAAACTTGTTCTCAACTCAAGCCCAACCCAAACAATCTTTCTTTCAAAACACACAAGTTTTTCCTAAGTAACCAAAGAATTTGAAACGGTTTACACCGGAGAACATACCAGATCCGGTCAAGGCTTGTGGGCCGGGTTTAGGGTGTTTCAGTTTGGTATCAGAGCCCAATTTTAAACTCTCGGCCTTGGGTTTAAGGCCCAAAACGTTTTCCAAGATAAGCCCAAAAAGAATTTTTGTGAATTAAGCAGGTTTTTCTGGCATGGCCCACTAAGTCTCCGACCCGAAGTCCACCAGGTAAGTACTTCTATCCATTGTGTGATTTATATTATGATTTGTAGAAGGGTAGAAATGGAACGTAGAATAGAGATTAAGTACTTGAACCCTAGGACTAGTATACCCTAACAAAAACATAAGACTTAAATATCTAATTAAACAAACTTGTGGTTGAGTCGCCGAGTTAGGGTGTGGCAACCATGGTACGCATGTCTAGGATTGGTTTCAGTGGAAGCTTGGTATTTAAGCAGTCCACGTGACTCACCTCCTCTCCACTCGAATCCTACCTGGTGCGTAGCTACGGTTCACCCTAACCAAGAGGACTTAGCTACGGGCTAAACCCCTAACTAAAACCCGAAAGGGACTAGCCGTATTTTTATGAAAACCCTAGTTTTATAATCACCAAATTACCCCTTGAATAGTAGCAAAGATTTATTTTGGAAAATTTTCAAAATATTTCAGACTTATAAAATTACAAAAATACCCATAATGGTAAAATTACAAAAATGCCCTTGGTTTATGAAATTTTCAAGATACCACAATTCCTATCAAAATTTCATTACGTTATAAAATATTCAAAACCCTAATTTGAAAAATGACAAAATACCCGATTTTAAAAAAATTATTACGAAATTACCCTTACCTCAAATTACCGAAATACCCCAAGTTACAAAATTACGAACGACCCTTGATTTTCAAAATTTTTGCAACAAAGACCAATTTGGAAAACAAATTCTCAAAAAGAACCTCAAGTTTTGTAAATTCCAAAATATCCTTGATTTGTTAAGATTTACACATTCACCCGGGTTAATTACCAAAATACCCTTAGATTTCAAAATTTTCCAAGATACCCCGGGAATGAAAAATTACTAGAATACCCTTATTTACAAAATCACCAAGGAACTTTATTTTGACAAATTACGAAAATACCCCTGTAGGACAAATTACTAAAATACCCCCGGGTAGTGGAAAAACAACAACAATGAAAACTACAACATTTCTCTGAATGAACGAAAGTTCATAATTGATTGATGGATGCATGAATGTAAAGACTGTGTGCATGTATGAATATGAAAGAACCACTTCTAAAAATTCTTTCCATAAAACTTTCTCGCGGTTAATCAGTGAAACAAAATTTTTTTTTAATACATAAAACTTCTTAATCAGATTAAATCGCGACGTTAGAAATAAGTTCTAAGGGACGTGAACTTAGAGATTGTGCCTGGAAAGTATGATGGTTCTATTAAGATCAGAGTGCGCAGCATAAGCATAGTGCGGTGAGAAGGATTGTACGACTGTTAGTAAGTAATTTCGAGGACAAAATTATTTTTAAGGAGGATAGAACTGTAACATCCTAGATTAGGGGTTATGCGTTTGTGCATAATTCATGAGTAGTAGGTTTTGGCAGTGTTTGGAAGTGAATTAAGGGTTTTTAAAATCCTAGGATGGAAGGGAAAGCTTTGGACAATTATTGGTTTTTAAGTTAAAAACAAGAAGTGATGTGGAAAAGTGGCAAGGGACGCCACCTAAGGTGTAAGGGTTATGGCATCAAGTGAAGTACTTTGAGGAAGAGGTTTGAATCCCATTGTGTGCATTTTGCTTAATTTTATGAAATAACATGTTTATTGTGATATGTGGTGTGCATTTTAGAACCTTGGAAATGTAAGGAAATGTATGGAAATGTATGGAAATGTATGGAAATGTAAGGAAATGTATGGAAATGTATGGAAATGTATGGAAATGTAAGGAAATGTAGGAAATGTAAGGAAATGTAGGAAATGTCCCGAAATGTAAGAAATGACTTAGAAATGTTAAGTTTCAAAAGAGGAAAGTGAAAATTTTGGAAACTAAGAAATATAAGGAAATGATTTGGAAATGATTCAAAGAGGAAAGTAAACATTTGAAACTTGGAAATGTAAGGAAATGTCAAGTTTAAAGAGCCAAACGAAAATTTTGGAAACTTAGAAATGACTTAGAAATGTCGAGTTTTAAAGTTAAAGAGGAAATTAAGGCAAGGTGGCCTTAAGAAAAAAGTATGTGAAATTTGACACACAACGGGCTTGGAAAAGTGGCTGAAGATACCACTTAAAGCCCAAAGGAGTGACGCCACTTAGGTGGATAATTTGGGCCTCAGAAGGCCACAAGGAGTCCAATAGAACAAGTTAAAATTTGACTCAACAAGGGAAGGGAGTGGACAGCATCTAGCTAAAACTTTAAGTAATTTTTATTTAATTACTTAAAGAGGAAGCAATGGACGGCAATAAGGACTCTTAAGAGAAGAGTTTAATTCTCTTTAAAATTCGGCTAAATAGGTGGATAAATGAAGAATTATTCTTTAATTAGGAGAATGAGGGAAGAGTGATAGCCAAGTAAGGGATTCTAAGTTAGTAATTTAGGCTATAAAAGGAAAAGAGGCCATTCATTCATTCACTCTTCCTTTGCCGAATTTCTTAAGCAGATTCTCCTCTCTCTGCCGAATTTCCTACAGTTTTATTCTTCTTTTTGTTAGCCAAAGCCGAAATACCTTGTGCTCTAGCCGAATCCTCCATCTTTATTCTTCCTTCTCTTTTCTTTCTAAACCCTCCAAAAGTCAAAAGTTGTGAGAGCATCATTTAGCCATAGCCGAATCTCTGAAGGTTGAAGTGAATGTGCAATCGATTCCTTCAAATAAGGGTAAGATCTAAGTTTAGTTTCCATTCTTTTATATTTTAGACTTATCAAAATTTAGGGACTAATTTCGATTATTAATCTTGGCCGAATCATGGAAGGAGAATTTCTTTTCCCGAAGGTACACCATAGGCCGCGTGTTCCCTCGTTATTCGGTGAATTTCGGGATTTAAGATCCTTAAGGTAAGTGACTATGAATATTCAGCCAAGACCCTATTTTTGTAGTAGATCTATTATTATGTGTTTTAAGCTAAAAACTAACCGATTCAAGGGATCTAGTGATTAACCGATTTCAAAGGAGAAGAATACAAGTTTCCGGGATTTGATTTTTAATTCAATCGGCAACAAGGTAAGTTTTAGTGCACAAATCCTACTAGGATTTGGATTTATGGTCAAATGGCTCTTTACTAAGTATTAAGTGATTGAATAAATGTAGAGATCTAAGATCTAAGGCATTAGATCAAGCTTTTCGGGATCTCAAGGAATTGCTAAGCGAATCAGGTGTGTACCCTAACCTAAGTTTTAATACGTTCATGGCTATGTTTTAAATTAAATGTGCTAATATGAAAGTGTAAGAATATGGCTAAGGTACCGTGTGTACCCCACACTATATCATAACATGTTTTATGGCTACGTTTAATTAATATATGTGATATTAAGAATATGAAAGTGGCTAAGGTACCATGTTATGGTACAAAGTACTCAGGTACGTTTCCTACTCCTACTAGGATTATGAAATATGTTAATTGTAACATGAGAATAAGAATAAGAATGTAAACTCTGGCATATTTATGCATATTACTATTATATGGGGCATATGGGTTTATTTTGGGGAAGTGAATGTGGTGACCTAAGACCACAAACACGGTGACTTAGGACCGTGATATCCGAATGTGATGACCTAAGACCACGATGTCGAATGTGGTGACCTAAGACCACAAATCTGAACGTGGTGACCTAAGACCACGAATCGCGGTGACCTAAGACCGCGATATGGAGTGTAGCGGAAGGAGGTTGACTTAGTAGTCCCCACTGTGTGTTAGATGGTACGGTGGAGTGTAGCGGATGGCTAACTAGGTTTGGGTTTGTGTTGCATCATTATTTTTACCATTATATGAACATGTATGTGATATGATAATGCATGCCCAAATGTTAATTCTTAGTGTTGGTTACACATTGAGTCTATTTGACTCACCCATTGTGGGACTATTTTCGGTGACGAACAAGAAGGACCGGGTTCTAAGCTTAGGATGGCCATGCACAACAAGAAATTTACGACTTGGACTTTTATTTTATTTTAAGTATTTTGAATATAAATTTTTGGAATTATTTGATGTAATAAGGCCTTAGTAGGAATATTTTATTGTGTTTTTATTTGTTAAGCTTACGAATTTTTATCAATTAAAGATTAAGTAAATCTATTTTAAAACTAAGCCCAAACGTTTTGTCACCTAAAGTAAAGGATTTTTAATAATGAAATAAACTTGTTCTCAACTCAAGCCCAACCCAAACAATCTTTCTTTCAAAACACACAAGTTTTTCCTAAGTAACCAAAGAATTTGAAACGGTTTACACCGGGGAACATACCAGATCCGGTCAAGGCTTGTGGGCCGGGTTTGGGGTGTTTCACAGTGCTCGGTGAATAAATCCGCACACATAGTGCCATTCAACCGATCTCGCACACATGGTGCTCGGTGAATAAATCCGCACACACAATGCCATTCAACCGATCTCGCACACACAGTGCTCGGTGAATAAATCCGCACACACAGTGCCATTCAACCGATCTCGCACACACAGTGCTCGGTGAATAAATCCGCACACACAGTGCCCTTAGCCGATCATTTCCTCAATCACATAAACATATATAATTTCACTATCAATATTATCTATACCCAATTAAAACATCTATTATTCATAGTTCATCCTTCCATCTACCCATCATATTCGGTAACCATTAATACACATATAAATATATATACATATCAAGGATAACTCTTCTCAATTATCAATTGCCAACACATTCGGCTAACATACAATATATGAACCTAACCACCGAATTCAATACAACCAAAATTCTTCTCTATTTATTTTCACATATATTATCACCCAATGTAAATATATATACACATACTTTTATCCATCTCAAATAATCAAGCTTAAATATTCATATATATATATATAACAACATCTCATTCGCCAATAATTTTAAACAAAATTTTCTTCCATTTAACTTATGTTTAATAATATAGATCAAAATTGAATTAATCCAATTGCTTATAACTTACCTCGGAAGTCGACAATTTAAGCTTCCCGGCTATTCGTTCAATTTTGCATTCCCCGGATCCAATCCCGTTTCCTTTTGTTCTTGATCTAAATAATTTCAATTTAAACTCAATAAATTTATATTCATTCAATTTGATCCATAAACACTTAATTTAGTAATTTACAAATTTACCCCTAACATTTATAATCTATACAATTTAGTCCCTAATACAATACTCACGAATTACTCAAAATTGACCCAACTTCCTTTAGGGCCGAATCATCCTAAGGACTATATAAGTCCATATACTTCAATATTTTCTCAATTTGGCCCTTCCATGATAATATTTTCACAACCAAATTTCTAATTAGCTACATTCACCAAAGAACCAAGAGTAAAATATTTTCATCTAGCTCAAATCTCCCATTTACTACAAAAAATCATCCTAAAACTCAAGTTATCATCAATGGCATAACCAACATACAAGACCATTTCACAAAATTAACACATGGGCTTTATAATAGGATGAACATTCATCTCAAAAATGCAAAAATCATTGAAAACCCAAAGCTAAAACTTACTTAATTGAAATGGATAAGTGCCGAACCCTTGTTGAACTTCTCCTTTCTTTTTCTTTTACTAGTTTCGGCTATGGAAAAGAAAATGATGAACATGCATAGCTTTCTTCATTATTTTATGTTTTTATCCCACTATGTTAATATAATATATTATATTATTAATATAAAACATATATTTAACTTAACAAACAAACACATGATATAATATCATCTTGCCGTCCACTACAAGAAGAATTTGGGAAATTGCAACATAAAACCCTTTAATTTAAAAGACATATTAATATAACCATCCGATTTAGTAAATAGCTAAATTTTTCTTACTTACTCAATTTAGTCCTTTCACTTAAATTAATCACTCAAACACTCAAATTAATCTACGATATCATAACACATGCTTCAACATATAACATAAATATCAGATAAAAGATTAAAACATTTTTTTCTATCCCGAATTCATGGTTCCGAAACCACCATTCCGATTAGGGTCGTAATTGGGCTATTACACCTCGCTTGAAGATATACGGCTTCTATTGGACTAACGGTCGGAATCACAAGTAACTTTCGAATTTCATATTTATAATTTAGTATTTCGTATTTAGTATCTAGTATTATATATATAACTAATATTTTGGTAATGTTAATATAGTTTCAATGGACACCGTACGAGGATCCGGAAATTCGGGCAGTAATTTCGGAGGAGTTCTTGCAAAATCCGAACAGTTGGTACGTGAAGGTCCCATTGATCACCTATGCGACCGTGGAGATGCACCAGTCAGATCGGGTTCTGCGACAATTTAGATTCCAGCAATCGATTCCCGTGCCACCTGAGGTGCTTGATGATGAGCACAAAGTGGATTTACGGCAGTTGCACATGGATTGGCCAAGATTTTGGTCAGCATATATCGAGACGTGGGAGAATCGGTATGACTATTTACCTGACCGAGAATCGATTGTCGTTCCGGAGTTAGCGTGCGTGCCAGAATACATGCCATGGTTTAGGATCCATGGTAAGTCCGATTTGTTGTTGGAAGAAGAGAAGCGGCGGTAACCGTCAACAAAGGAAACGTCAGCCCCTTAAATCCAAGGAGAAGGGTGATGAGACGGGCCATCAACAATACGACACACCATCCGGCCCATCAACAAATACCACACAATCATTGGGCCCATCACCAAATGACGACACATACATCACGACCTTTACCTTTTATGCCAAAGTACCCTACCCCTTATATGTATCCTAACCCATATATGTTTCCTTTTCCATCCCCACCCGAGTTGGAATGTATGGTCGAGTTCGAGTCCGTTCGACTACTCTACTGGGCACCAATCTTGAGGCCATGATCGTGTGAGGGATCACAGGAGGTGCCGTCGGGGAGCACTTCTTTCTACCAGTCTCCTTCGCCATACGGGATTCAGACACCCCCACCGTGGTTTATGCAAACACCTCCGGGGTCGTTATTTTATCAAGGTGGGTCATCCTCGCAACACCCACAACTGCACCCAGTCTTGGAGGAACCAAATCCCACTCAAGTTCCACGACCCACGGAAGCTAGAAGAAGGAGGAATCCAGTACGTAACCACCGAATCCATGTGTGCAATCGATTCAATAAGCATCAACATTGATTCAGATCACTTTTTATTTTTTAAATTGTAATAATTTTTTTATTTTTTAATAAAAAGTTGTTTTTATTTGTGTTTGTAATTTAATTTTAATATCTTCACTAAAATAGAAGTTGTTTATTTTTTGTATATAATTTAATTTGAATTTTTTAATAAAATAAAAGTTATTTTTGTTTTTGTAATTTAATTTTAATATATTTAATAAAATAATAGTTTTTAATTTTTATTGTAATTTAATTTTAATATATTTAATAAAATAGAAATTGTTTAATTTTTTATTGTAATTTAATTTTAACATATGTAATAAAATAAGAAGTTGTTTTTTATTTTTATTTTATTGTTATTTATTTTAATATATTAAATAAATAAGAAGTTTTCTTTATTTTTATTTTTTATAATTTAGTTTAATATATTTAATAAATAAGAATTTTTTATTTTTTAATAAAATAATAGTTGCTTAAATGTTTTGTAATTTAATTTTAATATCTTTTATAAAATAGAATTTGTTTAATGTTTTAAATTTTAATTTAAAAATAAATATTCAATATTTGAGGTGCCGACAAAGCGCTCCCTTAAGGACGCTTTGTCTTGGCATTTCTCAAAACGCTACCGACGTGGACGCTTTTGAGGAAATGACCATTTTTGTAAATTTTCTAGAAATCGACCAAATTTCGTAAATTTTATTTTTTTGGTATATTTGGGTATTTTACCCAATATTTTTTGCTGATTTTTTCGTATAGACCACAAACACGTTAGTGATGTAGGATCGATTCTATTCAAGAAAAGTTGTATTAAATAAGTTGTTTTTTTTGCTGTAATTTTGACTTTTTAGAAGTATTTTGGAAAATTTTTAATTATTTCTCTCTTAAAAGTAATTTTAGTGTTTAATTATTTTTCACCCTCCAATAATATAGTATTTTACCTTTTTCTTGGTGCTTAATTATAAATATGTTAAAATCATTAATTAAAAATAAAAATATTTTTAAAATACTAGTTACAAATATTTAATGATTATATTTAAATATTTAAAATATAATTTATATTTTCTAATTAAATTTTATAAATAATTAATATTTATTGCTTAAAAATATTTAAAATTTATATTTTATATATTAAAATATTAACAAGTTATAATAATTTTTTATATTCTTACTAAAATATAATAATATTAAATAATTTAAATATTATTTAAATGCATATTTATTACTTAATAATAACATATCTAAAATAGATATTTTACTTCTTAAAAGACTTTTTGACAAAGAATGTTAAACACTAAAATTTTAAACTAAACTTTTCAAAAGCACTTCTTAAAAACACTTTTCAAAAACACTTTTCAAAAATACTTTTCAAAACATATTGCCAAACTAACTCGCATTCTGTTCGGTTGGATTCCGTTTTTAGAGAGGAATTAAATTCAATTGAATTGATTTTGAATTTTAAATTTAAAATTGTATTGAATAAAATTGAGATATTTAAAATTGATAAATCTATTTTGGTTTGGTTTTAATAAATTTAGATTTTGTTGGAAAAGAAATCTTTTGAGTTCAAAAACTTAATATTATAATTATTAATTTTTATAGCAATCATATCCCATGTTCTAGATTCATTTATACATTTATAAAGTAAATTAAATACTTAAATTAATATCATAAATCATCTAACCATTAAAAATCATTTTAAATTAACTATTAAATTGATAAATCATTCAATGTTATTAAAAGGAAAGCTAATATATAAATCATTTATATACCTAATGTTTTGTTGTGTCATTTCATTAAATTAATTTAATTGGTGTTAACTTTAAGTAGTTATAATTGAGTCATTGCAATATGTCATATAATCGATTAAATTCATAACTATTATATATATATATATATATATATATATAATTCACAACTTGTGAATAATTTTTTTATAAATAATATATTATAAAATTTAATAAACTATTTTTCTTAAATTAAAATTATGTTTAATTATTATATTTAAGAATATCCACTTTCTCTAATATAAAATTACATTTTAGTATTTTTTATGAAATATTTTTATAATTTTAATTTTTGAAAGATAATATCTAATTATTTAATAATAATAACAACAATAATAAGGTTAAATGAATTAGTCCATATAAATATTGAAATGGTCAATCTATTATTCTTTTAAGATTGTTCCTTTAAACAATTTTTTTTTCTCATTCAATTTGATTTGAATAAAATGGGTTCCGTGTGAAATAATGGAACTCAAATCGAATTGTGCGGTTTGGATGATAACATCAACCCGACATCAAATTAAATAGTACAAAACCTAAACTGAACATAATACATCATTTCAAATCGATTTTAGATATTCTTAATTTCTTTGCTCAACCCAATGGTTTTTTTATACATAATATTTTATGTGTTAAATCAAATTTTATTTTATTAATAAATTTTATAAATAATAATATAATAAATAAATCTAAAAGCTATTGTATCTCACAATTTTCTATTATTACGATTATAAATTATTGCTTTAACAATTAAAATTTAATTTTAATTGATTAATTATATTGTAAATGTTCATTTTTATAGGTTTGTAAAACATATTCTAATCAAAGTCTAATAGAAGTAATACAAGAAGTTTAAAACACTTTATTCTAATTAAATATCAAATAGAGGAAGTAAACTTTTATACGAATTCCACTTGTGTAGCTCTGACTGCACCACGTAATGAATTGCAACCCAGTCTAGTATTTTGCTTATTAAGGATCTGCGTTGGACTACAGCCTTCACCCTCGTAGATTCCCTATCTTGCCACTTGTATTTTATTTTAACAAGAATTTAGGTTAAACAACTATAATAAAAAAATTGTATATAATGCTATTAATATACTTGAAAAACAAATAAAGGATAAATGTAAGACAAATTGATAAACATTTTCTTTGTTATTATGAAGTGAGAAGTTGACTTTAGAAAGAATTACGATAAAATGTATAAATATCTCTTAATATGATTCTCGATACAAAAATATATGAAGTTATGGTGAAATATGAGACTTGATGATTTTGACCATGTGAAAAATCATAAATTGCTTTTGATATGAATTTGATACATGTTCGTATATGAAAGATTAAGAATACCTTTGGGATGATCAGTGAGTGATATATATAATTGAATATCATATGTAGCCCATGTAAACTTAGTAAATATGTTAGATACGATTGAAATGTTAATTAGGGTCATAATTGCATTTAGTGTGGAGTTTGATATGATATTTAAGTTCTGATATTATATGGAGCTCTATTATGTGATTCCCTCAAATGAGCATTCTTTGTGGACCATCGGGTATACATATTCACTTCCAAGACCTTCTTGGTGTTTAAAGGCTTTGCACTATATATCTTTTGGGGATCTTTGGCACTATTGTTGTTAACCAAGTTCATTATCGGGGTAATCTAATGGTGGCAGAGCTAAGATGCTATTATTTGTGTTTAATCATAGTTGTCTCACTACAGCAAAACTGACATATAGCGGCGTTTTTAGTGGCGTTTTTAAACGCCGCAAAATTTAGACTTTAGCGGCGACTAACAAGAAAATGCCGCAAAAGATTGGGCTATAGCGGCGTTTTTCTAAAAAATGCCGCTAAAGATGACTTATAACGGCATTTTTTAGAAAAACGCCGCAAAATATTGAGCTAAATATTTTTTTATAGCGGCTTTTTTGACTTATAGCGAAAAACGCCACAAAATATTTTTTTATTTCAACACAGAGACGGCGTCGTTTCAATAACAAAATAAAAATTGGAAAAAGTTAGCGGTGCTTTTTAAAAAAAACGCCGCTAAATATGACTTATAGCGGCGTTTGTTAAAAAAACACCACAAAATAATTTTTTTATTTCAAAACGGAAACTACGTCGTTTCAATAACAATATAAAAATTGGAAAAGTTAGTTAGCGTTTTTAAATAAACGCTAAAGATGACTTATAGCGGCACTTGTTAAAAAAGGCCACAAAATAATTTTTTATTTCAAAATGAAACTACGCCGTTTCAATCACAATATAAAAATTGGAAAAAGTTAGCGGCGCCTTTTAGAAAAACGCCGCTAAAGATGACTTATAGCAGCTGTAACACCCCAAACCCGGCCCAAACAATATGACCGAATTTGGTTTGCTACGGAGAAAACATTTTGAAAACCGATTTTAATTTAGTCGAAATGCCTTTCAATTTAAATTCTCTTTGTTAAAAACCATACTTAATTCAAAGAAAATATTTGTTGAGTCGAATTGTTTATAAATTTCAAATGTACCGATGGTACTTTAAAACATTTTGCTTAAAAGTTTAGAAAATATGTGCATCCGTTTTAACATCATCAAATAATTTAAACAAAACATTCAAACATGCAACAATAATAAAATAACTTTAGGAGGCCTTATTACAAACAAGTAACATAAACCCAAAAGAAAGATAATTAAAATCCAAAATTTATTTATTAAGAGTCTCCATCGCATGGCCACCTCGAGTCCATCCGACTCCTTATCCGCAGCTACGAATCACCTGAAAATGTTAAAGGAAAAAGGTGAGTCATCAAGACCCAATGTGTAACCCTTTTTCCCGGTTTAATTCAACAACATACACAATTTATAACAATTTAACACGCATTAAAATATGGACCCAACCTAGCCATCCAAACACCTTTTTCTACCCCATGTGGTACCAAACCACCGGTGGTGCCAAACCACTGGTGACATATAGCCACAAATGTGATACCAAATCACGGTGTCCAAGACACGATTGTGTTACCAAAACACGGTGACCAAAGTCACAAATCAAGTGATGGGGCCAACCCATCGTGTGATACCAAATCACCGGCGACAATCCCATATCTCAAAGTGGGGCCAACCCACGGTGGTATAAACCACAAGGACAAGTCGCTATGAGGTACCAAACCTCCGAGGTACCAAACCTCCGTGACCGTAGTCACATTGTGTTACCAAAACACCGTGTCCGCCGACACACGAATATCACCGCCCCTCCTCTCATCAACCCATACCAAGCATTCATATGCATATACAAAAATCATGTTGATAGATTTATTTAACAACATCCAATCGATTATCATAGGCCATAAATCAAATAATACACATACCAAATGTGTCATGCTTCCCAAAAGCATCAAATAATAATCTCATAGCAATAAAGACTTACCTGAGTCCTTGTTAATACCATGAAGGTATTACATCCATGTCTACACAAATTGATTAGATATAAAATAACACTTAGCATATTAAAGTTATAAGGTGTGTATGTACACACCGACACTAACGAGTCCTAAATCCGAATAGACAAATCGTACACAAGCTTGCCCCTATATTCGGCCAAAAGTGGATATTAGTAACATGGCCTATTCGCCAAACCAAAATAATTAAGAAGGGTTCCTTGTGAACCTAAAATCTTACCCAACTGTCTTCGATCACTAGCTAACACACTTCTAATGAATCACCTCACTTCCTATAAACAACCATCATCATTAAGATTATTAGCCTTGACTTAGATGAATACTTAAAAGAATAAACCCTTAAAAATAACTCATACCACCTTACCAAAATCGATTGATGAGAAAAGTCCCGAGGAAAACTATGCTACCTTCAATATTCGCCAAAGTTGATCAAGATAGGAGAAGAAGATTTTGGCACAACTAAGATGTATATTCTATTATAGGACAAAAGAAAGAAATAGGGTATGTGAGTAACAAAGAAAATGAGAATGAGAAGGAGAGGATTTGATTTTAAATAATGAAAGAAAAGAAAAGAAAAGGGATTTGGAGAAGAAAGAGGTTCGACCAAATGAAAGAAAAAGGGATTTGTGTTTGAGCACAAATCAAAGGAAGAAAAGAGAGAGATGGGAGAATTGAGATTCGCCAACACTTTGTTTGCCCAAAAGAAAATGCACAAAAATAAAAAGGTGGTTTTGGTGTCAAAAGAAAAATGAGAGAAAGAGAAATGATATTTGATATAAGAACTTGAGGCTAAAATCCAAAACAATCTTGCACAAAATACCTAAGTGCATTCGGCCAAAGAGAAAGTGTTTGAGAGAAAATGCTTTGCAACTTTTGCACCAAATGAAAGAATGACCAAAATGCCTAAGCCTCTCCCAACAACTAGCATATTCGCCAAATCCCCCTTAGCCACATTGTCAGTCAAGTTCATGGCATAAAGGCCATGAATTTGTTTCAAAACATATCCCACAAACCAAGCCTTTGTCCCCTCAATTTACCATAACTCCAAGATATCTTTCCATAACCTTAGGAATCTTATCCCTTATTCCATGCTTCCCTTAAACAACCATTCAACTTACCAAAATTATTAGTCCACCTATCATAATTATGTTGACCGTCCATTAAAGCTAACATACAAAAAAAATAAACTTTAAAAAAATGCTATACCTACTACTCGAACCATTAACCTCATGCAACCTTTCAAGCTCTTTAACCAACTTGCCACTAACTCCTCATATGCTTTAATATACACTTAAATTAACTTAAGTGCTAAGCTCCTTTAATCCTCTTCATTAAATATGCCATACTAAGAATTATCCTACTAAACCGAGCTTACTCAAGACCCCTAATTAAGTCTTATAACACCACAAATAATATCACATAAATTTAAACACAAGCAAAATAATTCAATCACGAATAACCCCTATTTTTGGGATGTTACAGTTCTACCCCCTTAAAAATAATTTCGACCTCGAAATTACCTGATCAGAAAAGGTGGGGGTATTGCTGCCGCATCACACTCTCGGGTTCCCACGTAGCTTCTTCTGCACCATGGTTTCGCCATAAAACTTTCACCAAAGGTACTGATTTCCTACGCAGAACTTTAACATCTCGATCTAAGATCTGAACTGGCTCCTCCTCAAAAGATAAGTCCGAATTTACCTCAATCTCTGCCACAGGTACAATGTGTGATGGATCCGACCGATATCGTCTAAGCATCGATACATGAAAGACGTTATGAATCTGATTCAACTCACGACACTCGGTGATAAGCTACCGGTCCCACTCGCTTTAACACTGTATATGGCCCGATGAACCTAGGGCTTAGCTTCCCCTTTTTCCCAAATCGTAACACCTTCTTCCAAGGTGACACCTTCAGAAAAACTTTATCTCCCACAAAGATATTCCATTTCCTTGCGCTTGAGATCGACATAGGACTTCTGCCTATCCGACGCTTCTTTGAGACGAGCCCGAATTACCTTAACTTTGTCCTCAGTTTCAGTCACCAACTCCGGACCTAGAACTTGTCGTTCACCCAATTCCGTCCAACACGTAGGAGTTCGGCATTTCCGTCCATACAGTGCTTCATATAGAGCCATCTGAATGCTCGCTTGATAACTATTGTTATAAGCGAATTCCGCCAACGGTAGATACTCTTCCCAGCTACCACTAAAATCTAGAACACAACCTCTCAGCATATCTTCTAAGATCTGAATCACTCTCTCCGATTGTCTGTCAGTTTGCGGATGAAAAGTTGTGCTGAAGTCCAATCTCGTTCCCAAGGCTTGATGCAAAGCTCTCCAAAACCTTGACGTAAACCTCGGGTCCCTATCCGAGATAATCGACACTGGCACACCATGCAATCTCACTATCTCGGCTACATATAACTTTGCTAACTTCGAGCGAATAATCTACCTCATCGGTATGAAATGCTACCGACTTAGTCGACGATCTACAATCACCCAAATCGAATCCTTCTTACTAGGCGTAAGAGGTAATCCATCGACAAAGTCCATGGTGATCCTCTCCCACTTCCAATCGAGGAATCTTCACCATTGAAGTAACCTCGATGGCAACCGATGTTCGACTTTGACTTATCGACGTCGCCGACACTTACCCACAAACTCGGTCACTTTACGCTCAACCCGACCACCGTAATGCTCCTCAAATCTCCGTACATTTTGCTACCTCCGGGATGCATAGCGTATGGGCTGCTATGTGCATCTTGGAGAATTTTTGTCTCGATTCCACATCCTTGACATACTGGGGCCGTCCTTGAAAACATAGAACACCATCATCACCAAACTATATCCTTCCAACCCGCCATCTTGCATTTGTACCCTCTTTGCATTTAATTCCTCATCGACAATCTGCTTATCCTTAATCTCCTTGATCCAAGTTGGCTTAACTTGTAGCTCGCCTAAAAGACTTCCATCGTCGATAGACTCAAATGAGCAAACATCGCCTTAAGTCCGCCACGACCTTCCGACTTAACGCCGACCACCACGTTAGCTTTGCCGGATGGTACTCAATTGAGCGATCGTAGTCCTTTATCAGCTCAATCCACCGTCGTTGCCTCAAGTCCTTATTTTCAAGTAATGCCTCCATACAAGTAATGCCTCCATATTTTCAAGGCGAAGACTACTGCTGCTAACTCCAAGTCGTGAGTTGGGTAGTTAACCTTATGCGGTCTTAGCTGTCGGGACGCATAGGCTACTACCTTCCTTCTTGCATCAATACACATCCCAACCCAGATGGGACGATCACAAGAAATCAGAACAACTTCCTTGCCTCAGGTTGTACCAGAACCGGAGCTTCTATCAGAATCTTCCTCAGCTTATCAAAACTTTTTTGCTGCTTTTCCGACCAAACAAATGGTACTCCATTCCTTAATAGTTTAGTTAATGGTGCAGCAATTAACGAGAATCCTTCCACAAACCTTCGATAGTAACCCGCCAGACCCAGAAAACTTCAAATTTTTGCCACCGATCTAGGCAGTTTCTAGTCCAACACCGCTTCAATCTTGCGGGGATCCACTCTAATCCCTTCCGCTGACACCACGTGACCTAAGAAAGCCACCTCCCTTAGCCAAAATTCGCACTTACTGAATTTGGCATATAACTGTTTCTCCCTCAGTACTTGTAGAATTAGACGCAGATGCTTGTCATGCTCCTCCTCCGTCTTTGAGTAAACCAAAATGTCGTCTATGAACACTACGACAAATTGGTCCAAGTACTGCTGAAACACCCTATTCATTAAGTCCATGAATGCCACCGGTGCATTGGTCAACCCGAATGGCATCACCAGGAACTCGTAATGCCCATACCGAGTTCAGAATGCCGTCTTATGCACGTCAACCTCCTTCACCTTTAATTGATGATAACCCGACCTAAGGTTAATTTTTTAGAATACCGACGCACCCTTCAGTTGGTCAAACAAGTATCGATCTGAGGCAATGGATACTTGTTTTTGATCGTTAACTTGTTTAACTGACGGTAGTCGATGCACATCCGCATAGAACCGTCCTTCTTCTTGACAAACAACACAGGCGCTCCCCACGGAGATATACTAGGTCGAATAAACCCTCTATCCAAGAGCTCCCGAATTTGAGCCTTCACTACACCAATTCCTTTGGTGCCATTCGACATTGCTATATAATACACAGTGCCGCTCTGTAGCAAATCTATATCAATTCGACTTCGATCCGAGGCAAACCGGAAGTTCTTCCGGGAATACATCGGTGAATTCCCTACTGTTTCGGACCTTTTCAACCGCCGACTCTTTATCCTCCAAGGCACAAATTGTACTATAAACGCCTCACACCCTTTCCTAACCATCTTTTCAAATTTCTTCAAGGCCGACACCACATTAGATGTGTAATTTCTTCGACACGATCATAACCACTTCATCCCCTTCTATTATTTGAAGAACCATGCGCTTAGCAACAAGCAATCCAACCTTGCTCGGTACTTAACCAACCAGTCCATTCCAAGGATCAAATCGAACTCCCCAAACGGAAGTTCCATCGATCGACCACGAACACGACCCTTGGAGTTCTAGGGTACATCCCTATAAAGCTTGTTCACAACTTCTGAGAATGGCCTAAAGGGCTAATTACAGTCATCTCCCTAGCAGCGATCTCGAGTCTAGGTTCAAAGTCTCTACCACACTACTACTACGTATGAATGCGTAGAACCCACATCAATTAATGCAACATAAGAAAGACCAAAAATTAAGAACGTCTGGGTTATGACATCCGGTCGTCACCCTCCTCATGACGCCTCACCAGATAGACTAGGCCAGTCGCCTTGCCTCAGATTGCCTATGCCTCGCCTTCGAGTTCGCGACCACGATTAGCACCATTTCCTCCTCTACCATTACCACGACCTCTCTGCGGTGCTGGTCCCTCCTTTCTGAACTGAGTCCGACCTTGACCTTCAGACTGATTCCTGCCTTGCTTACGTGGACAATCCCTCACACGGTGGTCCAAATGAACCACACTCAAACAACCTTTCCCCAGGTCCAACATTCGCTCAATGAAATTTCCCACATCGGTTACCGTCGTCTTGGTCCCCGATTAGCGATAATGACCTCCTAGACTGATTCGGCTCATTTTGCCTAGCCCTCTTCTGAACATTTCCAGTTGACCCAGATGATCCATATCCTCTCTTATGCTTATTCCGGTCATAGTTCTGCCTTCTAGATTCCTTTATTCTTTCGGCTATCTTAGCCTTTTCAACTAAAGTAGCAAACTCTCGCTCCTGATGTGGAGCAATCAACAATCTCAGCTCGTCCTTCAACCCGTCTTCGAATCGAACACATCGATCGTGCTCCGAGGCCACAATCCTCCAAGGATATTGGCTCAATCTTAAGAACTCAGCCTCATACTCTGATACAGATTTACTCCCTTGGACCAAACTCAGGAATGCCTTATTTGCTGGCGTCGATGTAACTAAACCCAATATATTTCTTTTGATATGCGACTTTAAAGAAGTCCCAAGTGAGATCTTCCTTTCTGAGACCATTCGAATCGTGAGCCACCATCGATATGACTCATCCTTGAGAAGTGACACCGCCTTTTAGTTTCTCCTCATTTGTCAAATCTATCTCATCCATGATTCTTTCTACGATTCTAGCCAATACTCACCGTGTTTGGTGCTACCCCAGATACACCTCGAAAAATTCAGCGCCAGTTAGCTCGAAGTCTTTCGGTACCGATTTTCGAGCTCCTCCACCTCCACCTATTCCAGCTACCTTTCTAGAACCCATGACATCGCTTGTGACACCGTGTCATCACCCATCCGATCCTCGCTCTTGACTCCAAAAGTTGGGGTGGTGGTAGTGGTATATCGTTCTCGATCCTCGACCGACACGACGTGTTACGACATCATCATCCTACCCTTCCGCATCCACGACGGCCACGTCCTCTAAAGCTCATTCTAACTATCGTTCTTTAATCGATTAGGAAATTTTATGAATTAGTACATGTTTCACTTGGTTATTCATGAAGAAATTTTATGAAAAGAATTTAATAGATATTCTTTTGATCAAACAGAGTTTTAAGTCTTCTATCTAGTTTACACAAAAGTACATTCATTCCTATTACCTTTCATACCTATGCACTCTTCGGGCATTTTTGTCCGCTTTAACCTGTGGTATTTTCGTCATTTTTCTACAAGGGTATTTTCGTAATAAACCGAAGAATTTGAAAACTTTAATAAATCAAAACATTTTGTAATTTCTAAACTGAGGGGTATTTTTGAGAATTTCTCAATTTAAAGGTATGATGAAATTTTTGAAAACTAGGGGTATTTTGGTAATTTTGTTAGTCGGGGGTAATTTTGTAAATTTCCAAAGTTAGTGTATATATTTTGAAATACAAGATTTTCAACCACCTTTGCAAAGTAAGAGGGTTTTATTGAAATCGGGGTAATTCGGTAATTCTAAAACCAAGGGTAATTTCGTAATTTTGCCACTAGGGGCATTTTGGTAATTTTGATAAACCGAAAATATTTGATAATTTTTGAAAATGAATTTGTCCTACTATCTAAAAGAGATAATTTAGTGATTTAAAACCGAAGTTTTTCCTCAAACATGGCTAATCCCTTTCGGGTTTTATTTAGGGTTTTGCCTATGACCGAGTCCTCTTGGTTAGGGTGAACCGAAGCTACGCACCAGGTAGGAATCTCGCGAAGAGGAGGTGAGTCACGAGGACTACTTAAATACCAAGCTCTTCTGGATCCAATCCTAGACATGCACTGTGGTTACCACACCCTAACTCGTGACTTGGTCCTAGGTTTGTTTAATTAGGCTTTTAAAGTCTTATGTCATTGTTTGAGGTAAACTAGTCCTAAAGTTTAAAATACTTATCACTATCTCGTCCCATGCTTCCTACCCTTCTATAGAAAATATATCATCTGAAGTTAGGAGTACTTACCATGGATAGGTGCGAGAGACTCGGTGCCATGCTTATTCAAAACCAAAATATTTCAAATAGGCCTACTAAAACATTTTTGGGCCTTGGGCCCCCACATCCGAGCTTTGAACTGGGCTCTGATACCAATTTGTAACACCCCAAACCCGGCCCAAACAATATGACCGAATTTGGTTTGCTACAGAGAAAACATTTTGAAAACCGATTTTTAATTTAGTGAAATGCCTTTCAATTTAAATTCTCTTTGTTAAAACCATACTTAATTCAAAGAAAATATTTGTTGAGTCGAATTGTTTATAAATTTCAAATGTACCGATGGTACTTTAAAACATTTTATGTTTAAAAGTTTAGAAAATATGTGCATCCGTTTTAACATCATCAAATAATTTAAACAAAACATTCAAACATGCAACAATAATAAAATAACTTTAGGAGGCCTTATTACAAACAAGTAACATAAACCCAAAAGAAAGATAATTAAAATCCAAAATTTATTTATTAAAAGTCTCCTTTGATGGCCACCTCGAGTCCATCCGACTCCTTATCCGCAGCTACGAATCACCTGAAAATGTTAAAGGAAAAAGGTGAGTCATCAAGACCCAATGTGTAACCCTTTTTCCCGGTTTAATTCAACAACATACACAATTTATAACAATTTAACACGCATTAAAATATGTACCCAACCTAGCCATCCAAACACCTTTTTCTACCCCATGTGGTACCAAACCACTGGTGGTGCCAAACCACTGGTGACATATAGCCACAAATGTGATACCAAATCACTGGTGTCCGAAGACACGATTGTGTTACCAAAACACTGGTGACCGAAGTCACAAATCAAGTGATGGGGCCAACCCATCGTGTGATACCAAATCACTGGCAGACAATCCCATATCTCAAAGTGGGGCCAACCTACGGTGGTATAAACCACGGGACAAGTCGCTATGAGGTACCAAACCTCCTGAGGTACCAAACCTCCGTGACCGTAGTCACATTGTGCTACCAAAACACCGTGTCCGTCGACACGAATATCACTGCCCCATCCTCTCATCAACCCATACCAATCATTCATATGCATATACAAAAATCATGTTGATAGATTTATTTAACAACATCCAATCGATTATCATAGGCCATAAATCAAATAATACACATACCAAATGTGTCATGCTTCCCAAAAGCATCAAATAATAATCTCATAGTAATAAAGACTTACCCGAGTCCTTGTTAATACCATGAAGGTATTACATCCATGTCTACACAAATTGATTAGATATAAAATAACACTTAGCATATTAAAGTTATAAGGTGTGTATGTACACACCGACACTAACGAGTCCTAAATCCCGAATAGACAAATCGCCACACAAGCTTGCCCCTATATTCGGCCAAAAGTGGATATTAGTAACATGGCCTATTCACCAAACCAAAATAATTAAGAAGGGTTCCTTGTGAACCTAAAATCTTACCCAACTGTCTTCGATCACTAGCCAACACACTTCTAATGAATCACCTCACTTCCCTATAAACAACCATCATCATTAAGATTATTAGCCTTCTGCTTAGATGAATACTTAAAAGAATAAACCCTTAAAATAACTCTTACCACCTTACCAAAATCGATTGACGAAAAGTCCCGAGGAAAACTATGCTACCTTCAATATTCGCCAAAGTTGATCAAGATAGGAGAAGAAGATTTTGGCACAACTAAGATGTATATTCTACTATAGGACAAAAGAAAGAAATAGGGTATGTGAGTAACAAAGAAAATGAGAATGAGAAGGAGAGGATTCGATTTTAAAATAATGGAAGAAAAGAAAAGAAAAGGGGATTTGGAGAAGAAAGAGGTTCGGCCAAATGAAAGAAAAAGGGATTTGTGTTTGAGCACAAATCAAAGGAAGAAAAGAGAGAGATGGGAGAATTGAGATTCGGCCAACACTTTGTTTGCCCAAAAGAAAATGCACAAAAATAAAAAGGTGGTTTTGGTGTCAAAAGGAAAAATGAGAGAAAGAGAAATGATATTTGATATAAGAACTTGAGGCTAAAATCCAAAACAATCTTGCACAAAAATACCTAAGTGCATTCGGCCAAAGAGAAAGTGTTTGAGAGAAAATGCTTTGCAACTTTTGCACCAAATGAAAGAATGACCAAAAATGCCTAAGCCTCTCCCAACAACTAGCATATTCGGCCAAATCCCCCCCTTAGCCACATTGCCGTCCAAGTTCATGGCATAAAGGCCATGAATTTGTTTCCAAAACATATCCCACAAACCAAGCCTTTGTCCCCTCAATTTACCATAACTCCAAGATATCTTTCCATAACCTTAGGAATCTTATCCCTTATTCCATGCTTCCCTTAAACAACCATTCAACTTACCAAAATTATTAGTCCACCTATCATAATTATGTTGACCGTCCATTAAAGCTAACATACAAAAAAAATAAACTTTAAAAAAAATGCTATACCTACTACTCGAACCATTAACCTCATGCAACCTTTCAAGCTCTTTAACCAACTTGCCACTAACTCCTCATATGCTTTAATATACACTTAAATTAACTTAAGTGCTAAGCTCCTTTAATCCTCTTCATTAAATAAGCCATACTAAGAATTATCCTACTAAATCGAGCTTACTCAAGACCCCTAATTAAGTCTTATAACACCACAAATAATATCACATAAATTTAAACACAAGCAAAATAATTCAATCACGAATAACCCCTATTTTTGGGATGTTACAGCAGCGCTTGTTCAAAAAACTCCACAAAATAATTTTTTAATTTCAAAATAGAAACTACGTCGTTTCAATAACAATATAAAATTTGGAAAAATTTCGCGACGCTTTTTAAAAAAACGCCGCTACAGATGACTTATAGCCGCGCTCGTTTAAAAAATGCCACAAAATAATTTTTTTTATTTCAAAACGGAAACTACGTCGTTTCAATAACAATATAAAAATTGGAAATAGTTAGCGGCGCTTTCTAAAAAAACGCAGCTAAAGATAACTTATAGCGGCGATTGTTACAAAAACGCCACAAAATAATTTTTTGTTTCAAAACAAAACTACGTCGTTTCGATAATAATATAAAATTTGGAAAAATTTAGCGGTGCTTTTAAAAAAAAGCCACTAAAGATGACTTATAGCGGCGTTTGTTAGAAAAACGCCACAAAATAATTTTTTTATTTCAAAACAGAAACTACGAAATTTCAATAATAATATAAAATTTGGAAAAAGTTAGCGGCGCTTTTTAAAAAAACGCCGCTAAAGGTGACTTATAGCGCGTTTGTTAAAAAATGCCACAAAATAATTTTATTTCAAAATAGAAACGACGTCGCTTTAATAACAATATTTTTATTTAAAAACAAAACGACATCGTTTTCATGTAAATATAAAAGTGTAAAAAGTTGCGCTTTTTATCAAAAATGCCACTAAAGGTAGTCTTTATTCAACCTATTTGAAAACAAAAAAAAAAAGCGTTGTTTTGATCATTGTATAATAATTCATTTTTAATTTATGTTTCTTGTTTAATTTTTTGCCCTAGTGTTAAGGGTTTAGCATTTAGGGTGTAAGGTGTGGGTCATAGGGTTTAAGGGTTAATGTTTATAGTTTAAGGGTTTAGTGGTTTAGAGTTTTTGATTTAAGGTTTAGTATTTATGATTTTAGGGTTTATATGTTTTATAAGGGTTTATGATTCAGGGCTTCGTGGTTTATGGTGTTTCAAGATTTAGAGTTTATAAAGGTTTATAGTTTAGGGTTTTGAGGTTTATAATATTTTAGGGTTTAGAGTTCGTGGTTATGTGTTTAGGATTTTATAGGTTTTAGGGTTTTAGGCGGACTTAGGGTTTGGATTTAAACAAACCGTGTTGTATTGCTCCTTACAATCGATCCATCATCCAAGTTGTCATCATGTATTATTTTCAAAACTCATGCAAGACTTCTTTCATCCTCTTGATCTATTATTATTTAACTAATTTTTATATTAATTAATTAAAACAAAATTTATTTGTAATTTAATTTTAAAATATTCAAAAATTAATGACATGTACAAAAAATTTAGAACTAATAACATTAAAAATATATGTTAAAAATTAAAAAATTAAAATACTATTATCTTAAATTTTAAAAATTTTAAAGATTTCAAAATTTTAAAGTGTTAAATAAATTTTAAAGATTTTAAAATTTATCCAATTCTTTAAATATTACTTAAACTTTAAAATAAATAAAAAATTGGATTAAATCTTTAAATATATATTAGTATCAAAATTTTAGCGGCGTTTTTGTTAAAAACGCAGCGTAAAAGGTAAGAAATAGCGCGTTTATTAAAAGCATACAAAAAAATTATTTTATTTTAGTAAAAAGACATCATTGTTTTGGTTCGAGTTACAAATCTAATGAATATTTATATATGTCTACTTTTCAATTTTTAAAATGAAATTTATTTATTAAAGAATAAATCTAATGAATTAAAAGAATACTAACAAGTTACCCATTAGTGTGGCATTTTTATAAAAACGCAGGTAATATCTGAAAATAACGAGCGTCGTCGTTTTCCTTTGAAAGTTTAGTGGCGTTTTAGTCAAAATGCCGCAAAAGTTATGTTTTACCGGCGTTTTAGCCCGAAAACGCCACTAATATATCAAGAGTTTCCAAAACGGCGCCGATTTGGTATATTTTATTAGTGGCGTTTTTTATAAAAATGCCGCAAATTGGGGACAAACAACAGCGTTTTTGTATTTTATTTTGTGGCGTTTATTTAAAAACGCAGCAAAAGGGATTTAATTTTTCATAAACGGCGTCGTTCTTTTTACAGCCAAATTAAGGAAGCAAAAACCTTATTTCATTTCGACAGTTCCCCATTTTTTCTAACTTCCGAAAGCCCTAATTTGTTCATCCCCTTTCCAATTCCCCTCCGAATCCCTAATTTCTTGTTTGATTCTGGTGCAATTTCTTCCCCAATTTGATTACCTCGACAAGTTTTCTTTTATTTTCAGTACCTGGACCGAGAACAACCCAGGTTTGTTTGCTGAATTTGTGCCCTTGGGTTGTTCTTTGCTCTTGGTAATTCTCATTGATTGTGTAGTGTGTGATTAATTTTATTCTATATTTTTGCTGCTATTAGGACTCCAGGTAGACGCCAAGATTCGATTGCTTTCGGATAACGTTATGCCACAAAGAAGATGAGGTGAGTTTTGTCTCTATGTTAACGAATGATTTGATTGAGGCGGGTTCAGGAATTTTCTCGAATCGGGTTTTTACTAATCGGATTGAGTTCGGGTTCTGATTACTTTTAAGAAAATGCAATCGTTTTAGGCTTTTTGAAGTTCAAGAACAAAGCTGGGTGTTTTTCTTTTTCTGGGTTTAGATTATAGTTTATTGTCGTTCGAGCTTTCTGGTTTTTTTCGGGATATAATTACGGGTTTTCGAATATAAATGATGTTATTGTGCTAATGAGATACATCACATCATACATGGGATGATGGTAATGGCATTAAATGTATGTAACAATGTAAGGGAGGGAGGGATAGATGATGGGTCTTCTTTTGTCTCATTAACTTGACGTGCCCTCGGGAGAAATGTTTGTTTGATATGTGTCGGGGATTTTGTATTCTTGCTTTTGTTTTTTTTCTATGCTATGATCCAATTTATTTTCTCTAATTTAATCTTCATTGAACTCTAATCCAAATTGATGCGGAGGACAAACATTCCATGTTAGCGACTTAAATTTTTATTTTAGATTATGTTGTATAAGATATGACGTATCATTTAATAGTTAAATTAATGAGAAGGACCTAATTAATGAACAAATAGTTTGAATATATAATTAGTAATCGGATCGAACCAAGGGATTCAAGTCATTGTTCTATCTCTATGTTTGTGTGTTTATATGTATATGTAGGTGTTAAGATATTACCATGATGATAGCTTTTATGTTATCTTTGGTGAGCTGAATGGAAGAATTGGAGGACTCGTTATCTTTGGTGTTAAGATATTTTGTTTTATTCTGGAATTGGAATTTAAGCTTTATCTTGGATGCCTTTTATGATATCATAAGAATCTCTCTGTTGTGAATTTATGATAATCTTCCCTTCCTGCGTATGAAATGGGTACTGAATTTGGCATTCATTAACTAGTACTTCTAATTATTATTGCTGCTGCTATTAATATACTTTTTTATGCATCATTCAGCTTATGTAAATTTTAGAAGGGCCATATCAGAAATTTTAGATTCTTGTTAGTTCTGCATACTTTTCTAGATGAAACTACTGTGCTCTAAGTTGCATAAGTTGCAGGAATTTATCCGTGAAGTGGACCTTGATATTATAATTAGATATACCATTTGCAAGTTGAATTTGCCATATCTTATTGAGGTAAATGGAAAATTTAACTTATGTTTTATTCTACATGAATGTTGCCGCAGGAAAGGTTTCTTTTTGGTTCATTATGTACGGTTTCCTTTATTTGTGAAAATATAAAAAATAACATAAATAAAATATAAAAGTTAATTGTTAAAAAATGTTAGTTGATTGTGTTGAAATTATTTGAACCGATTTTAGTTTCTAAACTAAAATTACACATGCATATATACGAGCGTTTATGAAATATGGATGGGTATGATGAACTGAGTTTTTCCCCTTATTTTCCCTTATAATTGAAACTTATTTGCTAAGTTGTATTTTGTGGTTTATGCTAAACCTTAAAACCTTAAAACCCTAAACCTAAACCTTAAAACCTTAAACCTTAAATTGTAACCCATAAACCCTTAACCCTTAACCCTAATCCCTAAACCCATAAACCCATAAACCCCTAACCTTAAACCATAACCCTTAAACCATTAAACCTTTAACCCTAAATCCTAAAACCTTAAAACTTTAAACCTTAAACCCTAAAACCTAACCCTTAAACCCTTAACCCTAAACTTTAAACATCTAAACCCTAACCTTTAAACCCTTAAACCCCTAACTTTAAACTTTAAAACCCTAAAACCCTAAACCTTAAACCTTAAAACTTTAAACCCTTAAACCCAAACTAACCCTAAACCCTAAAACCCTAAAACTATAAACCTTAAAACCTTAAACCCTAAATTTTAACCCTAAACACTTAAACCCCATAACCTTAAACCCTAACCCCTAAACATAAACCCTAACCTCTAACCTCTTAAACCCTTACCCTAACCCTAAACCATAAACCCATAAACCCCTAACCTTAAACCTTAAACCTTAAAACTTTAAACCCTAAGACACTAAACCTTAAACCCTAAACCCTAAACCCTAAACCCTAAGTGTAACAATGCCACGTATGATGAATCTAAAAGAATACAAAACTTACCTAATTTTAAGATCAAATTTCATAACTTACATAAGTTTACGATCAAATTTCATAACTAACATACCTTAAGATCAAACTTCATAACTTACATAATACTTGTATATAAAAAAGGATTCAAAGAATATAGGTTTGAAACTGACGGGTTGCCTTATATCTCACAGTCAGATATAATGGATCCTCCCTAGTTGTAACAATGCCACGTATGATGAATCTAAACGAATACAAAACTTATCTAATTTTAAGATCAAATTTCATAACTGACATAAGTTTACGATCAAATTTCATAACTAACATAATTTTCCCTTAAGATCAAACTTCATAACTTACATAATACTTGTATATAAAAAAAAAAGATTCAAAGTATATAGGCTGGAAACCTGACGGGTTGCCTTATATCTCACAGTCAGATATAATGGATCCTCCCTAGGTGTAACAATGCCACGTATGATGAATCTAAACGAATACAAAACTTATCTAATTTTAAGATCAAATTTCATAAGCGACATAAGTTTACGATCAAATTTCATAAGATCAAATTTCATAACTAACATAATTTTCCTTAAGATCAAACTTCATAACTTACATAATACTTGTATATAAAAAAAAGAATTCAAAGTATATAAATTTGGAAACTTTGACGGGTTGCCTTATATCTCACAGTCAGATATAATGGATCCTCCCTAGGTGTAACAATGCCACGTATGATGAATCTAAACGAATACAAAACTTATCTAATTTTAAGATCAAATTTCATAACTGACATAAGTTTACGATCAAATTTCATAACTAACATAATTTTCTCTTAAGATCAAATTTCATAACTTACATAATACTTGTATATAAAAAAAAGGATTCAAAGTATATAGGCTGGAAAACTGACGGGTTGCCTTATATCTCATAGTCGATATAATGGATCCTCCCTAGGTGTAACAATGCCATGTATGATGAATCTTAAAGAATACAAAACTTACCTAATTTTAAGATCAAATTTCATAACATAAGTTTAAGATCAAATTTCATAACTTACATAATACTTGTATAGATAAAAAAAAGATTCAAAGTATATAGGTTGAAACTGACGGGTTGCCTTAAATCTCACAATCGATATAATGGATCTTCCCTAGGTGTAACAATGCCACGTATGATGAATCTAAAAGAATACAAAACTTACCTAATTTTAAGATCAATTTTCATAACTTACATAAGTTTAAGATCAAATTTCATAACTTACATAATACTTATATAGATAAAAAAAGATTCAAAGTATATAGGTTTGGAAACTGACGGGTTGCCTTATATCTCACTTTATTAGATATAATGGATCCTCCTTAGGTGTAATAATGCAGCGTATGATGGATCTTAAAGAATACATAACTTACTTAATTTTAAGATCAAATTTCATAGCATTATTTACATAAATTATTAATTAACAATTTAGCAGTGTAATTTATTGTCAACTTTAGACTTCAACAACTACTGAAATGGATAGGAGTTGGATGGAATTGTCAAGGGTTAGCAACGGCTATCGAAATGGAGTAGAAACTTTTCGAATTTCGCATTTCAAAATGCAAGCCAAGAGAATATGATTCTTTGCCCGTGTAAGGCGTGTTGCAATATCAAGCGGCATTATCGTGAAGTGGACTACAAACATCTAGTTGTTAATGGCTTTGTCGGGGTACAAAAATGGTTTTTTCATGGAGAGTGTACATCTAGTGGAGCATCTTCATCGATGAATCTAGGGTATCCTAATAGTGCTTTCAATCGAATGTTAGAGGCGATAACATGAAAGGCATGTTGTGGGATGCTTTTAATATCTTGTGATGATGGTTTGGGACATTTCCACCTCACTTGGGTGCAACCGATGATCATTATTTTGGTGGAAATACTTTCACCAAACAAGAAGCGATGTGTACGGATGAACAACCAAATGAAGAAGCGGCGAGGTTCTATACGTTACTTGGTGAAATAAATGAAGAAGCGTATGAGAGATCAAAATTTTCCAAACTGTCATTCGTAGATTCGTCTTTTCACTTGAAATGTTTAGGGGTGGACCAAAAATCGTTCACAATCTTTGTTAGGTTTACGCAAGAAATGTTTCGTTTGCAAAAATCCCTCAATCTTCCAAAGACATGAAGAAATTGATAAAGGATTTGGGCCTTGGCTACAACAAAATTCACAATTGCCCAAATAACTGCATGTTGTATTGGGGCGACCGGATAAATCAACAATGTTGCCATGTATGCGGCCAATCCCGTTGGATTAATAGAAATACAGAGGAAGGCAATGAGGATGAACAAGATACACAGTCAAGGAGTAGCCAGTTAAGGTTTTATGGTATTTTTCGCTAATACCAAGGCTTCAACGGCTTTTCATGTCGTCGAAGACAACCGAATCAATGACGTGGCACCGTGATGGACGAACAGATGATGGTTTGTTAAGGCATCCTGCAAATTCTTTAGCTTGGAAATCGTTTGACTCAAAATTTCCAAGCTTTGCAAGCGATCCTCGGAGTGTGAGGCTTGGGCTAGCATCCGATGGATTTAACCTTACAAACTCATGAGCACAACGTCGATGACTTGGCTTTGTGGTGCTTGTTCCTACAATTTGCCTCCATGGGTTTGCATGAAACAATCTTCTTTTATCTTGTCTATGATTATACCTGGAGAAAAAGGGTCGGGGAATGATATTGACGTATATTTGCAGCCACTTGTTGACGAGTTAAAACAACTATGGGCTGGTGTTTAGACATACGATGCAATGAGAAAAGAGAACTTTAATTTACGTGCGGCTTTAATGTGGACTATTAACGACTTTCCGGCTTATGCTAATTTATTTGGTTGGAGTACCAGGGGACGTTATGTTTGTCCGTGTTGTACTACGCAGACATGTTCGCAATGGTTATATAATGGGAAAAAGTTCTCTTACATGGGGCATCGTCGGTGGTTACCAGAAAATCGTACATTTAGATTTCAGAGTGCTTAGTTTGATGGTACTGAAGAGTTCAGACCAGCTCCTTCGCAGATCGGTGGATCCGAAATATTATTAATGTTGAAAGATATGAATTTCATTTATGGGAAGATGAATCAACCGACCAACCCGCAAAGAAATAGAAAATCTAGGGATGAATCTGATGATGAATCTGATGAAGAGGACGATCCTAATGAGGCGGACTTGTGGAAAAAAAGAAGTATTTTTTTTGAGTTGCCTTATTGGGAGCATCAGATTTTAGGTCATAATCTTGATGTTATGCACATAGAGAAAAATATCTGCAAGAACATCATTGGGACTATTTTGAATGTCGATGGACAATCGAAAGATAATCTTCTGAGTCGACTTGATTTAGTCCACATGGGAATTCGGCGTGAGCTTCATCCCCACCACTTTCGATTATAAAATATCGGTTGCCGCCTGCTATTTTTTCAATGTCGAAGGCGGAGAAAGAAGTGTTCTGTACAGTATTGAAGGATATAAAGGTCTCGGATGCATATGCATCAAATATATCACGATGTGTGAGTCTTAAGGATCGAAGACTATATGGCTTAAAATTGCATGACTATCACATCTTGATGTAAGACTTACTGCCAGTTGCTATGCGGTGCTGTATGTCGAAAAAGGTGACGGCTCCTGTAATTGAACTGTCGAATATTATGAAAGACATTTGTGGTAAAGTTTTAAATGTTCAAGAATTAGAGAGATACAAGACCGAGTCGCATTGACTTTATGCAATCTGGAGAAGATATTCCGCCTTCCTTCTTCACTATTATGGTGCACTTATTAATTCATCTCCTCGTGAAGCACTTCTTGGTGGACCCGTTTTCTATCGATGGATGTATCCCATTGAAAGGTCTTAATTTATTTACAAAATATTCCTTCATTCAGCTCAATTCCCATAATAGTTGCAACTTTTGATAATGTTGTATACCGTATTTAGGTTCCTTTCCAAATTGAAGTCATACTACCGCAATAAGCATTATTCGGAAGGATCAATTGCCGAGGGCTACTTGGCAGAGGAATGTATGACTTTCTGTTCGAGGTATTTGGAAGATGTTGAAACAAGAATGAAGAGACCAAGTAGAAATGTTGGGCTCACAGATCATAATTTGGCCGGAACTTATTTATTTCAAAGTTTCGGAGAACCGATCGGCAAAGTCAAAATTGCAGAATTAGACGATAGATCGTGGGTCCAAGCACATTGATACGTTCTTTTTCATCACGATTCAATGGAACCATTTCAAAAGTAAGTTCTAGAATTTGATAAATACTCATCAATTATAATTTATTTGTCTTCTAACAAAGTAAAATATTTTTTTACCGTAGTGAGTACAAACATATATTGAGAGCTCGTTCACGATCCCGAAGATTAAATCGACAAGAAATTAATAAGTTGTTCGCAGAATCATTTCATGAATGGTTAAGCCAAATGGTATGCAATTTAAATTTTCGTTGACAAGTAATAATGTTTTCTCATAACATTCATAATTACTCGATTTACTTTCGACTCAATAGGTTTGGAGTCGGAATGAAGTAAATGACGACGTTAAATGGCTTTCACAAGGTCCAAATAGAATAGTTAAAAGATATAGTGGCTTCCTCATCAACGGATCTGATTTCATACAAGGTATCGCGAGAGATGGAGGAGAACCCAAAATTGCGAATTGTTGTTAATTCTTCAATTACAAGTTATGCTAGTGCTAGGGACGATGAATCCGGTCGAGGGAATTTGGAATATTACGACATCATTGAGTTGGATTATTACGGCAATTGCAAAGTTGTCTTATTTCGAGGTGATTGGGATGATGTGAATACGGCTCATGAAATTAAAAGCGATCAATATGGCTTTACAATGGTGAATTTCTCTCGATTGATTCACACCGGAGAACAAGCGATGGACGAGCCATATGTGTTTTCTTCTCAAGTTAAACAAGTTTTTTACTTCCAAGATCCAACTGATGAGGGTTGGTACGTTGTACTCCAAAACACCCCTAGAGACTTGTTCGACATTGGCAGTGGAAGTAGAGATGATATAGTCGAAAGATCAGAAACTTTGCCTTTTCCAGAACAAGACTTAATTGAAAATATCCCTAGTACTAGTCAACAATTTCAATGGGTTCGTCAGAATGTGGATGAAGATATTTACGAAATATGATGTAGTAAGATTTAACGATTTATTATTTATATGTTATATTATAATTTTCATGTTGGTCATGTTACATAATTTAACTGTTTTAAATGTCTTATTATTGTTGTTATTTGTTACTAAAATTTTGAACTATTTCATGTGTATTACAGGGAAAATGCCTAGAAGACGATTACGAGGTTTAAATATTGTCCGGAGTACTCCAAATCCAGAAGAAGTAAATAGTGGACAGGATACAGTTGTTGGATCTTCTAGTCTACCGGACATAGATGACGAGCATTGACAAATCCAAAGTAATGTTAAGTTTATTTTACATGCATCTTGAATTTTATTATTGATTCATTTTTCAATTTTAATATAATAATATATCATTTTTCAGCTGAGGGTGGTGGGACGAGCAGAGCTCGGGGACGTACATTACTTACAGATTTATATGACTTAGAGCCTAACGACCGTGTTAAAGTAAGGAGAAACGATCATGGCCAGCCTATCGGATCTGAAGCTCGACTCTTCACAGGCTATTTGGGCATTGTAGCACGAAATGCGAATATGTTGCCCATTAACTACGAATCATGGCATCACGTGCCTGATGCCAACAAAAATCAGGCTCTCGATAATATTAAGGTAATAAAAGGTGAATGTAATTTATAATACTTTAATTTAACCTTCATTTATATTAACTTTTTAAAAAATTTTTCTAGGGTAAATTTGCTTTAGAGGTCTCCGATGACTATGTTAAGAAGGCGTTGGGTAAAAATGGAGAGACAATAAAAGCGCCTAAAAAACAATATTTTAAGAAAGATATAAGCCTCGATGAAAATTTGCGAAATGTCCCACCGGAATGTTGAGGTACCAATGGGAAGATCAAGTTAGATTCTAAATTCAAAGAAAGGAGAGGTATTACGTACTTTCAATGCCTTATAAATTTTTGGTTTATCGTATTTACTATATACATAATTCAAATTCCATTATGTAGGACCGTGAGCGAGTTGGAACAAACAATGACGAAACAACAATTCACGCATTACCGGAGGTTCCGAAGTTTTGCTCGTGTAGTGAGGCCGAGGTATTATAATTTATTACTTCTTTCAAATATTAATTACTTTATACTATTAAATTATATTTTTACGCTATAATGTAGGAAGTTTCACAAGTTAAAAGTTGGAAGCCTTGACTTTTTGACATACGCATAGGAAGAAGGATGGATCTCGGATGACACCGAAATCAGCGAAATTTTGGTATATTTACTTAATAAAATTTGATTTATTATAAATATTTATAATGTTTAATTACAATAGTTTAATTCATCGTTTGTAGTTGTAAATTTATGATTTTAAGTTATGTTCCATTCCTTTTTATTATATATTTCGTTTCCAACTTTTTATTGATTTATTAGGATAAACTAAAGGAGAAGAAGGCGGTATGAAGTCGTTGCTTCGTCGATAGCTCTGTTAATCTCGAGGAGATTGATAATGTAATTATTGCGATGTTTTGGGTCCCGAAAAGTACGATCGCTTGATTGATAGTTTTGTTAATCTTGAGTATATTTATAACAAAATTATCACTAATGTTTTGGGTCTTACAAGGTATGGTCGGGTTTGATGTCAAGGATCGGTGTTACCCGACTCAATATTTTGGATCCGGCTCCGGCAATACAGCCTTCCGGAGTCAATCTCGAATTGAAGTTCGAGACTAAAACACCAGATATCTCTGATGGAAGCGAATACAATGAGCAAATTTCTCGACTTAGAGCGGAGGCAAGAAATGAGGAGGCGGAGCATATTGCTTAACTTAGAGCGGAGGCGGCGGCAGGAGGCGAGCGAACAAAAGTATGAAGAACTCCACTCAAATGCAGACTATGATCACGATTGTTCCAAAGAAGATCGTAGAGGCCGCCTCTTAGACATTTGTTTTATTGTTGTAAGATTTTTTTAACATTGTTACATTTAACATTATTGTAAAATTGTTTGATTTATTATTCATTTATTAATAAATATCATATATCTTTTATTAAATTTGAAGTATCGTTTAGATTTAATGCTTTTGGTGAGATTTCAATGTTTTATTTGTTTGCCTTGGGTTGGAATTATATGCAATTGCTCTTTTTTTTGGTTGGTTTTTAATGCGGGAGGGTAGGATATTGCGGAAAATATACTTGTAAATTTGTGCAAATTAGCGGCGTTTATTAAAAAAACGCGCTAAAAGACCGAACCTTTAGCGGTATTTCTTAGAAAAGCGCCAAAAGGTCCGATCCTTTAATGGCGTTCTTAGAAAAGCGCCGCTAAAGGTCCGATCCTTTAGCGGCGTTTCTTAGAAAAGTGCCGCTAAAGGTCCGGTCTTTTAACCTTTAGAAAAGCGCTAAAAGGTCCGTCCTTTAGCTTTAGAAAAGCACCGCTAAAGGTCCGATTTTTTAGCGGCATTTCTTAGAAAAGCGCCGCTAAAGACAAAAAAAAGCCACTAAAAGTGTATTTTGCTGTAGTGTCTATTTTGGTAGTTTTTGGTACTACTAGTTTAACGATGTTTGTCGTTTGTATCTCTCTTTCATTGGGCTTCTCATGACGACCACAACATGCAATTGTTAGAATGATGGAAACTGGTGATTCCAAAAGCCATTTCCATTTTTTTTTATTTGGTGTCTTTTCCTATTTGTACTTGTTGATACAAGATACAACAAGGGAGGAGAAGAAAGAGGAGATAAGAGGAGAAAGTGGTGGCGTTGCAAAGGTAAGTTCACTTAAAGAGGCAAAGAGCTAAAATAAGGACAAAAAGATAGGCTAACTAATAATACTCTAGAACGTCATATTTTTATGTGCTAATTGCATATTTATTTTGAGTATGATTCTACTAATTTGGGCTTTTTATGGTATTTTATTTTATAGGGACTAAATTGGAAGCAAAAGAGAAATTAAAGGCCAAAAGTGTGAAATTAAAGACAAAATGGGCCAATGTGCGATATAAAGAAAAGATTGGTGCCAAAAGTGCTAGCATGGAGGACAGAAGGGTTGAATTGCAAAAAGAAGAGTTTTTATTCTATCAAACTCTATTTTAATTAGGATAATTATTATTAGGATAATTATTAAGGATTATTTAATTTCTTTATTTATCTTCAATTATTTGTAATTATCTTTAGAAATTTAAGTAGGACTAGTCTATCTATCTTAGCACTATAAATAGGGGATGAAGTGACTCAAATTAATGATCATCTTTTTCTGTAAACTCTCTCCCAAAATTTTTTGTTCTTTCCATATTTCTTTTTAATAAAATCTTCATTTATATATTTATTTTCTTTTCCACCACAACAATAAGCCACTAAAACCCATCTAGCTGAAGGTTGTCAAATACCCCAAAGAGGTTCTTGAGGCTTAGGATCCGCACTTAACTTCTCACCAAGTATTCATCACTTCTCCGCATTACGGGGTTGACGCTTCCGTTCATGTCCCTTTAAAAGTGATCTTTTCAATGTGTGCAAGGAACGGCCGCTTTGTATATTTTGAGGAGGTTGCACAGTCGGTTCGTTAACTTACTGCGTCAGAGGTTGGCGAACCCAAGAGACAAAATGGCTTGGGATTCGCCATTGAGAAGCGTTGATCTAGCATAGATGAATCCACAAAAGTGATTGCAGGCTAGAGTTAGGTTCCCTAAATTTGTAAGTCTAAATTCTTGGAGCTGGTGGTCGTAGGCGTCCTCTTCCACTATAACTGGTTTACTTGGGTAGAGGAAGGTCATCTAAAAGTCGAAGATTGAACCCAAGGCAGAACGAGACAATCGAGGCTAGAATCTCGCCAAATAAGAAACTCACTCTTCTCTAAACTCTTTTATTTTCCTTTTAATTTTTGCAATTTACTTTCACGATTTCAATTCACTTTATATTCTGTTTTTATTCTAGATCCAACTTTTTAATTCTGCTATTTTTATTTTTTCAGGAACGCAGGTTTTCTTGGGCACGATTTTGCCCAGGATTTCGAGAAACAAGCATTTGTATAATCCGATCCCTGAGGACTCGACCCTACTTCCCTTTACTGTTATTTTTATTATTTTGTAGGGAATAGGATATATTTGGTGCATTCAATGATGCATCAAATTTTGGCGCCGTTGCTGGGGATCGGTAACGTACTAATCTTGTTTTTTATTTTCTATGACCAGATCTGCTCCAGGCACTCTTGCGTTTGACTCAGAGATTGAAGAGACTGCAAAAGCTAATCGCAAGGAAACAGAGCTAAGGAAAAAGCAGTCAACGGTGGTTGAGACTCAAAGTAATCCACCGCCAGAAATCAGAAGTGATGATGAAGCAGAGTCTAGGGTTAACAAAACCCTACTCAAACACTTGAAAGTAAAGCAGAAGAAGTCGATTCACTAGAAGAAGTGCTTAACGTTAGGGTTAATGAAAACCCTAATTTAACACCTCAACTAACGGCTCAAACAATTTGGCAACTAGCCGAAGCTCCGATAGAACAACCACCACTGTGCATAGCATATCTTATTATGGATACCAATTTTGAACTGAAATCAGGGTTAATTCAGTTGCTGCCAACTTTTTTAGGGTTACAAAATGAAAACCCCCATAAACATTTGAAGGAGTTTCATATGGTTTGTCAGAGTATGAAACCTCAAGGCGTAACTAAGGATCAAAATAAATTGTGCGCTTTCCCTTTTTCCTTAACAGATTCAGCTAGGGAATGGTTATTTTATTTACCTCCTGGATCTATTACTACTTGGGCTGATTTATCTCGTTTATTTCTCAATGTGTTTTTCCAAGATCAGAAGCGGTGAGCTAAGAAGAGATCGTGGGAATAAGGCAAAAAGCGAGACTCTTTATAATTATTGGGAGCGGTTTAAGAAGTTGTGTGCGAGCTACCCACAACACGGTATTCTGAGCAATCTCTCCTCAAGATTTCTTCTACGAAGGTTTGAAACCAATGGAGATGAATATGGTAGATCTTTGCTAGTGGAGGAGCGTTGGTCAACATGACTCCTCAACAGGTAAGGGACTTAATCTCCACAATGGCTGCAAATTCTCAGCAGTTCTAAGCTAATCTTGAACCCTCTAGAAAGGGTTCACCAGCTAAGTAATTCTTCCATTGAAGATAGACTTGATAAACTTACTAATATGATGAATACTCTTCTTGTAGAAAAATAAAAATAGCTCGGTTATATGGAATATGTGCTACACCTGAGCACACAACTGATGCATGTCCTAGTTTGTATGATGACTCTATGGCTCACTTAGGTGTAGTGGGAAATTTTCCTGCCCACTACAGAGGCGATACGACCCTTACGCTAATACCTACAACTCAAGATGGATGGATCACTCTAACTTAAGTTATGGGGCCAACCCACAATAAAACTAGTTATACCAGAACCGGGTTCCACAACAGCCACAAGATTTAGGTAATTCTCTAGAAAATTTGGTCAATAAATTAGCAGCTAATATGCTTGATTTTCAACAGAAAATCGAGGCATCTATAAGAGAGTTGACCATATCAGTTGAGAAATTGAACTCTTAAAGGAAGCTGCCGTCACAAACAGAACCGAGTCCAAGACAACATGCAAATGCAGTGACGTTGCGAAGTGGGAAGGTATTGGAATCAACTCCTGACAGGAATCTTGGCCAAGAAATCACCCAGGAAAAACTCAAGGAAGATGAACAGATCCGATCGAAACCCCCACTGCCTAAAATTCAACCTCCATTTCCAGAACGATTCAACCAGTGTCGAAGAGGTAACGAGGACAAGGAGATCCTCGAAACATTTAGGAATGTCAAGATCAACATTTCGCTGTTGGATGCCATCAAGAAAATACCGAGGTATGTTAAATTTCTTAAAGAGCTTTGCACCAACAAGCGAAAATTAACAGGTAATTAAAGGGTGAATGTTGGTGAAAATGTGTCCGCGGTGTTATAGTGAAAAATGCCGGCAAAATGTAAGGATAGGGGCATGTTTACAATACCATGCAAAATAGGTCATTTGGGAATTAAAATGGCTATGTGTAACCTAGGAGCCTCCATAAATGTAATGCCATATTCTATTTATGAATCACTTAACACAGGTTTTTTGACAAAAATAGGTGTTAGCATTCAATTGGTAGATAGGTCCATTGTGCATCCCGAAGGAGTCCTCGAGGACGTATTAGTCAAAATCAATGGACTTATCTTCCCTGCAGACTTTTATGTGATAAAAATGGAGGAGAATAACGCTCCCGGGTCTTCAGACATCTTGTTGGGGTGACCTTTCCTTAGTACCACAAATACTAAGATTGACGTACGCAGTGGAACCCTCACGATGGAGTTTGATGGGGAGATCGTGAAATTTAACGTTTATGGCACAATTAGCCACCCAAGTGAAGTCTTGGACGTAAACCGTGTCGACATACTTAACTCATCAGTAGAAAAAATTTTTGAGTCATCTTATGGAGATAAATTTAAAATGATGTTTGATGATTTTAAATTTGTTAATAAACTATTGGTTCCTATGGATACTAAACTTCTACCTTCTTTTGTGCAGGCATCAGATCCGAAATTAAAACCACTTCTTAAGCATCTCAAATTCACATTTTTGGAGAATGATGAGACCATTGCCGACTTAAAAGGGATTAACCCCTTGGAGGAAAATATGAAACCAATGAAAGAGGCGCAAGGAAGATTAAACCCAAATATGATGGATGTGATAAAAAATGAGAATTTCCAAGCTCACACGATTAAAAAGATTTATTTTGAGCCGTCGTAGAAACATTTAAGTTGTTGAGCTAATGACGTTAAACAAGCGCTTGTTAGGAGACAACTCAATCTTTATTTTTCTTTTATTATTATTTATTTTCATTTATTTATTTATTTTTCTCTTTCTTTTCTTTTTTAATTTCTTTTATTTTGTTTAAATATTAATAAATTTCTCTTCTTTGATTACGTCAAATGGAGCAAAAATACTCAGAAAAGGGAGAAAAGTCAGAAAAATAGAACCAAATAGCCCTATCCATGGTACCAAACAGCCTCTATTCCAGATACTATTCCAACCCAGAATGACATATCACTGCAGCCAAACTACCCTATTCTTGCAGCCAACCATCCTTATCCCCGCACCCAAACATCCCCTTTCAGCCAAATAAAACCCCAAAACCTAAATTTTTCCCAAATTTCCTTCCCCAACTCCATTATCGTCGCCAACCACCCTGCCACCACCACCGCTTCATTGCTCGCAATGGTGCAAACCAAAGTCCTTACGCCGTCGAGCCTCTTTTCACCGTCAACTCACGCCGTCGTCGCCTCTCGCTCCCCATATCGTCGCGCCATTCGACCTCCCATTCCTCCTCTTCTCCCACGACACAAGCCACCAAACCCTCTACAATAGACAATAGCTACACGGAGAGTTTTTCTAAACTTTTCTACCTATTTATTTCTTTTGCGTCCACATTGAGGACAATGTGTTTTAAGTAGGGGGAGATACTTTTCGTATTACTGTTGTCTTCTGATTTCATTTGTGTTTGCTGCTTGAGGCTCTATTCTGTCCATTTTTTCTAAGAATATCCTGTCGTTTTTCATGCCCAAGAATTTGACCACGACTTGCCACTGTTTGACCTACATGCATGATTCTTGGCTACTGAGTTAGTTATGATTCTGTCTGTTTGATTTTATCTCCACTACTTTATTTTTATTAGGCTAAAAATAATTATGATTAATAAGTTAACTCTATCTTACTTTTTGTAAATTTGATCAAGTTTAATATAAAGGGGACACTTAATACAATTGCATGCCTAAATTATGTTCATGTCTATTAGGTGGTTACTAAAACTTATTTTCGACACTTGATTATTTCTCTTAGGACCTCCAAAATTAAAATTTCATGTAAATTTTGTTTAATAAATGTTTCAAGGTTATGAGTGCGACTTAGAACATGGTAATTGAAATGTAACCGGGTAGGGTGCTTGGGTTGTCATTCTACTTCGTGTCAAAAGGTTGTGTGACGTGATAGGTAAAACTCCGCTAACCAAGGTTATGAGTGCGGCTCAGAACGTGACTGATTGAGTAACTGAGGTAGGGTGCTTGGGTTATCATTCTACTTCACGTCAAAAGGTTGTGTGACGTGATAGGTAAAACTCCGCTAATCGGAAATAAATAATTTTTAGGAGTATGTTAATGAGTAAAATGCTTGGGTGGGGTGCTTGGGTTGTCATCTCTCTTCGCGTCAAAAGGTTCAATATATTCCTAAGTAAATAAATAGTTATAATATATATATATATATATATATATATATATATAGAGAAAAAATAATACTAATAAAATTTTAGTTGGGGACTAAAAGAGGAAATAAATAGAGTGTCTTAGTAGGTTTGGTAATTTACCTAAATAGCATGAAATAATTCAAGACGATTTTAATTTTTTGTGTGTGTTAATTAAAAAACTTTTTCTGTTTTACTTAAAGCAAGCTTAGAAGTTCTCTTTATTTTTCATATGCAATTTTGACTAATTTTTATAAAACTTTGGAGCAGAATTTCTTTCAGGATCTAATTTTCACAGTGGATAGGAACCATACTTGAGGGCAAGCATGGGTAAGTAGGGGGAATTTGATAATACTCTAGAACGTTATATTTTTATGTGCTAATTGCATATTTATTTTGAGTATGATTCTACTAATTTGGGCTTTTTATGGTATTTTATTTTATAAGGACTAAATTGGAAGCAGAAGAGAAATTAAAGGCCAAAAGTGTGAAATTAAAGACAAAATGGGCCAATGTGCGATATAAGGAAAAGATTGGTGCCAAAAGTGCTAGCATGGAGGACAAAAGGGTTGAATTGCAAAAAGAAGAGTTTTTATTCTATCAAACTCTATTTTAATTAGGATAATTATTATTTGGATAATTATTAAGAATTATTTAATTTCTTTATTTATCTTTAATTATTTGTAATTATCTTTAGAAATTTAAGTAGGACTAGTCTATCTATCTTAGCACTATAAATAGGGGATGAATTGACTCAAATTAATGATCATCTTTTTCTGTAAACTCTCTCCCAAAATTCTTTTATTCTTTCCATATTTCTTTTTAATAAAATCTCCATTTATATATTTATTTTCTTTTCCACCACAACAATGAGCCACTAAAACCCATCTAGTTGAAGGTTTTCGAATACCCCAAAGAGGTTCTTGAGGCTTAGAATCCGCACTTAACTTCTCACCAAGTATTCATCACTTCTCATGATGCAGGTGGCGCTTAGTCCATGTCCCTTTAAAAGTGATCTTTTCAACGTGTGCAAGGAACGACCGCTTTGTATATTTTGAGAAGGTTGCACAGTCGGTTCGTTAACTTACTGCGTCAGAGGTTGGCGAACCCAAGAGACAAAATGGCGTGGGATTCACCATTGAGAAGCGTTGATCTAGCATAGATGACTCCACAAAAGCGATTGCATGCTAGAGTCGGGTTCCCTAAATTTGTAAGTCTAAATTCTTGGAGCTAGTGGTCGTAGGCGTCCTTTTCCACTATAACTGGCTTACTTGGGTAGAGGAAGGTCATTTAAAAGCCGAAGATTGAACCCTTGACGGAACGAGACTACCAGAGGCTAGAATCTCGCCAAATAAGAAACTCACTCTTCTCTAAACTCTTTTATTTTCCTTTTAATTTTCGCAATTTACTTTCACGATTTCAATTCACTTTATATTTTGTTTTTATTCCAGATCCAACCTTTTAATTCTGCTATTTTTTTTTAGGAACGCAGTTTTCTTGGGCACGATTCTACCAAGATTTTGAGAAACAAGCATTTGTTTGATCCGATCCCTAAGAGCTGTTATTTTCATTATTTTGCAGGGAATAGGATATATTTGGTGCATTCAACAACGCATCACTAACTGTTATAGAAGATGATTGCTCAGAGTAACTTTAAGGTGCTTGAGAGTAGATCATTTCTTCATCGTTGGTAAGGGTATTTATAAGGGAGGTCCTCTTGTCCATTAATGTGATATGATAAATCATTATGGAGGGAATTATCCTCATCTACTACATGAAGGAAATGCACCATGAGACCTATTTTGTTATGCATTTAACCAATCTAAGGTTGTTATACTCGAGTGTTGTTCACAAGGATTCAGGGGCATGTTCATACTTGAGAAGTCTTCACACCTAAAAAGCGGATGCCTTGTCATCTTGAAGAGGACAAAGGGTAAGGAGCCTCCTTATCACAACGAATGGTCAAAAGCATGAACTTAGCCTTTCGCTCCCGAGTGGGTGGTCAAGAGAAGCACTTTCTTAGGCATAGTCAACAAGGAGTCATCACCAGGGGCGAATTTAGGAAGGGGTTGGCAAGGGCACCAGCCCCCCTGAAATGTAAAATTTATATTTAGCCCCTTAAATTTTTTAAAAAATTTTAAATTAATAAAGGTAAAATTACACTTTGACCCCGTAAAATTATAAAAAATTCAATTTAATCTTTTAAAAATTATAAAGATATAAACTATAAAAAATTAAAATTTCATTCGACCCCCTTAAAATTTGTTTTGACTTCGTCCTTGGTCAACACTACTTGTACTGCTAACACGTGTCCCTATGACGAGTCCCTATGACGAAAGGTTAACATTATTTAACTGTTGTTGCTTAGGGGTTGTGTTATAATTTAATTTGTTATCCCACTAACTTTTACATAGTATTGTCACTTCGAATATTAATGAAATTAGTTTTTCTCTCAAAATAAAAATCTTCATTTGGTGATAAATATATTACACTAACTCAATCAATTCAATTAATCTATGCATTTTTTAAAGTTTACAAGTATATAATATAATTAAAGTATAATTATTAATACATGTTCGAGTAATTATAATGTAGAATTAAACAAATACTAGCATAACGAACTAAAAATAAAAATAATTCGAACTAAATCTGATCCACCAAACTAAAATTCAAACATGACAATAAAGTTGATGGTTTTTTTTTTTTAAACATTGCTTGTATGAACTAAATTGCACTTTTGACTGTAATATAAGGACTACCTCTATGGTTGAACCAAATATTGAATATACTCATGACTGGTGCATATTATATCCAACACTCACTTTCAAGTTGGGATAACTTAATTAATATCAACATTTGCACCTTCAAAAATAAAAATAAAAATAGCCCTGTTTCTCTCTGGTGAATAGCTTTCTAATGAAAAAAAGAGAGCAAGATTTGTGGTACAACCTTTGGCTAACAATTATCAAACAGGAGGGAATCAGCTTTTAAATGGAACAGTTTTATGAGGATGCCCATATATGTTCTAAACTCTTGGCAAATTCCCTCACTCTACCTAAAATAACAGATGTATGATCAACATTTTCAATCATGTTAAGTTCAACTAACTCTGGGAATTTCATCTTCATGTTATTGCTGCAGTCCAATGGGACTTCCATGTCATGATCACCATGGATGATGCAAACCTTTACTGACCTTGATTTATTCAAAATTTCCAGATATTTATCCGTCAACTTTGCTCCCCCGCATATCACATTGTGCATGTTATGCCATGCTGAATGATGAGTGTGCCTTGTCAAGTCCACTTCCATGAAATTCAGTTCCCTGGAAATATAGTAAAACGTGAACGAACTTGTCATCTTAGTGGAAATTTTTTATTCCAAAATATAGAAAGAAATTGCAGATGTTAAAAGCATATGTTTGTATATGATATAGTTTGGAAATGGAAAGGAATTGCAAATACTGGAATACAAATCTCGAACTTATGGAATGCTATCTGTTAAGGGTGAGTACATAAACTAATTGAACCAAGTCCCAAGTTTTAGTTAGATAATATAAAAATGTGCTGCAGAAGCCATAATTAAAATCCCGGACCTGCCGTCCGAATGTTACCATTTAAAACTAACAAGGATTTATGACATAGAATGCATATAAATACAAATACAGTAAATTTGTATGTAAGCATGTTTATTTTATGGTGAATACGAGTAAGGAATGATTATATTGTTACCTTCGAAGTGTGAATAGCTTAAGAATCATCTCCCATATCCGATGATTACGACAAAACAGGAAGCAAAAACATCTTCCAACATGCTCATACCATGACATCACAGATTTACCAAATGCTAATGGCGGCCACAGTGTCTTTCCAGCGAATGTGTTAAGCGCCATTAATGAAGTTGTTGCTCCATCTTTTGCACAAGGCAAGTATGGCTAAATGTAGAAGCACAGTAGATTAGAGAAAAGATAGAACAGAGAGAAGTACGAAAAAGATAGGTTAAAGTTTAAGAAACATACAAATTTCAAACGGTTCAAGTATGGCTACACTCGATCAAACTCAAATCGAATTTTAAATTTCAATTTAACTTACAGCTAGGAATTGTTGTGGACTCAATTAGACCAAAAAGAAAATTAAGGTAAATGTTACCTACTCACAGGTGCAACAAGAGTGACTGATTTGACGAGCTTGGGGTATTTAGCGGCTAAAGCCAAAGCAATTAAGCAACCCATGGAATGAGCAACCAAATGGAAAGAATTCAAGTGAAATGGTAAGATCACAGATTTGTCAATCCTTTCAACATGATCAAGCAATGTATACATACAGTCATTTGGCTTTGGACTTCTTCCGAATCCCAAAAGATCAACGGCGAAAAGCCTGTAATGATCCTTTACACATTCAGATAGATTGTTGAAAATTGTTTCAGTCCAAAATGAAGAAGAAGAAAGGAAGCCATGCAAAAAGATCACATTTTCAGCTGCCTCATCTCCTCTTCCTACTTTCAAGCAAAAATATGTTGGTATCAAAATCAAATACTGCAATAGCAAATGCCTCTGAGTGAGAAAATTAAATAAATAACTAAATAAAACAAATCTGCCTAAAAAGCTACCTTGAGGAAGATTTTTCACAACAACATGAAGCTTCTGATCATATCCTTTCTTCATCCATGAAACACAAGACTGGCATCCACAATCAGACCATCGATTCACCATCAAGCCTTCATTGACGCTACCATCTCTATCATCCTTTTTCTTTCTATATATTCTCCATTTTCTTGCAAAACCAAGAAAGCCCTTGTTCCTCAACATATATTTCCTCCCATACAAACTCTCTGATAACATCTCAGTTTCCTTATTCTCTCCATTTTCGTCTCCGGCTTTTCCACAATAACAGGGAGTGCAGGCATTACCTTCGAAGAACTCATCGACTAACTTGAAAACCACACAAAGTACGGCGTCGAGGAAGTCTAGGAAAAGAAAGACGACACAAGTAATGGAATCTAAGAGTGTTCTTCCACACTTCCTTGTCCATTTTCCTGCTAAATTTTCAGCAGACATTGATGGAAATGGAAGGAAACTGGGAAAGGGAAGAAAAAAAAAAAATCTTTGTGGGCAGTTTGAGGATTGGACAGGAATGTATAAAATAGTACTATAAATACGAAAGCGTGTAAATATGAGAGTGGTCCTAAAGTATAAGTTGAAAAATCAAGATTTTGGATTGCATCAAGATGAGATGAATGTCGAGGTAACTGCCAGATATGTCTGGAAAATGGACTTTTTTATTTCTAGAATAAAGTATTGGTACCTTTCTTTTAGACGGCTCAAGGAATTTGAATATGTTCTCATTACTATTATCGGGGAATATTACATAAATCTCTTGGTAAATCTATTTATATATAATTATCATTATGATTTGAAAAATTATAAAGGTAAATTATAAAATAATTCTTTATGTTTTGTTATTTTAAATTCCATTAAAAATTAAAAGAATCTTAACAACAATAAAAGATAGACCCAAAATCAAAAGGCCCATCAATTAGAAAAATATGGAAACTAAAGAATAAAACCAAAATTCAAAATTCAAAATTGCGGTCCTAAATTTACATTTTAATTCTCAATATTTCAATTGTTAGCATTTTATTATTAACTTTATTTATTTATAATAATTTGATTAATAATTTAATCATGTTATTCGCACTTAAATTTGTAACAAAAATCACGTTAAAAGCTGACCTGATTAATTTTTCAGTTTTATTGTTAGTTATTTTTTCCTTGTTTCCCTTATTTATTTATTTTTCTTTCTCCCACATTCTTATTTTTTCCTTTTTTCTTTTTTTCTTATCACTTTCCCTTCTTTCTCTCTTTATTTCTCTTTTTCCTCTTCATCTTCCTCACTCAACCTAACATGCAACACATATTCAAGATAAGTTTATCAACATTAGTTTAGGAAGAAACAAAGTTCTCTGAAACAAGACAAAAAATGATGTGCCCTGAAAATGTTTTTTAGGATGGTGGAAACGCCTCTAGACAATAATAGTAGGTGTCAATTTATAATTTGTCGATATTGTCATAGACAAGATGTAACACCCTAAACTCAACCGGAAAGGTTTAACTCGAATCTGGCGTGCCACATTAGCCACCGAAGTGACTCTCCATTAACTTTCAACCTAACCTCCAACACACCACTTATACATAACATGCGAACATAATATTAATCTTTAACAAAGTAGTAGAAAATCATACATTCATAAAACACAAGGATTCACATAAAATAAATCAGAATACCTAATCATTGAAACAATATTTCCATACACTTAGAAATATTTATAAGCTCATATTACGCTTAAGCACTTCGTATAACATTCAGACATAACTCGCATACCTTATCATCACAAGAGATCGCAGATCAACACGTTCACAATTTAATATAGGCTTGCACAAAAACACCTGTTCGCAAGATTTAGCATATGGCATACAGTAATTTTGAATCTTAAGTTCAAAAAACATTAACAGTTCGCTTAACACTTAAATAGTTCATACATCATAGCTTCATTAAATAACAAGCTTCACAAACAAGGAAAAACATGCATATAAAAGATTATAATATTTAAACAAGGTTCGTATAATTTCATGGGTTCACACACACATAAGGGTTCATAAAGCTAAGAATGCGCATGTAACTTTGCTAAACATACTTAGGGTTTCACATGTAATAAAACTAACATAATAGGGGTACACAAGTGAATATAGTTCATAGTAAATAATGTTTCACATGTAAATAATGTATCATTATAAGGGTACGCTAGTAATCATCGACATCGCCTATGCCATCTGCGATCTACTTACTTGAGAAGTAAGATAGGAATGGGCGAGTGCAGGGAGAACTTAGTGAATAATCGAAAACCATTAGATCACGCCTTCAAACAATATTTGAAACAATAGAAAGCTTTAGTTTGAAAATATTTTGCATGTTGGGTTCGTAGGTGAGAATACGAGACTTAGTTCGCATCTGAAAACATATTTTGGGAAAACAATTTAAAAGCAATGTTTACAAATCTTTTCTTTTGAAAACTTGCTTTAAAAAAGGTCTCGCATTAAAATCATGCGAGGCCATATTTAAAAAAAAAAAATATGAGTTTATAATAGTGCCCTAAGACCAGCTCGCACATATAAAAATTATGAACATACTACGGCCTAAGGTTGCATAACTGGTTTGTCAAACAGAAGACAAGTCTCATCGAATAAGATATATCCAACCTAGCTCGCAAGGAGCATGTAGAATGAGACATATCACAAATCTCACAAAGCCCATGCTCTTAAGGAGCACGCAGAGTGAGGCTTACAAAAGCTCATGTTCTCAAAGGAATATGCAGAGTGAGACTTATCACAAAACTCACAAAAGCCCATTTTCTCGAGGAGCACGTAGAGTGAAGCTCACAAAAGCTCATATTCTCAAAGGAACACATAGAGTGAGACTTAACATGGGTGAGTACTCACACTTTTGGTATACCAATCGGAAGGTTCACTAAGGATCTCACAGAACAGAAAGCTTACACTAAGGCAAAACTAAATAGAGAGCTTCTCACAAAGAGAACTTGGTAGAGAGCTCGCATAAAGCAGAGCTAAAACATTTGCTTATAAAAAGCTCGCACGTTAAGTTGTTTTAAAACAAAATTTAAAACCATAAAAAAAAAAAAAAAACATTCTTATAATCAAAGGCTCACATAGAAGCTTGCATAAAACTGTGCTTTAAAATCCTCTTTCCAAAATCAGGTTTTGAAAACAAAGTTTCGTAGCTTAAAACAGAACTTTCAGAAAACTTACTCTTAGGCTTCAAAAACAAAGTTTATTTTGAAAAACCATAGTCATTATCAAACATAATCGGAATACTATTGAAAACCCACAGTAGTTCACATAATCGAATAATTTCGGACCACTCACCAGAAAACAAAGAAACTTAAACAGTTTTGGCTTTGCCTTTGTCCTTGCTAGAAGATGGTCTGGCTGGTTCGTAACAAATAAATAGATTACTAACAGAGCATACAGATATCACACACGCAAGGGAACCTAGATTTTGGGACGATCAACTTAAACAAGGTAGAGATTTACCCGAATTGCTACGAACAGAACTCAGAACAAAGAATTTAATGGAAGCATTTTCAGTGAAGAACTCATAGAATTAAGGGTCATATTTATAGACGTAAGAGTCCTACATATCTTTGGATACCCTATCTAACTTAGGAAAGTTGTTTATTGCATGTAAAGTATTTCTAGATACATTAAATCATTTTGTCCTAATTTGATTATGACTGCATCTTTGACCGGTAAACCCTGTTCGCACCTTGACTGGCGAACCCAGTTGGCAATTTACCTAGTGAACACAGTTCGTCACACAGACTAGCGAACCTACCTCGCAGTGGAACTAGCGAACCCTTTATCATTTCATTTGGCGTACATTGCTGCTAGAAAACCCATTTGCTGAAACTTTCTTGGCGAACACCCAACTCACCTGAATCTTGGCGAACCCCCAATTCGCTCAACTTTTGATGATCTTAATTCGTTAGAACACTGGTGAACCTTAACTTCGTACAGCCAAAACTTCCGACCCCAATCTCAGGATGTGACACAAGATGCAATTAGATTTCTACAAATCTTGAAACAGACAAATGGTAAGTATTTTGAAACATTGAATTCAGTTCAGTCTTGAGTTTCATTTGAGATGAGTAGTTGTATTACATTGTTGAGTTGATGTAGGAGAGAACCTTAGCACCATCTTTTGAACTGATCACTGTCATTGAAAATGTACCGAAATTGAATGCCACCCATCTTAATTCATATTTTGTCTGTATGATTCTTCTAACCAAAGAAAACCCCTAAAAACAATAAAAAAAACCATTTTAATTACTTAATAACAAGCTTTTAGAAGCATAAATTTTGTAACATACTTGGATATTTAAAAGAAGTGGCACTTGGGTTTCTTCATCTTTTACAACTAAAGATAAATAGGCCATAACAACTAATTCACTCATCCATGGCTTGTCTTGTTGAAATTTCAATCTTGAAATGAACCTATCAAAGTAATTCACAACAACAACCATGGTCAGAGCATTGAACTATATTGTACTTTGACCTTGAAAAGCTACCCAAAGCTTTTCAGCGAGCTAAAACTGGAAACTTTTTCAAGTTAACATCAATGAATCCATGGTAGGTTTGTTTCTCCTTATACATTAAAGCAAACAAGTCATTGTCTTGTTCAAAGAACAAGTCATTGTCAATGAAAAATAAAGGTAAAAATGTCTCTGTTTTTACTATTTCAACCAAAATTTCACTTCCATGATATGGAGAGAAATCCTTAACGGTTGTTTTTCTTATGTTTGTTAATTTTTATTTTTTTTATTAGAAACACATCATTTTGGACTTGAATGTTTAATGGCTATCATGCTAAGTTTTACCTGTTGCATTAGGATGTAGTCAATCCTTCAGTTTACTCCATGGTTCGACGAGTTTTGGAAGGTTATACGATAGATCCTAATCTTAATAGAACTTTGTTGGTGTTAATTCTAAAGGTCTTTGGACCCAAACGAATTACTCAGTTTCACCCGATCAGTTTATGCACTGTGCTCTACAAGATCATCACTAAAATAATGGTTAATAGATTACGGCTGTTGATGGGGCATCTTACTAGTCCTAACCAGGCCAACTTTGTAATGGGGCGAAGTATCACAGATAATATTATCTTTGCACAGAAGGTAGTGCACTCTTTAAGGACTTTTAAGGTGAAGAGGTTTGGGATGTCAATGAAGATAAATTTGGAGAAGGCTTACGGCCGAATTCGGTGGGACTTTTTAGAGGATACTTGGACGGAGGTAGGGCTTCCATATTTGTTAGTTAGGTTCATTATTCACTATGTATCTTCTTTTTCTCTCCAAGTACTTTGGAATAGTAATCTTACAGAGGAATTTAGGCCTTCACAGGGAATTCGACAAGGGGACCCGTTATTGACGTATTTATTTGTTCTATGTATGGAGAGATTGGGTCATCTTATTGAGGAATCCACAGAGCAAGGGAGATGGAAACCACTTCGGTTGTCCAAGAGAGGATCGATTTTGACACACTTATTCTTTGCTGATGATCTATTTTTATTTGGTGAAGCTAACAGAGGGCAAGCTTGCTTAATTAATGACCTTCTGAATACTTTTTATCATTTCTCCGGGTAAAAAGTTAATAGGAGTAAGTCAGATTTTCTTTTCTCCTAATGTTCTTATTGATAGAGTGAATGATATTTGCACCTTAGTTGGTTTTGAACACATGGACAATTTGGGGATGCATTTGGACATGCCATTATTCCATGAGAGAGTTGGGAAGTAGACTTTTGATTTTGTAGTGGACAAAGTTCGAAGGAAGCTTAATGGATGTGATGCGAAGAGGCTTTCTCTAGAGGGTAGAATTACTTTAGCAAAGAATATTTTGTTAGCTATACCCAATTACTTTATGGGTACAGTTGTAATGCCTATTTCTATATGTCGAGAAATTGAGAAGCTGGCTCGAAACTTTATTTGGGGTTCAAATTTGTTGGATCGTAAATCGACGCTTATGGATTGGGAAAATTGTTGTCATCCTGTGGAAGGAGGGGACCTTGGGCTACAGAATTTAGTTGATTAGAATAAAGTTTTTCTTCTAAAGCTAGGCTACCAGTTGCTGACTGATACAGAGGCATTTTGGGTTCAAGTTTTATGGAAGAAGTATAGGATTGATGGGATATTGCCGACATCTATTACAAGGACTAATTACTCATTTATTTGGAGGTCTTTGTCGAAGGTTTGGCTTGAGGTCCTGAACAAAGTCTTCTGGTCCATTAGTGATGGTAGTACGGTCAATTTCTGGAATGATATTTGTCTCAGATTACATACCCCGCTCAAAGACTTCTATATTTGTAACACCCCAAACCCGGCTCAAACACTACAACCGGATCTGGTATATCACGAAGGAAATTTTGTAAAACATGTCGCATTTTCAGAAAAACATTTTGGTAAAGTTTAACCTTTTATTCGGGAAAAAAATTATAATTTATAGTTTTAAATAAAATATGTCTTTATGAATTAAAAACCCAAATTTAAATACATGCCTTAGTTCAATTAAAAATAAAAATTTAAATAACTAAAAGTAATAAAAGCCCGTAATAAAATAAAATATAAACTGGTGGCCCATGGCCTTATTACAACGAGATTTAAAATCCATTAAATAAGAATATAAAATAATAACTAGAGCCTTTTTGCTGGATCCAAATGTTCTTTCGCATGGCCACCTTGTGCTCCTCTCTAGCCCGGTCCGATGCACTAAATGCTACCTGAAATGTTAATTAATTGGTTGAGTCGCGAGACTCAGTGTGCAACTCTCATGCACCATTAGATTTGGGCCTTAGCCCCATAAAACTAAAATAATCAGAATTAATATACATAATAAAAATAATATGCAAGCCCAACCCCAAATCCTAAGTTTCCATCCGCTACACGCCCCCGTACCAGCCATTCACACCATTGGGGATTTCTACAATCAACCCACACTGCTGCACGCCTGGATGGCATTCGTGCTGCTCATCGTCAGATCATGGCCGTAGCCACTAAACAGATCACGGCAAAAGTAGCTACAATAGATCACGGCAAAAACCGCTACAACAGATCACGGTAAAAATCGCTACAACAGATCACGGTAAAATCCACTATAATGTATAACTTCCTCCTTTCATCAAACCCAACCCATGCAATCACAGAAAGTCAGCGTACACATCTCATTTAATCAGAACATTCACTTAGAATGACAGGGATCACTAACCTGGTGATTTGCTTTACCCTCTTTGGTTTTCAATCATTATGCCAGAATTTTGGCATTTATCAGAACATATAAAACTTATAAACATGTATTAACAAACAGATCTAGATGGTGTGGAAGTGTTACACACCTGATATCGCGAAATCCAATATTCTTAGTCGATATCCTTGTTATCCCGATCTACAACTTTGCTCAAAAAGCCGGAAAGATGTGAAAATAGGGCCTCTCCTATATTCGGCCATAGTTAGTGTTCTTCCGATTTCATATATTTATAAATAAACCAATCTCCTTACCTTGAAATCCCAAAATAACACGACTTGAGTATTCTGATCTTTGACTTAGAGATCTAAGCGTTGGACTTCTCTTGAGATCCCGAAATGCCGAAAATAAGAAAACCCTTGATTAATTACTAAATAGCCATTCGATTAGGGACTTTGAAAAGCCGAGAAATATTGGAAACTCAAAATCGACACATACCTATTGTTTTCTTCAGATTCGCACAAGGCAGACTTTACTAAAGAAAATCAAGCAACTTTTGGAGGTGAGATCTAAGAATTTTGGTTTTAAAAGATTTAAGAATTGAAGAGATGGCTAAGAGATTTGGCCAATGAATATTAATGAGAAGAATAGAATAATAGAGATGTGATTTGACTTTTAGGGATTAGAAGAAAATAACAATAGAGGTTAAAAGATTCTACCAACCAGAAATTTTAGAGAGGAAGAAAGGGGAAGAAAATGGTGGTTTTCGCTTTTGAGAGGAAGAAGATGAGAAAAGAAAATAAAAGAAAGGCTTCCAAAATTTGATACACCCCTTTTTATATAGAAAACCGATTCCTCCCTTTAGCAAATATTGATTTTCACCAACACCGCCACACATGATAGCTCCTATCCCTTTTCACTTTTCCCTTATCTTAATCTATTATCTCCTCAAAAATAGTCTTCATCTGCTTATTATCCTTAAAGACTAAATCCCTAAATAATAGCCTTTATCTACTTATTATCCACATAGAATAAATATAATAAAATTCCTAAAAAAAATAGCCTTGTGCCGTCCACTTCCCTAATCCCTAATGCCAAATTTAACTAACTTAAATTAGAAGATTTGGGCTCCTTAAAACTTAAAATTTGGGCCCCTAACACTTAAATTAACTCATTCCACATATTCACCCATTAAATGCATAGGCCCAAAAATTTAGGATGTTACAATATTAGTACAGGTCAGCCAGTTGACACACTATGTGTTTGTGGTGTTATATATGCCTCAGAATGATGGAATTAGGTTAGACCGAGGAGTTGGCTTCCTAGCTTGATTCTAGCTTATATTGCTGTTGTGATTCCTCCATCACTAACAAGTGCACCATATCAACTTATTTGGAAATGAATGGTAAGTGATAAGTATTCATCCAAGGAAACGTATAAGAATCTGTATCAAATTGAGTCTATTGGTTCGACTATTCAATGAAATCTAGTTTGAAAGGCCAAGACGCCCCAACGAGTAAGGGTCTTTCTGTGGCTCCTCTAGCAAAATAGGTTTCTAACCAATGGAGAACGTTTGAAGAGGCATATGACCACAGATAGCCGATGCTTGAGATGTGGATATGGGGTTGAATCTAATATCCATGCGATGAGGGATTGCTCTTATCCAAGGGCAGTTTGGTTGACGTTAGTGCCAGTTTAGATCCAGGTGCATTTTTTCTCTCTACCTTTAGAGGATTGGTTGGAATGGAATTTAAAATACGTTAAACTCTATATCAACGATGGGTTTATTTGGCATTCTTTATTTTCCACTATTTGTTGGCTAATTTGGAAGAATCAGGATATATTTGTCTTCTTTGATGACCATAGTTGTGTTCAAGAAATTGTAGATAAAAGCACAAGTTGGACACGAAGTGTTTTTATCTACATACTCCAAATCTTCTTATTCTCATCATCGGGCAGTAGGTTCAACTTGGTTGCGTATTAAAAAGGGTTATGTTAAACTTAATACTGGTGGTGTTGTACTCTCTTCAAGGGCTTGTGCCTCTATTGGAGGCGCTATTAATGACGCTAATGGGGTGTGGCAATGTGGTTTCTCAATGACGATTGGAGAAGGTACAATATTTCAGGTGAAAGTAAGGGTGACACTTGAAGGGTTTCGTTTAATATGGGACAAAAGATTTCGAAACTTGGAGTTGGACTGTGACAATGCCTTGTTGATTGAGATTATTCTTGCTGGTGGTGCTGCAAATAGCAGGCTGACAGAACTTATTGCTTATTCGATTTTAGGAGGTTCATGTCAGACATATTCCTTGAGCGCAGAATATAGTGGTAGACCATTTGACTAAAATTGTAGATCCAGAGCTATTGTACTTTCATCTATTGAAGGAACCCCCGATTTCGGTTAGAGAGCTGCTTATGGTGAATTCTAATTTGTCCCCATTGAACTAGGATTTCCTTGTGTTTCACTTTTGCTGTTTTATTTACTAAAAAAATATACAACAATCTTTCTTCAGATTAAGTTTATGAGATTTTATAATTAAAGCTACAAATTAATTGGACTGTGAACGCATATATTCTAAGGTCAAATCTAATTATACAATAAAAAGGTTTTGTTGCACCATATCTTAGGGTATGATATCATATGAAAGAATGATGCCAAACACAAGTACCATAGACATATAACAAACTCTTTAATTTGAGACATTCAAGGCTTTGAAATGTGGTTGAGAACACATTTGTTGTTCTAAAAAAAATATTTATCATATTAACAACATCACCTTAGTATAGCATTAAAAAAAAACAACGTTGGATCATACTAGCATGTTGCATATTCATAACTTAAACCATAAGTGGAATTGAGATGATTCATACTTTGACGAGTACATAGAAGAAGGAGATCTTAATAACCTTAATGATGTGATTCAAATTCAAAATTATGATGAACTCAGTCAATTACTAATAGATGATGATAAGGAGCATATGTTAAATACTAAAGAGGAAAGAACCCAATAAATATGCACTAGAACAATTAGATGAAATTGAATATGATTTTTTTCTCTTGTTAATATTATTAGCTATCGTATTATCAACTACTTTTTAGACTAACATAATACATATGACTATTTTATTTTTTGTTACTTGTTTAGAAATTATTTTATCATATTAATAATTTTTATAGTAATTAATATTTTAAATTATAAATTATGTAACTATGTAATTAGAATTTGTACTATCAAACATGACATAGGGAATTATGATATAATTACGCTCTATTGGTCAAAAATCCAAATAATTACAATTCTTTGTAATTACAAGTGAGTTCAATTACTACCCTAGTAATTATATTTTTATTCAATTATTTTGTGTTGTCCAAATATACCTTAAGGTAGTGTTTGGAAAGCAAGCCACCTAGTAATGGGATGCAGGTGTAATTGCTTGTTATTACACAAGAATGACATGTTTGAGTAACCATTATAAGGTGAGTCTCACCAAATTGGGTGCAATTGGAGCACCTCAATTACACTTTCCAAATCATAAGAGGAGGGTGAGAATTGAAATAATTACGTAGATAATTACACTCAAATCTAATTTTTTAAAAATAATTTTATACAAGTTATAAAAATTATATATTGTAAGCATGAACACGTATGAGTGCTTGAAATGGTTATGGCAAAAAATTAATATTATAAATCATAAAAATATATAATAAAAATAATTTATGTATTTTATGAAGTCATATAAAATTTATATTATTTAAATTCTAAAAATTCTAAATTTATGACTAAAAATTATTATATAAAATAATTTACATGTTATAAAAGTGTTATAATATATTTATTTAAAATTTTATGGTCAAGAAGTATGAATATAACTTACTTACATGTACATCCTATATATTATAAAATAATATACTTATTCATAAAATTATCATAATTTTTATTGTAACTTATTTATGAAAAATAACTTTTGAAATTTATGATAAAAAAACTATATTATTTATAAGAATTTCTATAAAAGTTATTGAGCAATTTATAAAACTTTATATACTATAAATTTTATATTATATTTAACTTAATTTGTTATAAAAAATTATACAACCTAGCATTATTTTTTTCCAAATTAAATTTATATAAAATTTATAATTAAATTTATATAAGTTTTACTTAATTCAAGTTGTCTGAAGCTTAACATATTGTGAAAAGGAAAGGAAAAAAATAAGAAAGAGAGCGGCAAATTGCTAACTTGTAATCATATAAGGTTTTCTGTTGGGGATCGGCTTGTATAAATAAAGAATAAGAAAAGTAAAGAAGATTAAACACACAAATATTTATGTGAAAACCCTCAGTTAAGAGGATAAAAAACTACGGGAAAAGAAGGCATCGACTTTTCATTATTAAATGAGTAAACAAATGATAGTATAATATGGAGAAAATAAACCTAAATGTATTAAACTTACATATCCAAACCTCGAAAACAAAGCCCTAACTTTTATAGAGTTCTCTCAAAAGTTGTAACAGCCTGATTTTGACCCTAATCGAATAGTGATTTCAGAACCACAAATTAGAGTTCGAAAAATATTTTAATATTATTTTCTGTGTTAATTATGTGTGAATTTACATGTGTGAAAGTTTTGTGAATTAATTTTATTGTTTGAGTGCTTAATTTGATAAAAGGGCTTAATCGCGTAAAATAAAAATTTGATGGTTAATTATGAAAGTGCCTAATTGTTGTTGTCTTTTTACTATGGGGGATTTATGTTGCAATTTTGCCATTAATGAATATAGTGGACGGCAGTATGTTTGTATTATATATAGTTTTTATTTTATTTATAAAGGTTAAATAATATATATTATATTATAAAGTTATTATAATAAGACAAACATAATTAAAAGCCATGTTTTCATCTTTTTATGAACCGAAATGAAAAGAAAAGAAAAAGAAATAAGAAAGCTTTGAGTTCGGCCCTTGTTTAAGCAAATTGAGGTATATTTCGGTATCGGTTTTTGATAATTTTTATGTTTTTGAGATCGTTGCTAAGTTATCTACAAGACCCATGCTTGAATTTTTTATTTTGGTGAATATTTTGAATTATGCCATTATTGAAAGCTTGTGATTTTTGTTGTTTGATGATGAAATATGAAAGATATGTTTTAGATTAACATGTTTTGTATTGGAGTTTTTGATAATTTTGAGTAATTAGGACTAAATTGAAAAAATAATAATTTGAAGGACTAAAATGTGAAATAAATGAAATATGTGGATTTTTTTGAGAGTGGGTAAAATTTAGCTCAACATGGGTATGCTGAAATTTTGTGTATTTTATGTTTTGTGCAATAGGGACTAAATTGTAAAAAGTGTAAATGTCAGGGGTAAAATGGTACTTTGCCAATTTATGTGTTCTTAGACTAAATTGAATGAAATTATATTGAATTAGTTTATTTTGAATACATTTAGATCAAGAACCAAAGAAATCGAATTTGGATCGGAGGAAAACTAAAATCATGGATTAATCGTCCTGTTCCGATTACCGTTGTCTGAGGTAAGTTTATAAGCAAAAAGACGTACTAAATTTTATAAAATGTGAAGTATACATGTAGAAATAAATATATGAATTTTTATTTGACTTATCCAAATGTATAAATGTTTATGAGATTTGGGAACAAGTTCGATTTAATTGAGATAGGATGTTTGAAAAGCTTCGTATGAACCTTAAGGATTAGTTAAGATTTCTGATATATGAATTATGTGAAAGATGACTTTGTATCAGTTATATCTGGCTTTATGCCTAGCAGGCTTTGTGCCGGTGTATAATATCGGGCTTTATGCCTAGCAGATTTTGTGCTGGTGTATAATATCAGGCTTTATGCCTAGCAGGCTTTGTGCCGGTGTAAAATATCAGGCTTTATGCCTAGCAGGCTTTGTGCCGGTGTATTATATTATGCTTTATGCCTAGCAAATTTTACGTGAGCAACGGTAAAAGTAATCAAATGTGTTAAATGAGTTAAAGTGAACAGGTATGTGACAATTTATTACTTTCTCAGAAATAAGGTAAGTTGATTATTTGATATGTGATACAAGTTATAAACGACGTTAATGGTAGTGAATGTGTATATGAAAATCTATATGTGGATTGATGCATAAATATGTGATATTAATGTAACACCCTAAACCCGACCTAGAAGTTAGGCTCGAATCTGGCGTGTCACATTGAAGGAAGTTGAAAAGCTAAGCAATTGTTTTAGAAAAGTTTTATTAGATTTTTGAACTTTGAGTTCGTTGTTTGATTGAGAAAAACGTGATTTACTAAATGACCATTTAAAAGTAGTTATTATTTTGAAAAACTGTTTTGTTATGAAAGTTGAACTTGCATCGTTGCGTAAACATGATATTTTAGAAAACGATTGCTAATGTTTTAAGAAAACCCCGTATTTATAAGTTTAACAGTTATAAATGAAAACTTAGAAAAATAAACCAATGGCCTTATTACAAAATATTAACCCAAAATAAATAATCTAAAAGAAAATGCAAAAATTGAAATTACTAAAGTTCACGAGTAGTATCTCCGATGTATAGCCACCCCCGAGTCCTCCACGGCTCCCATTCCTCAATCGTTGGGAACCACCTGAAACATTTAATAAAAAGAGTGGGTGACTTTACGAAAACTCAGTGTGCACAACCCTCGTCGGTAAGAACATGCATGACAATAATCCGGGCCGAAGCCCATTACAATAACGGTGGCAATTGGGCCTTAGCCCAAAATAGCCTCGGTTGAGCCTTAACCTATATCATATGTCACAGCAGATAATGTATGCAATGCGATGCAAACCCAGCCCAACCTAATTTTCCATCCTCTTCACACCAACCCGTACCAACTATCACATCGTGGGGATTTCTACAATCAACCCTCCATCCGCTACACACCATCTTGACAGTCATGCTGTCAGAAAATGTGGCAGAGCCACCGATCACTATGTGTCCTTAAAACAACTGTGGCATAGCCACCGATCACTAAGTGACCTCAGAAAGCAGATGTGGCGGTATACCACCGATCACTATGTGACCTTAATAAACAATGTGGCAGAGCCACCGATCACCATGTGACCTTAAGAACAATGTGGCAGAGCCACCGATCACAATGTGACCTTATCACTTCCCCTTTATCAACATTCTCATATCCCATGCAAAACATTTATATCATGACAGATGTATCATGCTAGTAACAAGGCAATAGCTTATCACATACAACCAACGCATATCGGTAATTACGAGATCGTGCCGACACTTCCTACCTTACCCCCAAAGGGTATGTCGATCATATTCTGACCTTTTAAACTTTTCACCCATACAATTAATAATATAATTAAGTAAAGTGTGTTAGGGTTTACACACAATCACGCTTAATCAACCCCGAGGTATAACGGTAATTTTACCTCACCGAGGGTATTTCAAGAATTTACCTATCAAGGGTAATTCAAGAATTTCACAAACTAGGGGTATTTCGATAATTTTACAAACCAAGGGTATTTCAGAAATTTTGTAAACCAGGGATGTTTCGATAATTTTACAAACCAGGGGTATTTTGGTAATTTTACAAACCAAGGGTATTTCAGTAATTTTATAAACCAGGGGTATTTCGGTAATTCCACAAACTAGGGGTATTTTGGTAATTTTACAAACCAGGGGTATTTCGGTAATTTTACAAACAAGGGGTTTTTCAGTAATTTTACAAATCGGGGGTATTTTGTCCCTTTCGGGTTTTAGCTATGAACTTTGGCCCATCAACAAGTCCTCGCGGTTAAAGTGAATGACACTACGCACCAGATAGGATTCCAGAAAAGGGGAGGTGGGCCACTAGGGCCGCTTAAGTACCAAGCTCTCCCTGGATCCAATCCTAGACATGCGTACGCTCGTTGCCACACTCCAACCCTACGACTTGTTCACAAACATGTTTAATTAAATTAAGTCTTATGGAATTTACGAGTTGTTCAAACTAGACCTAAAGTCCATAAACCCTAACATACATGTCTATGTCCCCATAAGCCCATCAAGCCCAAATCACTCCCTTACGGCCCATTAGGCCCAAATCTCATCATATGGCCTATTAGGCCTAAAACAAATCCAAATCGTGTACCATGAGTGACTAACTTAATTCGTATAACAAACCAAACCATTTTATCAAACTTAGCCTCAGGGCCCACCGGGCCCATTTAGCCACTTTCGGCTTTTTCGCTTTTCAGCATTGCCGATTTCGTGTGTGTAGTGTTTGTACACACCTGGTAACCACGTGCACTGCAAACCACTTAGTCACGAACCTACAATCGACATCACCTAACGATTAATCATAACTTAATATACACTTATCGAAAACCAAAACCTCACCGTAACCTTACCGTGCACCTCACGTTATAGTAGCCCTTCCTTCACTACTATTGGCGATTATCCTCTAGATCTGCACCCAAATGCCCACCAATGTATATTAACTCTCCTCATAGAATGCTCTATATATAGCTAGCTTCTCACATTCATTTTTTGTATCTTACCGATCTGGGATCCCTCCGTTAGCAGATTTTAAATCCAACTCAAAGTCTTCTCGTCCAATCTGCAAAATAAATACTCCCTTGCTTGTCATGAGATTCGAACCCAAGCTCTCCCATCAGCCAATTCACGCCACTTGCCACTAAGCCACTAGCTCCTCTTGTGTCTAAAATCATGCGCAACTAAATATAACCCTATGGCAAAATTCTAGAGTCCATTTAAAAAGAAATCCAAAATGAAAGAGCCAAGACTTGAACCTTGGACCTCTTTCATTCCTTTTTGGCATCATCCCCTTGCTTCTTATGTGGCGTCACTTTGCCACTACACCACACACTCAACTTGTGTCATTTTTCTCCACATTTTATTCATAAAGCCTACTACTAACTCTCAGGGTTTTATTCACCTAAAACCAAAATTTCCCTAAAGCCAAAGTTTGACCCCGGGACTTCATAGAAACCCTCTAACCTTCCAAAATCACTCATCTAATAGGTCCAACTAGCATTAAAGCCATTCTCTTGTTTTCAAAAATTTTTAAACGCACCTACGCCTAAGGTCCATTGGGCCCAATTCTTCTAAGCCCAATTTCGGGATGTTACAAATCAACCATCCTTAAAGAAATTTCGTCCTCGAAATTTCCAGCTATAGAAACAGTCGCATATCCTAACCTACAACACTACACTCACGCTACGCACTCACGCTACGCACTCTGATTCTAAAACAATAATACACTTTCTAGCTTAAGCTTGGAACCTCTTCACACAACCAAATATCTAATACAGAATCAAACAAATATTTAACACTTATACATAAAAATTTTCCATTCAAACATCACATCCAAAACATACACAGAATAAATACAGTCATTAGAGCATATAATAATAAGTAATGGGACTTACGGACTTGGTGCCGGAGACTCGGGTGCCATACTTACAAAAAAGATATTTTTTTTAAAACCAAATTTCAAATAACTTTGAAAAACACTTTTGAACCCATTCCACAGTCGAGTGTTGCAACCTAGGCTCTGATACCATAATTGTAACACGCCAAACTTGGCCTAGAAGTTAGGCTTGAATCTGGCGTGTCACATTAAAGGAAGTTGAAAAGCTAAGTAATTGTTTTGAAAAGCTAAGCAATTGTGGCATAGCCACCGATCACTAAGAGACCTCGTAAACAGATGTGGCAGCACCACATATCACTATGTGACCTTAATAAACAATGTGGCAGAGCCACCGATCTCCATGTGACCTTAAGAACAATGTGACAGAGCCACCGATCACAATGTGACCTTACCACTTCCCCTTTATCAACATTCTCATATCCCATGCACAACATTTATATCATGACAGATGTATCATGCTAGTAACAAGGCAATAGATTATCACATACAACCAACGCATGTCAGGTAATTACAGATACGTACTTGGCACTTCCTACCTTACCTCCAAAGGGTATGTCATTGTATTCTGACCTTTTCCGACTTTTCAAATTTCATACAATTAATAATATAATTAAGTAAAGTGTGTTAGGGTTTACACACAATCACGCTAATCAACCCCTAAAGGCATAACGGTAATTTTACCTGCCGAGGGTATTTTAGTAATTTACCTACCAAGGGTAATTCGGTAATTTCACAAACTAGGGATATTTCGATAATTTTACAAACCAAAGGTATTTCAAAAATTTTGTAAACTAGGAATATTTCAATAATTTTACAAACCAGGGGTATTTTAGTAATTTTACAAATCAGGGGTATTTTAGTAATTTTACAAACTAGGGGTATTTCAATAATTCTACAAACCAGGGGTATTTTAGTAATTTTACAAACCAGGGGTATTTCGATAATTTTACAAATAAGGGTTTTTCAAGAATTTTGCAAATCGGGGTATTTTGTCCTTTTGGGTTTTAGCTATGAACTTTGGCCCATCAACAAGTCCTCATGGCTAAGGTGAATAGACACTACGCACTGTAAGATTCCAAAAAGAGGAGGTGGGCCACTAGGGCCGCTTAAGTACCAAGCTCTCCTCGATCCAATCCTGAACATGCGTCGCTTGGTTGCCACACTCCAACCTGCGACTTGTTCACAAACATGTTTAATTAAATTAAGTCTTATGGAATTTACGAGTTGTTCAAACTAGACCTAAAGTCCATAAACCCTAACATACATGTCTACGTCCCCATAAGCCCATCAAGCCCAAATCACTCCCTTACGGCCCATTAGGCCCAAATCTCATCATATGGCCTATTAGGCCTAAAACAAATCAAATCGTGTACCATGAGTGACTAACTTAATTCAGATAACAAACCAAACCATTTTATCAAACTTAGCCTCAGGGCCCACCAGGCCCATTTAGCCACTTGCGGCTTTTTGGCTTTTCAAAGATTGCCGATTTAGTTATGTGTAGTGTTTGTACACACCGTAACCACGCGTTGCAAACCCCTTAGTCACAAACCTACAATCGACATCACCTAACGATTAATCATAACTTAATATACACTTATCGAAATCAAACCTCACGTAACCTTACTGCACCTCACGTTATAGTAGCCCTTCCTTCGCTACTATTAGCGATTATCCTCTAGATCTGCACCCAAACGCCCACCAAGGTATATTAACTCTCCTCATAGAATGCTCTATATATAGCTAGCTTCTCACCTTCATTCTTTGTATCTTACCGATCTGGGATCCCTCCGTTAGCAGAGTTTAAATCCAACTCAAACTCTTCTTGTCCAATCTGCAAAATAAATACTCCCTTGCTTGTCATGAGATTCAAACCCAAGCTCTCCCATCAGCCAATTCACGCCACTTGCCACTAAGCCACCAGCTCCTCTTGTGTCTAAAATCATGCGCAACTAAATATAACCCTATGGCAAAATTCTAGAGTCCATTTAAAAAGAAATCCAAAATGAAAGAGCCAAGACTTGAACCTTGGACCTCTTTCATTCCTTTTTGGCGTCATCCCCTTGCTTCGTATGTGGCGTCACTTTGCCACTACACCACACACTCAACTTGTGTCATTTTTCTCCACATTTTATTCATAAAGCCTACTACTAACTCTCAGGGTTTTATTCACCTAAAACCAAAATTTCCCTAAAGCCAAAGTTTGACCCCGGGACTTCATAGAAACCCTCTAACCTTCCAAAATCACTCATCTAATAGGTCCAACTAGCATTAAAGCCGTTTCTTGTTCTCAAAAATTTTTAAACGCACCTACGCCTAAGGTCTATTGGGCCCAATTCTTCTAGGCCCAATTTCGGGATGTTACAAATCAACCATCCTTAAAGAAATTTCATCCTCGAAATTTCCACTATAAAACAAATGCATATCCTAACCTACAACACTACACTCACGCTACGCACTCTGATTCTAAAATAGTAATACACTTTCTAATTTAAGCTTGGAACCTCTTCACACAACCAAATATCTAATCTGAGAATCAAACAAATATTTAACACTTATACATAAAAATTTTCCGTTCAAACATCACATCCAAAACATACACGAATAAATCTGTCATTATAGCATATAATAATAAGTAAGGGACTTACGGATTTGGTGCCGAGACTCGGTGCCATACTTACAAAAAGATACTTTTTTAAAACTAAATTTCAAATAACTTTGAAAACACTTTTGAACCCATTCCACGGTAGAGTGTTGCAACCTAGGCTCGATACCATAATTGTAACACCCCAAACACCGCCTAGAAGTTAGGCTTGAATCGGAGTGTCACATTGAAGGAAGTTGAAAAGCTAAGTAATTGTTTTGAAAAGCTAAGCAATTGTGGCATAGCCACCGATCACTAAGTGACCTAAATAGATGATGTGGCGACCACGATCACTATGTGACCTTAATAAATAATGTGGCGAGCCACCGATCACCATGTGACCTTAAGAACAATGTGACAGAGCCACCGATCACAATGTGACCTTACCACTTCCCCTTTATCAACATTCTCATATCCCATGCACAACATTTATATCATGACAGATGTATCATGCTAGTAACAAGGCAATAGATTATCACATACAACCAACGCATATCAGGTAATTACAGATACGTACTTGGCACTTTCTTACCTTACCCCAAAGGGTATGTCGATTGTATTCTGACCTTTTTCGACTTTTCATTATATAATTAATAATATAATTAAGTAAAGTGTGTTAGGGTTTACACACAATCACGCTAATCAACCCCTAAGGGTATAACGATAATTTTACCTACCGATGGTATTTCAGTAATTTACCTACCAAGGGTAATTCGGTAATTTCACAAACTAGGGGTATTTCGATAATTTTACAAACCAAAGGTATTTCAAAATTTTGTAAACTAGGGATATTTCGATAATTTTACAAACCAGAGGTATTTTAGTAATTTTACAAACCAGGGGTATTTTAGTAATTTTACAAACTAGGGGTATTTCATAATTCTACAAACCAGGGGTATTTTAGTAATTTTACAAACCAGGGGTATTTCGATAATTTTACAAACAAGGGGTTTTTCAGTAATTTTGCAAATCGGGGTATTTTGTCCTTTCGGTTTTAGCTATGAACTTTGGCCCATCAACAAGTCCTCGCGGTTAAAGTGAATAGACACTACGCACTAGGTAGGATTCCAGAAAAGAGGAGGTGGGCCACTAGGGCCGCTTAAGTACCAAGCTCTCCTGGATCCAATCCTAGACATGCGTACGCCCGTTGCCACACTCCAACCCTGCGACTTGTTCACAAACATGTTTAATTAAATTAAGTCTTATGGAATTTACGAGTTGTTCAAACTAGACCTAAAGTCCATAAACCCTAACATACATGTCCACGTCCCCATAAGCCCATCAAGCCCAAATCACTCCCTTACGGCCCATTAGGCCCAAATCTCATCATATGGCCTATTAGGCCTAAAACAAATCCAAATCGTGTACCATGAGTGACTAATTTAATTCGTATAACAAACCAAACCATTTTATCAAACTTAGCCTCAGGGCCCACCGGGCCCATTTAGCCACTTTCGACTTTTCGGCTTTTTAGCATTGCCGATTTTGTGTGTGTAGTGTTTGTACACACCTGGTAACCACGCGCACTACAAACCCCTTAGTCACGAACCTACAATCGACATCACCTAACGATTAATCATAACTTAATATACACTTATCTAAACCAAACCTCACCGTAACCTTACTGCACACCTCACGTTATAGTAGCCCTTCCTTTACTACTATTGGCGATTATCCTCTAGATCTGCACCCAAACGCCCACCAAGGTATATTAACTCTCCTCATAGAATGCTCTATATATAGCTAGCTTCTCACCTTCATTCTTTGTATCTTACCGATCTTGATCCTCCGTTAGCGAGTTTAAATCCAACTCAAACTCTTCTCGTCAATCTACAAAATAAATACTTCCTTACTTGTCATGAGATTCAAACCTAAGCTCTCCCATCAGCCAATTCACGCCACTTGCCACTAAGCCACCAGCTCCTCTTGTGTTTAAAATCATGCTAACTAAATATAATCCTATGGCAAAATTCTAGAGTCCATTTAAAAAGAAATCCAAAATGAAAGAGCCGAGACTTGAACCTTGGACCTCCTTCATTCCTTTTTGGCGTCATCCTCTTGCTTCTTATGTGGCGTCACTTTGCCACTACACCACACACTCAACTTGTGTCATTTTTCTCCACATTTTATTCACAAAGCCTACTACTAACTCTCAGGGTTTTATTCACCTGAAACCAAAATTTCCCTAAAGCCAAAGTTTGACCCCGGGACTTCATAGAAACCCTATAACCTTCCAAAATCACTCACCTAATAGGTCCAACTAGCATTAAAGCCTTTTCTTGTTCTCAAAAATTTTTAAACACACCTACGCCTAAGGCCCATTGGGCCCAATTCTTCTAGGCCCAATTTCGGGATGTTACAAATCAACCCTCCTTAAAGAAATTTCGTCCTCGAAATTTCCAGCTATAGAAACAGTCGCATATCCTAACCTACAACACTACACTCACGCTACACACTCTGATTCTAAAATAGTAATACACTTTCTAACTTAAGCTTGGAACCTCTTCACACAACCAAATATCTAATACAGAATCAAACAAATATTTAACACTTATACATAAAAATTTTCCATTCAAACATCACATCCAAAACATACAAAAAATAAATACAGTCATTATAGCATATATAATAAGTAAGGGACTTACGGATTTGGTGCCGGAGACTCGGGTGTCCTACTTACAATAAAGATACTTTTTTTTTAAAACTAAATTTCAAATAACTTTGAAAAACACTTTTGAATCCATTCCACAGTAGTGTTGCAACCTAGGCTCGATACCATAATTATAACACCCAAAGTTGAGCCTAAAGTTAGGCCCGAATCAAAGCGTGTCACATTGAAGGAAGTTGAAAAGCTAAGCAATTGTTTTAGAAAAGTAGTAAAGTGTGTTAGGGTTTACACACAATCACGCTTAATCAACCCCTAAAGGTATAGCGGTAATTTTACCTCTGAGGGTATTTCGATAATTTACCTACCAAGGGTAATTGGTAATTTCACAAACTTGGGGTATTTCGATAATTTTACAAACCAAAGGTATTTCAAAATTTTTGTAAACTAGGGATATTTCGATAATTTTACAAACAGTATTTTAGTAATTTTACAAACCAGGTATTTTAGTAATTTCACAATCTAGGGTATTTCGATAATTCTACAAACCGGGGTATTTTAGTAATTTTACAAACCGAGGGTATTTGATAATTTTACAAACAAGGGTTTTTCAAGTAATTTTGCAAATCGGGGTATTTTGTCCTTTTCGGGTTTTAGTATGAACTTTGGCCCATCAACAAGTCCTCGACTAAAGTGAATAGACACTATGCACTGGTAGGATTCTAGAAAAGGAGGTGGGCCACTAGGGCAGCAAGTACCAAGCTCTCCTGGACCCAATCCTGAGCGATGCGTGCGCGCCTTGCCACACTCCAACCCCGCGACTTGTTCACAAACATGTTTAATTAAATTAAGTCTTATGGAATTTCTGAGTTGTTCAAACTAGACCTAAAGTCCATAAACCCTAACATACATGTCTCACGTCCCCATAAGCCCATCAAGGCCAAATCACTCCCTTACGGCCCATTAGGCCCAAATCTTATCATATGGCCTATTAGGCCTAAAACAAATCGAAATCGTGTACCATGAGTGACTAATTTAATTCGTATAACAAACCAAACCATTTTATCAAACTTAGCCTCGGGGCCCAAGCCCATTTAGCCACTTCGACTTTTCGGCTTTTTAGCATTCTGGATTTTGTGTGTGTAGTGTTTGTACACACAGCTGTAACCAAGCGCTACCGCAAACCCTTAGTCACGAACCTACAATCGACATCACCTAACGATTAATCATAACTTAATATACACTTATCGAGCTGAAACCTCACCGTAACCTTACAGTACCTCACGTTATAGTAGCCCTTCCTTTACTACTATTGGCGATTATCCTCTAGATCTGCACCCAAACGCCCACCAAGGTATATTAACTCTCCTCATAGAATGCTCTATATATAGCTAGCTTCTCACCGTTATTCTTTGTATCTTACCGATCTTGGATCCCTCCGTTAGCAGAGTTTAAATCCAACTCAAACTCTTCTCGTCCAATCTACAAAATAAATACTTCCTTACTTGTCATGAGATTCGAACCCAAGCTCTCCCATCAGCCAAATCACGCCACTTACCACTAAGCCACCAGCTCCTCTTGTGTCTAAAATCATGCGCAACTAAATATAACCCTATGGTAAAATTCTAGAGTCCATTTAAAAAGAAATCCAAAATGAAAGAGCCAAGACTTGAACCTTGGACCTCCTTCATTCCTTTTTGGCGTCATCCCCTTGCTTCTTATGTGGCGTCACTTTGCCACTACACCACACACTCAACTTGTGTTATTTTTCTCCACATTTTATCCATAAAGCCTACTACTAACTCTCAGGGTTTTATTCACCTAAAACTAAAATTTCCCTAAAGCCAAAGTTTGACCCCAGGACTTTATAGAAACCCTCTAACCTTCCAAAATCACTCACCTAATAGGTCCAACTAGCATCAAAGCCCTTCTCTTGTTCTCAAAAATTTTTAAACACACCTACGCCTAAGGCCCATTGGGCCCAATTCTTCTAGGCCCAATTTAGGGATGTTACAAATCAACCTCCTTAAAGAAATTTAGTCCTCGAAATTTCCAATTATAAACAATGCATATGCTAACCTACAACACTACACTCACGCTACACTCGATTCTAAAATAGTAATACACTTTCTAACTTAAGCTTGGAACCTCTTCACACAACCAAATATCTAATACGAATCAAACAAATATTTAACACTTATACATAAAAATTTTCCATTCAAACATCACATCCAAAACATACAAAGAATAAATCTGATCATTATAGCATATATAATAAGTAAGGGACTTACGGTTTGGTCTTAGGAGACTCGGTGTCCTACTTACAATAAAGATACTTTTTTTAAAACTAAATTTCAAATAACTTTGAAAAACACTATTGAACCCATTCCACAGCCTAGTTTTGCAACCTAGGCTCTGATACCATAATTATAACACCCAAAGTTGAGCCTAGAAGTTAGGCCCGAATCTGGCGTGTCACATTGAAGGAAGTTGAAAAGCTAAGCAATTGTTTTAGAAAAGTTTTATCAGATATTTGAACTCCGAGTTTGTTGTTTGATTGAGAAAAACGTGATTTACTAAATGACCATTTAAAAGTAGTTATTATTTTGAAAAACTATTTTGTTATGAAAGTTGAACTTACATCGTTGCGTAAACATGATATTTTAGAAAACGATTGCTAGTGTTTTAAGAAAACCCCGTATTTATAAGTTTAACAGTTATAAAGGAAAACTTAGAAAAATAAACTAATGGCCTTATTACAAAATATTAACCCAAAATAAATAATCTAAAAGAAAATGCAAAAATCAAAATTACTAAAGTTCACGAGTAGTATCTCCGATGTATAGCCACCCTCGAGTCCTCCACGGCTCCCAATCCTCAATCGCTGGGAATCACCTGAAACATTTAATAAAAAGAGAGGGTGAGTTTACGAAAACTCAGTGTGCACAACCCTCGTCGGTAAGAACATGCATGACAACAATCCGGGCCGAAGCCCATTACAGTAACGGTGGCAATTGGGCCTTAGCCCAAAATAGCCTCGGTTGAGCCTTAACTTATATCATATGTCACAGCAGATAATGTATGCAATGCGATGCAAACCCAGTCCAACCTAATTTTCCATCCTCTACACACCAACCCGTACCAACTATCACACCGTGGGGATTTCTACAATCAACCCTCTATCCGCTACACACCATCTTGACAGTCATGCTGTCAGAAAATGTGGCAGAGCCACCGATCACTATGTGGCCTTAAAACAACTGTGGCATAGCCACCGATCACTAAGTGACCTCGTAAACAGATGTGGCAGCGCCACCAATCACTATATGACCTTAATAAACAATGTGGCAGAGCCACCGATCACCATGTGACCTTAAGAACAATGTGGCAGAGCCACCGATCACAATGTGACCTTATCACTTGCCCTTTATCAACATTTTCATATCCCATGCACAACATTTATATCATGACAGATGTATCATGCTAGTAACAAGGTAATAGATTATCACATACAACCAACGCGTATCAGGTAATTACAGATAGGTACTTGGCATTTCCTACCTTACCCCCAAAGGGTATGTCGACTATATTTACAGCCTTTTCCGGCTTTTCAGCCCATACAATTAATAATATAATTAAGTAAAGTGTGTTAGGGTTTACACACAATCACGCTAAGCCACCCTTAAAGGTATAACGGTAATTTAACCTACCGAGGGTATTTTAGTAATTTACCTACCAAGGGTAATTCGGTAATTTCACAAATTAGGGATATTTCGAGAATTTTACAAACCAAGGGTATTTCAGTAATTTTGTACACCCGGGGTATTTCGGTAAATTTACAAACTAGGGGTATTCCAGTAATGTTACAAATCAGGGTATTTTAGTAATTTTACAAACGAGGGGTATTTTGGTAATTCCACAAACTAGGGGTATTTCGGTAATTTTACAAACTAGAGGTATTTTGGTAATTTTACAAACTAGGGGTTTTTCAGTAATTTTGCAAATCGGGGTATTTTGTCCCTTTCGGGTTTTAGCTATGAACTTTGGCCCATCAACAGGTCCTCGCGGCTAAAGTGAACAGACACTACGCACTAGGTAGGATTCCAGAAAAGAGGAGGTGGGCCACTAGGGCGCTTAAGTACCAAGCTCTCCTGGATCCAATCCTGAGACATGCGTCGCTTGCTTGCCACACTCTAACCTGCGACTTGTTCACAAACATGTTTAATTAAATTAAGTCTTATGAAATTTACGAGTTGTTCAAACTAGACCTAAAGTCCATAAACCCTAACATACATGTCTACGTCCCCACAAGCCTATCAAGCCCAAATCACTCCCTTATGGCCCATTAGGCCCAAATCTCATCATATGGCCTATTAGGCCTAAAACAAATCCAAATCGTGTACTATGAGTGACTAACTTAATTCGTATAACAAACCAAACCATTTTATCAAACTTAGCCTCAGGGCCCACCGGGCCCATTTAGTTACTTTTGACTTTTCGCCTTTTCAGCATTGCCGATTTCGTGTGTGTAGTGTTTGTACACACCTGGTAACCACGCACGATGTAAACCCCTTAGTCACGAACCTACAATCAACATCACCTAACGATTAATCATAACTTAACATGCACTTATCAGAAATCGAAACCTCACCGTAACCTTACCGTGCACCTCACGTTATAGTAGCCCTTCCTTCGCTACTATTGGCGATTATCCTCTAGATCTGCACCCAAGCGCCCACCAAGGTATATTAACTCTCCTCATAGAATGCTCTATATATAGCTAGCTTCTCACATTCATTCTTTGTATCTTACAGATTTGGGATCCCTCCGTTAGTAGAGTTTAAATCCAACTCAAACTCTTCTCGTCCAATCTGCAAAATAAATACTCCCTTGCTTGTCATGAGATTAGAACCTAAGCTCTCCCATCAACCAATTCATGCCACTTGCCACTAAGTCACCAGCTCCTCTTGTGTCTAAAATCATGCGCAACTAAATATAACCCTATGACAAAATTCTAGAGTCCATTTAAAAAGAAATCCAAAATGCAAGAGCCAAGACTTGAAGCTTAGACCTCCTTCCTTCCTTTTTGGCGTCATCCCCTTGCTTCTTATGTGGCGTCACTTTGCCACTGCACCACACACTCAACTTGTGACATTTTTCTCCACATTTTATTCATAAAGCCTACTACTAACTCTCAGGGTCTTATTCACCTAAAACCAAAATTTCCCTAAAGCCAAAGTTTGACCCCGGGACTTCATAGAAGCCCTCTAACCTTCCAAAATCACTCACCAAATAGGTCCAACTAGCATTAAAGCCGTTCTCTTGTTCTCAAAAATTTTTAAACGCACCAATGCCTAAGGCCAATTGGGCCCAATTCTTCTAGGCCCAATTTCGGGATGTTACAAATCTACCATCCTTAAAGAAATTTTGTCCTCGAAATTTCTAGCTATAAAACAAATGATATCCTAACCTACAACACTACTCACACTCACGCCACGCACTCGATTCTAAAACAATAATACACTTTCTAACTTAAGCTTGGAACCTCTTCACACAACCAAATATCTAATCTGAATCAAACAAATATTTAACACTTATACATAAAATTTTCCATTCAAACATCACATCCAAAACATATCTGAAATAAATACACCATTATAGCATATACTAATAAGTAAGGGGACTTACAGATTTGGTGCCGGAGACTCGGGTGCCATACTTACAATAAAGATACTTTTTTTTAAAACCAAATTTCAAATAACTTTGAAAAACACTTTTGAACCCATTCCACAGCCGAGTGTTGCAACCTAGGCTCTGATACCATAATTGTAACACCCCAAACCCGGCCTAGAAGTTAGGCCCGAATCTGGCGTGTCACATTGAAGGAAGTTGAAAAGCTAAGCAATTGTTTTAGAAAAGTTTTATCAGATTTTTGAACTCCGAGTTCGTTGTTTGATTGAGAAAAACGTGATTTACTAAATGACCATTTAAAAGTAGTTATTATTTTGAAAAACTGTTTTGTTATGAAAGTTGAACTTGCATCGTTGCGTAAACATGATATTTTAGAAAACGATTGCTAATGTTTTAAGAAAACCCGTATTTATAAGTTTAATGTTATAAATGAAAACTTAGAAAAATAAACCAATGGCCTTATTACAAAATATTAACCCAAAATAAATAATCTAAAAGAAAATGCAAAAATTGAAATTACTAAAGTTCACGAGTAGTATCTCCGATGTATAGCCAACCTCGAGTCCTCCACGGCTCCCAATCCTCAATCGCTGGGAATCACCTGAAACATTTAATAAAAAGAGGGGGTGAGTTTACGAAAACCCAGTGTGCACAACCCTCGTCAGTAAAAGCATACATGACAACAATTCGGGCCGAAGCCCATTACAGTAACGGTGGAAATTGGGCTTTAGCCCAAAATAGCCTCGGTTGAGCCTTAACCTATATCATATGTCACAGCAGATAATGTATGCAATGCGATGCAAACCCAGCCCAACCTAATTTTCCATCCTCTACACACTAACTCGTACCAACCATCACACCGTGGATTTCTACAATCAACCCTCCATCCGCTACACACCATCTTGACGGTCATCTTTGTCAGGAAAATATGGCGAGCCACCAATCACTATGTGACCTTAAAATAACTATGACATAGCCACTGATCACTAAGTGACCTCGTAAATAGATGTGGCAGTGCCACCAATCACTATGTGACCTTAATAAACAATGTGGCGAGCCACCGATCACCATGTGACCTTAAGAACAATGTGGCACAATGTGACCTTATCACTTGCCCTTTATCAACATTTTCATATCCCATGCACAACATTTATATCATGACGGATGTATCATGCTAGTAACAAGGTAATAGATTATCACATACAACCAACGCATATCAGGTAATTACAGATACGTACTTGGCACTTCCTGCCTTACCCCCAAAGGGTATGTCGATCATTTATAGCCTTTTTGGCTTTTCACCCATACAATTAATAATATAATTAAGTAAAGTGTGTTAGGGTTTACACACAATCACGCTTAATCAACCCTAAGGGTTTAATGGTAATTTTACCTATCAAGGGTATTTCAGTAATTTACCTGCCAAGGGTAATTCGGTAATTTCACAAACTAGGGGTATTTCGATAATTTTACAAACCAAGGGTATTTCAGTAATTTTGTAAACCTGGGGTATTTCGATAATTTTAAAAACAAGGGGTATCTCAGTAATGTTACAAACCAGAGGTATTTCAGTAATTTTACAAATGAGGGGTATTTCGGTAATTTCACAAATCAGGGGTATTTTGATAATTTTAAAAATTAGGGATATTTTGGTAATTTTACAAACCAGAGGTTTTTTAGTAATTTTGCAAATCGAGGGTATTTTGTCCCTTTCGGGTTTTAGCTATGAACTTTGGCCTATCAACAAGTCCTCGCGGCTAAAGTGAACAGACACTACGCACCAGGTAGGATTCTAGAAAAGAGGAGGTGGGCCACTAGGCCGCTTAAGTACCAAGCTCTCCTGGATCCAATCCTGACATGCGTCGCATGGTGCCACACTCCAACCTGCGACTTGTTGACGTACATGTTTAATTAAATTAAGTCTTATGGAATTTATGAGTTGTTCAAACTAGACCTAAAGTCCATAAACCCTAACATACATGTCAACGTCCCCATAAGCCTATCAAGCCCAAATCACTCCCTTACGGCCCATTAGGCGAAATCTCATCATATGGCCTATTAGGCCTAAAATAAATCAAATTGTGTACCATGGTGACTAACTTAATTCAGTATAACAAACCAAACCATTTTATCAAACTTAGCCTCGGGCCCACCGGACCCATTTAGCCACTTTCGACTTTTTCGGCATTGTCGATTTTGTGTGTGTAGTGTTGTACACACACAACCAACCAGCTGCAAACCCCTTAGTCACGAACCTACAATCGACATCACCTAACGATTAATCATAACTTAATATACACTTCTCAGAAACTAAAACCTCACCGTAACCTTACCGTGCACCTCACATTATAGTAGCCCTTCCTTCGCTACTATTGGCGATTATCGTCTAGATCTGCACCCAAACGACCACCAAGGTATATTAACTCTCCTCATGGAATGCTCTATATATAGCTAGCTTCTCACATTCATTTTTTGTATCTTACCGATTTGGGATCCCTCCGTTAGCAGAGTTTAAATCCAACTCAAACTCTTCTCGTCCAATCTGCAAAATAAATACTCCCTTGCTTGTCATAAGATTCGAACCTAAGCTCTCCCATAAGCCAATTCATGCCACTTGCCACTAAGCCACCAGCTCCTCTTGTGTCTAAAATCATGCGTAACTAAATATAACCCTATGGTAAAATTCTAGAGTCAATTTAAAAAGAAATCCAAAATGCAAGAGCCAAGACTTGAACCTTGGACCTTCTTCCTTCCTTTTTGGCGTCATCCCCTTGCTTCTTATGTGGCGTCACTTTGCCACTACACCACACACACAACTTGTGTCATTTTTCTCCACATTTTATTCTTAAAGCCTACTACTAACTCTCAGGGTCTTATTCACCTAAAACCAAAATTTCCCTAAAGCCAAAGTTTGACCCCAGGACTTCATAAAAACCCTCTAACCTTCCAAAATCACTCACCTAATAGGTCCAACTAGCATTAAAGCCGTTCTCTTATTCTCAAAAATTTTTAAACGCACCTACACCTAAGGCCCATTGGGCCCAATTCTTCTAGGCCCAATTTCGAGATGTTACAAATCTACCCTCTTTAAAGAAATTTCGTCCTCGAAATTTTTAGCTATAGAAATAGTCGCATATCCTAACATACAACACTACACTCACGCTACGCACTCTGATTCTAAAATAGTAATACACTTTCTAACTTAAGCTTGGAACCTCTTCACACAACCAAATATCTAATACAGAATCAAATAAATATTTAACACTTATACATAAAAATTTTCCATTCAAACATCACATCCAAAACATACATAGAATAAATACAGTCATTATAGCATATACTAATAAGTAAGGGGACATACGGATTTGGTGCCGGAGACTCGGGTGCTATACTTACAATAAAGATACTTTTTTTTTTTAAAACCAAATTTCAAATAACTTTGAAAAACACTTTTGAACCCATTCCACAGTCGAGTGCTACAACCTAGGCTCTGATACCATAATTATAACATCCCAAACCCGGCCTAGAAGTTAGGCTCGAATCTGGCGTGTCACATTGAAGGAAGTTGAAAAGCTAAGCAATTGTTTTAGAAAAGTTTTATCAGATATTTGAACTCCGAGTTCGTTGTTTGATTGAGAAAAACGTGATTTACTAAATGACCATTTAAAAGTAGTTATTATTTTGAAAAACTATTTTGTTATGAAAGTTGAACTTGCATCGTTGCGTAAACATGATATTTTAGAAAACGATTGCTAATGTTTTAAGAAAACCCCGTATTTATAAGTTTAACAGTTATAAATGAAAACTTAGAAAAATAAACCAATGACCTTATTACAAAATATTAACCCAAAATAAATAATCTAAAAGAAAATACAAAAATTGAAATGACTAAAGTTCACGAGTAGTATCTCCGATGTATAGCCACCTCGAGTCCTCCATGGCTCCCAATCCTCAATCGCTGGGAATCACCTGAAACATTTAATAAAAAGAGGGGTGAGTTTATGAAAACTCAGTGTGCACAACCCTCGTCGGTAAGAACATGCATGACAACAATCCGGCCGAAGCCCATTACAAGATCTGGTGGCAATTGGGCCTTAGCCCAAAATAGCCTCAGTTGAGCCTTAACCTATATCATATGTCACAAAGCAGATAATGTATGCAATGCGATGCAAACCCAGCCCAACCTAATTTTCCATCCTCTACACACCAACCCGTACCAACCATCACACCGTAGATTTCTACAATCAACCTCCATCCGCTACACACCATCTTGACAAATATGTTGTCAAAAATGTGGCAGCCACCGATCACTATGTGACCTTAAAACAACTATGGCATAGCCACCGATCACTAAGTGACCTCGTAAATAGATGTGGCAGCGCCACCAATCACTATGTGACCTTAATAAATAATGTGGCAGAGCCACCGATCACCATGTGACCTTAAGAACAATGTGGCAGAGCCACCGATCACAATGTGACCTTATCACTTGCCCTTTATCAACATTTTCATATCCCATGCACAACATTTATATCATGATGGATGTATCATGCTAGTAACAAGGCAATAGATTATCACATACAACCAACGCATATCGTAATTACAGATCGTGCTTGGCACTTCTGCCTTACCCCCAAAGGGTATGTCAATCAGATTATAGCCTTTTACGCTTTTCAACCCATACAATTAATAATATAATTAAGTAAAGTGTGTTAGGGTTTACACACAATCACGCTAATCAACCCCTAAAGGTATAACGATAATTTTACCTATCGAGGGTATTTCAGTAATTTACCTACCAAGGGTAATTCGGTAATTTCACAAACTAGGGGTATTTCGATAATTTTACAAACCAAGGGTATTTCAATAATTTTGTAAACCAGGGGTATTTCGGTAATTTTACAAACCAGGGGTATTTTAGTAATGTTACAAACCAGGGGTATTTCAGTAATTTTACAAACCAGGGGTATTTCGGTAATTCTACAAACCAAGGGTATTTCAATAATTTTACAAACTAAGGATATTTTGGTAATTTTACAAACCGGGTTTTTAGTAATTTTAAAAATCGGGGTATTTTGTCCTTTTCGGTTTTAGCTATGAACTTTGGCCCATCAACAAGTCCTCATGGCTAAAGTGAATGCACACTACGCACTGGTAAGATTCGAGAAAAGAGGAGGTGGGCCACTAGGGTACGCTTAAGTACCAACCTCTCCTTGATCCAATCCTGACATGCGTCGACGCTGCCACACTCCAACCTGCGACTTGTTCACGACATGTTTAATTAAATTAAGTCTTATGGAATTTACGAGTTGTTCAAACTAGACCTAAAGTCCATAAACCCTAACATACATGTCTACGTCCCCATAAGCCCATCAAGCCCAAATCACTCCCTTACGGCCCATTAGGCCGAAATCTCATCATATGGCCTATTAGGCCTAAAACAAATCCAAATTGTGTACCATGAGTGACTAACTTAATTCGTATAACAAACCAAACCATTTTATCAAACTTAGCCTCAGGGCCCACCGGACCCATTTAGCCACTTTCGGCTTTTCGACTTTTTGGCTTTACCGATTTTATATGTGTAGTGTTTGTACACACCTGGTAACCACGCGCGCTGCAAACCCCTTAGTCACGAACCTACAATCGACATCACCTAACGATTAATCATAACTTAATATACACTTATCAGAAACCAAAACCTCACCGTAACCTTACCGTGCACCTCACGTTATAGTAGCCCTTCCTTCGCTACTATTGGCGATTATCCTCTAGATCTGCACCCAAACACCCACCAAGGTATATTAACTCTCCTCATAGAATGCTCTATATATAGCTAGCTTCTCACATTCATTCTTTGTATCTTACCGATTTGGGATCCCTCCGTTAGCAGAGTTTAAATCCAACTCAAACTCTTCTCGTCCAATCCGCAAAATAAATACTCCTTTGCTTGTCATGAGATTCGAACCCAAGCTCTCCCATCAGCCAATTCATGCCACTTGCCACTAAGCCACCAGCTCCTCTTGTGTCTAAAATCATGCGTAACTAAATATAACCCTATGGCAAAATTCTAGAGTCCATTTAAAAAGAAATCCAAAATGCAAGAGCCAAGACTTGAACCTTGGACCTCCTTCCTTCCTTTTTGGCGTCATCCCCTTGCTTCTTATGTGGCGTCACTTTGCCACTACACCACACACTCAACTTGTGTCATTTTTCTCCACATTTTATTCTTAAAGCCTACTACTAACTCTAAGGGTTTTATTCACCTAAAACCAAAATTTCCCTAAAGCCAAAGTTTGACCCCGGGACTTCATAGAAACCCTCTAACCTTCCAAAATCACTCACCTAATAGGTCCAACTAGCATTAAAGCCGTTCTCTTATTCTCAAAAATTTTTAAACGCACCTACGCCTAAGGCCCATTGGGCCCAATTCTTCTAGGCCCAATTTTGGGATGTTACAAATCTACCCTCCTTAAAGAAATTTCGTCCTCAAATTTCCAGCTATAGAAACAGTCGCATATCCTAACCTACAACACTACACTCACGCTATGCACTCTGATTCTAAAATAGTAATACACTTTCTAACTTAAGCTTGGAACCTCTTCACACAACCAAATATCTAATACAGAATCAAACAAATATTTAACACTTATACATAAAAATTTTCCATTCAAACATCACATCCAAAACATACACAGAATAAATACAGTCATTATAGCATATACTAATAAGTAAGGGACTTACTGATTTGGTGCTTGGGACTCTAAAAGCCATACTTACAATAAAGATACTTTTTTTAAAACCAAATTTCAAATAACTTTGAAAAACACTTTTGAACCCATTCCACAGCCGAGTGTTGCAACCTAAGCTCTGATACCATAATTGTAACACCCCAAACCCGGCCTAGAAGTTAGGCCCAAATCTGGCGTGTCACATTGAAGGAAGTTGAAAAGCTAAGCAATTGTTTTAGAAAAGTTTTATCAGATTTTTGAACTCCGAGTTCGTTGTTTGATTGAGAAAAATGTGATTTACTAAATGACCATTTAAAAGTAGTTATTATTTTGAAAAACTGTTTTGTTATGAAAGTTGAACTTGCATCGTTGCGTAAACATGATATTTTAGAAAACGATTGCTAATGTTTTAAGAAAACCCCGTATTTATAAGTTTAATAGTTATAAATGAAAACTTAGAAAAATAAACCAATGGCCTTATTACAAAATATTAACCCAAAATAAATAATCTAAAAGAAAATGCAAAAATCGAAATTACTAAAGTTCACGAGTAGTATCTCCAATGTATAGCCACCCCCGAGTCCTCCACGGCTCCCAATCCTCAATCGCTGGGAATCACCTGAAATATTTAATAAAAAGAGGGGGTGAGTTTACGAAAACTCAGTGTGCACAACCCTCGTCGGTAAGAACATGCATGACAACAATCTGGGCCGAGGCCCATTACAGTAACGGTGGCAATTGGGCCTTAGCCCAAAATAGCCTCGGTTGAGCCTTAACCTATATCATATGTCACAGCAGATAATGTATGCAATGCGATGCAAACCCAGCCCAACCTAATTTTCCATCCTCTACACACCAACCCATACCAACCATCACACCGTGGGGATTTCTACAATCAACCCTCCATCCGCTACACACCATCTTGACAGTCATGCTGTCAGAAAATGTGGTAGAGCCACCGATCACTATGTGACCTTAAAACAACTGTGGCATAGCCACCGATCACTAAGTGACCTCGTAAATAGATGTGGCAATGCCACTAATCACTATGTGACCTTAATAAACAATGTGGCAGAGCCACCGATCACCATGTGACCTTAAGAACAATGTGGCAGAGCCACCGATCACAATGTGACCTTATCACTTGCCCTTTATCAACATTTTCATATCCCATGCACAACATTTATATCATGACAGATGTATCATGCTAGTAACAAGGCAATAGATTATCACATACAACCAACGCATATCAGGTAATTACAGATACGTACTTGGCACTTCCTACCTTACCCCCAAAGGGTATGTCGACTGTATTTACAACCTTTTTCGGCTTTTCAGCCCATACAATTAATAATATAATTAAGTAAAGTGTGTTAGGGTTTACACACAATCACGCTAATCAACCCCTAAAGGTATAACGATAATTTTACCTACCGAGGGTATTTTAGTAATTTACCTACCAAGGGTAATTCGATAATTTCACAAACTAGAGGTATTTCGATAATTTTACAAACCAAGGGTATTTTGATAATTTTGTAAACTAGGGGTATTTCGATAATTTTACAAACCAGGGGTATTTCAGTAATGTTACAAACCAGGGGTATTTTAGTAATTTTACAAACTAGGGGTATTTCAGTAATTCCACAAACTAAGGGTATTTTGGTAATTTTACAAACTAGGGATATTTTGATAAACCCGGGGTTTTTCAGTAATTTTGTAAATCTGGGGTATTTTGTCCCTTTCGGGTTTTAGCTATGAACTTTGGCCCATCAACAAGTCCTCGCGGCTAAAGTGAACAGACACTACGCACCAGGTAGGATTCCAGAAAAGAGGAGGTGGGCCACTAGGGCCGCTTAAGTACCAAGCTCTCCCTGGATCCAATCCTAGACATGCGTACGCCCGTTGCCACACTCCAACCCTGCGACTTGTTCACAGACATGTTTAATTAAATTAAGTCTTATGGAATTTACGAGTTGTTCAAACTAGACCTAAAGTCCATAAACCCTAACATACATGTCTACGTCCCCATAAGCCCATCAAGCCCAAATCACTCCCTTACGGCCCATTAGGCCCAAATCTCATCATATGGCCTATTAGGCCTAAAACAAATCCAAATTGTGTACCATGAGTGACTAACTTAATTCGTATAACAAACCAAACCATTTTATCAAACTTAGCCCATTTAGCCCATACTTTAGCCACTTTTCACTTTTCACTTTGATTTTGTGTGTGTAGTGTTTGTACACACTGTAACCACGCGTCTACAAACCCCTTAGTCACGAACCTACAATCGACATCACCTAACGATTAATCATAACTTAATATACACTTATCGAAACCAAAACCTCACCGTAACCTTACTGCAGCACCTCACGTTATAGTAGCCCTTCCTTCGCTACTATTGGCGATTATCCTCTAGATCTATACCCAAACGCCCACCAAGGTATATTAACTCTCCTCATAGAATGCTCTATATATAGCTAGCTTCTCACCTTCATTCTTTGTATCTTACCGATTTGGGATCCCTCCGTTAGCAGAGTTTAAATCCAACTCAAACTCTTCTCGTCCAATCAAAAATAAATACTCCCTTGCTTGCCATGAGATTTGAACCCAAGCTCTCCCATCAGCCAATTCACGCCACTTGCCACTAAGCCACCAGCTCCTCTTGTGTCTAAAATCATGCGCAACTAATTATAACCCTATGGCAAAATTCTAGAGTCCATTTAAAAAGAAATCCAAAATGCAAGAGCCAAGACTTGAACCTTGGACCTCCTTCCTTCCTTTTTGGCGTCATCCCCTTGCTTCTTATGTGGCGTCACTTTGCCACTACACCACACACTCAACTTGTGTCATTTTTCTCCACATTTTATTCTTAAAGCCTACTACTAACTCTCAGGGTTTTATTCACCTAAAACCAAAATTTCCCTAAAGCCAAAGTTTGACCCCGGGACTTCATAGAAACCCTCTAACCTTCCAAAATCACTCACCTAATAGGTCCAACTAGCATTAAAGCCGTTCTCTTATTCTAAAAATTTTTAAACGCACCTACGCCTAAGGCCCATTGGGCCCAATTCTTTTAGGCCCAATTTTGGGATGTTACAAATCTACCCTCCTTAAAGAAATTTCGTCCTTGAAATTTCTAGCTATAGAAACAGTCGCATATCCTAACCTACAACACTACACTCACGCTACGCACTCTGATTCTAAAACAGTAATACACTTTCTAACTTAAGCTTGGAACCTCTTCACACAACCAAATATCTAATACAGAATCAAACAAATATTTAACACTTATACATAAAAATTTTCCATTCAAACATCACATCCAAAACATACACAGAATAAATACAGTTATTATAGCATATACTAATAAGTAAGGGGACTTACGGATTTGGTACGGAGACTCGGGTGCCATACTTACAATAAAGATACTTTTTTTTAAAACCAAATTTCAAATAACTTTGAAAAACACTTTTAAACCCATTCCACGGTACCGTGTTGCAACCTAGGCTCGATACCATAATTGTAACACCCAAAACTTACCTAGAAGTTAGGCGCGAATCATGGTGTGTCACATTGAAGAAAGTTGAAAAGCTAAGCAATTGTTTTAGAAAAGTTTTATCGATTTTGAACTCCGAGTTCGTTGTTTGATTGAGAAAACGTGATTTACTAAATGACCATTTAAAAGTAGTTATTATTTTGAAAAACTGCTTTGTTATGAAAGTTGAACTTGCATCGCTATGTAAACATGATATTTTAGAAAACGATTGCTAATGTTTTAAGAAAACCCGTATTTATAAGTTTAACAATTATAAATGAAAACTTAGAAAATAAACCAATGGCCTTATTACAAAATATTAACCCAAAATAAATAATCTAAAAGAAAATGCAAAATCAAAATTACTAAAGTTCACGAGTAGTATCTCCGATGTATAGCCACCCCCGAGTCCTCCACGACTCCCAATCCTCAATCGCTGGGAATCACCTGAAACATTTAATAAAAAGAGGGCATGAATTTACGAAAACTCAGTGTGCACAACCCTCGTCGGTAAGAACATGCATAACAACAATCTGGGCCGAGGCCCGTTACAGTAACGGTGGCAATTGGGCCTTAGCCCAAAATAGCCTCGGTTGAGCCTTAACCTATATCATATGTCACAGCAGATAATGTATGCAATGCGATGCAAACCCAACCCAACCTAATTTTCCATCCTCTACACACCAACCCGTACCAACCATCACACCGTGGGGATTTCTACAATCAACCCTCCATTCGCTACACACCATCTTGACAGTCATGCTGTCAGAAAATGTGGCAGAGCCACCGATCACTATGTGACCTTAAAACAACTGTGGCATAGCCACCGATCACTAAATGACCTCGTAAACAGATGTGGCAGCGCCACCAATCACTATGTGACCTTAATAAACAATGTGGCAGAGCCACCGATCACCATGTGACCTTAAGAACAATGTGGCAGAGCCACCGATCACAATGTGACCTTATCACTTGCCCTTTATCAACATTTTCATATCCCATGCACAACATTTATATCATGACAGATGTATCATGCTAGTAACAAGGCAATAGATTATCACATACAACCAACGCATATCAGGTAATTACAGATACGTACTTGGCACTTCCTGCCTTACCCCCAAAGGGTATGTCATTCAGATTTACAACCTTTTTTCGCTTTTTTTATTATACAATTAATAATATAATTAAGTAAAGTGTGTTAGGGTTTACACACAATCACGTTAATCAACCCCTAAAGGTATAACAGTAATTTTACCTACCGAGGGTATTTCAATAATTTACCTACTAAAGGTAATTCAATAATTTCACAAACTAAGGGTATTTCGATAATTTTACAAACCAAGGGTATTTTGATAATTTTGTAAACTAGGGGTATTTTGGTAATTTTACAAACCAGGGGTATTTCAGTAATGTTACAAACCAGAGGTATTTCAGTAATTTTACAAACCAGGGGTATTTCAGTAATTCCACAAACCAGGGGTATTTTGGTAATTTTACAAACTAGAGATATTTTGGTAATTTTACAAACCAGGGGTTTTTCAGTAATTTTGCAAATCGGGGGTATTTTGTCCCTTTCGGGTTTTAGCTATGAACTTTGGCCCATCAACAAGTCCTTATGGCTAAAGTGAATAGACACTACGCACCAGGTAGGATTCCAGAAAAGAGGTGGTGGGCCACTAGGGCCGCTTAAGTACCAAGCTCTCCTGGATCCAATCCTGAGACATGCGTCGCTGCCACACTCCAACCTGCGACTTGTTCACAGACATGTTTAATTAAATTAAGTCTTATGGAATTTACGAGTTGTTCAAACTAGACCTAAAGTTCATAAACCCTAACATACATGTCTACGTCCCCATAAGCCCATCAAGCCCAAATCACTCCCTTACGGCCCATTAGGCCCAAATCTCATCATATAGCCTATTAGGCCTAAAAAAATCCAAATTGTGTACCATGAGTGACTAACTTAATTCGTATAACAAACCAAACCATTTTATCAAACTTAGCCTCAGGGCCCACCGACCCATTTAGCCACTTTCGGCTTTTCGGCATTGTTGATTTTGTGTGTGTAGTGTTTGTACACACCTGGTAACCATGCGTGCTGCAAACCCCTTAGTCACGAACCTACAATCGACATCACCTAACGATTAATCATAACTTAATATACACTTATCGAAAACCGAAACCTCACCGTAACCTTACCGTGCACCTCACGTTATAGTAGCCCTTCCTTCGCTACTATTGGCGATTATCCTCTAGATCTGTACCCAAACGCCCACCAAGGTATATTAACTCTCCTCATAGAATGCTCTATATATAGCTAGCTTCTCACCTTCATTCTTTGTATCTTACCGATTTGGGATCCCTCCGTTAGCAGAGTTTAAATCCAACTCAAACTCTTCTCGTCCAATCTGCAAAATAAATACTCTCTTGCTTGTCATGAGATTCGAACCCAAGCTCTCCCATCAGCCAATTTACACCACTTGCCACTAAGCCACCAGCTCCTCTTGTGTCTAAAATCATGCGCAACTAATTATAACCCTATGGCAAAATTCTAGAGTCCATTTAAAAAGAAATCCAAAATTCAAGAGCCAAGACTTGAACCTTGGACCTCCTTCCTTCCTTTTTAGCATCATCCCCTTGCTTCTTATGTGGCGTCACTTTGCCACTACACCACACACTCAACTTGTGTCATTTTTCTCCACATTTTATTCTTAAAGCCTACTACTAACTCTCAGGGTTTTATTCACCTAAAACCAAAATTTCCCTAAAGCCAAAGTTTGACCCCGGGACTTCATAGAAACCTCTAACCTTCCAAAATCACTCACCTAATAGGTCCAACTAGTATTAAAGCCATTCTCTTGTTCTCAAAAATTTTAAATGCACCTACGCTTAAGGCCCATTGGGCCCAATTCTTTTAGGCCCAATTTCTGGATGTTACAAATCTACCTCCTTAAAGAAATTTTGTCCTCGAAATTTCTAGCTATAAAACAATGATATCCTAACCTACAACACTACACTCACGCCACGCACTTTGATTCTAAAACAAGAATACACTTTCTAACTTAAGCTTGGAACCTCTTCACACAACCAAATATCTAATACGTAATCAAACAAATATTTAACACTTATACATAAAATTTTCCATTCAAACATCACATCCAAAACATACACGTAATAAATATACCATTATAGCATATACTAATAAGTAAGGGGCTTACGGATTTGGTAACGGAGACTCAAAAGCCATACTTACAATAAAGATACTTTTTTAAAACCAAATTTCAAATAACTTTGAAAAACACTTTTGAACCCATTCCACAATGAAAGTGTTACAACCTAGGCTCGATACCATAATTGTAACACCCTAAACCCAGCCTAGAAGTTAGGCGTGAATCTGGCGTGTCACATTGAAGGAAGTTGAAAAGCTAAGCAATTGTTTTAGAAAAGTTTTATCATATTTTTGGACTCCGAGTTCATTGTTTGATTGAGAAAAACGTGATTTACTAAATGACCATTTAAAAGTAGTTATTATTTTGAAAAACTGCTTTGTTATGAAAGTTGAACTTGCATCGCTATGTAAACATGATATTTTAGAAAACGATTGCTAATGTTTTAAGAAAACCCGTATTTATAAGTTTAATGTTATAAATGAAAACTTAGAAAAATAAACCAATGACCTTATTACAAAATATTAACCCAAAATAAATAATCTAAAAGAAAATGCAAAAATCAAAATTACTAAAGTTCACGAGTAGTATCTTTGATGTATAGCCACCCCCGAGTCCTCCACAGCTCCCAATCCTCAATTGCTGGGAATCACCTGAAACATTTAATAAAAAGAGGGGGTGAGTTTACAAAAACTCAGTGTGCACAACCCTCATCGGTAAGTACATGCATGACAACAATCTGGGCCGAAGCCCATTAAGTAACGGTGGCAACTGGGCCTTAGCCCAAAATAGCCTCGGTTGAGCCTTAACCTTTATCATATGTCACAGCAGATAATGTATGCAATGCGATGCAAACCCAGCCCAACCTAATTTTCCATCCTCTACACACCAACTCGTACCAACCATCACACCGTGGGGATTTCTACAATCAACCCTCCATCCGCTACACACCATCTTGACAGTCATGCTGTCAAAAAATGTGGAAGAGCCACCGATCACTATGTGACCTTAAAACAACTGTGGCATATCTACCAATCACTACGTGACCTCGTAAACAGATGTGGCAGCGCCACCGATCCTATGTGACCTTAATAAATAATGTGGCAGAGCCATTGATAACCATGTGACCTTAAGAACAATGTGACAGAGCCACCGATCACAATGTGACCTTATCACTTCCCCTTTATCAACATTCTTATATCCCATGCACAATATTTATATCATGACAGATGTATCATGCTAGTAACAAGGCAATAGATTATCACATACAACCAACGCATATCAGGTAATTACAGATACGTACTTGGCACTTCCTGCCTTACCCCCAAAGGGTATGTCAATCAGATTTCTGACCTTTTTCGACTTTTCACCAATACAATTAATAATATAATTAAGTAAAGTGTGTTGGGGTTTACACAATCACGCTTAATCAACCCTAAGGGTATAACGATAATTTTACCTATCGAGGGTATTTCAGTAATTTACCTACCAAAGGTAATTCGATAATTTCACAAACTAGGGGTATTTTATTAATTTTACAAACTAAGGGTATTTCAGTAATTTTATAAACCAGGGGTATTTTGGTAATTTTACAAACCAGGGGTATTTTAGTTATGTTACAAACTAGGGGTATTTCAGTAATTTTACAAACGAGGGGTATTTTGGTAATTTCACAAACTAGGGGTATTTTGGTAATTTTACAAACCGGGTATTTCGATAATTTTACAAACCAGGGTTTTTCAAGAATTTTGCAAATCGGGTATTTTGTCCCTTTCGGGTTTTAGCTATGAACTTTGGCCCATCAACAAGTCCTCATGGCTAAAGTGAACAGCACTACGCACTGTAAGATTTCGAGAAAAGAGGAGGTGGGCCACTAGGGCTTAAGTACCAAGCTCTCCCGGATCCAATCCTAAACATGCGTCGCTTGCTGCCACACTCCAACCTGCGACTTGTTCACGTACATGTTTAATTAAATTAAGTCTTATGAATTTATGAGTTGTTCAAACTAGACCTAAAGTCCATAAACCCTAACATACATGTCTACGTCCCCATAAGCCCATCAAGCCCAAATCACTCCCTTACGACCCATTAGGCCCAAATCTCATCATATGGCCTATTAGGCCTAAAACAAATCCAAATCGTGTACCATGAGTGACTAACTTAATTCGTATAACAAACCAAACCATTTTATCAAACTTAGCCTTAGGGCCCATCGGGCCCATTTAGCCACTTTCGGCTTTTTGGCTTTTCGACATTGCCGATTTTGTGTGTGTAGTGTTTGTACACACCTGGTAACCACGCACACTGCAAACCTCTTAGTCACAAACCTACAATCGACATCACCTAACGATTAATCATAACTTAATATACACTTATCGAAGCCGAAACCTCACCGTAACCTTACCGTGCACCTCACGTTATAGTAGCCCTTCCTTTGCTACTATTGGTCATTATCCTCTAGATCTGCACCCAAATGCCCACCAAGGTATATTAACTCTCCTCATAGAATGCTCTATATATAGCTAGCTTCTCACCTTCATTTTTTGTATCTTACCGATCTGGGATCCCTCCGTTAGTAGAGTTTAAATCCAACTCAAACTCTTCTCGTCCAATCCGCAAAATAAATACTCCCTTGCTTGTCATGAGATTCGAACCCAAGCTCTCCCATCAGCCAATTCACGCGACTTGCCACTAAGCCACTAGCTCCTCTTGTGTCTAAAATCATGCGCAACTAAATATAACCCTATGGCAAAATTCTAGAGTCCATTTAAAAAGAAATCCAAAATGCAAGAGCCAAGACTTGAACCTTGGACCTCCTTCCTTCCTTTTTGGCGATATCCCCTTGCTTCTTATGTGGCGTCACTTTTCCACTACACCACACACTCAACTTGTGTCATTTTTCTCCAAATTTTATTCTTAAAGCCTACTACTAACTCTCAGGGTTTTATTCACCTAAAACCAAAATTTCCCTAAAGCCAAAGTTTGACCCTAGGACTTCATAGGAACCCTCTAACCTTCCAAAATCACTCACCTAATAGGTCCAACTAGCACTAAAGTCGTTCTCTTATTCTCAAAAATTTTTAAACTCACCTACGCCTAAGGCCCATTGGGCCCAATTCTTCTAGGCCCAATTTTGGGATGTTACAATTAATGTTTGATTTTTGAGCTTATATTCGGCCTAATGTTACATGAGGAATAAATTGAAATGTGAAATTCATATTGATATTAAAGGATTTATGTGCATTCGATTAGTAGGTATTTGAAATGTGAACCTTGAACATGTTTATAGGAAAATATATATATATTGGGCAAAATAAGGTCTATGGGATATTAAACATGTTAATGAATCAATGTGTGTTTGGAATGTTATAATTTATGTGTAGATAAATGTTTGGTAATTAAATTTCATAATTATGGCTTGGTTATACCTTAATAAATTATCAATGCCATTAGATAATATTTGAATTAAAAATTAAGCTATGAATGAAGTGAATGAAACCATATGTTTAAGTATATGATTGGTCATATTCGGTTTAATGATTTAAATATATGTATGATATGGAAATGTGAATTTCATACTCATGCCAAAGTTTATATATGCATTTGTCTATATGGTAATTGAATGTGAAATTATGACTAAGGAATGTGAATTGTATAATTGTATTACGATAGTATGTATTCGGTCAAATGAAATTTCTATTGATATTGAGTATGAAAGATGATTTTGGATAAAGAACGGATGCGTGTTTGGACAAAACTTAATTCATGTTTAGTTATATGTGGATATTTGAATTTACAAGTATGGTTTGGTGATGTATTATTAAATTATTATTGTTATTGAGTTAATATTTGCTTATGACTTACTAAGCTATGATAGCTTACTCTGTATGTGTATTTTTACTTCTATTTATAGATTTTGGAGACTAGTTGCAGGCTCGGGGATCATCAGCGAAATTTATCACACTGCCGACTGCTTTCGGTACTTTTAAAAGTTGAATTAGAAATTTATGGCATGTATAGGCTATACTACTTTTCGAATATGGTTGAAGTTGTATATATATGTATAAGCCGTGCAAAATGGCTTGTCCATCTTGTTAATCTTGGAATTTATATTTTGGTTTGATGATTATGTTTGGTTGTGGTTTTGGTTGATTTGGTTTTGGTATATATAAGTATTGTCGTAACCATTTTTTTTCGAAAAACGGGAATTGACTTTTGTTTTGAAAACGAAAATAAAACTGGAGTCGCCACCAATCTTTTTTGTTGAGATGTGATCGGGTCACCTTGTAAAACGGTTGTTTTTAATAAACAGTTTGATTTATCAAAACAACGATTTTGGTCTACGAAACTCAGAAAATGGGTTTGGGAGTCGATTACGCACGAGGAAGGATTAGCACCCTCGATACGCCCAAAATTGGTTCCTAGTTGATTAATCAATGTCTTAATGTCAAAATTTGAAAAGATTTTAAAATACGGATCCTTTAGAAAATGCTTGGATAATTTGGGCTAAAATTTGAGATTTCTTTGTTCCAAGAGGATACAAACATCACATCCAGCACGTTAGGACACGATATTTTGAACCCTCATGGTCAAAGTTATCTCGTGATTTACGAAATTTATTAAAAGGATGTTTAGTTATTTAGTCAAACGGAAAATCGAAACCCAGCGCGTTAGGGCACTATTCTCCGAATTTCTAAATACAAAACATTGCCTTATTTTAAAAATCTTTGGATGCAATATGATGATTTTACAAAATGTATTTTGTTTAATGATATAATATTAGGCTAAGAAAATGAATATAGGTAAAAATACTAATAATAATAATGATAATAATGAAAATATCAAATAATAGTAATAAAAATAATAATGAAAATAAAATAATAATAGTGATGATAATTAAATAATAAAACAATAAAGTATAAAATTATGATAACAAGATGAGAATAATAATATAAGTGATAATGAAATGAAAATGAAAATAATACATTAATACTAACAATAATAATAAAACAATAATAATAATATAAGTAAAAAATAATATTAGTAATATGATAATGAAGTGAAAATGAAAATAATGCATTAATACTAACAAATAATAATAAAACAATAATAATAAAATTGGTAATAATATTAGTGATATGGTAATGAAAATAACGATAACAATAATGGTAATAATAATAATAAATAGCAATAATAAACAAGTGATAGTAAAAGATATATAATAGTAGTAATAATAATAATAATAATAATAATAATAATAATAATAATAATAATAATAATAATAATAATAATAGTAGTAGTAGGAAGTTTTAGCTAAGTTAAAAATAGTGAAAATAATAAAAAAGGACTAAATTAAATTAAAAAACAAAATTTTGGGGCAAATTTAAAATAAAAGAAAGATTAGGGGACCTATTTACACGCGCGAAAGGATTGAAGGGACCAAAGAGGTAATAAACCTTTTCGGCCAAAACGCGCAGCAGTAGAAAGGACCAGATTGTGAACCAAAGTAAACCTTCGGGGCAAATTTTTTAAAAACTGAAAACCTGATTGCGATAATATAAAAGGGAGGGGCTAAAAGTGCAATTAGCCCCTCCAATGAAAAACGCGGATCCTAGGCCGGAGCGGGTCGGGTCGAATCGGGTCACGCCAAACGACGTCGTTTTGGGGCCACCAAACAGGCCCTAAAAGGCATCATTTTGGTTCCCTTATAAAAGCAATTTTTCTCCTTTTCTTTTCATTTCTGCTGCTTGTTTTTAAAAAAAACAAAGGCCTTTCCTATTTCTTCTCTTCTAGAGTTTAGACCCCTTTTCGTTGTCGTCAATCGTATCGATCCATGACTATGAAAAAATCAAAGGTAAAATTTTATCTTTTAAGCTCTTATATATATATATATATGTAAATAGTTTCAAAAAGAAAACAAAATGATAAATAGATGGAAAACAGTTTCGGAAATGGGGGATAAAAAGAAAAAAAGAAATGACCTTTTGCACGTTTTTGTTTTTCTTCTCCGTTGCTTGTTGTTTTTGGTTTGTTTATATGCTTGAATCTATTGTTTTATTAAAAAATGCTTCTGTTATTCATGAAAAAAAGTCCCTTACAAAGAAATATTGATCGGCTTTTATAGCCTAAATTCTGATACATCCATTTATTTCTGTCCTTTCTCTTTTAAGTCTTGCAGGTGCAAGTGGCGTGGGCGGTGGAGACTCGACATCGGCGGTGGAGCAGTGGTCTGGCAGAGCAAGTGGGCAGACGGCTTTGATTCTTTTGGTTTTCTTTTTCTGTTTTGGGCTTGTTTGGGCTGATTTTGGGTTATGTTTGGTTTTAATATTGGGTTGGGTTTGTAGTGGGTCTTTGGGTTTAAAAACGGGCCCGGGTTTGATTTGTATGGGTTTTTAGTTTTGTTGGTTTTTTGGGTTGTAAAATGGGCCCCGGGCAATTTGGGCCTTCTACAAGTATGATTATGTTTGATATTTTACTCATGAATTTATTGATTCGAATATGTCTTGTATTTGGTTTTATTGAGAAATGGGATTTTGTGCATATATGGCTAATACTTTGGTTTTATAATGATAGGTATAAAATTTGATTCATAGTGTACTTTTATTGAATAGCTGAATATAAAATGACTTAATATGGTCTTGTGATTTGGAAAAAGTATAATTCCTATATGTATTTTAAAGCATATGAATTTAACTTGTTTATATTCGGCAATTGTATTTGGGTTTTGACCATTTGAATAGTAAATTTGGATGCTTTGTTGTGTGTTTTCAAATTATGTTAGTTTATTAATAATTATTTGTTTTAAGAGTTTCAATAAAATTATAGATATAATTATATATTCGGAAGTTATGTTTCATCTGGTAATACCTCGTAACCCCTTTCCGGTGACGGATATGGGTTAGGGGTGTTACAAAAGGGGTACAAACTTCTCTCCATAGTTACCATGAAAACTCTCACCAAAACTTATTTGCAACTATATCTTATCGCCCCCAAAAGAAAAGTCCTATAGTACTACATCTTTAATTGTCTTTCAATTGGCCTCTCAAAATAGGGATACAATGATCGCTTTAAATAAGCTAAGATTAGAGTTCTAATCATACTAAAATATCTTTAGAATAATCAAACTTCGACTGGGAAAAAATAACAAAATTTAACTCGGAGAAGAAACTCGGTTTATATTGGAACATGTTGCCACGTCGCAATGTTCCCATTCGCGTCGTCACGGCTTCGTTTGTCATTTTAATGTCGGGAAGCTTCTTGCTGTGATGTCACCAACTGACTTTAGTGTTATGATACTAAAGTCCATGTCTCGCGATACGGGCTACGATAAGTGCCTTCAAACTATCCAATAAATACAAGGCTCATCCCACATTTTCATTAAATCTATCCAACGATAATTACATGCACAATCAACCCTTACTATTTTAGAACAAAACATTTTCTTACTTAATTATAAAATATTAATATTAATATTAATATTAATATGAAAACTAATATTCTTTTACTTGTAAGAATAAATAAAGCCGTTGTTGGACAGGAAGATTAACAAAGGAAATTGGGGCATTGGTGGATAAAATGATTTAAGAATATAAATTGAATTGGAGCGAAGCTTAATTAAGTTTTATAATTAAGAGAGAAATGAGATATGTATATATAAAATAAGAATTTTATTTATTGCAATAACTAAAAGTTACATATAAGATTATTTAGATTAAATATAAAAGCTTAGACTTGTTGGTTTTTTGATTTCATGGTTGGGGACCATGCTTGGGGTCGGGACCAGGTGGTGGATAATTTGTTGTTTCCATTAGAATCCTTTCTTCATTGAATTCATGTCCTAAATATTCCCCAAACATTTCCTCAGCTTCACTTGATTTTTTCACATCCTGCAAAACATAATTATATACAACTTTAATCTAATTATTAAATTTACTTATATCCATCCATGCAAAATTTATACGGATAGACAAACAATTGTCCAAGAATACAACAACTTTCAGCATTGCTAGTATTGATCTTCATCTTTTGCTTAAAAATAGAAAGTGTTTCAAAAGTATCCTCTTTATTTTAAGATTAATAATCTTTAATCAAAATTTTTTCTAAAAATATGTCGTTTTATTACTCCATTTGTGGAGTCTAGATATAAGATATTATTTTATTATATATGTTTGTCTTTGTGAGTGAGAAAAGACCTAAGTAAGTAAATTTCAAGCGGAAGAAGGAGTAGTTCCTTATTTGACTTGAGATTTCCTATATAAAAAAAATATATCAAACAAATTAATTTTGTATAAATTAATTAATAAAAAATCAAAATTAAAAACTAAAATATTTCCCTTACTTATAGCAAGAACAGTAGCACAAGAAATCAGAAGACAACATAAACCCAAAAAAAGTACCATAAATCTAACATTAAAACCTTTGTTCTCCATGCTAATCATAAACAACGACCTTACAACAATGAGAAAATATAAAGAAATTTGGTGATGGCAAAGGAAAGCATTTTAGTTTTGGTAATTGGTTTTTTATATAGAGAGTGTTGGTACTTCCTTGTTTGATTTTTTTTTTTTTTTTTTTAAAAGACTAGCTGGATTCATTTATGGAAAAGAATACAGCCAAAAAATACTAAACATCAAAAACAACCTAACTGAAAACCAATAAAATAATAATGACTAATAAAGAAAAAAAAAAAAAAGAATGCAGTAATAAATAAAAACTATTGGCTTCCTTGTTGGCTTCCTAAACCACCCTAGTATTCACAACCCATTCCCCTTTGATTTCCTATTTCCTCCCTTAACCTTCTCATTTCTTTGGAGAATACCCTTTTGGTCATTCGTTGATTCGTTTCACCGGCCAACCGATCTCTTCTCCTCCTCAATTTTCCCTCTCATAAACGCCGGTACTTCCCTCATCAGGTGACTCTGCTCCCCACTTTAAACCCTTCATTGGCAAGACATGCACAAGATCGTTCCTCTCCCTTGTTGTGTATGTAAACAAACAGGTATAGAAAACTTCTGTCAACAACTTTATATCTTCCACGTACGTGCTTATAACTAAATCATCCACCTTACTTATTAAAATATTTTTGATTATTGTGAAAGTGTCTCCCTAGATTTCGATCTCTCGGAATTCCAGATCTAACGACATCTGAACCCCCTAGAGAAATGTGAGTGTCTCCACATCAATCGTTGATGGAACCTGCTTGTTTATAGTTACTCGTGACCCCATTATAGACCCATCAGACCTTCGCATTAGTAACCTGTACACAACTCCTTTGCATGCCATTGAAAACTTGCATCAAAGTTGATAAGGATTAAGATGGATGGTTGCGGAAGATAGGATCATAAGTTTGTCCAAATCTCGGATTTGAGTTAGGGCTCTAGATGTTCGAAAAGAAACTTAGATCTTGATACAATTCGAAACGCAATCAAATCCAAGTCATATAAAATAATTAAATAAATAGCTAAGATAAATAAAATAGAATAATAAATCAACGATTAGAACAATAAGGAAGAAAATAAAAAAGAGAGATGGAAATATAGAACGTGGTATGTAGAAGTCCTAAGAAGCCTTAGAAATACGACTAATCCACAACCCCCTTCAATCGGCTCTAATTTCCCCTCCAAGATGGAAACTTTGTAAGAAAAAGTTTGAAGATGATTCCCACAACATAAAAATATTGTTAAAACTCTTCTAAAATAATACTCAAAAGAAATTTTTGAAAGAAAAACTCGATAAATTTTTGAAAGAAAAATCAAAGAGAAATTATTAACTCAAAAGAGAAGTTGAATAATAATGAATTGATTGAATTGTGTACAATGCAAAGGTATTTAAATAGGCTAGCTAAATAAATCTAAATAAATTTCTTAAGGATACTAGAACTCTAATTAACCTAAAAAAGAAGTAGTTTTAAACTAATCTTTTTATTGACATAAAACTCCTAAATAACTTAAAATACTTAATAATTATCGAAAATTCAGAATAAAATAATAAAATAATAAGAGTTGATAAATACAATATTGGGATTATATATAATAAAAATTAAGCCTAACACTCGAACCCAATATGATTTAAACTCGAATTAAAAGCTTGAAACTCGTAATTCCGTCATAATCCCGTTTAGAAATTATGGTCATGCGATCTTCACTAAAACGGTCATAAATTGAGTTTCCAAAATCAAAATCAAGTGATTAAAAGTGTGTTTCGAAGCTAAGAAATAGATATTTGAAAGCTATGAAGACATCTTAATCCATAAATGTCTGGATCTCATACAAATATTTGTCGCAAGTTGACTAATATTTTGAGCTTGAAAATTAACAACTTAGTTGACTTGACTTTAATACATTTCACCCATTCCATTCATGTATCATTCTTCTATTCCTCGAATATATTCATCCTCACATACTGACTTTGATTGAATCTTAGTTTGATTTGCTTGACTTTTGACCTTGTTGTTGGGCCTTGAGGTAGTGTAAGCACATCACATCTATAGGCCTGAAGTTGGGCCTTGAGACTCGTGTCAAAAGTTTAACTTGATCAGTCCTGGTTCCAGTGGTTGCCAACTCTCAGCCACTAGTACTCTGGAAGCGAAACGTTCTTTACTATCTTTCCACTCTTGGCTATACTTGTTTATGAGATTCACTATTTCCTGTACTGGCAAATTTTGCCCCTGATGCAGGATCCGATCTCAGGTTGTCCATATTGCCTACACATCACCAACTATTAATCTTCATCGTTCTCTTGACCCTACCTCGAATAGATAAGTCATCAATTCTTTATAATCTTCCTCGGAGATATTTTGTGGCCACCCAACTCCTAACTTGTCCCATATTTCTTTTGTATATGCACATTCCCTAAACACATGCTCAATGGTCTCACTGTCATTTCTACATCTTGGACATTTCATTACATCGCCTAGTCTTCGAATTGCTAAATTGTTAAGTGTTGAAAGGTAATTATTAAACACCCTCCGATTTGTAATTTTTACTTTACTCAGTGGCGCTCAATCTGCCAGAGTTTTTTTACAATAGTTCCTCTAAGGATTTGGTATATTGGTTATATTTTCATCTTGCATTGTCTTTTTGTAACCACTCCTTACCAAATACTCCCCTATTTGTTCTCCCCTCCGTGCCATTCTGTCTCCTTGTGGGTGTCGAGCTAGAGGGATGCATAAGATTCGTTCTGTATCTTCAGACGAAAAAACACCGATAATAAGCTCCTCCATCCATTGTCTTGTGTCATGCAAAACCAAATCAGACACCTTTGTTATTGAACTTTTTGTAACCTCATTATGAATTCTATAATCCAAAGATTCAAGGATCCATTCATCATCCCTGATTGATATACTCTCCACTATCCCAACCCTCCAATACTGATACAAACTCATCTCGTGATTGATTCGAGTCGTTTGTTGCCCGATCGTGAATTTGAGTAAAAATGGATCGTTTCAAACAAACAAAGGCTTGTCAAAGAAAAGGCTTAAAGAAAGAAGAAGATGGCTTAGAAATTAGTAACAAAAAGGTTTAACAAAACAAATGATAAATTTACTAAGGCCAAAATAAACCAACAATACTTGATTGTTGACCCGAATCTCAAATGGCTCTTAGATGATTTCGGTTTTTAAGAAAAAACAGAAAAGAAAAGACCTCGACCCACTATCAAGAATCATAGGAACATTGCTATAAGATGAACCTCGACCCACAACCAAGGATGATAGGAACCTTGGTATATGATGAACGTCACACTATGAAAGTGATAAGTTTAGAATCAAGGAATGGATAGACGCCACAAGCTAAGCTTGATAAGTCAAATCAATTCCGTAAGAACAAGGAGAATTGGATAACTCACAATTCAAAGATTTCATATATATTTTGCCAAAAGTCTTTTTTTAAAAAGGCTGATTTCATCTATTTATAGTGTTAGAATAGGATAGCCGAATGGTCACAAACATTCAACTTAATGTGCCATTTAAAAGCTAAAATAAAATGTAATACCCCAAAAAAATTTTTACAGTAAGATATTATCTTTAATATAGTAAAATAAGGAAATAAAGCGACAAAAAGAAAAATTTGGATTATGTCAACATTCGTAAGTATATTATGATATATTACATTATTAATTCAAGAAAGGACTAAATTGTAAAGTGAGAAAAGTTTTGTTGCCAAGTGTAAATACTCAAAATTTGAGGGGTTAAAGTGTAAATATGAAAAAGTTAAAGGACCAATAGTGCAAATATTTTAGGGTGGAATAATCTAGAAACTAAGGAAAATGGATGAATTGGGACCAAATTGAATAGGTAAAAATTTTGAGGACTAAATCATAATTTTACCAAATTATGTGATGATTCAAGGATGGAATTTTAAAAGATCACAAAGGGCAAAATGGTCAATTGGAAGAGAGAGAAATCTAGAAAGTGATGATGATATTGATGATATTTTATAATTATTTAATTAAATAAATATTATTTTATTAATATTTTGATAAGATGTTTTATTATTTATCATTATTTTATTATTATTTATGTAGTATATAAGGAAGGAAAGATGATGAATTATCATCATCTCTTTCCCATGCAAACCAACGTGAGAAGAAGAGAAAGAAAAGAAAGTTTTGCTTTCTTTACAAATTAGTCCTTTCATAAAAATCCACCATTTTCACTTAGAATTCAAAAGAATTTCCATAGCCATCAAGAGAGAAAGATGACAAGGAGACTATGGGGAGCAAGAATATCAAGTTTGATTCAAGAAATAGAAGCTGGAGGAGAGAGAAAATCAAGTTAAAGATTGAAATCTATAAAACAAGGTAAGAACATCATGTTTTCAATATATTTTAAGTTTGATATTGTGGAAAAGCATGGAAATGATGTTAATGTAGAGTTTTCTTATATAAAGTTTTATGTTCTTGATATGTTAGTGAAGGAAAATAAGAGAAACTAATGGGAAATGTTGTAGAGAAAGGAAATAAAGGTGTTATAAACTTGATAATTAGCATTTTGCATTAAAACAGCTTTTGGACAGAAGAGAGTCTAACTTTGAAAAATTACCAAAATTGTAGAAATTGAATTAAAATTGTAGAAATTGAATTAGAGGATGAATAAAATATGGAATTAAATATAATTTAGTCTAGTTTCTTATAGAAGAAATTGTGTAAGAAATAAAATTGTAAATCATGAGATATAATAGGTTTTGTCATATAACGTCAGAATGATTTTGGGTTCCTCTGTTCTGACTTTGGAAAATCATCAAAAATTGGAGAAAAATAATTATGGGTTATAATTTATATGCTTAAAATTCTTAATGAGTCTATTTTCAAAAGAAACAAACGGTAACATTATCCAAATCCTGTATGATGAGATAATTAATTTTTAGTGAAGAAGGGTAGGAACTGTCAGACAGCAAAATAGGGGTGACTTTAAAGAATAAACTGTACTTATTGGCTAAACCAAAATTCTAAAAATTTTATGGTAAGAATATATGTGAATCTAGTTTCAGGAAAATTAGAGGATCTTAAATTGGAATTCTGTATCTCAAGATATAAATAAATTAATGACTATGATGCAAATGAACAGTTTTGAATAAATTTATGAGTAAATAGTGAAATCATAGATAATGTTACTTATAAGAATGTTATATAAATTAAGGATGTGGAATGGAGAGGAGGAGGAGGAAAATATGTATGAATATTCATCTAGCATGGCTAATTTGTAATGTTTTAGGCTTAGGGACTAAAATGAATAAAAGTAAAACTTTATGATTAATTTTGTAAAATGTGGAAATAACCAATTTGCATGAAATGGATTATTTTATTATTTAAAATTGTAAAATTGAATGAAATTATTAATTTAGATTAAGATCGATTGAAAATCGATGAAAATAGAAAATTTCAAAGTGCCCTGAATCTTGATATTTCGCAAATTTAGCTGTAAGTTCGTAACTTAATTATGTGATATAAGGAAATATAAGTTGATGGTACGTGAAATATTGATATGATGAATTAACTGTCTTATATTTATGAATAAACGGCAAGTGAATGATATTTATCATGACATGTAAATATGTGATTATCTTTAATATGTTAATACAAGGTAATTAAGTATGTTGAGACGAGTAATAAATTTAAGTATGACATGACGAGAAAAATAAATATGTTTAAGGGATAATATGTTTGATTTTGATTGGTTTCAAATATAAATGCTAGATGAAATAAAATGTCGGATAAATAAATTTGTAATTCTGGTAATGCCTCGTACCCTATTCCGGCGTCAAATACGGGTAAGGGGTGTTACATAAAACTTAAGCCTTTTCACATTCTTGAGCCAAATAACTCCATCCTTGAATTCACTTTAATTCAGCTGAATGAATGACTTTAATTGCTTGAAAAATGACTTTTGAGTTAGCCCTTAGCCAATCGATAGACACCAACTTATTAACCAGCTCCTTAATGGTATTTGAATGCTTGAATTAACCTTTGAAATGGCAAAAACGGGCTGGTAGTTGAAAAGGTCGCTGCCGAAATTAAATAGATGATATAATGCTCCTTAAAATATCCTTAAATGATGTATAAACCTCATTTGTAACAACCCCTTTACTTTGTAACCGAAAATGACTTGAACAACCACTTCATTTAATTTGTAACAGCCTTGAATTGTAATGGTTATGACTTGAAAAGACTCCTGCAATAAACACATTAAAATGAGCTTATTAAACACATGTAAACACTTATAACACACATTAAGTAAATGAACTAAAACATATGCATCAATTATTCCAGCAACTAGTTAATTAAAGAAGCATAATTAAATGAACTTAACTCATGCATCAATAAATAATCCTTGGAACTAGATTAATTAAGAGCAACACTTATTAAATAAATTTCAACAAAAACACTTATTAATTAAACTAAGATAAGTTGAATAAAGTCCAACAACTCATTTATTAAAGTAAGATGAGTTTATTAAAAATTAAGTTCAACTTGCAATAAATTGCAAGTGGCGTCAATTGAGCTGTCTCATGCATGAATGTTGGATTCGGCCTCTTGCTCTCCCCAAGCTTGATCCACATAGCTTGTTAAGGCTTCTTGAAATTTCTTAACTCGTGATCGAGTTATAGGGCCTTGTGGCAGCTCAATGGATTCGGAAGTGATCTCCTGAGCTATGGTCGCATCAAACACATTCTTGATTTTAGGAGTCCTTTAGTGACCTAGATGCTTTTCCAGGTATATGGTGGATAATTCCCTAACCTTGATTCTAAAAAAGTAGATGATGGATAATATTTTTCCTTGTTTGCTTTTACATTAGTATCAAATTAATTTTTTAACCTTAATTTCATTATAGATTCTTATCATATATGCCTAAAATTACCTAAAACTCACTCCCCAACCCTTAAATAAGAGGATAATAATTCATAGTTTGTTTCTAAACAACAAATTTGATGAGAATTTTAATATAGTTAAACAAAATTTACAATTGATTCTAAACAACATTTTGAAAATATGTACTTCCTTTGTGTTTAAAATTTTAGTTTAATTATGAAAAAGACTTGTTTTAAAATTTTTTTATTTAAAGTATCTCGTAAAAATTAATTGAATATTTTAAATAAATTTTAAGTAAATAATTTTTAATAACTGAGCCAATATATTTTATTAATAATAAAATAGTGATGTGTCTAATTTGGTAGTGTATTTTACTTTATAATATATATATACATACTAGCATTTTATCCATACAATACACATGTATGTTGTATATATCTATTCAAATATATTTATTTATTAATTTAAAATAATTTTTAAGATTTGTAACGTTTGAAAAATAACATGATTAAAAATATATACTAATATATGTGTATATATATATATTACATTACAACCTCCACTACAAATTAAGGAAATTTTCGTATGTGGAATTTTTGACCTGTGGTCACATCAGTACTTTTATATTAAATTACTACTGTTTTTAAAACCTATTGGGTGTAATTAATAAACATGGAATTTGATTTTGAAAAAAAAAGGAAGTATAATAAATAATAAAATTTCTTTTTTCCTTAGCGCCTCCTAATATTCACAAAAGGGAGAGGTTTTTTCTTTTAAATTTTGGAATATCTACGAGATAACTCCTTTTGGCTTTGTCAAATTTATAATTTAGCCCTATTTTAATTTAATAAAAACATTTCGATTTGCAAGTGAAAGAAATAGAGTTATTGTGTTTAATACCTTCAATATTCAACATTAAAATTTAGAAAGGATTAATATCACAATTCTGAAAAGGTTGTCAAGTAAATGGATTTCAAAAATATTTGAAAGAGGGATTAAACTATGTAACTATCAATATTTAAAGAATTCTTTAAGGAAATAAGCCAAAAAGAGTATAAACATGTGTCAACCTGCCTGATATAAAAAAATTATAATGTGAACATGGCTAAAAATTCCTTTTTTTTTTTTAGATAAAACTTTGCAGTAGTAGTAGTATGATTTAAAGAAATTAAGAAGCAAATAAGTCAAAAATGATATAAGCATGTGTCAACTTAATTTAATGCCAAATGTAAAAATGTATAATGTGAATATAACTGAAAATTCTTTTAATAAAACATTATAATATAATATAACTTATTAACCAAATAAGACAAAAAGGGTTTGAACATGTGTCAACTTAGTTTATTGCCAAATGTAAAAATGTATAATGTGAACATAGTTAAAGATTTTTTATGAAACATTATAATATAATATAATTTATTATTCAAATAAGACAAAAGGGTTTGAACATGTATCAATTAAGTTTAATATCAAATATAAAAAAGAAAATTTAAAAAAATATTTTTAAAATAAAACCTTGTAATACATATTTAAAGAATTTATGAAACAAATAACAAAAAAAAAAAAAAGAAAAAGAAAAAGGTATGAACATATGTCTAACTTAGTTTGATGCCAAATGTAGAAAAATTATAATGTGGATATGACTAAAAATTCCTTTGCCAGATAAAACTTGTCATATTTATATTTAAAAAAAAGTTTTGATGCAAATAAGTCAAAAGGATACCAACATGTGTGATTTTTTTTTTTTTTTTTTTGAGTAAAATTAGATTGGGCTTTTATTTAATAGAAACAAAGACAAAATCAAAGCATGGTCCAAACTAACTAGCCCAAACAGGCTAAACCAAAGAAGAAAACAATCGAGAAATATCCAGATTATTCTAAAAACCAAAAGAATAAAGAATAAAAAACAAAATGCAAGTTGTAAAAAGGAAACCAACCGCCCTTAATGCCCAATCACATCCTGTCACCTTTCTCGACCTTTCTGTCTGCCGTTCCATTCTTTAAAGGAGATGTTTATTTCCAAGAAATCGTCGATGACCTTTCGCATCGTTGTTGTTTGACCGATGATAGCCCTTCACTCCTACGAATCGTCACTTCTTCTCAATTCAGCTTGCGCTCGCTTTCTCTTCTGGCTTGGGCATCTGCAAAAGCTGGGACTTTGTTCAACAGGTAAAACTCTTCTCTGCGTTTTAACGACTCCACTGCTAATATATGCGCCAAGTTGTTGGCTGATCTTTGAGTAAACTCGTGTTTCAAGCTCCTATCTCTGGATTTCAAGTGATGAACATCTCATATATATGGGCTTAATTTTGACTTATCATGAACTGGATTCTGACATTTCTTTATGACTGTTAACGAGTCCCCTTCAATGATGCTTCCTTCCTTGTCCATGTCGAGAGCAATCTGAGTCGCGCGTCGACATGCAAGGGCCTCAGCCTCAAACGCAGTTTGGACCCCTCTGTGGATGACTCCACTGGAAATGATGACATCCCCCCTGCTATCACGCACAACCACCCCAGATGCGGAGATCTTATTTTCCATATCAAAAGCCCTATCAAAGTTCAACAAGCGATTCTCGTGGGGCTTTGCCATTTACTATTTTCTTTTAAACACTGTGAAGTATTTATTCTGATTCCCTCCAGCTCTTGTGAATAACCGTTAATGAATCTGACTATCTCTTGACTGGATCTTTTTGATTTATCATAAATTAGCGAGTTCCTGTCTCCCCAAATACTCCATAATGCTATACAGAAAGATCGACATTTCGCCAGAGGTAGAGAGACCATTACCTCGGTAAGCCATTCACTGAACTCATGATTTGTAGATCTTATTAATTCCATACCTGGTAATAATCACCAGATCTCTGCTGAAATAGGGCAAAACCGAAATAAGTGATTCAACGTTTCTTCCTCTCTACAGCACTGAGGACACACACTGCTGTTTCCCATTCTCCGAGCATACAAATTCGCCTTAGTAGCAATATAATTCTAGGATATCTTCCATGCAAATATTTTTATCTTCGTGGGTATATCCACTCGCCATAGTTTCCTGTAGAAATTCCTATAGTTAATATGTACAGCATAAGCTGTAGGATCCTAGTTTTGTAATAGTTTATAGGAACTCCGCACGAAAAAAACGCCCGACGGTTCTCCACTCCAATCCAGGAAATCATCATGGGGTTCAATGGACAGAGGTATTCGGAGAATCAGATCTGCTACATCAGCTGGAAAGGTATTGACAATAAGATCCTTATTCCATTCCCTTACATTACTGCTAATAAGTTCAGCAACTTGATCGTATTGCAAATTATCAACTCTGGATAATAAACTGCCATTGACATAGTTTGGAATCCAATTATCGTGATTAATGGAAATATGTTCACCCATTCCCACCTTCCACATTAACCCCTTCTCCAATGTTCCCTTAGTAGCCCAAATACTGCGCCATATGTAAGAACATGAATTCCCCAACCTCGATTTTAACTAGTTTCTGGAAAGTATTTAGCTTTGAAAACTCTTGCTACCAAAGTATTTGGAGATGTTAGTATCCTTCAACCCTGTTTTGCTAAGAGGGATATATTAAAATGGGTCATTTGCCGAAAGCCTAATCCCCCTCCTCTTTAGATCGATATAAAAACCTCCACTGACACCAATGTATGCCTCTCTTTCCGTGTCCCTTCTTCCACCAAAATCGTGCAAGAGTACTCTCGATCTTATCATATAATACTTTAGGAAAAAGAAAGTAAAACATAGCAAAAGTAGGGATTTATTGAAGAATTGATTTGATAAAATTTCTTTCCTCCTAAGGACAAAAGCACGAACTCTAATTCTCAATTCGCAGCACTATTCTCATCAACCATATTCAAACGCCTCCTTTTCCATCGCCCACCATATTAGGTAAACCCAAATACTTTTCAGGACTAAACGAACTTCTAACTCCCAACAATCTCAAAACTGCTCCTTTTGAGTCCTCATTAGTATTAGTACTATAATAAATTAAGGACTTACCAAAATTAACACATTGCCCTGAATAGTTTTCATAAACCTTCAATATATCTTTTAGCACCCTCGCCCCTTTTTCAATTGCTTCGCTAAACATCAAACAATCATCAGCAAATAACAAATGAGAAATTTTGGACCTCGCCTACTTGCCTTAGCTCCTCTAATCAACCCTTTCTTTTTTGCAATCCGTATCAAAGTCGAAAGCCCCTCACTACAAATTAGAAACAAAAAAGGACTAAGTGGATCACCTTGCCTTAAACCCCTTGTAGGTTTAAAAATTTTGCCACAAGTACCGTTGATGGTCACTGCATAAGAAACACAGGTAACACACCTCATTATTAGTTCAACCCATTGACTAGTGAACCCCATCTTGTTTATTACCGCTTTAAGAAAGGCCCATTCCACCCTTCATACGCTTTACTCATATCAAGTTTAACCGCTATATACCCCTTCTTCCCTGTACGCTTTTGTCTGAATGTATGTAAAATTTTGTAAGCAAGAAGTATATTATCGGATATCACCTACCCAGGATAAAAACACTTTGAACCTGATCAATACAAGAGTTCATTACTTCCTGCATTCTGTTGGCTATTGTTTTGGTAATCAACTTATACTCCACAGTACAAAGACTGATTGGTCGAAAATTAACCAAAGAGATGGGATTCTGAACCTTAGGAATGAGAACAATGTTAGTCATATTGACTGCATCGACTTTCCCTCCTTCATTCAGCACTCCTAAACAAAAAATTAGAACCTCCTTACCTACAATATGCCAATATTTTTGGAAAAAAATAGCTGGAAATCCATCTGGACCAGGTGTCTTTGTGGGCCCCATCCCTTTCAATGCCCTCTTAACTTCATCTTCTTTAAAAGGATCTTGTAGACTCTCATTAATCTCAGCCAAAATACTCCCTTCAATCCCTTCCAATATCTCCCTTGGATCAGCCACTCCTTGCGATGTAAACAACTTCTCAAAGTAATTCTTGGCTTCCTCATGTATAATTGACTCGACATTAGTTTCATGGCCATTCTCCAAGATCAACTTGTATATAGAGTTTGCACATCTTCGAGCAGTAGCACAATTGTGAAAAAAAGGCCGTATTTCTGTCCCCATACCGTAGCTAGTTAACTCTCACCCTCTGTTCCCAATACGCCTCATTTTTGTCAATCTCCATGTTAAGATAGATTTTCGTATCAATGATTTTTGCTAAAGACTCATCATCTCTGTCCCCCTGCATCAAAGTTTCAAGTTCTCTTGTAAGCTTTTGACGTAATTCAACCTTTTTACCCTTGATTGTGCTCGCCCACTTTGATAATCCAGTCTGCAAGGTAAGCAATCTGTCTATCAGCGGTTTAGATGAAGACTCCCATAACTCTTTAAGAGTCGCCTCAAAAGAATCCTCTAACGTCCACCATACTTCAAAACGAAAATACCTGTCTCTCGATAATTTGCAAGGCCGATCATTATTAATAAGTAGAGGGCAATGATTAGATGTGGAATATGGGAGATGTTGCACACTCCCCAATGGGAACAAATTTCTCCATTCTGCATTGGCCACCCCCTGTCTAATCTTTCACGAATATTCGTTTCTGGAAGTTGTCCCCTTTCCCAAGTATACCAAACACCCGAAAAACCAATATCCATCAAATTACATTCCTCTAACGTATCTCTAAACAGTTCCATTCTTTTATTGTCTCTCGGAATCCCTCTTATTTTTCAAATGAATACAAAATCTCGTTAAAGTCTCCAGCAACCAACCACGAGAAATTGCCTTCTTGACTAAGTCTTTTAAGTAGATTCTATACCAAATTTTGTTCTCTCAAATAAGGTGAACCATACAGTCCCGTGAATCGCCATTCTCCTTGATTACCCTCTTCTTTAATCAAAACATCCAGGTGCCAATTAGAAAAACTCCTCAAAGTGACGTCAATATCAGCTTTCCAGGCCAGACATAACCCTCCACGAGACCCCTCAGCTGCCACCTCAACACCATTTAGAAAACCACAACTTCTTCTCACTTTCTCCATACGTTTTACGTCTAGCTTTGTCTCCATTAAGAAGACTAATTGGGGATTTTGTTGCTTAATTAAGTGTCGCAACCGTTTCATTGCTCGTGGGCTCCCCAACCCACGAACATTCCAAATTAAACTTTTCATTGTGCCCGGTCAGCTGACATACTGTCAGCCGCCGATTTAGAATAGATTGGATTAGGCTCCTGAAACCCATCAACACACATTATTTCTGCACCTTCATCAAATTTTGTGTTCTGCGCCATCGAATTCAAACGTTTCGTGTCTACAACTCCTACCCCATCTACGTGTTTCTGATCGAACTCTACTGTTAAGCCTTTTCATTTAGTTCCAGCAGTTGCAAACTGACGATGATCCATATGAATCGTTGGCAACCCCCTTTTCCAGGTAGACTTCTTTAACTCTGTCAGCCCATTGTCACCATCATTATTACCCCTCGCTTTTATGCCTAACTCATTCCCAACTCCACTGTCCTTTTGCTCCATCAATCCCTCTTCCCAACTAGCTAGAATTTTGCCCCCTAATAAAAACCCCTGTTCCACAATTGAATCAGCAACACCTTCCTGTCCAACTTGTTGAACAGTAGTCCTAGTATAACTATGCTGCAGACTCACTTTTCGAATAAAAGAATTAAACTTGATGGACTCTTTCCCAACCACTTTTGATTCAGCTTTTAACGCAATTGAATAAGGAGGATCATCTCTAACTTTTTCTTTTTCTGCAGGATTTAACAGCAAGCAATCCTTGATGCCGTGATTCAACCGCCCACAACCAAAACAAAAGAGTGGCAGTTTTTCAAATTTAAAAGGAATCCATGACCGAATCTTATCCTCACTGGAAACAAAAATACCTCTGCGCAGGGGTTTTTGAACATCCAAATTAATCCTGACCCTGCACATATTATCAAGAATCTCATAACTACGAACACCCCCAAACATACTACCAATCGCATGCATCAAATCTTTCTTCTCATATTCTGGTGGACATGGACCAAACTTAATCCAATAAGGTGAGGAAGTGAGTCTAATCTGATCCCTTTCAATTGGGTTGACTAATCTATCAAAGAGAATAAGGTATTACGAAAAAGCCAAGGTCGCCCTTCCATGATTACCTCAAGGTCCTCTTCTAATTCAAAGATAAGCAGAAAAAGATTCTGCCCAACAACCTGGAAATCAAACTTCTTCTTAGTCTTCCATATACTCTTCATTTGAGCCCTTAAACTCTCCGAATTAAATACTTTCATTGTCCAAACCGTGCAAATCAAAGTCGGCTTATCACTTGGCACCATCGTTGATCTTTTGATTGATAATTGAAAGAGTTCATCCGTTAACAGTGAGATCTCCTCACTGCTCTCGCTTTCCGAGCCACCACTCTCTTCCATTCCAAGCCACAGTAGTAGACTGCTTTCTCTAGGACTCTTTCAGAGAGCACTCTTGGTCTTCTAGGGTTTCAGATCTTGAATTACATAATAACATGTGTGAATTTAATTTAATGTCAAATGTAAACATTTTATAATTTCAACATGGTTAATTTTTTTTTTAAAGATTTAAGTTCTAATTATACTAAAATATTTTTAAAATAATCAGAGTTCAACGGAAACAAGATAACATAATTTAATTAGGAGAAGAAACTCAATTTATGTCAGAACACGTCGCCACATCGCAACGTTTCCATTCGCGTCATCATGACGTCGTTCGTCGTCGCAACATTGGGAAACTTCTCGTTGTGATGTTGTCGACTGACTTTGGTGTTGTGATACTGAAATCCATGTTCGCGATACGAATTACAATAAGTGCCTACAAACTGTCCAATAAATACGAGGCACGTCTCACATTTTCATTAGATCTATCCAACGATAATTACCTGCCTTACTATTTGAGAACAAAACATTTTCTTACTAAATTATAAAATATTAATAATAATATTAATATGAAAACTAATATTCTTTTACTTGTAAAAATAAATAGAGCTGTTGTTGGACAGGAAGATATTAACAAAGGAAATCGGGCCATTGGTGGATAAAATGATATTAAGAACATAAATTGAATTGAAGCGAGGCTTAAGTTTTATAATTAAGAGAGAAATGAGGTATGCATATATAAAATAAGAATTTTATTTATTGCAATAACTAAAAGTTACATATAAGATTATTTAGATTAAATATAAAAGTTTAAACTTTGTCTTTTCATGATTGGGGAGGAGGAGGAGCATGTGGATCATGCTTGGGGTCGGGACCAGGTGGTGGATAATCTGTTGTTTCCATTAGCATCCTTTCTTCATTGAATTCATGTCCTAAATATTCCCCAAGCATTTCCTCAGTTTCACTTGATTTTTTCACATCCTGCAAAACATAATTATATACAACTTTAATCTAATTATTAAATTTATTTATATTCATCTATGCAAAATTTATACGGATAGACAAACAATTGTCCAAGAATACAACAACTTTCAGCATTGCTAGTATTGATCCTCATCTTTTTGCTTAAAAAAAAAAAAATGTGGTTCAAAAGTATCCTCTTTATTTTAAGATTAATAATCTTTAATCAATTTGTTTTTCTAAAATATGTCATTTTATTACTCCATTTGTGGAGTTTACATATAAGATAATATTTTATTATAGATGTTTGTCTTTGTGAGTGAGAAATGACCTGAGTAAGTAAATTTCGGGCGGAAGAAGGGAGTAGTTCCTTATTTGACTTGAGATTTCCTATATAAAAAAAAATATATCAAATAAATTAATTTCGTATAAATTAATTAATAAAAAATCAAAATTAAAAACTAAAATATTTCCCTTACTTATAGCAAGAACAGTAGCACAAGAAATCAGAAGACAACATAAACCCAAAAAAAGTACCACAAATCTAACATTAAAACCTTTGTTCTCCTTGCTAATCATAAACAACGACCTTACAACAATGAGAAAAAGAAATTTGGTGATGGCAAAGGAAAGCATTTGAGTTTTGGTAATTGGTTCTTTATATAGAGAGTGTTGGTACTTTTCTTGTTTGCTTTTTTCTTTTTTTTTAAAAGACTAGCTGGATTCATTTATGGAAAAGAATACAGCCAAAAAATACTAAACATCAAAAACAACCTAACTGAAAACCAATAAAATAATAATTGACTAATAAAGAAGAAAAAGAAAAAGAATGCAGTAATAAATAAAAACTATTGGCTCCCTTGTTGGCTTCCTAAATCACCCTAGTATTCACAACCCATTCCCCTTTCATTTCCTATTTGCTCCCTTAACCTTCGCATTTCTTTGGAGGAGACCCTTTTGGTTATTCGTCGATTCGTTTCACCGGCCAATCGATCTCTTCTCCTCCTCTATTTTTCCTCTCACGAACGTCGGTACTTCCCTCATCAGGTGACTCTGCTCCCTCCACTTTAAACCCTTCATTGCCAAGACATGCGGAAGACTGTTCCTCTCCCTTGTTGTGTATGTAAATAAACATGTATGGAAAACTTCTCTTAACAATTTTATATCTTCCACGTACGTGCTTATAACTAAATTATCCACCTTACTGATTAAAATCTTTTTGATTATTTGAGAGTGTGTCCCTAGATTCCAATCTCTCGAAATCCTAGATCTAACCACATTTAAACCCCCTAGAGAAATGTGAGTGCCTCCACAGTAAACGTTGATGGAACCCGCTTATTTATAGTTACTCGTGACCCCACTATAGACCCATCGGACCTTCGCACTAGTAACCCGTACACAACTCCTTTGCATGCCATTGAAAAGTTGCATCAAAGTTGATAAGGATTAAGGTGGATGATTGCGGAAGACAGGATCGTAAGTTTTTTCAAGTCACAGATTTGACTTAGGACTCTAAACGTTTAGAAAGAAATTTGAATCTTAATAACATCTGAAATGCAATTAAATCTAAGTCAAATTAAATCAATGATTAGAACAATAAGGAAGAAAATAAAATAAAATAAAATGTGGTATGTAGAAGTCCTAAGAGGCCTTGAAAATACGAATAATTCACAACCTCCTTCAAGCAATTTTATCTCCTCCAAAACATAAACTTGGCAAAAAAAAGTTTGAAAATGATCCCCATAATCTGAAAAGATTGTTAAAACTCTTTAAAAAAAAATTCAAAGAGAAATTATAATGTTAACAGGGTTAAAAAGAATTCTTTTTTAAATAAATCCTCCTACTAATAATATATGATTTAAAGATTTTACGAAACAAATAAGCAAATAAGGTGTCAACTTAGTTTAATGTGAAATTTTAAAAATTTAATGTAAACATGCCTAAAAATTCCGTTTTAAATAAAACTTTGTAGTAGTAATAGGAATTAAAGAAATTAAGAAGCAAATAAGTCCAAAATGATATAAACATGTGTCAACTTAATTTAATGCCAAATATAAAAATTGTATAACGTGAATATAACCAAAGATTTTTTTATAAAACATTATAATATAATATAATATAATATAAACAACTTATTAACCAAATAAAACAAAAAGGGTTTGAACATTTGTCAACTTAGTTTAATACCAAATGTAAAAATGTACAATGTGAACATAGTTAAAGATTTTTTATAAAACATTATAATATAATATAACTTAACCAAATAAGACAAAAGGGTTTGAACATGTGTGAACTAAGTTTAGTGTCAAATGTAAAAAAATAAAATAAAATAAAATAAAATTATTTTTAGATAAAACCTTGTAATATATATTTAAAAATTTATCAATCAAATAATTAAAAGGGTATGAACATATGTCAACTTAGTTTAATGCCAATGTAAAAAAAATTATAATATGAATATGACTAAAAAATTGCTTTTCCAGATAAAACTTGTCATATTTATATTTAAAAATTTATGATGCAAATAAGTCAAAAGGTATCAACATGTATCAATTTAATTTAATGTGAGATGTAAACATTTTATACTTTTTGAATTTGTTAGTTTTGAAAATTTTGAATTTTGAACAAAAATTATTAATTTTTTGTTATAACTTTTAAAAATTTTAAGAATATTATATATTTTTAGTTTTTTTTCATTTATTTAAATTCTTTTTTTCATATAATTCATGTTAGAATGGTTAATATATTTGGAAAAGATGAAAGTTTTTTTCAGTAAGATTTTCAATGTCAAGGTTCTCACCATTATGCTTGTACTCATTAGGGTTCTAATCGTCATGCTTATTATCGTCAATGTTTTCATATCAATGGGTTCGACAAGGATCTCAACACAAGGTTTTGGATTTGTGAAGGGTGAATAAATCTCAACAAGGTTTTCATTGCCATAGATTTATGCTCAATGAATTCTAAGTTCACTACAATTGTATCAAGTAGAGGTGAGCATGGGTCGAGCCACTTGGCCCGGCTCGAAGGTCTGCTCGAAATGTAAGAGGATTTGGACAAAAATATAGGTTCGAAAAAATGGGTTTGGACAAAAAATAAGGCCCGTTTAAAAAATGGGCCGGGCCTTGGGTAAGGCATTTTTGGCCCGGCCCGGCCCGGCCCAAATTCAATAAAGAACAAAAAATTTGATTTTTTTAATATTATTTTCTTCCTATTTTGCTACCATTTTACTATTATGTTACTACTATTATGTTGTTATTGTTTGGATATTGTATCAAACTTATTTTATTGTTTATTTTGTTATTATTTTAAAGACATTTGTTAATTTTGTTATTATTTTAGAGACATTTACTTGTTAAGTTGCATCTATCTTAGTGTTATTTAAGTATACATATTTTTTAAAATTTATTTTTAATTTATTGGGAAATATTTATTTTGATGTTTTTAGTATTTTTGCTGTATTATATATATATTAAAATTATATAAAAATTAATATGATCCGGCCCGAGTTTTAGAATTTTTATCCCGGTCGGGCTTGGGCAAAATTTTAGGTCTATTTTTTGGGCCGGGCTGGGCCCGGGCCTAGCAAACGAGCCTGAATTTTTAGTCGAGCCTGGCTCGGCCTGGCCCATGCTCACCTCTAGTAGCAACCCATACCCAATTCAATCGTTGAGTCTGAATATGAGATGTCACATTCATTGCTAGTTCAACTCGAACAAATTTCCATTTCAATAGTCATTAAAAACATCAAACATTAACACATCGAAACAACACTTTCACATAAATCAATTTCAAGTCATTTAAAACGATTTAGAAACATTTTAAAACAAATTTTAGTTGTTTGGGGGACCAAGTTCAAGTCTTTGGGGATCAAAACAAGGTAAGGACCACATTCTGTTATAATTGTACCGGTACAAGTGGGACTTGTGTCGATACATCTGGTTGGTACTATTCATTTTTTGCTATTGGCTTACTTCTTCCGGTACATCTGACCACGTGTACCAAAACAAGTTTGTCAGAACCCAAAAATGACCCCTCAAGTCACCTAGTTTGGCTCAAAACATTACCATTTCATTTCTAAACATCATGGAACATTAAAAACATGTTTTAAACATCATTCAAGCATATTCAAACACAAAGTTATTAACATGATCATAACATTTCCAATTCAAACATCAAATTCACTAACTTGGCTTGCATGTAACACTTGAACTTAGCATAAACATAGCAATATGATCATGTATACTATCATGTTCTCATATCTACATATTGACACACCTTTATACATATGTAATCATGCTTAAATTTAAAATTCATAGCCTTAAAAAAATCATAACATCAAAAGTGACTATAAAGCTAAGTTTTGACACTAGGTACATGCCAATTTAAACTTAGACATTCAACATACAATATAAATATTGCTAAGCTAAAAATAGAGTTTTGGATGCTGCCAACCTTCTCGAATCCACGAGACCTAATAGGTACTTGTGTAAAAAAAAAAAAAATTCGCACGCGTTGAGTACAAAAGCTTAGTGTTGCTAATCATAATTTGATTACAATACCTAACATAGAAATATATAAACATGCTAATCACTTAGTAAATTATACCATCTAAGAAAGTTAACAAGGTAACTAAATATAATATGTCAATCATTACTTGATATTCAATATTATAGCTATTAAGTTACTTCCGATACAATCATATGATTCATAATTTAATTATACTTTATATACATATATGTAATAGTACATCCAAAAAGCTTTTCAATACAATCATACTTGTTACTAATTTACTCAAGACATATCACCATCTATATCTAAATCATATATGTAAGTATGTGAGATTTTCATATCCTTCTACGTATCAAATTTTCAACATTTTCACATTTAGATTCATGTCTCATGTTTATTTCTCTTATGCTACCTTATGAATCTATCATTTGGTTTAAGTCTTACATGTCTACTTATCAATATTCCTTTCAACCTTTACTTTATTAGAATTAGAATTTTACATTCAGAACAATTAATATCGATGATATCTCATTATCATTTATAGCTTTAGACACTTTTAAATCTTTTTTTCATATCTCAATTTCACCAAATCGAGTTAGATTAACTCGTTTCATAGAATCATCAACATCTCGGGCTCATAATATCCAATTCACATGATTGTTCACATGCTATCATTCAATATACTAATATTTATATTCAAATAATTAAATCAAGAAAAAGTTATTCATTTCACATATTAAGTAGCATAATCAATCACATAAATACATAGTTTGTGGCCCCTATTAATTGGACACAAAATCAAGATGGATAGATGGATCATCTTACCATGACACCAATATAATTTGCTGCATGTCCATCATTGATACATCTAAAGTAATTTGCTCCGTGCCTCATCCGTATAAGTTGAAGTAATGTGTGCTTCACACCTCATTGGTACATCTGAGGTAATATGGGCTTTGAGCCTTATCGATGAAAATCAAAGTAATATGTGCTTCCAACCTCAGGTACTTTTGACATGCACCTCTCTTTTTCTTCGTTTTGGGGAGAATATGAAATTGACCATTTAAAATGTATAGCTAAGGGAGTACTTACCAGTTTTGAGTCTTGCATATCAAATCGCTCAAGGATCTTCTTGATTCACCTTTTTTGCGATAAAAACAATTTTTTGGAATGTCTATCCCTTGAGATTTTCATCCTCAAACTTTTCTTTGCTACACCTAAATCCTTCATCTCAAACTTAGAGTTAAGCATGATTTTAAGTCTTTCAATTTCTAATGGATTCTTAGCCGCAATCAATATATCGTCAACATAAAGCAACAAATATATGAATGAACCATCATCAAGACATTGTAAATGTACACAAATGTCATACTACTTCGTGAAAAACTAAAACTTAACATGAAGGAGTCAAACTTTTTGTACCACCGCCGATGAGACTACTTCAGACTATACAATCATTTTCTAGTAAGGCAAACATGATCTTCCTTACCTTTAGTTCTGAAGCCTTCCAATTGTTGCAAGTTTATGTCTTCCTCAAGGTCTCCATGAAGGAAAGTAATACTTATATCTAACTACTCCAACTCGAGATTGTTTAATGCAACAAGAGCCAAAAGTGCTCAAATGGATATATATTTCACGATGGGAGAGAAAACATCATAAAATCAACTCACTCCACTTGACTGTAGCCCTTTGCAACCAATCTTGCTTTGTACCTAGTTTCGTTTGAACCCGAACCTTCCTTCTTCTTAAACACCCATTTGCAACCAACTATTTTCTTACTGATGGGTAGTTTTATTAGCTTCCAAGTCTCATTCTTTTAAAGTCATTCCATCTCTTCCTCTTAGCAACGAGTCATTTGCTAGAATCGAAGGCTTCAATTTCCTCGAAATAGCACGAAGGATCGGTCGACTCAAAGCTCTTTGCAACATTTAGAGCATATACAACTAGGTTTCCTTCACAATACTTCTGTGATGATCAGATTTCTCACTTTTCCTGTCACAAACCAACTTACAATTAGTTAATTGAGATGGTAAAGGTACCTAAGGGTTGGATGAAGTCCTAAGCTGATCTGAAATAGCTTCAATTTTACAAGAATCAAAACTTATCACTAGGTTTCGCTTGCTTCCTCGTTAAGATGGCGACCCTATTCGTTGTGATGTTGTGACGAGGCTTTTCATGCCGTTGTGATGTCACTCCCTATTTTAGCTTTTGACTCTACCTTGCTTGAGACACTATGATTTGTTGTGTCTTTAAAAGCAAATGACCTTTTTTCTGATCAAAACATGGTAGATTTGTAATGACCCAAAATTCATGGCATCAGAAAAGTACATTATCAGGCCTTCATTTTAGTGAAACGAGTTCGTAAATATTTTTAAGCTAGTTGTGTGTTTAATTAGGTATTAGTTAGGTGCATTAGCTAGAATTAAGAATAATTAGGAAAAAGGACTAAATTGAAATAGATGTGAAAGTTTAATTAAAAATCAAAAGAAAATTAAAGGGACTAATAGGCAATTATGCCTAATTCATTACATGAGGCGGCAAACATGATAAAAATCTTAGATTTTTTTATGTTTAAAACTATATAAATATATTATTTAGTTATAAAGTATATTATATTAATTTATAAAAATTATATTATAACATTATTATATTAAAATAAATAAAATAATGGCAAATGTATGGTGATAAAATTATACATGTGTAATAATAATATATATGTACACTTCTATTATAAGTATGTATTTACTTATAATTTAAGTAAAAGATATTTTATATTATATTATTGCATTATTAAGTTAATTAAATAATAAAACATTCAAGAAATAAAATAAAGTAAGTGAAACAAAAGGAAGGAAAGAATAGAATAGAAACGAAATAGAGATAAAGAAAAGAAAATGAAAAGAAAAGGGGATTAAGGTTCTAAAGCTTCAAGCTTAATTTGGTAAGTCAATTTAGTTTCTTTTCTTATAATTGTGATGATTTTGGAGTCTTAGAACAAAGTATTATTGGATTTATGTTAAAATTTTGAAAGTTATTAGATTTTTAAACATAGTTCATGTTGAACAAATTGATGAATTAGGAGTTAGTTGATAGAATTTTTAGTTGGAATTGGAGAAATGATTAAATTGTGAAATAGATTATAAGTTTTGAATATTAGGGACTAAATTGCAAGAAATTCAAATTTTGGTTTTATGATGAAAATTAGATAGTTAAGTTTAAGTTTAGTTTAAATTTGAGTAAGAATATAGTATGAATTAAAATAGAAAAATGGATGAATATAGTTAGGACTAAATTGGAATTAAGGTAAAAGTTGAATAGGAAATTTAAGTATTTAGTGTGAAATAGTGTTATATTAATAATTTTAAATTGATTTAATTTTTCGTAGCCAACGTTATACCGGAGACATCTACGAAGAAAGGGAAGGAAAAAGTGGACGAGGATTGAATCGAGAAAATATTCGGTTTATATTACTATAATTCAAGCTATTTATTATCAAATGTTAAATTTAAATTACGTGTATGGTAAGTGAATTATGAGATACGTGTTATTATTGAATCAAATGGAAATTGAATTGAGTGATAAATATGTATTGGCATTGAATCGAATATTGACTAGAAAGTGGAAAAGTGAATTTAAATTGAATTGTAATTGAATTTAAAGTGAATTTGAAATTGAAAAGTGAATTGGAAAACCTATTAACTAGTCGGGCTATGTTGGATATAGTTGGCATGCCATAGGATTGGAAGTGTTCAGGGATACTTCGACCTCGATTCGATGAGACACGGGGTGTCATTATATTACTTCGGATAGATTCAATGAGGTACTGGGTACCAACTTACTTCAGCTTGGCCGATGAGACACTGGGTGTCAATTATTTGTTTCGAACTATCCGATGAGGCACTAGGTGCCATACTTGAGTGTTTGGTTGGATCCGTGTATCCGTCAAAGTCCGAGTCTTGTTAATAGGAGTAAGTAAATGAAATAGCAAAATTGAATGAAAATGAATGATTTTTTTTATAAAATGAAATGAGAATTGAAATTAAGAAATGAAAAGGAAATGAACGTATCAAAGGTTCAAAAAGTGATTGATATTCAAATAAGATGCTATATGATATCAAATTGATGAATAGCCAAATTGAGTTGCTATTGTTAAATAGGGAACGTTAAATATGAAATAGTTTATTTATGAATTAATTGTTATATAATTTGATACTTTTATTTGTTACTTTACTTTAATAATTTGAATTATAGTAATTCCACTGAGTATAACCATACTCAGCGTACAGTTGCTTCTGTGCGCAGGTTAATAGAAGTCAAACGTTCCGGTCCAGCATCCAGAGCCGATCTCGACCTCAAAAACTTGGTGATGTATATTTCTTTTTGGTAAATGTGGCATGTACCTAGGTTATGTATGTTTGTTATGGTGGATTTGGTTGTAAAAGATGACATATGTTGTTTTGAATGGTCATATGAAAGGATAAGAAGAAAAACTGACACATATGATAAAAAACTTTGAAATGGAATAGAATGAAATTTCTAAACTAATTTTAATGTTACTTGTGAATGTTTAGTGAATAGATTATCATGTTGATGTCTTGATATGTTTTAAATGTATTTGTATATTAAAATTGAATTAGTTGTGATATTGGTTTGAATTGGTTGCAATTTAAAATTTGCAGGGTTGGTTAGGTTATTGTAAAGGGGTTATATTGAGTCCACATGGCCTAGCGCACAGGCGTGTGAGCCCTATACTTAGGAAAAATTTTAGAAATTCACAAAATTTCCGAGCACCCAAATTTGTCCCGATTCACTTCTAATACGTATTTTGGGCCTCAAAGGTCCATAAAAGGGACATTAGGAATGTTTTATAGTATGTTAGATATTTATTTATATACTATTCGTAAATTGTTTGAAAGGTCCAGTGATGCCCCGTAACCCTGTTCTGGTGACGATTTAGGTTTGGGGGTGTTACAAGATTCATCGAGTGTGACATTTCTGCTAACAATAGTTTTGTTGGTTTCTAGACACCATAGTTTGAAACCTTTCATAAAGGAAGAGTAACCCAGATAGATGCACTTTACGACCCTGGATCGAGCTTTCCTTGGCTAACTTTAGCATAAGCAGGACAACTGAAAATTCTAAGATTAGAGTAATTGAGAGGATTACCTAACCATATCTCCTCTAAAACTTTACCTTTCAATGCTTGATGTGGAGATCGATTTATCAAATAACTTGTCAAATTTATGGCTTCAGCCCAAAACCCCTTCCCTAGTCCTGTATTTGAAAGCATGCATTAAGCCTTTTCCATCAAGGTTTTGTTCATTCTATCTGCAGCTCCATTCTGTTGCAGAGTACCTACAATGATGTGATTTCTTTCTATCCCTTCTCGTTTGTAGTAGTCATTAAACTCAAATGAACAGAACTCAAGTCCATTGTTCGTTCTCAACTACTTCACAGACTTCCCGATCTATTTTTCTAACATTGTTTGCCACTGCTTGAAGATTTTGAAGACTTCGTTATTTTGTTTCAGAAAATAAACCCAAAATTTTCTAGAATGATCATCAATAAAAGTTAGGAAATATTTATTACTTCCTTTTGAGATGTCAATAGTCGGACCCGTAAATTAGAATGGACGTAGTCAAGAGTCCCTTTTGTGCTGTGAATTGATGAATCAAAATTTACTCGCATTTGCATTCCGTTCAATGTTCGCAGAAACCTAACTTAGCAATTCCAGTGTCTTCTAAAAGACATTGTTTGCACAATGTTGTCATACCTTTCTCTCTTGTATAACCAAGTCGCATGTGCCAAAGTTTGGCTGAATCAGAATCCGTAACGAAAGAATCACGTCGCGTCATTGCAACGTTAGGTTGGTTCTCATCGTAACATGGCGATTATTTCAAATCTTCTTTGATAATTGTAGTTGCACCAGTAACCATTAACACTTGCAGAACGTATAAGCTGCCTTTTTTCTGTCCTCTCATTACAACAAGAGCTCCACAAGAAAATTTTAAGTCATTTGACTCAATGACTATCCTACAACTGTTAGAATCCAAAATTCCCAACGATATGAGATTTTTCTTTAAGTTGGGTACATACCTAACATTTGACAATGTACAAATTATTCTGTCAAGTATCTTGATTTGTACGGTTCCTATTTCGGTAATCTTACATGGATAATTATTCCCCATTAGTACAACTCCACCTTCAATTGAACTGTACGTGGAGAACCAGTCCCTGTTAGGACACATGTGATAGGAACACTCTAGATCTAGGATCCATTCAGACGTAAGCTTGGAGATTTTGCTTGTCTACACTAATAAGAAATTATCACCTTTATCTTCAGCTGCACTAGCATCAGCAACTTCAACTTTTTGCTTATCTCTCTCGTCATTTTCGGCATTTCTTTTAATTTTATTCTGAAGTTTGTAGTATTCCGACTTAATGTGGCCCTTATTCTTATAGTAGCTACATTCTTTGTCATGGTTTCTAGATTTAGATCTTACCCTTGACTTGTTTCGATCTTGATTTTTGGATTATTGTTTGCCTCTTACAAATAGAATTGAGGCTTGCCCATCTGATCTTTTGTTTGGGCCTAACTCATTGTCGAGTTTATCCTTGCTTAGTAGATTCCCCTTCATGTCCTCAAATGAGAGATGATCTCTCTCATAAATTAGAGTTTCCCTAAAAAAATTATAAGAAGAGGGAAAAGAACATAACAATAACATAGCCTGATCCTTGTCACTAATTTCTCTTCGAGATTTTTTAGGTCATTCAGAAGGGTAAAAACTCACTAATATGAGCTCTAATAAACTCACCTTCGATCATTTTGAATGTGTATAGACGTTTAAACATTAACCTGTTAGCTAAGGATTTCGTCAAATATAAGTCTCCAGTTTCTTACATAATATAGATGATTTTTTCTCCCTCAAAACCTCCTATAACACATTATTTGTTAAACTTAATTGAATTGTGGATAGAGATTTTTTATCTAATCTATCCCGCTCTTACTTCTCCATTCTTGCACGATTTTTCTATATAAGAATCCTCTAAAGATCGTTCTAAATCAGGATTGTTCACATACGAACTTGCCACAATTGAAATTTGCGATGTCGTCAAATTTATCAATATCAAACCTTGACGTTGTCATCTCTAAATGAGTTGAATGTGGAAATTGAACTAACTCTAATACCAGTTTTAGGGGTATTTTAAAGATTTTACCTTAGAGTGTTCAGAATAGTGCGACATGGTTTATCGATAATGTTTTTTACTATGGTTTTTAGAAAATTAAATCAATTTTTGAAAAAAAGTTTTAAATACCTTTGATTTTGAAAATTAGACTGATTTGTAAAAGAGTCAAAATTGTGAGTTTTTAAGAGGCAATTAAACCAAATTTTAAAAATACCCTAAAATCATCCCCCATCTATAAGTTTCACGTTAGTCTTCTTCCTCTTTGATTGTTTTTGTCGTCCCTTGCTTCTCTAAGCACTTTACAATCAATTGATTCTCAAACTCCATACTATTGATTTCTTTCACTTTCCAAATTATTAAACCTCCATAAAATCCAAGAAAAACACCCAAAAACACAATAGATTCCTCTATTGTCAAACTTGTGGATTTTTTTGAGTTTTTGATCAAATGCTCAGTTTTTCATCATCTTGGGTAACGATTCCACTCCAAAATAGTTTTAAATGTTATTTAGTCTTTAGAATTAATTTTTTAGCCTTTAAATCACGTTTTAAATAAAAGCTAAAAATTGGGTTGTTAATGGTGAAATTCGGGATTCTGCATAAAAATGTTGTGTCAAAGTGTTTTTCAATTAGTTTTGATGTAATTAGAAGGTTTTTAAACTTACTTTGAAGTTTTGTTAAAGAGTTTTGAGTTTTAATGAATTTCCAAAAAAATAGATATAAAACATGTCGAAAAGTCAATACCATGAATTGAGTATTTTATTGTAGTTTACATGTTGGGAATTAGTCGTAGGTGAATTGTAGGATGAACGGAATTGGTTTTATGTGAAAAGGCTGGTTATAGACCGAGATATTCGAATTTTAAGTTTTTTATGTTGAAGGTCTCATTCAAAAGAGAACCTAGCTTAGGCTTATGTTTTTGGATTGTTTGATGTGAGCCTTTGGCTGAATGTTGATTGTGTTGTTATGTGATTTACTTTATTGAAGCGTTGGAATTGATAGGACCTTCTACTAGTAGAGATAAAGGCAAGGAAAAGCTAGTTTGAGCTTTCGGCTTTGCGGCGAAAGCATAGTTGGTGAGTGTTTGGAATAATTGCTTGTGGACATGATTCAATGCGTTATTTGGGAATTTAGTAGTAGCCTAAACCCTTACTCTAGATTTCGAGTGTAAGATTTCTCATACCTATGTTATCCTGTGAACTATGTAAATATGTGAATTGAAATGAGATGCTATAACATGTGATTTGTGGTTATGATAACAATTGTGAAAGTGCAAATGTGTACGCGTTATGTTACATCCCTAACCAATATCCGTCGCCGGAACAGGGTTACAGAGCATTACTGGCACTTTTCAAAACATTTTCAGATAAATTATGTAAATTACTATTCATTAACCGAGATTGTTCAGAACGTCCCTTAAATGGACCCTCGAGGCCTAGTACGAACATTAGAATCGAGTCGGGACTTAATCGAAAACTCTAAGAATTTTTCATGACATTTCAAAAATTTTCCAAGGTGCAGGACTCACACGTCCGTGTGGTCCAAGGGACACGCCAGTGTGACCCTTAGACACTCCCGTGCTTCAAGCCGTGTCCGATTTAGGTTGCTCTCTGACTTGTGCTACACAGCCATGCCACACGCCCATGTGCTAGGCCATGTGGTTAATTAATTTAATTCGAATTAGGTGCAGGTTTCACACGGCCATGACACACGCCCGTGTTCAAGGCCCTATCACCCACACGACTGAGACACATGCCCTTGTCTCTGCCTGTGTGCTCAATTCTGAGCATTTTGTTTTTTAAAATTAAAATGCAAAGGACACACGGCCAGTCACCATGCCCATGTACTAGGCCTAGACACACCCCGTGTGTCTACCAGTGTGGACAAAATAAGGCCATTTCCTAGCCTCACTTCTCACCCAAATTTTCCATTTTTCCTGCACCAACACTTACAAGTAAAATCCAACCAATTACAAGTACAATTCAAGCCAATTTTTATCATTCAAATTGATACATTTCATCATATATTTGTGTTTAATGACTTACCTTTATATAAATTACTTAATTTGCAAAATTAGATGTCCATACACTAAGGGCTTTGTCGGATTACCAGTCCAGGCTAAATCCTTTATATGACAAAGAATTCCCTATAGAGTTGTGGATTACCAGCCCATGCTAAATCCAGTCAATTAGGATTACCAGTCAAGGCTAAATCCTAATTGAAACATATACTCGAGAGGCTCATTTCGGATTACCCATCCGTGCTAAATCCATTCTACAACACATGCATTTTTATCAGGGAAATCACATTTATCCATCGGAATTCAATATTCATATGGAATTTTACCCTTTATCAATAAATTTCCATCATACACTATTCCATCCATTACAATTACCATACATTTCATTCATACAATTTCATACAACATATACAATGAAATATATAACATTTAACACAACACATTTTTATGCTCATTTAAGTTATACGAACTTACCTTGATATTTGTTCGTAATTAAAATCTACTAATCCTAAATCTTTTCCTTCCCTCGATCTAGCTCTTTTTTTGGTACTTCCAGATCTATATAAATGAATTTAGTCATCAATTCAATCTATTTCATATTCTATTGAACTCAATTTACAATGTAGGCAAAAGTGCCATTTTGCCTCTATACTTTTGATTAATTCTAATTTCATCCCTTGGTTCAGATATTGAAATTCATGTAATTTAATCCCTATTCCAAGCCTAATCAAAATTCTAATATAAATTTTATAGAACATGTATTCTAAAAATTTTAGAATTTTCCATGGGTTTTAAAATTTTTTTCAATTTAGTCCCTAAATCAAGTTTCTTTCAAATTTCCCTTTGTAAAAGTTGTTTATCTATCAATAACTTTTCATTTTCTACCATAAACTTTTAAATTTCAGCATGTTCATCCATAGAAAATTTTTTATACTTTGATATCTATTCAAATTAACCCCCCAAATAGAGAGATTAAGCTTTCCCGATCTCAAAAATATAAAAATTACTAAAAACGGGACATATGAACTTACCAATTTTTGCTTGGAAAGCTTGTTTTCTCTCTCCTAGGGTTTCCATGGATTTTAGGTTGAAGAACATGATATAAAATGATGATATTTTATTTTAATTTAATTATCATCTTTATAATTTTTCCATTTCCAATTTAGTCCTTAACCTTTTCTAATTTTTCCATGGATGATTCACCAAAAATATCTACATATTTTTCATCAACGGTCTAATTACCATTTATGGACCTTACTTTTTGAATTCCATAGCTATTTAATCCTTATAGCTACTAGAATTCAAATTTGACATTTTATGCTTAGTCCTTTCTACAATTAAGCACCTAATTGATAAAATTTTCTTATCAAAATTCTCATGCAATCTTTCTATCACATTACTAATCATTTCATAGTATTAAAATATTTTATCTTTCTGGCTCAGATTTCTGGTTACGAAACAATATTCCGACTTCACTGAAATTGGGCTGTTACAACTCTCCCCCTTAAGGATTTTCGTCCTCGAAAATTTTACCAGTAAATAGATTAGAGTACTGCTTTCTCATGGTATCCTCCGGCTCCCAAGTAGCTTCTTCAATTCCATGTTTTTACCAAAGAACTTTTACCAATGAAACTTTTTTATTTCTCAGCTCTTTTGTTTCTCGTGCCAGAATCTTGATCGGTTCTTCAGTATATGTCATATCGGGCTGAATCTCATCTTCTATCGGAGAAATAACATGTGAAGGATCTGATCGATACCGTCGTAACATTGATACATGAAAGACATTATGGATTTTATCAAGCTCTGGTGGCAATGCTAATCTATAAGCAACCAGTCTAATTCTTTCAATAATTTCATAGGGCTCGATAAATCTTGGACTCAATTTTTCCTTCCGTCCAAATCGAAGAACTTTCTTCCAAGGTGACACTTTTAACAATAACTTATCACCAACTTCAAATTCTATTTCTTTTCTTTTAAGGTTGGCATAAGACTTTTGTCTATCAGAGGCTGCTTTCAAACTATCTCGAATCACCTTTACATTTTTTTCTGTTTCCCAAATTAAATCAACTCCATAAATCTTCTTTTCACTAAGCTCTGTCCAATACAACGATTTTCTATATTTCTGACCATACAGAGGTTCATACGGTGCCATTTTAATACTAGACTGACAATTATTGTTATAAGCAAATTCAATTAAAGATAAATATTTTTCCTAATTACCTTCAAATTCAAGTATACAACACCGTAACATATCCTCCAAAATCTATATAACACATTCAGATTGACCATCTGTTTAAGGATGAAATGCAGTACTGAAATGCAACCGTGTACCCAGTGCTTCTTGTAATTTATTCCAAAATCGAGATGCAAACCAGGGATCTCTATCAGAAATAATAGAAACTAGTACCCCATGTAATCTAACAATCCTAGAGACATATAATTCAGCCAATTTATCTAAAGAAAAATCCATACGTACTGGTATAAAGTGTGCAGACTTTGTTAACCGGTTGACAATCACCCAAATAGCATCTTTCTTCCTTGGAGTCAATGGTAATCCCAATATAAAATCCATTGTAATTCTTTCCCATTTCCACTCGGGTATAACAACTGGCTGTAATAACTCCGAAGGCACCTGATGCTCAGCTTTCACTTGCTGACATATCAAGCATTTGGATACAAACTTAGAAATATCTCTTTTCATTCCCGGCCACTAATACATATTTTTTAGATCACTGTACATTTTATTACTACCAGGATGATCAGACATTGTACCATTGTAGGCTTTATATAAAATCTTCTGTACCAACTCTGAATTCTTCGGCACACACAATCTGTCTCTGAACAATAAACAACCATCAGACCCAATCTGAAATTCTGAATCAAGATGCATTTCATATTGTTCTCGTTTTGCCTGTAAATTAACCTCATTTTTCCAGGCTTCAAAAATTTACTGGTCTAACTTTCAACTCAGCCAAAATAGGACCATAATCAGAAATAGACAACCGAGTATTCATTGCTCGTAAAGCAAATAAAGATTTTCTGGTCAAAGCATCATCAACTACATTGGCTTTACCCAGATGATAATCAATCACAAGATCATAATCTTTTAACAGTTCAAGCCACCTGTGTTGTCTCAAGTTCAAGTCTTCCTGTGTCATCAAAACTTCAGACTTTTGTGATCAGTGAAGATATAACATTTTTCACCATATAAATAATGTCGCTGTAATAGCCCGAATTTCAGTGACGTCGAAAACTGTTTTCGAGGTCACTAAATCCAAAAATGAGCTCTTTAATTTTATTATTTAATATTTATGAGTTAAATGTGGTTTTTAAAAGATTTTTGAATTAGTAAATTTGTGTTTATAAAAAAATTATTAAGTCAATTAATTGAGAAAAGAGATATCGAGACCTCAGTGTTATAAATCGAGCCATAAATATTTATGGAGTGTCAACGTGGTAGCATTAAATTTTCGTCAGAAAATTTTAATGTTTCGGTAGTCAATTTATTAAAAATGACTAAATTGAAAAAGGTGCAAAACTTGCTAAAGTGATAAAATAGCTTAATAGTAAGTAAAGGAGGACTAAAAGGGAAAATAGACCATCTTAAATGGATGAGGCGGTATAATGTGAAAAAAATCAAAGATATTTATGTGATTAGGGATAAAATTGGAATTAAAATAAAGTTTATATGGTCAAATGTTATTTTAATAGTTTCTAGACATTTTCTTCATCAATTTTCTGTCAAAAACAACCATTGAAGAGGTTTGAGTTGGTATTTCATATTTTAACTTCAAGTAAGCTCAATTCTTGCTTTTTCCTTGAACTTTTTATGTTTTTAAACTTTTCCAATAAGGTCCAATTTGTTATTTCATTAGTTTTTTATTTTTTTGGAAGTTTTGGAAGATACCATTGATAAGTTCATATGATTTTAGTTACTTGATGATGAAATTGAGATGTTAATGGATATGTAAAGGTATTTTATTAAAGAATTTTGAGTGAAATCATGATTTAGGGATTAAATTGTAAAGTTCTTGAATTTATGGAAAATTCTAAAATTTCATGAAATTCAAGGGCTGCTATTGGTATATATATGAAAATATTTAGGCTTGGAAAAAGGAATAAATTGCATGAATTTCATTTTCCGAGCCTAGGGATGAAATCATCATTTATTAAAAGTTTAGGGGCAAAATGGTAATTTTCCCTAAGATGTAAATTGGACTAAAATGAGTATGCATTTCATTAAATTGATGTTAAATTTACTCATATTGATCCGGGTAGATCAAATAAGGAGTTAAAACGAAGAAAGGAGAAAATGTCGAATTAATAGACTTTATGTATACGAACATTTATCGTGATAAGTTCGTATAACTTAGCTATGCTTGTTTTTATGCTTGAATTGAATTGTGTATTTGATTGTATAAATATATATATGAAATGATTACATATCTGGTAAAACCCGATAAATGATAACGTTTGAAATAAATGATAATACCCGTAAAGTGATAAATGATAAGAACGTTATTTTTGTGCTTGAGTTGAATGTGAAAATGTGAATTACATAAATGCATAAATATATGAGATTGCACATATACCCGATAATTTCCTGATAAATGTTAAATCTCGTTGGAATAAATGGAAGTCGATGGATAATGGTGATTTCCCTTATTGAATAAGGTTATGCATTTGTTGCTGGAAGGATTTAGCTCAGACGAGTAATTTTATTGACCTCATTATGGAAAGATTTAGCCCGGACGGGTAATCCAAAATGAGCCTCTCAAGCATATGTTTCAATTAGGATTTAGCCTGGACTGGTAATCCTAATTGACTAGATTTAGCTGGACTGGTAATCCGACAAAGCCCTTAGGGTATATGTTACAGTCAGAATTTAGCCTGGACTGGTAATTCTGCTGTATGATATGTGGCTCGAGAGTGTACCTAAAAGGTACTACTGGATATGAATTGATGGACTATGGAGTTATACACCTCAAGTGTACTACCTGTGTATCCATCGATGTTTTCAATAATTCAACAAGTAAAATACTGATACGAAAAGAAAAGGGATTTTTTTACATGTATCTATCTGAAAAATATGAAATGATGTTACATGAAATGAAATATGGAAGTATGAGATGTTTATATATGAACATGAAATAGTTTTATGAATACGTTCATTTTTTAGAATAGATTTGTACACCTTGAATGTACTACCCGAGTGATTATCAGTACTTTAATTGATACACCGGAACTCGAGATAAATTAATATGAAATATAGCTGAAATACATGGAGATAATTTGTATGTATGTTTTGTGAATATATGTTGTGGAAAAATATATGTGTATGAGAATCTGAATATTGTTGGATATATGTATGTGTTTCTGGATGCCTATACGAAATATGTGATTAACATGGGTAATGAGAATATGTGTCAGGGCTTATGACCAAATGGTTTAGTTGTACCTTGTATGTTAACTTGAATAGGAACGTTTGGTAAGTTAATTACCAAGTTATACAGGCTTACTAAGCATTATATGCTTACTCCATTTTATTTTCCCTTATCCTATAGTAAATCGAAAGCTCGTTGGATTGGAAGCTTGGCAGAGATCACTCACACTATCCAACAGTTCATTTCAGTATATAAGGTAAAATAATTATGGTTATAATGGCATGTATAGGCTAGTTTGACTAAATCTTGTCTTGTAAATTGTTGTTTGAAAGCTAGCCATTGGAATGGCTAGTAATGATTGGTTTGATATATTTATGAAATTATGATATGGTGATTATGCATGTGTTAGCATAGTCTGACTTGGAAAATTTACCAAAAATTGTGGAAATCTAATTAGAGGTTGAACAAAATATGAAATTAAATTTTATTGAGTCTAGTTTTTCACAGAAGAAATGCAATGAAGTTATAAATTATGAGATAGAATAAATTTTGTGAGACAAGGTCAGAATGATTTCGGGTTCCCCTGTTTTGACTTTGGAAAATCATCAAAAATTGTAAAAAAATAATTAGGGGTTCAAATTTAAATGCTTAAATTCTTAATGTGTTTATTTTCAATAGAACCAAAAGGAAGCATCGTCCAAACCTCGTACTAAGAGATAATTAATTTTTAGTAAAGAAAGGTTGAAGTTGTCAAATAACATAATAGGGGTAAATTTAAAGATTTTACTGTACTTATTGGCTAAACCATAAATTCAAAATATTTTATGGTAGAAAGATATTTGAGTCTAGTTTCAGAAAAATCAAGTGGATCTTAATTTAAAATTATGTAGCTCAAGATATAAATAATTTAGTGACTATGACTCAAGTGGACAATTTTGCTATGAACAGTAATTTACTCCAATTATCTGAAAATGTTCTATAATTACCGATAATGCTCCGTAACCTTGTTCCGGTGATGGATACGGGTTGGGGTGTTACAGTCACCTTATTTTTAATGCAAACACAATAGCTACTAATTCAAGATCATGTATTGGGTAATTCTTTTCATGCATAGGCAATTACTTTACCTTCTTGCATCAAAACACAACCTAAACCATTCAAAGGTACCTCACTATAAATTACAAATTCCTTACCCGATTCAGGCTATACCAACACAGGTGCTTCAATCAATAGAGCTTTTAGCCTGTCAAAACTTTGTTGACAGTTATCAGTCCACTCGAACTTCACATCTTTCTACAACAATCGATTCATCAGAGAGGCTATCATCGAAAACCCTTTAACAAATCTCTGATAATATCCGGCTAAACCCAGAAAACTTCTAACTTTTGACACACTCTTTGGTGGATTCCAATTGACAATTGTTGAAATTTTACTCAGGTCTACCCTGATACCTTCAGTAGATACAATATGTCCAAGAAATCCAACTTCCCGTAGCTATTTCTCCAGTAGAGTTTGTAATACAATTCTCAGATGATCAGCATGCTCTTTGTCAATTCGAGAATAGACTAAAATATCATAAATGAATACCACCACAAAACTGTCTAGGTACGGTCTGAAAATTCTATTCATCATATCATAAACACTGCTGGTGCATTAGTCAGCCCAAATGGCATCACTAAAAACTTATAGTGGCCATACCTGGTTCTAAAAGCTGTTTTTGGAACATCTGAGTCCTCTACCCGTAACTGATAATAACCCGAACGAATATCAATTTTTGAAAATACAATAGCTTCTTTTAACTGATCAAATAAGTTATCTATTCGAGGAAACAAATACTTATTCTTTATTGTAACTGTATTTAGCTGCCTGTAATCACTATATAACCTCAGAGATCCATCTTTCTTCTTCACAAATAAAACTGGTGCACCCCGAGGTGAGAAACTGGGTCAAGCAAAACCTCTGTCAATAAATTCTTGCAACTGTGCTTTCAACTCCTTCAATTCAGTAAGAGCCATTCTATAAGGTGCTATTGATATTGGTGTTGTTCATGGAATAAGGTCTATAGAAAACTCCACTTCTCTGAAAGGTGGTAATCCAGGTAATTCTTCTGGAAACACATCTAGAAATTCACACACTACAGGCACTGACTGAATCTTTGACTCAGTTACCTTTGTGTCCAACACATAAGTAAGATAAGCATCGTATCCCTTTTTGATACATGTATCTGCTGTTATTGCTAAAATCACATTAGACAACCCATCTAATCTATTAGATTCAATCTGGAGTAACTTACCATTCTGACATTTCAACACAATGTATTTCTGTTTACAATTCACTACTGCATCATGCTGGGTTAATCAGTTCATTCCTAAAATTACATCGAATTCATCAAAAGGCAATAACATCAAATCAGCTGAGAAACATTTACCCTTTACCATCAATGGACAATTTTTACAAAATTTATCCACCATCGCACATTGACCCAAAGGATTTGAAACTTTCACCACAAATTTAGTGAATTCAACTGGTAAATTTTTAACATTTACTAATTTTGTACATATATATGAGTGTATGGAACCGGGATCAATTAAAGCAATAATATCAGTGTTAAGTAAAGAAAATGTACCAATAATGACATTTGGGGCAGAGGCATCCTCTCTGGCATGTATAGCATAGGTTCTCGCCGGTGCTTATTCCTCAGATTTAACTGTTGAATCTTTTGTAGCATTTTGGCTACCACCAACATTTGCAGGGTTTCAAGGTGGTCTATCTCTAGAGATAGTATTACTCGACTTTGAAATCTGTTCAATCTCTTTTTCCCTCTTTCTGGACAATCTCTGAGAAAATGATCAAAAGAACCACATCGGTAGTAAGCCCTACTTTTTAGATGATATTCCCCAAAATGAAACTTATTACAATGTTTACATTTTGGCTTTGGATTGCCGACACTACCAACACTGGTTACTGATGGAGACGATGACCTCGGGTTAGAACGTTGAGAACCCTGGTCTTTTCCAGAATATCCAGCAAATACGGTAAAACAATCCTGATATCTCTTTAATTTCTTTGAAATAGATTATTGTAATTTTCCCATAGATCTCTTACCAGAGACCCGAGCTTATCTTTCAGCTTGTTTCTTTTCTTTGCTTAATTCTTCTATTTTAATGCTCAGTCAGCCAGTACTGCAAATTCTCTTATTTCAAGAATATCAATCAATAGTTTAATATCTTCATTCAGCCCTTCTTCAAATCATTTTCACATTTCAGCCTCATTTTGAACTCATTCTTGAGCATATTTACTCAGTCGAACAAATTCCCGTTCATATTCTGACACTGTCATGTTCCCCTGTTTAAGCTCTAAGAATTCTTTTCTTTTCTGGTCTAAGAATATCTGTCTTATATATATTTCTTTCTAAATTCTGTTTGAAAGAACTCCCATGTAATTTTTTTCTTTCGGAACAATAGAAGTTATAGTTTTCCCCCAATAATAGGTTGTGTCTTTCAATAAAAAAATCACACATTTCAGATAATTGGCTGGTGAACAAGACAATTCATCTAATACCCTGATAGTATTCTCCAGCCAAAACTCAGCCTTTTCTGCATCATCATCTATAGTAGCTTTGAATTCCTCAACCCTATATTTTCTAATTTAATCAACCGGAGCCTTACCAATTCTAACTGAATCAGTACCCTGGTGTCTCTCGGAATTGGTTGAGGAGTAGGTGGGGGAGGTTGCTGAACAGCAGTATTTGTTCTTATATATTCTGTAAACCACTCATTCATCATTTGAAAGAATGCAGCTTTACCCTCATCATATCGGCCCTCAAACTCGGGCCTTCTAACTCGGGCCTTCTACTACTAGATGTAGCTCTTTGTACGAAAGCTTGAGCAGTACTCTCAGCTTCTTCAAGATCAGCTCTAGCTCGATTGGAAGACATTTACTATAGGAAAAATACATTTAAAAATGTTCAGGAGATATCACACTATCACAATTATATAATGGCATGTATAGCTAAACTCATACTTGCTACGTTAGTCCGAGAATCGATAAATCGTAGCTCTAATACCAATAAATGTATCATCCCTAACCCGTATCCGTTGCCGAAACAGGGTTACAAAGTGTTACCGATACTTTTCAAAACATTTTTAGATAAATCATGTAAATCACTATTCATTAACCGAGATTGTTCAGAACGTCCCCTAAAAAAATAGACCCTCGAGGCCCAATACAAACATTAGAATTGAGTCGGGACTTAATCGAAAACTCTAAGAATTTTTCGTGACATTTCAAAAATTTTTCAAGGTGCAGGGCTCACACGCCCGTGTGACCCTTAGACACGCCGTGCTTCAAGCCGTGTCCAATTTAGGTTGCTCTCTGACTTGCGCCATGTAAGAGTATGCCCAAAGATCAATCATGAGATGGTTGTAATAACATACTTGATTTACCATGTTTATTAATATAAAGCGTTGTCATTATTATTTCAGTTTTTCCTTCTGTGTGTACAAATAAACTATTTTATAATAATGTCCTGAGAATAATATGATTATTCTTAAAAGATCCTTAGTCAAGTATTATTATTGACTAGGACAACAATAATGCATTAAGACTAACATGTAGTTGATTGATGACAAAAAGTTGTCATTGATATGGAGTGTCAAAATCAATGCATGAATATGTGTGTTAGAGAACAACATATTGGACTGACCCGCTATGAGTATGTTTATTGGATTATTATGTAATTGTCATAACATTACTTATAGTGATTAATTTGTATATGATCCTTAGACTTGAGATAATCATTATCCCAACATCGTGAGTCGATATTTTGATACGATCAAACGTACAATGGAATCGGTTGTTCTATAAAGGTGATGTTGGATATACCACAATCTATGTAGAGGATATTGTTAATCAATATAGGATAAGTCCCTCCCACATAATGGGAGTAATATCTTAGGCCACTTGATTGAGTGAGACTAGAAATGCATGGCTATGCTCAAATAAGTTGACATGAGATGTCATACTAATTTGTATATCATAGTCTACTCAAGATATCAAGAAACACGGGATGGACTATACAAGTGTAACTATTCCATGACTTGTATCCATTCCAGAGATAAATGACTTAAGGATTAATGCATGAAAGGTTAATCACAAAAAGTTACGTCGAGTCATGACTTCTTGTAACTTAGGTAGCAATGATGCATTACTAGATGCCACTCATTGTTTGTGACATTAGAATCACTCTGGTATTATTGCTAATGTTATAAAAACCTACAGGGTCACACCCTATGGTTGAAATGAACGGAATAAAACATAGTTGGTATTGTGTTTGATTGTCACGTGAATTAAATTAATTAAAGAATTAATTTAATTGGGCAATCAAATATTGAATATATTATATGTACAAGGATGTTGTACACATTATGAGATTTAATAAATGAATTTGGTTCAGATATAAATTTAAATAAATATAGTTTACCAAATCCATGTTATGATTAATGTAATTATAACTTTTGGGTATAATTAATGTAATTATAACTTTTGAGTATAATTAATGTAATTATAATTTTCGGTTAAAACATTATTATATTTATTTAATTTTATAATTCATAAAAGATATACCGATTATAAAAGGTAATAAGTGATAAAAAAAACTTATTAAGAAAAACCCTAAGAATTTGCTTGAAAAAGTCTAGCAGCCGTCAAGCAAATAAAACCTCTAAAATAGTTTTGGAGATTTTTGCGTTCATAGTCAAACCGGGTGGATTACGTAGAGGCTGACATCGTAAAGGTTGCGGCTTGGTTTGATAGTAGATTAGAACTCTTGTTGCCGAGGTGACGCTGTCTACTCAGATTGAAATTTTGGTAACTTCGAAACCTTTATTTCACCCCTATTCGTTCCTCACACATGGATTCATGGTTTGGATCACCGGGATTAATTTTATTTTGCTGCGCCATGGGGGTGCCGGCGTTCCAACACGCCACACGCCCGTCTGCTAGGCCGTGTGGTTAATTAATTTAATTCGAATTAGGTGCAAGTTTCACACGGCCATGACACACGCCAGTGTTCAAGGCCATGTCACCTACACGGTTGAGACATACGCCTATGTCTTTGCTCGTGTGCTCAATTTTGAGCATTCTGTTTTTCAAAATTAAAATGCAGGAGGACATACGGCTAGACAACATGCCCATGTACTAGGCCGTGTGTGACACACGCCCATGTGGACAAAATAAGGTCATTTAGGGCCTTACTTCTCACCCAAATTTTCCATTTTTCTTGCACCAACACTTACAAGTATAATTCAGGCCAATTTTTATCATTCAAATTGATACATTTCATCATATATTTGTATTTAATGACTTACCTTTATGTAACTTGTATAATTTACAAAATTAGATGTTCATACTTATCATTTTAGTCAATGTATTGACTCAACCATGACATATATCAAAACATAAGTATATTAGCCATTCCGATGGCTAAATTTCATTCATCATTTACATACCATCATTTGGTTTATTTAGCCTATACATGCCATTAACAAAATATGATTTTCATTTATACCAAAATGACATATTGATAATGTGATGATTTGCTCCGACAAGTCTCCAACATTCACCAGCTTTGAGCACTATAAAACAGGGAAAATAAAACCTAGTAAGCATATTATGCTTGGTAAGCTCGTATAACATAAATTAATCTTACCCATTACGTTCAATATATTAACCATGCAAAACATGCTTTTTCAACTATTTGGTAATTTACCTATTCACACATACTCAAACAACATGTTAGTCATAATATATCAATATGCATAGATGAGCTCATCATGCCATATGCGTATTTTATCTATTGAATCATTGAATTTTCGATGGATATTTCTAGTAATACACTCGAGGTGTAAAATTTCATTATCTATCAATTCATTTCTAGTAGTACCTTATAGGTACACTCTTGAGCCACATATTACACAGTAGAATTACCAGTCCAGGCTAAATTCTAGCTGTAACATATACTCTAAGGGCTTTGTCGGATTACCAGTCCAGGCTAAATCCATTATATGACAAAGAATTCCTTATAGAGTTCATTTTGGATTACCAGTCCAGGCTAAATCTAGTCAATTAGGATTACCAGTCCAGGCTAAATCCTAATTGAAACATATACTCGAGAGGCTCATTTCAGATTACCCGCCCAGACTAAATCCATTCTGCAACACATACAGTTTTATCAGGGAAATCACATTTATCTATTAGAATTCAATATTCATACGAAATTTTACCCTTTATCAATAAATTTCCATCATACACTATTCCATCCATTACAATTCCATACATTTCATTCATACAATTTCATACAACATACAACACATTTTTATGCCCATTTAAGTTATACGAACCTACCTTGATATTTGTTCGTAATTAAAATTTACTAATCCAAAATCTTTTCCTTTCCTTGATCTAGCTCTTTGTTTAGTACTTCCGGATCTATATAAATGAATTTAATCATCAATTCAATCCATTTCATATTCTATTAAACTCAATTAAAAATCTAGGCAAAAGTACCATTTTGCCCCTATACTTTTGATTAATTCCAATTTCATCCCTAGGCTCGGAAATTGAAATTCATGCAATTTAATCCTTATTCCAAACCTAATCAAAATTCTAATATAACTTTTACAGCACATGTATTCTAAAAATTTCAAAATTTTCCATGGCTTTTAACATTTTTTTCAATTTAGTCCCTAAATCAAGTTTCCATCAAATTTCCCTTTGTAAAAGTTGTTTATCTATCAATAACTTTTCATTTTCTACCATAAAATTTTAAATTTCAGAATGTTCATCCATGGAAAATTTTTTATTCTTTGATATCTATTCAAATTAACCCCCCAAATAGAGAGATTAAGCTTTCCCGATCTCAAAATATAAAAATTACTAAAAACTGGACATATGAACTTACCAATTTATGCTTGGAAAGCTTGTTTTCTCTCTCCTAGGGTTTCCATGGATTTTAGGTTGAAGAAGATGATATAAAATGATTATATTTTATTTTAATTTAATTATCATCTTTATAATTTTCTATTTCCAATTTAGTCCTTAACCTTTTCTAATTTTTCCATGGATGATTCACCAAAAATATATATATTTTTTTCATCAATGGTCTAATTACCATTTAAGGACCTCAAGTTTTGAATTCCATAGCTATTTAATCCTTATAGCTACTAGAATTCAAATTTGATATTTTATGCATTTGAGTCATTTCTACAATTAAGCACCTAATTGATAAAATTTTCTTATCAAAATTCTCATGCAATCTTTCTATCACATTACTAATCATTTCATAATATTAAAATATTTTATCTTTTCGGGTCGGATTTGTGGTTACAAAACCACTATTTCGACTTCACTAAAATCGGGTTGTTACATGTTATGTATATGTTAAATGTTCGTGACTATGTTTTGCTAAATATGCAAATATGCAGTGATAGTGCATGGATAATCGGTAAGTGATATGTGTTTGATTTCAGATATTTTGGCCTTGTGATCTTGAAACTATTGGACATAGTTGGCATGCCATTGTATTGTGAGTACTCACCTATATGTATAGTGATTTTGGGCATTGAGGCCTTGGGACATGTTGGAGGGATAAGGGAATGTGAGCTAAGCTCCATTCAACGGGACATGTGAGGGGAAATAAGGAGAGTGTTAGCTTTATGCTTCACTTTTAGGACATGTTTGACTTTATGAGTCTATGTGGTGTGTTGGAGATCCGTGTATCCCATGAGTGATGATAGAGCTCACTTTTATGTTTCATAGCTCAAGTGTCAAATTATCTTAAATTATGAATATGCTTATATTGTGGTATGTGTTTATATGACATGTGACCATTATGCGATTTATCTATAAACATGTTTTTGAGTTTTGTGATATATGTTTGAATGTTATGTGATTATATGAGTATTGTGATATATGCTTAAATGTTATGTGGTTATATGTGTAATGTGATATATGCTTAAACCCTTGTAGAGTAGTTAAGTGTCGGTGTGAACGGTGTGGTTCCAAGGGGTGATCCAAGCAAGTCATTTTCTGTTATTTCGTAGGTGTTATTGTTATTTGTTTTCGTTTTGGGAATAAGGCAATGTGGTAGACTTTTATTGGTATTTACCATGATGTTTTGGATGTTTCCATAGACTATTTGTTCCTAAGTTTATGAGATTCATTTCACATTATGTTGATTATTGTTCAGACTTAGTTTCGATGTCTGAGACTATTATTATGACCGTTTTGATGTTTATTTGATGACGATATGTTAGCATGATGGATTGGTGCATGTTGGAATGATTTATATGGTCAAGTATGATGTATTTTTCTGGTCTGGAGCAAAGGAATCAATATTCGTGTTGTAAAAACAATACCTCTGTGACTTTGAAATGTGCAGGGAGACAGTAACATAATTTGGCATCGATACCCTATCACGAGTATCAATACTCGGGGTGGAAATATCGATACTTTGGTAGAGGTAACAATAATTTTCGAGGTTTGGGTTTTAAGCGAGAAACAATAAGCAGTTTTGGTATTGATTTTCTAAGCGGTATCGATACCACTTGAGAGAATTATCAATACCTAGTAGTCAGTTTTGATATTTTTGCTAAATGGACCTTATGCATGTTTAAATATTGTTATAAGACTATTTAAAGTATGTTTAGCATGTTCTAATGATAATTGATATATGTTTGACTAAAAATTTATAAGATCACTGTTAAATAGGATGATTTCTTAATAATGTGATAATTTACTATGAATAAGACATAAACTGATAGTGTGGCATCCTAATATCCGGACTTGAGGACCAAGCCAAATATAGGGTGATACAAATACCCTTTTCAAAATGAAATGAATTATTTTTTTCTAAAAAATGCATCCTCATATTCCATCAGTTTACTAAAAAGATACCACTTGTTTTGGAAGTAAAAAATTCATTTCATTCAAGATAAAATATTTTTCTCATTCTGAATTATTTTTTAAATACTAGGAATATTGGCCTCGATTTGCAGGATTAATTTTACAGTATTTTAAATAATTTCTTCATTTGTAATATATTTTATTATATATGTTAAATGGTAGATATTATATAAATCATTTTGTGATAATTAATTTATATTTTATTATTTCAAAATTTCAAATTATTTATTTCAACAAATAATTATATAAATAGTATAACATTATATAAATAATTAAAGTTTAACCGGATTTAAGTTTAATTTTCACAAATTTCAATGTTTGGCCTATTCACGACAAATTTAATTAAAAGTTAACAATAACATCAAAAGGATACTCAAAACGTGTACTTCAAATTTAGTTGCTTCAAATATTCAAAAGTAAACTTTAAAAAATAGACAAGTATGTATAACATACGTCAAATGAAAATGCTTTTAAAGTATTGGGCCAAGGTGAAATTTAATTCTAATTAAAATCAAAGCCTTCTTAACCAAAGCTTTTGTAAAAAATTTACCGATTTCATATCCTCAATTACACTGTATTTTTCAAAATTTTCAAATTTAATCTTCATATTTTTATTTTCAGAAATTTAGTTATACTTTTAGATTTTAAAATTTAAGTTTAATTATTAATACGAAAATTTTTGTTAAATTTAGATTCATTAAAACATCATTTTTTAATTACATAGATACAAAGTAAATATATTTTATTTAAAAATATCACACCAATACATTTAAAAAAACAAAATTGACATTCAGACTTAAATTTAAAAATATAAAAATAAAACATTAAATTCTTAAAATAAAAATATAAACACTAAATTTTAATTTTTCAGAAAGCGGAGCGAGTTAGGAATATTTTAACTAAATAAGAAATAATATATAACTCAATTTAACAAAGGTGTAAACATCCAAATGGCCACGCAGTTGGAGTACTCCAGAGAGAAATTAATTACGGTAATTTTATATTGATATTTATTGAGTCAAATAGCAAGGAGTTGGATATGGTTTAAACAAACTTAACAAATGGACATTAAAAGAATTTGCTCTTAATTTTGGGTTTAACTTAACTTTACCTTGAATTAATCAAGGTGCAATGCGGATATCCGATGTTAAGTTTTTAAGTTTATTTGTTAAGTTTAACCTAATAAATGGGTCTAAAATTTTATTTAAATTCAATTCGGATAAAAATATTAAAACTTAAACCTTTATTTTTACTTTAAACCCTCCTACTTTTCGAGCGGGTTTGACCCGGCCATGAACAGGTGTAGTGGATAGCAAGTCCTGTCCAGAAACGGTAATCGACCAATTTGTTTCGCAAATTCCATCGCCCTTTAAGCCATCTTTAGCTGTGCTAAAGATGATATGTTATTCTCTCTAGTTTTATAACTGCACATGCCAACTCAAAATCATGATTAATAGCATAAAATCGAACAAATATTTCATAGTGCACCTATTTTCAAAATCTAAACTGAAAAAAAAAAAAGAAGTCTAAATTCAGAACACGAAATAAATTCAAGGCTTTTATATTACACAAAATGGAAAAGGAAGTAGCTATGCTGTAAAAAAAAATGAAGATTTTAGTAAACCAAAGCAAATGAACGATATAAATATAAAGTTGAATTTTAATTATCAGTTTCTAAGACTTTTTGGCTTCATCCATTTCTTAATCTATTGTTTAACACCTCATAAATCCCTCAATCCTCTTCCTTTACCTAATTAATCTCTATTTATTCTATGACTTTTGGCTTCATTCTTTTCTTAATCTACCGTTGCTCTCTTTACAAAAATGTTAAACACCTCATTAATCCCTCAATTCTCTTCCTCAATTCTCTTCCTCTAACTAATTAATCCCTATTTACTTAAAATGTGCGGTGGATAAAAAGTAACTGAAAATTTTAATATTTTGCCCATACAAATATTTTACAAGTAAAAACAAAATAGACTAAAATCACTATAATGCTTCTATTTACTTTTAATGACTCTCAAAGGAGTTGGTTTTATTATATACTAGTGTCACGGGTTAGAGTTCAAAGCCCGTGGCCATCACACCAAATGTATCCGTTGGAGGTCTATTGTTTAGATGGGGATCATTTGGCCCACGAGAACTGGCCCGATTCAAGGAACTGTTGGAAAAGCCTGTCAGATTGAAGCCTGGTTGGCCCGATAGCGAAGATATGACAACTTAGCCTGATTTGGTAACTAATCTTAGAAGATAGAGGGAATCATATCTTGTAAAGATTAGATAGGATTTGATATGACATATCTTGTAAATCATATCTTGTAAATCCCTTAAATCATGGGATATGGTTAATCTCGTCCGTCGATGTAAATGTATCTTGATCGTCGGTTTTTGGGGAGCTCAACTATAAATAGAGAGTCTCCCCCTCATTTGTACTCACTCCATTGCATTGTTTCATTATTCTTTGTAAATAAGAGAATAGAGAGCATTTATTCAAACACTTTATGTGCGTCCCTTTTTAGTGTTCTTTTGGTTGCTTCTTTTGGCATAAATCGCTTCCGCTCTACAATTGGTGCCTCGGAGGAGTTCTTAAAGAATCCTCACTTTTGGGTGTAAAGGCTAACTTAGGTGAGTTTTGACGAGCGGATCGTCTAAGGCCGCACGGATTGTGAGTCGAAAGGTCTAGCCCCGTGACAAGTGGTATCCGAGCTATTGATTTGAAGGCATTGTTGGGATGTCAAGAGAAGAGTTTAAACAAAGATGGGAGAGAAAGTCTTTGAGGGAGATGCTGTCGGCTGTTGAGGAACGCGTGGGAAAGCTTGAGAAGTCCATGGAGGATGCTAAAGAGTCAAACAATGCGCTTGGGGAAAGCATTGAGGACTTGAAGGAGCAGTTCAGGGACTTTGTGACCATGTGTCTCACTTCCCAAATGGATAGCGTGCAAGAGTTGCTAGATTCCCAAAGGAAGAAGCTGACGGAGAAGAATTAAATGCTCTCAAAGCCATGGTAAAGGCTTTGAATGAGGAAACAATGGCCACGACGATAGCTTTAAGCACAAGAATAGAGGAGCTCGAGGGAGAGCTGGCCTTATATCAAGCAGCCGTGGGGAAAGGAGTGTCAAGTGCAGCACTTAGTAACGAGTATGTCCCGGAGCCGAAAGAGTTTATGGGGACAAGGTCTGCATGCGATGTGGATAATTTCTTGTGGAGGATGGAAAACTACTTCCATACCAAAGGCATCGTGGATGATGTGGGTAAGGTAAATACTGCTTCATTATTTCTTAGTGATATTGCGCTTTTATGCTGGTGAGGTAGGACCACAGATAAAAGGCAAGGTGTGATTGAGACGTGGCAAGAGTTCCAATGTGAGTTGAAGGGACAGTTTTACCCAGAGTTTGCCGAGGATGAAGCTCGGGTAAAGTTGTAAGGGATAATGCAATGGGGCACAATGGGGGAGTATGTTCGAAAGTTCAAGAGACTCATGCTTCAAATTTCAGAAGTGACCGGAAAGAAGCTTTGCTTGCTTTTCAAAATGGATTGAAGTCGTGGGTCAGACAGGAGGTGGAACAAAGAGGTGTCTAGAAGCTATCGGAAGCCATGACGATAGTGGAATTCGTGGTTAAGCTTAGTCTAGGGAAAAAAAAGCTTAGGTCTTCCAAGTTCGAGGAAAGGGGCGTACGTGAAGAGGATCACAAGGAAGACATTGTTGATGATAATGGAAATGGCGACAATGGTGGTAATGGTAAACTACGAGTTGGGAAGAAGAAACCCAAGAGGAAAAGGGACAAGCTGAAATGCTTTCTCTGCGACGGTCTACACATGTTAAAGAAATGTCCGAAGAAATCTGCGCTTCAGAAGAAGCCGGTGGATAAGGCCTTGGGACTTGGTTCGAGCACAAGGGGTGTCGAAGCCAAGGAGGCCGAAAGCGAAAAGAAGCCAGTGGAGTACTTCTTGTGTCATGGTCCGCATAGGTTGCGAAAATGTCCGAGGAAGTCTATCATCGAAGGGAACGATGGAGCAGACAAAGAGCCCAAGAAGCTTGGTTCGAGCAAGGAAAAATCGAAGCTAAGAGGGTAAAGAAGATAAAAAAGAAGCGAGTAAAGTTCTTCTGGTGACGTGGTCTGCATGAGTTACGAAACTATCCAAAGCAAGCCGTAGTCAAAGGAAAGGCAACGTTCGAGCATGAAAAGTTATCGGAGGGGCTTCCACCCCAGGAAGAGGTGAGTTTTTCATCAAACTTAGAGGAAGAAGTTGCGATGAAAGCAGTGAAGCTGGGAACACTGAGGCTCAAGTCGAGTGAAGCGCCGGAGTTGGCCGATGCATCAGACTTCAAGGGAAAAAAAGTGATGCAAGAGGGACAGTTGACTCGAGTAAATGCAAAATTACATTCCAAACACTTTGATAGTATGTTGCATTCTAACTTGTTGACTTGGCAAGAACGTAAAGGCCCTTTCGAAGTTCTTGAGCAAAGAGGCCGAGAGACTGTGGGCAAAGCGAAGCCAAGTGTTGTGAACCAAGAGGATTCTGTTAAAGGGAAGTTAGAATGTGGGAAAGAGAGTGACATAACTCCTTATCTTTGGGATGTAAAACAAGTAGGATTGCTCGAGTTAAGAAGTGACAGAAGTCGAGGAAAAAGTCCCAAAGGAATGGAAGAGCTAAGGCATCAAGACAAGAATGAGGCGAATCAAGTCAGTGCCATTCGGATGTCGCAACGAGGGCGTTGCAAGAATGGGTGGGGTAGAATGTCATGGGTCAGAGTTCAAATCCCGTGAGTGATACGATCTCGCCTTGGAGATGATTCGAGTCGTTTAGATTGTCAGATCGTTAAAATGAGAAGTATCATTCGATTTAGAATAAGGGTTAAATTTAGCTAACTGTGGTTTCCAAAATAGGTTCAAAATGGCTAAGTAAGATATGTAATGGATTTGGCTAAGCAAAGAGACTAAGGTGATTTGAAGATGGAAATGCGGATGGCTCGAATGGCTTTAGGGTCAAGAAAGAACCAGTACTAAAATGGAGTACTAACCTAAATCTTCTAGGACACTTAAAGGTGGGTAGAAGGATAGATAAACCGTGACCCACTATCTATATGGAGATAGGAACCAGTTGGTATAAGGGTGAACGCCACACTCGGAAGAGTGATAAGTTCAATGAATCAGATTAAAGCACAAGAATAACTTGATAAGTCAGTTTGAGTCACAAAAGAACAAAGAGAGTTGAGTAACTCACAATTGTGGTATATTTCATAAAGAGTAAGTAAATTGTCTAACAAAAAAATGTTCACAAAACAAGCTATTTATAGCCAAATACAAGGTCTAGCCGAAAAGGTAATTTGGGAGGTAAATGGGCAGCATGTAACAGCTTAATGAAGCTGGAAGCTTCCTTGAACTTTCCTAGCAACTTCCTTGAAGGTTCCAAGGCCTTGGGGACATTAATAGACAGTCCTTGGTGAATCTAATCAGCTGGAATTAAATAAAGTAATTTGGGTGAGCTAAAAAGGTGTGGGTAGATTTGGCCAAGGAGCTTAATGAGCCTTAATTGAAATTCCTTGTTCAGCTGAATAGTTTAGAAGCTTTAAATGGAAACTTGAGTATTGTAAAGGCCATTAGGTGTGAAAGTCGAATATGTATAGCCCCTTAGGTGTGAATGCACCAAACCGAATGGTCATCCATGTGAATAGAATTTTTCCAACAAGGTGAAAGCTTTCAAGGATGCTTGGAGAGCTAAATGGTCAGCTTTGGGAAGAAGAAAATAGTAGCTCTTCATGTGTCCTTGGCTGTACATGAAAAGGTGTTTGGAAAACTAAACTATCAGCCTCATGTAAATGTCATCCAATTAATGTAGCTGCACAATTAAAATCAACAAATTAATGGAGTTTAAGACATCTTAAATTCGACAGCACCTAGACAAAATAAAAACATGCATTCAGCTAGGACATATTAAATACAATCAACTAAGACACATTTAAAAACCTTTATTTAAAATGTTCAGCTTAAGACACATTAAAATGTTGTAGCTAGACATATATAAAAAAACCAAGTATTAAAAATGAACACACTTACACAAAATTAATAAGTATCAGATTTGAACTTATTAATGAGCTTAAAACTAATTAACTAATTTAACTAAAAATCATTAATTTTATTCTAGAATAGCATGCATGAGCTAAAGAAATAGATTTGAGCTAATGATCTAGGATTAAGCTGAACTAAATTAACTAGCTTAGCTAAAGCATGAAATTATTCCAGCAACTACGAAATGCATAAATTAAAATAAAATAGCATCGAGCTCAATGAGCTAAGATTGAGCTGAATTGAGCTGAAGGAACTAAAATTCGAGCTGAATCAAGCTCAATAAACTAGGATTGAGCTGATCAGCTAGAAAAATATTGCAATGCTCACTTGGGATGCTTGGCCAAGGTCATTCGTAGGGCGTGATCGTATCATCCCCTCCCTATTTAAGGCGATTTGTCCTCAAATCGGGCCACTTGCTCGAGAAAATTTTTTCACCATCATAGCCTCCTTGGTTGACGAAGCTGGCAATATCGCTCTCAATATCCTAAAATTCACACATAGTTGGAACACAAGTCAGGTTATTTGCAGGCCCTCCCTGTTTAGAGGGATCCATTCTGACGTGCCACCTACACGAAATTTAAATAGATTGTAGGCTCAATCCAATTTGTAGCTGAATTTGCAATACATACTTGCTACAAATCATATGATAAGTCAGCCTACAATCCTAAGCAATACATACTTGCTGCAACTATAAAGCGTTCGAGAATTATGATTTTGGAAAACAAAAGTCCTTGACTCAAATCCTTGGAACAACTTTATACCAAATGATATATAACCATAACTTTGATTTTGCATGCACAACTTATCATAGTTCAACAACTGTGTTTTCAGATTTAATGACGAAACATCAAACAAGCACAAATTGTTCACACATCTATTCACACAAAATTCAGCGTGCTTGCTTACTCTAAATAATGATGCAGGATAATGAAGCTTTCGATAGTTACAGTCTTGGGATTCAACGATTTATGGTTCAAATCCCTTGATTAAGAATATAGAGCAATAATCACTGGGATCAAATACGATAATTCCTCTTACCTTCTCAATTTGACTCGAAAGTGTCATGGCCGGCAACTCAGAAAGAACATGTAGCAACTGAGAAGCATAATCTTGCAAAACATGATTAAATCTTTTAAACCATAATATAGGACAACCTCTGGAGTCAAAAATGTGAGTTTGACTTTGCAGCCAACAAAATTCCCATCTTTTGCTTTCGAATAAAATGATAAAAATCGAACACGCAAAAAAGCTCAACACATTTATTCAAAGTACAATTGCGATGCTCACCTTTACTTGGCAATAACTTAAGAGAACATGCTCTGGGTTTGAACACATGATTTTGATCACCCTTTCCAGAATGTAGCATACCAATACTTCATACACGCTAGGCAACGAGAAACTAAGCACTTACATGCTCAAACAATGAGACCTCTTAGATTTCATGTGAACAAACTTGCACAAACATATGAATTTCGCACAACTTAGAGGATATTCAATAACATCACAAATAAACATATTAGGCATTTTATGTATCAAATTTTTAGTCCACGAAATTAGATGTTGTTTGTGCGGAATTAATCTTTCTTCAACAACAAGCTTGCCAATGCCATTCTCAACAGCAGAAAAATTCTCCAAACCATGATTCAAAATGAAATCTTCAATAATCGGAGAGTGACACTTAGACAAATCAAGATGATGAGCCCTTTCAAAAGTTATATCTTCGGTGGTTTGGTCAACAACATTCGAGTAGGTTAAGTGAGACTCAAATGTTAAAGAACCCTTACCTTGCTTATGTTTACACAATTGTGGGTGGATGTCATTCTCGTTCTTACCTTTCTCGAGCAATCGAAATCATCTCTCATCGAAAAGGTAATGAAGCTGGTATTTGTCAATCGAATCTTTAGAAACCTGAAAAGAAACAACACGAGGAAAACTCACATGTTGGTTAGTGGAAACATTCCTCACTTGTTCTTGCTCACTATCATCTTTTTCTTTCGTTTCTTTTTTATCGAAAACACTCATTTCTTCCATACTATCTTTTATCTTTTCAGTATCAATTTCTTTTTTAATTTTCTTTTTCTTCTTACATTCTTTTTTGCTCTCAATATCTTTCTGCTCTCTTTCGTTCTCTTTTTCTTTTTGCTTTCTTCATTCTTTTTTTCTTTTTCAATTTCTTTTTCTTTTTCACATGTTTTTTTCTATTTCATTACAATAGGAAGAATATAAGAAGGAATCAAAATGAGAAACTTTTTGTTGAGACTAAGAGGAAGGGTCTTCTTATAGATGACGATCATCTCTTTGAGATTGATTCTTCATGGATGAATAACTTGGTGTATACGAAGAACGACTTGTGCTTTCTTGTTTTCCACCATAATAGGCTTCAAACTTGAAACTTGTTTGATTTTGTCTCGAATTCCTTGATGAATAAGAACCACGATATAGGTCTCTTCCCAAATAGTCATTGGACGATTGTTTTCTTGATAGTTTTCACTCTGTCCCTCAACTTGGTGAAATTTGCTTCCGTCGGGCTCTTTCCTCCACTCGGTCCAATCATTTTTGTAATGGTTCTAGTTTTCTATCAAACAATCGGTCCATCTCTTGCATCACATATTGAAATTCCGATTCTGAAAACTCTTCTTGTAACATAATTTTATTGCTGAAAAGAAAAGTGATTAAAACAAAACAGAAACTAAATACCTCACCACAAAATACCACGTTTCACTCACAAAGAAAAATTGGTTGGCACTCACACTCATGTTTGCACTCGTTAAATGGATTTTTCTACACTCGAATGCTCTCTCAACACTCGTGTCTTTTACCACTCAATTCACCTCTCTAAGTTCATAAATGACTCACTTAGTCTTATCAGAAACTTATTGGTCGACTTAAAAGAAGGTTTTGCAAAGGTAATGATAAAATAGGTGTGGGTAGGTTGAAAATAAAGATATTTGGTTATTGAGTGTGGCGTGAAAAGGTTGGATGATAGTAGAAGGGAATTTGCTGATCGGGAATACAAAATGCAACTTTTCAACACTTTTGTTTTTTTTAACTTCGAATTTCCTTCTCCTTTTTTTTTCAATTACAAATGATAAATAAAAATGGAATTCTTCGATTCACAATTTTTTTAATTTTTTTGAATTTTTTTCAAACACTTACTTCGAAACTTCACGAACGTCCGTACTCCTCGATTTTAGCTAGCTCTGATACCAAATAATACGATCTTGCCTCGGAGATGATTCGAGTCGATTAGATTGCCCGATTGTTAAAATGAGAAAAGTATTATTCGATTTAGAACAAGGGGTTAAATTCAACTAAGTGTCGTATTTAGTTTCCAAAATAGGTTCAAAATGGCTAAGTAAGATATGTGATGGATCCAGCTAAGCAAAGAGACTAAGGTGATTTGAATATGGAAATGCGGATGGCTCGAATGGCTTTAAGGTCAAAAAAGAACCAGTACTAAAATAGAGTACTAACCCAAATCTTATAGGACACTTAAAGGTGGGTAGAAGGATAGATAAACCGTTACCCACTATCTATATGTAGATAGGAACTAGTCGGTATAAGGGTGAACGCCACACTTTGAAGAGTGATAAGTTCAAATGAATCAGATTGACGCCACAAGAATAACTTGATCAGTCAATTTGAGTCACAAAAGAACAAAGGGAGTTGAGTAACTCACAATTGCAGTATATTTCATAAAGATTAAGTAAATTGCCTAACCAAAAAATGTTCACAAAGCAAGCTATTTATAGCCAAATACAAGGTATAGTCGAAAAGGCAATTAAGGAGATAAATGGGCAGCATGTAGCAGCTTAATGAAGCTGAAAGCTTCCTTGAACTTTCCTAGCAGCTTCCTTGAAGGTTCCAAGGCCTTGGGGACGTTAATAGACAATCCTTGGTGAATCCAATCAGCTGAAATTAAATGAAGGCATTTGGGTGAGCTGAAAAGGTGTGGGCAGATTCGGCCAAGGAGCTTAATGAGCCTTAATTGAAATTCCTTATTCAGCTGAATAGTTTGGAAGCTTTAAATAGTAGCTTGAGTATTGCAAAGGCCATTAGGTGTGAAAGTCGAATATGTATAGCCCCTTAGGTGCGAATGCACCAAATCAAATGGTCATCCATGTGAACAGAATTTTTCTAGCAATGTGAAAGCTTTCAAGGATGCTTGGAGAGCTAAATGGTCAGCTTTGGGAAGAAGAAAGTAGCAGCTCTTCATGTGTCCTTTGTTGTACTCGAAAAGGTGTTTGGAATACTAAACTATCAGCCCCATGTAAATGTCGCCCAATGAATGTAGCTGTACAATTAAAATCAACAAATTAATGGAGTTTCAAACATCTTAAAATCGGCAGCACCTAGACAAAATAAAAGCATGCATTCAGTTAGGACATATTAAATAAAATCAACTAAGACACATTTAAAAACCTATATTTAAAATGTTTAGCTTAAGACACATTAAAATGTTGTAGCTAGACATATATATATATAAAAAACAAGTATTAAAATGAACACACTTGCACAACATTAATAAGTATCAAATTTGAACTTATTAATGAGATAAAACTAATTAACTAATTTAACAAAAAATCATTAATTTTATTCCAAAATTGCACGCATGAGCTAAAGAAATAGATTTGAGCTAATGATCTAGGATTAAGCTTATACTAAATTAACTAGCTTACCTAGCATGAAATTATTCCAACAACTACGAAATGCATAAATTAAAATAAAATAGCATTGAGCTCAATGAGCTAAGATTGAGCTGAATTGAGCTCAAGGAACTAAAATTCGAGCTGAATCAAGCTTAATAAGCTAGGATCGAGCTGATCAGCCAGAAAAAGCTTGCAATGCTCACTTGGGAAGCTTGGCCAAGGTCGTTCACTGGGCATGATCGTATCAGTGACCATCGCACCAAATGCATCCGATAGAGGTCTATATTTTATATGGGGATCATTTAGCCCACAAGAACTGGCCCAATTCAAGGAACTGTTGGAAAAGCCTGTCAGATTGAAGCCTGGCTGGCCTGATAGCGAAGATATGGCAACTTAGGCTGATTTGGTAACTAATCTTAGAAGACAGAGGGAATCATATCTTGTAAAGATTAGATAGGATTTGATATGGCATATCTTGTAAATCCCTTAAATCATGGGATATGGTTAATCTCGTCCGTCAATGTAAATGTATCTTGAACGTCGGTTTTGGGGGACCTCAACTATAAATAGAGAACCTCCCCCTCATTTGTACTCATTCCATTACATTGTTTCATTATTCTTTGTGAATAAGAGAATAGAGAGCATTTACTCAAACACTTTGTGTGCATCCCTTTATGTTGTTCTTTTGCTTGCTTATTTTGGCATAAATCGCTTCCGCTCTACAATTGGTGCCTTGGAGGAGTTCTTAAAGAATCCTCACTTTTGAGGGGTAAAGGCCGACATAGGCGAGTTTTGACGAGCGGATCACCTAAGGCCACACAATTACGAGACAAAAGGTCTAGCCTCGTGGCACTAGGAATATAATCTTGCGCTGTTGTCACGAGTCGTAGATCAAAGCCCATGATGATTGTGCAAAGAGCGTCCCATAGAGGTCAATCGATTAAATGAGGCTCATTTGACCCATTTGAAATGACCCAATTTGTACAACATGTGGAGAAGCTCGTCTACTTGAAGCCTTAGTGGCTCAGTCAAACACTTATGGAAAATTAGGGTTACCTTGGTAAATATAGAAAGTAATCTTAGAAGATTTGCAATCTAATAAGATTTTATTTTGTAATCTTAAAGGATTGAGTCAATCCTTTAATAATGTCAATTGTTGATAGGTTCTAATCCCAACAGTCGATATAACTTAATCTGTACCATTAGTTTTGGGGGAGCTCAACTAGAAATAGAGGTTTCCCCCTCATTTGTAATCATCCCATCCCATTCTTTGTATTCTTTCTAGAGTAATAGATTACTTTGACAATACTAAAACACTTGGCATGCTTTGTTTTCTTGTGACATTTTCTGTTCTTTTGTTTCTCTTTCGTTTGGAGTTGTCTCCATTTTAATTTTCAGTGCCCTGGAGAATTTCTAGTGAGAGTTCTCACTTTGCTAGAGTTAGGCTAACTTAGGCATATTTGAAATAAAGAAAATGTCTAAGGCTACACAAATTACGAGACTAAATTTCTAGCCTCATGACAATTGGTATTCGAGCTAAAGTTTCGAAGGCGCCGATCAAAGATGACGAATAGAGTAGAAAATCATGTTGAGCCAATAGAGACTCGTGGGAGGGCTAAGAAAACAAGCTGATCGAGGGGCATGCTATCAACTTTAGATGGTCGAGTGATCAATCTTGAGGAGTTCATGGGGAACATAAGGAAGACACTTAAGGAAGTTGAAGGATTCACGAATGGGCTAGACTCTTTGAAGGAGCAGCTCAAGGAATTCGTGTAGGATTCTCTTGATTCCAATGTGAAAATGATGAGAGGGAAGCTCAATTCCACCGTGGATAAGCTAACAGTGAGGGATGATGCTCTCAATGCCATATTGACAGCCTTGAAGGAACAAATTGAAGAGCTCACGAGGGAGCTTCCTATCTATAAGGTTGGTTTAAGCCATGGGATGTTGGCTTCGGGACCAAAGCAAAGCAAGATGGATGTTCCCAAACTGGAGAAGTTTAAGGGGGAAAAGTCCGCTTAGGAAGTGGACAACTTCTTGTGGGTGATGGAATAGTACTTCCAAGTGATGGGCATTAAGGATGATGCCACTAAGGTAAACACTACTTCAATTTATTGTATTAATGTTGCTCTCTTATGGTGGCGTCGTAGGTCCACAAATGAGAAACGTGTTACGACCGCAATTGAAACTTGAGAGAAGTTCCAAAAAGAGGTGAAAAAGCAGTTTTACCCATAGTATGCTGAGATAGAGACTTGAGCTAAGTTACGTTGGCTTACAGAACAAGGCATTGTTCGTGTAACACTCCAAACCCAACCCTTAAGAAGGATCTGAGAATGTCGTGTCACTAACATAAAATTAATATCTTTAAAACCATATTTGGCATAAACCAACTTAAACTACAATTTAATTTAATAAAGAATGTAAACATTTTGTCATTCAAGGCTAGATAAAATGGTACACCTTAAGAACCATAAAAACTTCACCAAAATTTCACGGAAATCATAGTTTCATGAACACAAGTTTAAATACAAAATTCATTCTTCAAAATGTAAGCATCTTGATGCCACCCCCATGCCATTCATAGTATACAATACTAGAAGTCTCACAGCAACTATTGTCCTCTAGCGTAGCCTTCAGGAATTCATTAACTTCGTTAGTAGGCCTGAGAAAGAAATGTAACTAAGTAAGTTCAAAGAACTTAGTGAGTTCAAAACTAAACCTTACATCGTTTTTGGGGAGGAAATAAAAATAATAAAATAAAATAATTTAATTCAAATAAAATCCTAACTCCACACTAACCCACTAACCAACAACTACTACAGAATACCAACACCTCCGAAACACTAGCACAAAACTGAGAAAAAATAATACCCACGCTTGCGCATGGATTCAAACAAAAGACCTTCAACACACCAACCCCCTTACCACTCGAACCAGCAAGCTCATTTTGATATGGATTAACAGAAAACTTTATAAAAACCCACTCAACAAGGGTAAGGCTTGGATCAAAAATAACAAAATTTGGCAAAGATGAGACTTGAACCCAAGACCTCACACACACACACAGAACACTTAACCACTGAAGCAGATACACAGTTATCTTAGAACTTACAGATACAAAAATACATTATTCAAAGCGTTACAGCACTACCCCTCTAAAAGAAATTTTGACCTCGAAATTTACCTGATCAGAAAAGATGAGGATACTGCTGACGCATCGAGTCTTCAGGTTCCCACGTGGCTTCCTCGATGCCATGTTTCTGCCACAAAACTTTCACTAACTGTATGGACTTCCTCCTCAGAATCTTAATATCATGATCCAAAATCTCAACCGGCTCCTCCTCAAAAGTCAAGTCCGGTCTAACCTCGACCTCCTCAATAGAGATAACGTGAGATGGGTCAGACGGTACCGCCTCAACATCAAGACGTCAAACACATCGTAGATACAGTCCAACTCCGGAGGTAACTCAAACTGACAAGAAACCAGTCCCACACGCTTCAGAATTTAATACGGCCCAATAAACCTAAGGCTTAACTTGCCTTTACGAACGAATCTCAGAACTTTCTTCCATAGAGAAACCTTAAGAAAAAAAAAGTCAGCCACAGAGTACTCGATATCTCTCATATTCAAATCTGCATAAGACTTCTGTCTATTAGAAGCCGCCTTCAGACGATCCCGAATCAGTCGAACCTTATCTTTGGTCTCAAAAACCAACTCAGGACCCAAAACCCAACGCTCACCCAACTCAGTCCAACATAGCGGAGAACGACACTTATGACCATACAAAACCTCGTAAGGTGCCATCTGGATGCTAGACTAAAACTGTTATTGTAAGCGAACTCAGCTAACAGTAGATTACCCTCCCAACTACCTCAGAAATCTATCACACAACTCTGAAGCATATCCTCCAATATTTGAATCACCCTCTTAGATTGACCATTGGTTTGAAGATGGAACGCAGTACTGAAGTCCAATTCCGAACCTAGAGCCTCATACACTTTCTTCTAGAATTGAGAAGTGAAACGAGGATCCTTATTAGAAATTATCGAATTCGAAACCCCTTGCAGTCTTACAATCTCAAAATGTAAATTTTCGCTAACTTCTGCAGTGAGTAATTCGTCGAACCAGAATAAAATAAGAAAACTTAGTCAATCGATCCACGACGACCCAAACAAAATCCTTCTTAGTGGGTGTTAAGGGTAACCCACTAACGAAGTCCATCGTTTCTCATTCCCATTTCCATAAGAAAATCTTAACGGGTTGCAGCAAACTCGAAGGCAACTAGTGTTCAACCTTAACTTGCTGGCACGTCAGACATCAAGCAACAAAATCCATAACCTCATGCTTCAACCCCGGCCACCAGTACAACTCACGAAGATCATGATACATTTTATTACCACCAGGATGCATAGCATAAGAGCCACTATATGCTTCCCTCAAAATCGACTACCTCAAATTAGAATCATTCGACACACAGATCCAACCTCGAAAACACAAAAGACCATCATTATTCAGCCCAAAATCTAAAGTAATGCCACTTTCAACTTGACGAAACTGCAATCCCAGAGACTCATCCCTTAGCTGCTTATCTCGAATCTGATCAATCCAAGTCGGCTTAACTTGCAACTAGGCTAACAGACCTCCATCATCAAACAGACTAAGACGGGCGAACATCACTCCCAAATCAGACACCGCTCAACGACTTAGAGCATCAGCCACCACATTGGCCTCGCCAAGATGATAATCTATTGTGCAGTCATAATCTTTGAGCAACTCAATCCAACGACGCTGCCTAAGATTCAACTCCTTCTGAGTAAGGAGATATTTGAAGCTCTTGTGATCAGTGTAGATGATACACCTCTCACCATACAGATAATGCCTCTAGATCTTTAACACAAAAACTACAGCAGCTAACTCGAGATCATGTGTCGGATAATTTCCTTCATGTGTCTTAAGCTGACGGGATGCATAAGCCACAACCTTACCATCTTGCATCAGAACACAACCCAAACCAACATACGACGCATCACTGTATACCACAAATTCTTTACCAGATTCAGGCTGTATCAGAATAGGATCCCGAGTCAAAACAGACTTGAGCTTCTCGAAGCTCGACTGTTGCGCATCGGTCCAGACAAAAGGAACACCCTTACGCAAAAGCTTGGTCAAAGGTGCTAGAATCAGAGAAAACCCTTCGAAAAACTAGCGATAATAACCCGCAAGACCCAGAAAACTACAAATTTCAAATATGCTTTTAGGCTGCTTCCAATCAAGCACAGCCTCAATCTTCCTCAGATCAACTCGGATCCCCTCAGCAGAAACCACATGCTCCAAAAAAGTTACATCACGCAACTAGAACTCACACTTGCTCAACTTAGCGTAGAGCTATTTCTCTCGAAGTATCTAAAGCACTACTCTAAGATGTTCATCATGCTCATCCTTTGTCTTAGAGTAAACCAAAATATCATCGATGAAGACCATGACGAACTAATCCAGATATGACTGAAAGACTCGTTCATTAGATCCATAAATGCAGCCAGAGCATTCGTCAGACCAAAAGGCATAACTAAAAACTCATAATGTCCATAACGAGTCCTAAATGCAGTCTTATGAACATCCACTTCCTTAAGTCTCACCTGATGATACCCAGAACGGAGATCAATTTTTGAAAACACTGAAGCCTCTTGAAATTAATCGAACAAATCATTGATCCTCGGGAGTGTATACTTATTCTTCATAGTAATTTTATTTAACTACCGATATTCGATGCACATCTCATGGTGTCATCCTTTTTCTTCACAAACAAAACAGGTGCCCCCAATAGAGACACACTAGGGTGGATGAATCCACGATCCAAAAGCTCTTGAAGTTGAGCATTAAGCTCTGTAAGTTCCTTCGATGCCATTCGGTAGGGAGCGATGGACACCGAAGCTGTACCCATTAGAAGCTCAATGCCGAACTCAACTTCTCGGTTCTGAGGTAAACCCTGTAACTCCTTAGTAGAGACATTCAAAAATCTCTCACTGTTCTGATATCACAGATAGAAGAGTCCCCAAAAATAGAAACACTGACGTAAGCCAAATGCGTCTCACACCCTTTTCAAACCAGTTTCTCAGCCACAAGAATGGAGATCACATTGGACAGATAATCTCGATGCTCACCAATAACAACCACCTCCTTATCATCCTCAGTCCTCAGAACGACCCTCTTAGTCGTGCAATCCAAATTAACTTGGTGCTTAACCAACCAATCCATACCCAGAATCAAATCGAACTCCCCAAATGGTAACTCCATCATATTCGCCAGAATTACAGCCCCCTGCACCTCTAACGGAACATCCCTATAAAGTTTACTAACCCAAACAGATTGCCCCAACGGACTCAGTATAGTAATCTCACTAAAAGTGCTCTCAACAAAAATCCCAAGGTTTTTAGAAATAATACTAGCTAAATAGGAGTGTGTAGAACCTAAGTCTATCAAAGCAGTATAGGGTACATCAAAAATAAAGAACGCACCCGTGATAACATTAGAGCATCTCTATCCTCTCGAAGTCGAGCAGCATAAACCAGTGCAGGCTGTCTTGCCTCAGTCTGACTAGCACCTCTGCCCGGTTCTCTCTATCCATGGCCCATATCATTACCACCCCTAGCCGGTCCACTGCCTCTAAGTAGCTGCTAAATTGCCCTCTGAGGCTGTACAGAACCCGGTCCTGAAGCTTGCATCTGATCAGCCCGATGCGGACAGTTTCTAATACAATGCTCTAAAGATCCACACCTCAAACAAGCCCGTAACCTCTTCCAACACTCGCCTAGGTGGGGCCTACCACAGTCACTACATGGCTGAATTCCAATAGGGGCAACTAAAACCCCCACTCTAACCGGCCCATCAGGTCTGGCCCGTTTTTAAGGCCTCTAAATAGAACTAGAGAGCTTTGAATCCATCTTATTATTGCCTCTCTTACGGTCCCTATTCTGGCGCTCCACGCGCTCAACCTCTTCGGTGATCTTTTCCTTATCAACCAGAACCACAAACTCTCGCTTTCTTTATGGAGCAATCAGTACCCTCAAACTATCCCTCAAGCCATCCTCAAAGCGGACACATTTTTCATACTCAGACACCACTGTGCCTCGAGCGTAGCGGCTCAACCTCAGCAACTCGCCTCATACTCGGCCACTGATCTATCACCCTACGTGAGATTCATGATCTCACGTCTACAAGAATCAACGTAGCTCGCACCCACATATTTCCCCTGAAAAATAGTCTTGAAGAAGTCCTAATTCAGACGATCAGGCTGAGTATCTTCCTCAACCGATAACCACAATCTATATGCCTCTTGCGAAGTAAGGAGACTACACTATTAAGTTTTGCTCGAGAGTACAATCTATATCATTCATAATTCTCTCGGTGGCCTCCAACCAATACTCGACCATAGTAGGGGTGGCTCCTCTAAATATCTCAACACTATTGGATTGGAGTCGTTCAGTTACTGACCCACGGCTCCCATATCTAGAATGGGGTCCAGCAACCCTCTCTAATACCCTCAGCATGGCTTGGGATAGTGCGTCGTCCCCAGTCGAACGACTTTGAGACCAAATCTCAATAGCAGGCAAAATCAGTGTCTTACTCGTGTCTAAATTCAACATACAGCCCAGAATAGAAGACTCGGCTCGAGCCCCCTACGGCCTCTACCATGGCCACGAATACCACGCTCGCGAGTTCCACAAGCGCTCATCGTGAATTTAAAATTTTTATCTAAATTATAAAATTTTATGCATCAGATCTAGTATTTATTAGTAGATATTTTATGAATAAATTATCAGAAGTTCAGAGATGTTTTCAGAGGTTTTAGTCTCTAACTATTTCAGCACAGTTTCAGAAAGTACTAACTATAGTATTTTCAGAGTTTTATATCTGAGTCTAGAAATACTTACAGAATCGGCTTCGGAGACTCGGTGTACCACATACTTTCTCAAATTATTCATATTATTTGAAAACTAATTCTTTTGAAACAAAATTTTGGAATCCAAAATTGACAGCTCGAGTTTTGCAATCTGACTCTGATACCACTAAATGTAACACCCCAAACATGACCTAGACGTTATGGCAGAATCCAGAGATGTCACAAGGTAAGGTTTTCAAAACGGAGTCGTCACGTCAAATCATTCAAGATTCATAATTCTTATTCGTCTAAAACTATTTTCAAAAGTGTTGTTTAATTCATTTAATTGTCAAATCATAATTTACAACGAAAATCTTAAAACCGTTATAATTTAGAAATCCAGTTTGTGTTTTCAGACCCGTCGCACCAGGTTTATTTTAGTAAAACTAGGTTCTCCATCGCACTGACCCGTCTAAGGCTGTAGATTATCTAAACAAAACAAACAAACAGAAGTGAGTTATCGTAAACTTAGTGTGTAACCTAAAAAAAATTAGACATACAAATCATACAGATATTATAAACACAATCAGATTCAGATTCAGATTCAGACTTAAGTCCTTTACAGATACAGTTATAGATACCAGAGCAGATATACATAATCCTACCCCATCCTCTACAAATCAACTCCGACCATCCCATCACACAATGTGGGTTAAAAACACCCACCCATCCCTATACACCACATCGTGTCGTTACGACACATATCAAAAATATGTAGCCAAGCTTCTAGAATATAAGTGATGATCGCCACACAGAACACTTCCTCCACATATACAAATTCCACCCCAAACATAATTACAGTTTACATATACAGAAATATCATGCTCAGATACAGATATCAAATATGAAAATATAACAGAATAATCAGGCAAGCATAATAGTGTCACACTCAGAGCAGAATATCAGACTATCAAATCACATAGTTTTAGGGTTTAGTTAGCCCTTATCAACCCTTCAGTAGGCCCATAATCGATCGGAACCACCCGTGCGACCCTAGGGAAAATTTAAGAATTATAGGCCCACATGCCCGTGTGGCTTACCCATGTGGGCTCACACACCCTTGTGGCTCACACGCCTAGACTGATCTTGCTTGTGTGGCCCATACGGCCTGGACAAAAACCCACATGCTCGTGTGTCCCACACGCTTAACCTAACCTAGCCCGTGTGGTCCACACGGCCACACTCACACCACCACAAGGCTGTCTCTTACTCATAGCCAAGCCTTTGTCGATCACATGGCCGTCTCTCGCACACGACCAACCACACGGCCTATCACATGCCCATGTGGTGTCGACAATATGGTTTTTTAGTTTTCATCGAAGTTTGATTTTCTACATTTTGTGTACACACCTGGTACAGTTTTGATGCAAAAAATTCCGGCGTTCCGAACCCTAAAAATAGAAAAACCCATAATGAATTTAGCAATCAATTCACAAACCCCTCAAAATTAAACTGAGTAATGTGAACTCATTTACTGCCGACACACTCATTCACTCGCACAGATTAGACCTTCAAAAAGGAACTACTGTTTCACCTACTTCTCCTATGCAGACGATACAGCAAAGATTCAACCTTCAGAAATCAAATGATAAAATAATACAATCACAATCCCACTTACCGATCACACGAAAACTAAGGGTTCGAAACGCCTAAAAGCAAGGATTAGCGGCAGAGACGGAGAACAAAAAAAATAGTTTAATTTTCCATCATAGAGTAAAGAAAACAAAAAGAACAAAATTGGGGATTTTATTTTGGAAGAAGAAGAACGTCAGAAAGAAATGAGGGATTTTTGGGGAGGAAATAAAAATAATAAAACAAAATGATACGAACTCATTCTTGTGATTTGGTTCGATTCGTTTGTTTGCCCGATCGTAAAATTAAGAAGTATGAATTGACGTTTTCGAAGTAGGTTGTAAAAGAGCAAGTTGGCTGGAAAAAAATAAAATGGTTTTAAGTGTTTAAAGATATAAGAAAGGTTTCAGTTTCAAGGCTAAAGATAGAACCAATATTATAGACAATATTGACCCAAATCTTATAGTAGTTCGAAATAGAGTTGATAGCTAATCGTGACCCACTATCTATGGAAGATAAGAACCAACTATATAAGGTTGAACGCCACACTTTTGAAAAGTGATGAGTTCATAAAATGACAGGATTGACGCCACAAGAAAGTCTTGATAAGTCAATGGAGTCAATAAAATAATAAAATGATCAAAATAATTCATATAATTCATAAAATGATCAAAAGTTTTCTAACCAAAATAATGTCTTCTTACAATCTATTTATAGGCACTATTATGATTATTCTAATGCCTATTTGTGACCTTTCACATTCAGCAATTAACTAAACTCATGTAGGAAATCCAATGGTCATATCTCTTCATTTGATCCTGGTGTAGATGAAAAAGCATGACTCTATCCATAAATGAAGACTTAATGTGTTCTTATTGTTCTTAATTGATGTCCCTTCAGCTCCCTTGTAACCGAATCATAAAGCTTGTGTAACTTCCTCTTTTAATAGCACCATAATGAAGGATAGAGACTCCAAAAACTAATCAGACTTGAAGAGTCACTCTTGGTCCATTTGAAAAGCCACCATAATGAGCTTTGAGTGCTTCAATATCCACCAAAAATTTTCCTTTAATGCACCAGCAAATAAGTGACCAAATGCACACTCTTTTATGCCAAAACTGAACAGGCATTTGATTGTGACAGCATTTGATTCTTCTTGGCAAACGAACTGTAATAGCCCGATTTTGGGCCTAGTCGGAACAGTGGTTTTGGGACCACAAATATGACGTAGTAAAATTCATTTTTATTAAATTTCTATGGTCTACAATTTTATAAAATAATTTCGCGAAAATTTCGTTCGAAAATTTTGACGTTTGGGCACTTAATTTAGTAAAAAGGACAAAATTGTAAAAAAATAGAAAAGTTGAGTTCTACATGCTAGACATGTCTAATTTCTATGAAATTTTATATTGAAGGTCCTTATATGGTAATTAGACCATTTGTTAAGTTAGTGGACAAAAATGGACATGGTGAGATAAAATTTCAAAGTTTTAAGTGAATGGCATTTTGGGCATTTGATAAATAAAAGAATAAAAAGGGAAAATAAAGCCAAAATTTGCTCATCTTTCTTCAACCTTGGCCGAAAATTGGTTGAGCACTATAGCTAGGGCTTTTTCATCTTTCAAGCTTGATTGTAAGTACATCCTAGCCCCGTTTTTAATGCTCTTTACATTTTTAAAGTCATTATCATCCGATCTACCTATTTCTACCATTAATTTAAGATGTGGTTGATGTCTAGGGTTTGATCCATGTTAGACATATTTGTATTTTGATGTTTAATGATAGATTATGCATGTTTGATGTGTGATAAAAAACTTTTACTAGGTGATTTTTGATGAAAATGCATAAAAAGGACCAAATTGTAAAAAGTTATAAATGGGTAGTGAAAATTGATTTAATGGAAAAGGTGGAGTGCTATAAGCATGAAAATGGTTCAGCTAGGCTTGGGTTACCATGAAATTGAACACATTTCATTTTACAAGCCTAGGAACTAAAATGTAAAATGTCAAAAAGTTAGGGACAAAATGGTAATTTTGTCTAGGATGCAAATTAATATAAATGTATGTGTAAAATGATAAATTGATAGTCGAATTTGCTTATATATACTCGAAACAACCGATTAAGGAACTAGATAGAGGAAAATGAAAAGTCTCGAATTAGTTGACTTTCAAATACGAACTATTCTCAAGGTAAGTTCGTGCAATTTAATTTGGTATGTTATTATGTTTTAATTGAATTGTGCGATTGAGATAATATATATGATGATACACACTATGAAATAATCACAAGATGATAAAATGTCATTGTACCGGTTGAACATTGTATTTCGATGGATTATAATAATTTCCTTGAAATGAACAAAATGATATAGAATGGATTTAGCCCTGACGAGTAATCCTGAGCTACACTCTCTTGAGTAAATGTTATGAAATGGATTTAGCCTGGATGAGTAATCCATATTAGGCTAATTAGAGCTAACGTTATCGAAAGGATTTAGCCTAGGCTGGTAATCTTGAATAAGCTCTTGGGAGCGAATGTTAAAGATGGGATTTAGCCTGGACTGGTAATCCTGTTATATAAATGTGGCTTGAAAGTGTGCTCTATGAATATGTGCTTAAGGAGCACTTTGGATGTGAATTGACAAACGATCGGCATGTATACTTGAAGTATACTACCCGAGTATCCATTGAAATTACAATAGTTCAATGAAAAGAAATCTTGAAAAAGGGAATAGTGAAATGATATGCAAGTTTACACTATGGTGAGCTCATCTATGTTGGTTTGATAACTTTATGATGTGTATGACTAACTTGTTTAATGAGTGAATGTATTTAGGTAACTTGTCAAAATATTGATGGAATGAATGCATATGTATGCTTATTTGAATAATTATGACAGGCAAGTTTTCTTTCTATTACGTGAACTTACTAGGCATGAAAATGCCTACCCCGTTTTACTTTTTCTTATTTTTATAGTGCTGGTAAGGCTCGCGAAGGTTGGAGGATTCGGTCGGAGCAAGATCACACTATCCACAAATCTCTTTTTTGGTATAGCTAAATGATTTTTTTTTGGTATAATGGCATGTATAAGCTACTTGGCTTAGATGAAGGCTTGTAAGTAATTTTTTGTAACTTAGCCATTGGAATGGTTAAGGATGTCCGATTGGTGCATGTATGATGTTAATGTATGTCCAAATTCTTAAGGGTTAGTATGGTGGATAATATATTTTGTAAGTGGCCATTAGAATTGACTAATATTGGTTTAGTTATATATGCATATGATGAAGTCTTTCATGGATGTGATAATTTGCATGGTTTGAGTTGACAAGTAAGTGATGTTATATGTGATAGAAAATAGCATGTGAATGATGTGGCTGATTTGGTTGAGTGTATGTGTTTGGATTGGTGCTATGTATTGTTGTGTAAGTGTATGCAGGGAAGGGTGACAAAATGGCTTGGTAAATAGCCTTGTTTTTGTCCACACGGGTAGACACACGGGCGTGTGTCTAGGTCGTGCGTGACACACGGCCTGCCCCATGGGCATGTGTTCTAGCCATTTGTCCCCTGCACCTTAATTGATGCAAAACAGAATGTGCAGAATATAGCAAACGGGCAGAGAAATGGACGTGTGTCTCATCTGTGTGTGCTACACGGCCTTGGACACGGGCGTGTACCCCGGTCGTGTGAAGTTTGCACCTATTTTATGAAAAATGATGAAAATTAAATCATCCACATGGCCTAGCACACAGGCGTGTGGCATGGCGGTGTGGCAAAGTCAGAGAGCACCCTATTTTGAACACGGCCTGTAGCACGGGCGTGTCTCAGGGTCACAGAAGCGTGTCTCGAATGCACACGGGAGTATGACCCCTGTTTTAGTAAAAAAATTCTAAGTGTCGTAGAACTTTATAAAGTTCTCGATTTAGTCCCAAACTGCTTCCAAAGCATGTTTTGGGCCTCGTTAGCTCATTTTAGGGACGACAGGAATGTAAATGAAAAGTTTTAAATTTGGATGGAGATTCACGTCTCGATTTTGTATAATTGCTTGTGTTTATGCCCGGTAATGCCTCGTACCCTGTTCTGGCTTTTAATACAGGTAAGGGTTGTTATACAAACAGCCCTATTGTAGCTTTAAAATATGTGACTAGCCTTTTGGACTTTCCTACAATAAACTATTAAACACACAATTAATTTATTTAAGAAAAATTAAACACACTATAACTTATGCATTAAAAAGTAACAGCCAAATTAAATAATATACTTATATAAACAAACTCAAAAAACTAAGATGCTTAATTGTGTGGTTTAAAATGTAAACTAAATGAAAAATGAGTTACTTAATACACGACTTAATTTAATGATGCAAACTTTAACTAACATGGGAGTTACATAATGCATGTCATAATTTATGATGCCAACTTAAATAACATGATGTCTTAATCTGGACACATTAAAATGTTGTACTAAATAACACACAGTAATAGACTTAAGACACATTAATGACTCAAAATATAATTAACTAAAATTAATTATTTTTTTAATTCCAGCAACCAAACATAGCAAAGTTAAAACTAAAATAAAGAAACAAATCACACAGTAAGCTTTTAAAGCTTAGTAAGTTCGCAATATAATACATACTACTCAATAATACCACATCAATACATAGTTAAGCCATCACATAGATAATTTCTTAAATAGGCACATCATAAATCTCAACATAAGCTCAACTATCTATTCATTCAACTTTTAAATCTATCATCAACCACATAGGTTCAAACGTACCTCGATCAACACATAGTTACTCACCATTCATGCTACTCAATTGCTCAATATTACACCTTGTCCAACTTTTACTATTCTTTTGATTATTTTGCATGCTTAGTGCCAGTTTCATAATCGAAACATAATCATCATCGCACACTTAGTGCCAATATGTTAAACCGTACTATGTTGGTATCACACACACAGTGCCAAATTAATAAGCCAAAACTTCTATCTTTTCGCACACATAGTGCTAATCATCTCTGTCTCGTTTCTAATTTCACACACTTAGTACCATCTAATTCAATTCCGCACATAGCATTTCAAATCTCATAATTATATATATTCATTCAATTCACATCACATAGATATAATTTAACAACTAGTATTATATCCGAACTTACCTCGGACATCGTAGTAACAAGACGGTCGATTAATCGAGCACTTTGTCTTTGCATCAATCTTGATCTGAATCTCTCCTTTCATGCTCTATGCATTTACAAATTTAACTCATTCAATCACCAATTCATTCAATTTAGTCCAAATACAAACACTTAGGGCATTTTACAAAATAGCCCCTACTTTTCACATTTCGACACTTTAGTCCCTATTTCATAAAATCATCAAACACACATAATTTCTTTTCACCCATGCCTAGCCGCACTATTCTAATGTCCATAAAAGCCCTCACATTTCATTTATTTCACATTTTAGTCCTCCAAAACATTATTCTCACAATTAAGCCCAAATTACTCAATTTCACTAAAAATTCAAAGACAAAATATGTTATTCTTTCACCTATCTTTTATTTTTCATCACCAACTATCACAAAGCTTAAGTATTCATCAATGGAATATTTCAAATTCATCATCCATACACAAATTTGAAGCATGGGTTTGATAAAATACAAAGCAACGATCACAAAAACGTAGAAATTATCAAAAATTGAGCTTAAACATACCTCAATCAAGGACTCAATGTGCCGAATGGATAAAAACTCAAAACCCCTTTCTTTTCTTCTTCTAAATTCTATGGATGAAGATGATAATGGCCATTAAAATGTTTTTGTTTTATTTAATCATATATTAATTCATCATTTACTAAATTACCCTTAATAAATTTTAATAATAACAACCAATGCCAATGCCATTATCATCTATTTACTTTCAAATGGTTTATTAACAACATAATGACCTTTCATTTAAGAAGTCATGAAAATTAAGCACTTTAACAATCAGCATACAGCTTTTGCATTTTACGCGATTAAATCCTTTTCTCAAATTAAACACACAAACGATAAAATTTTCGTACGAAACTTTCACACATGCTAATACACATATTATAAGCACTAAAAATAATATTAAAATATTTTTCCAACCTCAGATTTGTGGTCCCAAAACCACTATTCCATCTAGGGTCTAAACCGGGCTGTTACAACTCTCCCCCCTAAGGGATTTTTGTGCCCGAAAATCTTACTAGCAAATAGGTTCGGATATTGCTTTCTCATAGCATCTTCAGGCTCCCACGTAGCCTCTTCTATTTCGTGTTTGTGCCACAACACTTTTACTAAATAAATTCTTTTGTTTCTCAACTCTTTGGTCTCTCGTGCCAAAATTTGAATCGGTTCTTCACTATACAACAAATCAAACTGAATCTCAACCTCAGTAGGAGTAATCACATGCGACGGATCATATCTGTATCTTCGAAGAATCGATACGTGGAATACATCATGAATTTTCTCTAATTCAGATGGCAACAGAAATCTATAAGTAACCGGTCCAATCTGCTCAATGATCTCATACGGCCCGATAAACCTCGAACTTAGCTTGCCTTTTCGGCCAAATCGAAGTATTTTCTTCCACGGAGACACTTTCAAAAAATACTTTGTCACCAACTTCAAATTCGATATCTTTTCGTTTTAAATTGGCATAGGATTTTTGACTATCTGACGCTGCTTTCAAACTGTCACGAATCACTTTCACTTTCTACTCAGTCTTTTTTATCAAATCAACCCCGTGAATCTTATTCTCACTCAGCTCAGTCCAATACAGTGGAGTTTGACATTTTTTACCGTAAAGAGCCTCATACGGTGCCTTTTTAATGCTAGATTGAAAACTATTATTGTATTCGAATTCAATCAATGGCAAAGGCTTCTCCCAAGTACTTTCGAACTTAAGAATACAACACCTCAACATATCTTCGAGAACCTGAATGATCCGCTCGGATTGTCCATCCGTTTGCGGATGAAATGCAGTGCTAAATTGCAATTTTGTGCCTAAAGCCTCTTGTAATCTCTTCAAAAATCGAGAGGTAAATCTCGGATCTCTGTCAGATACAATAGATAGTGGTACCTTGTGCAATCTCACAATCTTGGCAATATACAATTCAGCCAATTTATCAAGTGAATAATCTGTTCTCACCGGAACAAAATGAGCTGATTTCGTCAATCTATCAACTATCACCCAAATTGTATCTTTCTTTCCTGGAGATAAAGGTAACCCCGACACAAAATCCATCGTGATTCTCTCAATTTCAACTCAGGAATCATAATCGGCTGTAACAAACTGGATGAAACCTGATGTTCAGCCTAACTTGCTGGCATATTAAACATTTTGAAACAAAGTCAGAGATGTCTCGTTTCATACCATGCCACCAATAAAATTGTTTCAAATCATTATACATTTTTGTACTCCCTGGATGCACAGTCAAACGACTATTGTGAGTTTCGTTCAAAATCAACTAAATCAACTCTGAATTCCTCAGAACACAAATCCGATCTCTAAATCTCAAACAATCATCACTGTCAACTCAATATTCTAAATTAGAATTCAAATCACATCGAGTTCTTTTTTCTATTATCTCATCATCTCTTTTCTGAGCATCACAAATCTGACGTACGAACATCGGCCTCACTTTCAACTCAGCCAAAACTGAATCATCATCACATAGATCTATCTGAGTACTCATAGCTCGAAAAGCACATAAAGAATTTCGACTCAAGGCATCAGAGACAACATTAGCTTTGCCCGGATGATAATCAATCACAAGTTTGTAATCTTTCAATAATTCTAACCATCTTCTCTGTCGCAAATGTTAATTCTTTCTGAGTCATCAAATACTTCAAGCTCTTGTGATCGGTATAAATATGACATTTTTCACCAAATAAATAGTGACGTCAAATCTTCAATGCAAATACAATCGCAGCTAATTCAAGATCATGCGTCAAATAGTTCTTTTAATGCGGCTTTAACTGTCTCGAAGCATAAGCAATAACTTTGCCTTCTTTCATCAACACACTGCCCAAACCATTCAACGATGAATCACTATAAACTATAAACTCTTTACCCAATTCAAGTTGAACCAATACAGGTGCCTTTGTCAACAGTGCTTTCAACTGTTCAAAACTCTGCTGGCACTTTTCTGACCACTCGAATTTAACATCTTTCTGTAACAACTTCGTTAACGGAGTCATAATCATCAAGAAGCCTTTCACAAACCACCTATAATATCCCGCTATTTCAAGAAAACTACGGACTTCAGACACATTTCTCTGTGTTTTCCATTCAAGAATAGCTGAAATCTTACTCGGATCAACTCGTATTCCCGCAACTGACACAATATGCCCCAGAAAACCAACCTCACGCAACCAAAACTCACATTTGCTGAACTTTGCATACAATTGTTTCTCACGCAGAGTCTGTAACACAATTCTCAAATGTTGGCATGTTGCGTCTCATCACAGGAATAAATCAGAATATCATCAATAAACACCACAACAAAGCGATCTAAGTACGGCCTGAATATCCGATTCATTAAGTCCATAAACACTGCAGGAGCATTCGTTAGTCCAAATGGCATAACTAATAATTCGTAATGTCCATACCTCATTCTAAAAGCAGTTTTTGGTACATATGACTCTTTAACTCTCAACTGATAATAGCTCGATCTCAAATCTATTTTTGAAAACACTGTAGCTCCTTTCAGCTGGCCAAACAAATCATCAATACGAGGCAACGGATATTTATTCTTTATCGTCACTTTGTTCAACTGCCAGTAGTCAATACACATTCTCATAGTGCCATCTTTCTTTTTCACAAACAATACAGGAGCACCCCAAGGTGAGAAACTTGGTCATGCAAATCCTCTATCTGTCTACTCTTGCAACTGAGACTTTAACTCTTTAACTCTTTCAATACCGTTGGTGCCATTCTATACGGAGCTATCGAGATAGGAGTTGTTCCCGGCACTAATTCAATACCAAACTCAACTTCTCATATCGGAGGTAATCCCAGTAACTCCTCAGAAAACACATCAGGAAATTCACAAACCACAGGCACAGATTCAACTTTCTTTTCGGTCACTTTTGTATCAATCACATCTACCAAATAAGCTTCGCAACCCTTTTTCACATAGTTCAAAGCTTTCATCGAAGTTATAATAGCCGGCAACCCATTCAACTCACTGGATTCAATTCGAACTATCTCACCATTCTGACTTTTCAAATCAATACTCTTCCGTTTACAATTCACAATAGCATGATGCATAGTGAGTCAATCCATACCCAAAATGATATCAAATTCATCAAATGGTAGCAACATCAAATTAGCTGGAAAGCATATATCTCGAAACATCAATAGGCAGTTCCTGCACACTTTATCTACCAAAACACACTTGCCTAAGGGGTTCGATACTCTAATCACAAATTCAGCAGACTCAACAGGTAGTGTAACACCCCTAACCCATATCCGTCGCCGGACTAGGGTTAAAAGACATTACCGAATATAACACAACTCAAAACATATATATATATATATATATATTTTAAATAACATAACACATATATTCCATAATAAAAGTAACCATTACATATCAAATTAACATAATTAACATTCAAATCGAACTAGTATTTGTGTAACACCCCTAACCCGAAATCGTCGTCGAAATAGGGTTAAGGGGTATTACCGATTAATCAGAACATTTAACCTCTAAATGTCGACACAAAGTCAAACATCATCAAACACATTCATATACAATCATAGTGTCCCTTAAACGAGTCATCAAGACCCTAAGCATGCTTATAAATCGAGTCGGAGACTAAACCAAACACATATAAAATTTCATGAAAAATTGAAACTTTTCTAGAATACAGGGGAGACACGCCCATGGGGGTAGGTCGTGCCTCTCCCACGGCTACATGACACACCCGTGTGACCTCCTCGTGGTTACATACTGCCAAAATCAACATGGCTAACAAGCACGCCTGTGTGCTAAGGCCGTGTCCTATAAGGTCATATACTGCCATTTCTCGCACGACCTGTAGGCACGCCCGTGCCATGGCCGTGTGCAGTTTAAGCCACATTCTACCAATTTACCCATGATCCGAGACACGCCCGTGTGCCCCAACCGTCTGACATTATAGGCCATTTTTGCAAGGCCAACATGCCACCCACTTAGGGTCAAACCTACAAGCCAATCAACCAAACATCTCATGCACATATTGCCATCTAAAAGCATACCAATTTAGCAATTTAAAACATGCAACCAATACCAACTCTAATCATACCCAATTCAATACCAATACTTATTCTATCACAAGAAAAATTTATTCCCAATCTCACTACCCCTACTAGCATTTATCAACACAAAGTTACCACTAAATAGCAAATTTATCAATCTACAAATCATGCCAAAAGATGTATCATATATATACCACATTCATTCATGCCAAACCTATCACATATCTAGCCACATCTCATGGCTACTTACAAATCTCAAACTTGATTCAATTAACTAGCCTATACATGCCATATTCCAACTATATACATCTTTTCAAAAGTACCAAAATAGAATGCCGATAGTGTGATTGAGAAGCTGACGATCCCAGATCCGAGCTAGCTTTACTGACACTGCAAGGCAGAGAAACAAATCACACAGTAAGCTTTCCAAAGCTTAGTAAGTTCGTATTATAATACATATTACTCAATACTACAACATCAATATGTATATATATATGTACCATTACATAGATAAAAGCACAACTAGGCACATTATCAATCTTACCCACATACCCAACTATCTATTCATTCAACTCTTAAATCTATCATCAACCATATAGGTTCAAACGTACCTTGATCAACACATAGTTACTTACCATTTATGCTACTCAATTGTTTGATATTACCTTTCGTTCAACCCTTGTTATTCCATTGATTTATTCGCACACTTAGTGCCAATTTCATAACTGAAACATAATCATCACCGCACACTTAGTGCCAATGCATTAAACCGAACTTATATCGATATCGCACACACAGTGCCAAGTCGATAAGCTGAAGCTTCCATCTTTTCGCACACACAGTGCCAATCATCTCTTTCTCGTTTCAAATTTTGCATACTTAGTGCCCCTTTATCTCAATTCAGCACATAGCATTTCAAATCTCATAGATACATATGCATCCATTCAATTTATATCACATAGATAAAGTTGACAACTAATATTATATCCAAACTTACCTCGGATGTCAAAATACTGAAACGGTCGATTAATCGAGCACTTTGTCTTTGCCTCGATCTCGATCCGAACCTCTCCGTTCTTGGTCTATACACATTTGAATTCAATCCATTTAATCACCAAATCATCCATTTTAATCCAAACACACATATTTAGGGTATTTTACAAAATAGCCCTCACATTTTTACATTTCGACACTTTAGTCCCTATCTTACAAAATCATCAAATTCACAAATTCCACACATTTACATGCTTGGCCGAACCTCTCTAGGGATTATATAAGTCCAAATATTTCATTAAATTTGATATTTAGTCCCTCAACTTTCCATTTTTCTCAATTTAGCCCAATATACTCAATTTCACCAAAAATCCAAATACAAACTATACTAACCCAACACTAAGCTCTCATATTTCAATATCAACTAACACATAGCTCAAACATTCATCAATGGCATATCACAAAAACATCATCAATTCATGAAATTACAACATGGGTTAGCTAGAGCACAAAGCAACGATCACAAAACGTAGAAATTATCAAAATGGATCAAAACTAACCTCAAATTCAAGCTTACAATTGTCAAACCTAGCTCAACTTCTTCTTTTTCCTTTCTTCAATATTCTAAGACTCATAAATAGATGATAACTATCATCTTTCCTTTGTTTCTTTTATTATTATTGATATTAATACTAATTTACCATATTATCTTTATTATAAAATATTTATAACCTATATTCACAAGGCTATTAATGAATTTTAGTCATCCACTAACTAATTATTGATTCATTTGCTTCTTAAGACCTCCTTTTTATAGAACCACAACACATAAGCACTTATAAATTAGCACATAGCTTTTACTCTATACGCGATTAAGTCCCTTCTCTTAATTCGGCATTAAAACGATCAAATCATCACACAGAATTTTCCACACAGACCATGTCGCATACTATTCAAACAAAAATAATATTAAATTATTATCTTGACCTCAGATTTGTGGTCTCCAAACCACTATTCTGACTAGGGTCTAAACTGGGTTGTTACAACTCTCCCCCCTTAGGGATTTTCGTCCCCGAAAATCTTACCAAAGAATAGTTGTGGATGTTGCTCTCTCATAACGTTCTCAGGCTCCCACGTAGCCTATTCAATTCCGTGTTTGTGCCACAATACCTTCACTAAGGAAATTCTTTTGTTTCTCAACTCTTTGGTCTCTCGTGCCAAAATTCAGATCGGTTCTTCACTATATGACAAATCTGACTAAATCTCGACCTCAGTAGGAGCAATCACATGAGACGGATCTGCTCTGTACCGTTAGAGCATTGACACATGAAACACATTATGGATCTTTTCTAACTCGGATGGCAGTCTCAATCTATAAGCAACCGGTCCAACTCGTTCAACGATCTCATACGGTCCAATGAACCTCGAACTCAACTTGCCCTTTTTGCCAAATCGAAGTATTTTCTTCCATGGAGATACTTTCAGAAACACCTTATCACCAACCTCAAATTCAATATCCTTTCGTTTCAAATCTGCATAAGACTTCTGACGATCTGAGGCTACTTTCAAATTGTCATGAATTACTTTCACTTTCTGCTCAGTCTCTTTTATAAGATCAACCTCGTGAATCTTGTTCTCACTCAGCTCGGTCCAATATAATGGAGTTTAACACTTTCAATCGTAAAGAGCCTCATAAGGTGTCATTTTAATGCTAGATTGAAAATCGTTGTTATACGCAAACTCAATCAATGATAAATGCTTTTCCCACGTACTTTTAAATTCAAGTATACAACATCTCAGCATGTCTTCGAGAATCTGAATGATTCGCTCAGATTGACCATCCGTTTGCGGATGAAAAGCAGTACTGAAATACAATCTCGTGCTTAAAGCAACTTGTAATTTCTTCCAAAATCATGAGGTAAATCTTGGACCTCTGTCAGACACTATAGATAATGGTACACCGTGCAATCTCACAATCTCGTCGATATACAATTCAACCAACTTATCTAAAGAATAATCGGTTCTTACCGAAATAAAATGAGCTGATTTCATCAATCTATCAACTATGACCCAGATCGCATCTTTCTTACTCGGAGATAAGGGCAAACCCGACACAAGTCCATGGTAATTCTCTCACATTTCCACTCAGGAATCATAATTGGTTGCAATAAACCGGATTTAAAATTGATGTTCAAATTTTAACTTGTTGACAAACTAAACATTTCGACACAAAGTCAGAAAAATCTCTCTTCATACCATGCCACCAGTAGAATTGTTTCAAATCATTATACATTTTCATACTCCCCGGATGTACAGTCAAGTGACTATTGTGAGCTTCAGTCAAAATCATTTGAATTAGCTCTGAATTTCTCAGAACACAAATCTGATCTCTGAATCTTAAACAATCATTACTATCAACTCGAAATTCTGATTCTGCATTCGAATTACATTGAACTCTTTTTGCTAACAACTCATTATCAATCTTCTGAGTCTCACATATTCACTATAAAAACAATGGTTTTACTTTCAATTCAGCTACAACCGCATCATCATTACACAGATCCATCTGATTACTCATAGCTCGTAAGGTATATAATGATTTCTGACTCAAAGCATCACCTACAACATTAGCTTTACCCGGGTGGTAATCTATCACAAGTTCATAATCTTTCAACAACTCAACCATCTTTTCTGTCGCAAGTTCAAATCTTTCTGAGTCATCAAATACTTTAAACTCTTATGATCAGTATAAATATGACATTTTTCACCAAATAAATAGTGACGCCAAATCTTCAATGCAAATACAATCGCAACCAATTCAAGATCATGCATTGGATAATTCTTTTTATGCGGTTTTAACTATCTCGAAGCATAAGCGATGACTTTTCCTTCTTGCATCAGCACACAGCCCAAACTAGTCAACGATGCATCATTGTAAACTATGAATTCTTTGCCTGATTCGGGTTGAATCAACACTGGTGCTTCTGTTAACAACACCTTCAACTGCTCAAAACTCTGTTGACACTTTTCTGACCACTCGAATCTAACATCCTTCTGTAACAACTTTGTCAAAGGAGTCACAATCATCGAGAAGCCTTTCACAAATTGTCTATAATATCCCGCTAGTCCCAGAAAACTACAGACTTCAGACACATTTCTCGGAGGCTTCCATTCCAAAATAGCAGAGATTTTATGCGGATCGACTCGTATCCCAACAGCGGATACAATATGCCCTAGAAAACTGACCTCAGACAACCAAAATTCACACTTACTAAACTTTGCATACAACTGTTTCTCACGCAGAGTTTGTAGCACGATTCTCAAATGCTCGGCATGTTGCGTCTCATCACTCGAATAAATCAAAATATCATCAATGAACACCACCATGAAGCGATCCAAATACGGTCTGAATATCTGATTCATCAAATCCATAAACACTGCAGGGGCATTTGTTAGTCCAAAAGGCATCACTAAGAATTCATAATGTCCATACCTTGTTCTGAATGCAGTTTTTGGCACATCGAATTCTTTAACTCTCAACTAATAGTAGCCCGATCTCAAATCTATCTTAGAAAATTCTATAGCTCCTCTCAGCTGATCAAACAAATCATCGATCCAAGGTAATGGATATTTGTTCTTTATCGTCACTTTGTCCAATTGTCGATAATCAATACACATTCTCATAGTTCCATCTTTCTTTTTCACAAATAATATAGGAGCTCCTCATGGTGAAAAATTAGGTCATGCAAATCCTCTGTCGGTCAATTCTTGCAACTGAGATTTCAACTCTTTCAATTCTGTTGGTGCCATTCTGTATGGAGCTATCGAAATAGGAGCAGTTCTCGGCACTAACTCAATACCAAATTCAACTTCTCTAATCAGAGGTAACCCCGGTAACTCTTCTAGAAACACATCTAGAAACTCACATATCACAGGCACAGATTCAACTTTCCTTTCCGACACTTTTGTATCAATCACGTATGCCAAATAAGCTTCACAGCCCTTTCTCACATAGTTCATAGCTTTCATCACAGATACAACAGCTGGTAATCCTTTCATATCACTAGACTTAATTCAAACTATCTCACCATTCTGACTCTTCAATTCAACATTCTTTCTCTTACAATTCACAATGGCATTATGCAAAGTAAGCCAATCCATTCCCAGAATTATGTCAAATTCATCAAATGGTAGCCACATCAAATTGACGGGGAAATATAAATCACGAAACATCAACAGGCAATTCTTGCACACCTTATCTACCAAAACACACTTGCCTAAGGGGTTCGATACTCTAATCACAAATTCAGTAGACTCAACAGGTAGAGTCTTATTTGATACTAAATTCATACACACATAAGAATGAGTCGATCTTGGATCTATCAATGCAATGACATCAGTATCAAATAAAGTGAAAGTACCAGTGATGACGTTTGGAGATGATGCTTCCTCTCGTACACGTATAGATAGGCTCGGGCAGGTGCTCTTGCTTCTGACCTTACAGTTGTATCAGTCGTTCCTCTCTAGCTTCCATTCACATTTCTAATGCTCCTAGGTGGTCTACTTTTAGCCGTCACATTACTTGGTCTTTCGTTCTGAACATTTTCTTCTTCAACTATCTTTGGGCAATCTCGAATAAAACGATCTCAGGATCCACACTTATAGCATGTTCTATTGTTATACCTGCCCCAGCATTCTCCCACATGTTGTCTCCCACATTGTTTACATTCAGGCTTATTGTTCTTAACACTACCCACACTTGACTCATTCGAGTTTGAATTCGTAAACTAGTACTCTGTCTTGAAAGATCTCTATTAGGATGACCAAACGAAGCATTTGAACGATTGCTGGCATCTCTATATCTCTTTGAAGAAGGCTGAGAAAATTTATTCATCGATCCCTTTCTTTCATCTCGAGCCTCAGAATTGGCTTTCTTCTTTTCTTTACTGAGTTCCTCAGCTTTGCATGCTCTCTCCACAAGTACGACAAATTCATTTATATCCAGTATCACAACCAACAACTTATGTCTTCATTCAATCCCTCTACGAAACATTTGCACATAGTAGCTTCAGTAGAAACACACTCTCTAACATATTGACGCAATCGCATGAATTCTCGTTCATACTCAACAACAGACAAATAGCCTTGTTTCAGCTCTAGAAACTCCTTACGTTTCTGATCAATGAAGCGTTGGCTGATATACTTTTTTCTAAACTCGACTTGAAAGAAATCCCAGGTGATTCTCTTCTCGGAACCACAGATATCAATGTTTTCCACCAATTGTAAGCCGTGTCTCTCAACAAGGAAACTGCACACTTAATGCACTCATCAGGGTTCAGTGACATCTCATCAAATACTCAAAGGGTATTCTCGAGCCAAAACTCAACTCGCTCAGCATCATCATCAGTTGTGGCCCTAAACTCTTCAGCCCCATACTTGCGAATCTTGTCTACAGGTGGTTTATTCAATCTGATCGGATCTACAACTTGTGGCACAACAGATACTTGCGAGGGTGGAGGTTGTGGAGCAGTCAGATTTGTTCTAACAAATTTCGAAAACCATTCACTCATCATACAGAAGAAGGCTTGCGTAGCCTCACCTTCCTTACCACTATCATTTGGCCTTGATATGGTTGGTACATCCCCTTGAGCGGAGCAGCGCATTACTCTCTACGCCATCAAGAATCGCCGACGGATCCATTACTATATTAAAACACATTTCAACTGTCAGATTTCATCACACTATCGCAATTTCATAATATGGCATGTATAGCTAGACTCACGCGCGCTACGTTAGTCTGAGAATCGACTAAATCGTAGCTCTGATACCAATAAAATTGTAACACCCCTAACCCGAAACCATCGCCGGAATAGGGTTAAGGGATATTACCGATCAATCAGAACATTTAACCTCTAAATGTCGACACAAAGTCAAACATCATCAAACACATTCATATACAATCATAGTGTCCCTTAAACGAGTCATCAAGACCCTAAGCATGCTTATAAATCGAGTCGGGACTAAACCAAAACACATATAAAATTTCATGAAAAATTAAAACTTTTCTAGAATAAAGGGGAGACACGCCCGTGGGGGTAGGCCGTGCCTCTCCCACGGCTACATGACACACCCGTGTGACCTCCCCGTGGTTACATACTGCCAAAATCAACACGACTAACAAGCACGCCCGTGTGCTAAGGCCGTGTCCTATAAGGTCATATACAGTCATTTCTCGCACGACATGTAAGCATGCCCATGCCATGGCCGTGTGCAGTTTAAGCCACATTCTGCCAATTTACCCACGGTCCGAGACACGCCGTGTGCCCCAACCATGTGACATTATAGGCCATTTTTGCAAGGCCAACATGCCACCCACTTAGGGTCAAACCTACAAGCCAATCAACCAAACATCTCATGCACATATTGCCATCTAAAAGCATACCAATTTAGCAATTTAAAACATGCAACCAATACCAACTCTAATCATACCCAATTCAATACCAATACTTATTCTATCACAAGCAAAATTCATTCCCAATCTCACTACCCCTACTAGCATTTATCAACACAAAGTTACCACTCAATAGCAAATTTATCAATCTACAAATCATGCCAAAAGATGTATCATATATATATACCACATTCATTCATGCTAAACCTATCACATATCTAGCCACATCTCATGGCTACTTACAAATCCCAAACTTGATTCAATTAACTAGCCTATACATGCCATATTTCAGCTATATACATCTTTTCAAAAGTACCAAAATAGAATGCCGATAGTGTGATTGAGAAGCTGACGATCCCAGATCCGAACTAGCTTTACTGACACTGCAAGGCAGAGAAACAAATCACACAGTAAGCTTTCCAAAGCTTAGTAAGTTCGTATTATAATACATATTACTCAATACTACAACATCAATATGTATATATATATGTACCATTACATAGATAAAAGCACAACTAATCTCACCCACATACCCAATTATCTATTCATTCAACTCTTAAATCTATCATCAACCATATAGGTTCAAACGTACCTTGATCAACACATAGTTACTTACCATTTATGCTACTCAATTGTTCGATATTACCTCTCGTTCAACCCTTGCTATTCCATTGATTTATTCGCACACTTAGTGCCAATTTCATAACTGAAACATAATCATCACCGCACACTTAGTGCCAATGCATTAAACCGAACTTATATCGGTATCGAACACACAGTGCCAAGTCGATAAGCCGAAGCTTCTATCTTTTCACACACACAGTGCCAATCATCTCTTTCTAGTTTCAAATTTCGCACACTTAGTGCCCCTTTATCCCAATTCAGCGCATAGCATTTCAAATCTCATAGATACATATGCATCCATTCAATTTATATCACATAGATAAAGTTTACAACTAGTATTATATCCGAACTTACCTCGGATGTCAAAATACCGAAACAGTCGATTAATCGAGCACTTTGTCTTTGCCTCGATCTCGATCCGAACCTCTCCATTCTTGGTCTATACACATTTAAATTCAATCCATTTAATCACCAAATCATCCATTTTAATCCAAACACACATATTTAGGGCATTTTACAAAATAGCCCTCACATTTTCACATTTTGACACTTTAGTCCCTATCTCACAAAATCATCAAATTCACAAATTCCACACATTCACATGCTTGGCCGAACCTCTCTAGGGATTATATAAGTCCAAATATTTTATTAAATTTGCTATTTAGTCCCTCAACTTTCCATTTTTCTCAGTTTAGCCCAATATACTCAATTTCACCAAAAATCCAAATACAAACTATGCTAACCCAACACTAAGCTCTCATATTTCAATATCAACTAACAGATAGCTCAAACATTCATCAATGGCATATCACAAAAACATCATCAATTCATGAAATTAAAACATGGGTTAGCTAGAGCACAAAGCAACGATCACAAAAACGTAGAAATTATCAAAAACGGATCAAAAACTAACCTCAAATTCAAGCTTACAATTGCCAAAACCTAGCTCAACTTCTTCTTTTTTCCTTTCTTCAATATTCGGTGACTCATAAAAAGATGATAACTATCATCTTTCCTTTGTTTCTTTTATTATTATTGATATTAATACTAATTTACCATATTATCCTTATTATAAAATATTTATAACCTATATTCACAAGGCTATTAATGACTTTTAGTCATCCACTAACTAATTATTGGTTCATTTGCTTCTTAAGACCTCCCTTTTATAGAGCCACAACACATAAGCACTTATAATTCAACACATAGCTTTTACTCTATACGCGATTAAGTCCCTTCTCTTAATTTGGCATTAAAACGATCAAATCATCACACAGAATTTTCCACACAGACCATGTCGCATACTATTCACACAAAAAATAATATTAAATTATTATTCTGACCTCGAATTTGTGGTCTCAAAACCACTGTTCCGACTAGGGTCTAAACCGGGTTGTTACAATTTGCATATTGAATCATCTAAACATAGTAAAACTGCACATTTTAACAATACAAATAAGACATATTAATCCATGTAAATTCAAACATATATATAACATTTTATACAACCATGCAAATAGACATCTACTAATTCAATTTTCATTTGATAATTAATCACCAATTTAACATATACTTAGTCAATTTGAATTCATTCCAAATCTATACTCATAACCTATAATAATTCATACATGCATAATTCACTTGTATAAGTAACATTTTGTACATACATATGAATGAATTAATTATGTAAGGTCGAATACCTTTACAAATATCCACATGATTTCTATTTATAAATTTATTCATATTGAGTCGAATACACATATATAATTACATGATTTTCTTATCCAAATTTCTATTATTTCATATAACCAAAATTTCATCTAACATTTACCAATACCTAATTCATAATCTAATCATAAAACTAAGTACATTTGCATTACAAATAGTCATCCATTACAATTTCACAATATGACCGAATATAAATATACATATATGCATATGCAAAGACACATTTGATCATATTTCATTTAATAAGTAAATCAAACTTCACACAATACATAACTAATATACCTTCACACATCACCTAATCGAATACAACATGTCCATAACATCATCACCTACCATAGCCAAAATATACAAGTACACGTTCAATTCAAGTTCATATCTCCACTAATTCAATCCATCATGCAAAGTATAACTAATATATATGTATCAATCACATTTCAAAATTCAGTAAAACTACTTATAAACATCATATATACTTCCTACCATGAACATACTCTATCATCAATATGCATAAGAATAATCTCATTCACAACAACCATCACAAACCATCAACAAAGATAACAAATCAATCAAAAAAGGATAAGCCATTTTCGCATGGCTATTAATTGTATACAAAGGTACTCAATTCATATCCACCATTTTACTATGCTATATATGCCATATATTCGTAATTAACATAGCCAAAATACCAAAGTAAGCTGTCGATAGTGTGATAAGTCTTGCTGACGATCCTCGAGCTCGTAACGTATATCCAAAATCTATAAAACAAAGGTAGACGGAAAAACACAAAGTAAGCTATTTAAGCTTAGTAAGTCATAAGCAAGTTAATAACAACCAACTTAACAAGATCAATTATACAAAATTATAACAAGCACTTTAAATAATCCCCATACACGAATACTTACTAAAGTTCAATATCAAATCACATTTAACCAAATTTGGCCAAATACATCAAATTAGAAACATATATATAGTTCATATGCTCAAACATTAGATTTTGTGCAACGAACTACACATTTAACTTCCCTTGCTTTTCACAGCACAACTTATATACATACCTGAGTTTTTTTAATTCGAATTACATATTGGCCTTCACTTACACATGCCCGTTGAACCATTCAGAATTAAAAAAGATACGCAGATAGTCGGAAGCTCGTACAATGCCAACGTCCCAGACGTGGTCTTACATGTAATCACATATCGATGCCACTGTCCCAGACATGGTCTTACACGTAAACACAAGTCGATGCCAACGTCCCAGACGTGGTCTTACACGATAACACATATCGAATATCCTATGCCATGACATATGTATCCTAACTATTCCTAAGGTTTGTACGGGGCTTACAGACGTTGAAACTCGATCAAATCAAGCTCAGAAGTTAGCCAAATCGCAATGTTTACATTCGGCCATAGCATATATAAATTCAAATAATCCGATTTGATACATAACAAATAAATATTCATAGTTATATCAACTTTTAAATGCTTACGGACTTACCTCGGACGTCGACGACTGCGAAATCGGCTATTCGACCACTTTTGTCTTTCCCCGATCCAAATCCGATTTCTTTAGTTCTAGATCTAAACATATTAAAATTAAGCTTATTTAAACACCATTCTATTCAATTTAGCTTAAAAACAAATAAATAGGCAAATTACAATTTTTCCCCTAACATTTCACACTTTTTACAATTTAGTCCTTTTTGCATAAAATACAAAATACACAAAATTTGATTATACTCCTTAAGGGCCGAATATTCCTTGTATTCATACAAGCTCATAAATTTCATTTATTTCACATTTTAGTCCCTCAAAAAATTATTTTTGTAATTTAGCCCAAATGACTCAATTTCATCAAAAATTCAAAGACAAAACTTATTAATCTAACACATATATTTCTTATTTCATCATCACACATCAAAAACCACAAGGTACCATCAATGGAAAAACACAAAATCATCATCACATTCACAAATTGAGACATGGGTTTTGAAGTACACAAAGCAACGATCTCAAAAACATAAAAATTATCAAAATCGAACAAAAACGAACCTTTAATCAAGCTTTTTATTCTTGGCTGAATGCTAGGTTTCCTTTTATTTCTTTCTTTGATTTTCGTCTAGCTTAAGAAGATGAAGAAAATGACTTTATTTTATGTTATTTTATCATATATTATAAGATATATTTAATTTACTATTTTAACCCTTTAATTTAAATAAATATAACATATATTTTAAGGTCAATTTTGGCACAAACCGTCCACTATCTCCTAAAATGGGATAATTTCCCTTTAAGGACCCCATATTAAAAAGCCACTATCAAATTGGCACTTTACACTTTAGTTTGTAACTTTTATATTTTACGCGATTAAGTCCTTTTATTTAATCGGACACCTAAACGACAAAATTAAGTCATGAAAACTTAACACAAACAAATTCACATACAATAAACACGAAAAATAATTTTAAAATATTTTTTAGACTCAAATTTTTTTGTCTCGAAACCACTATTCTGATTAGGGTCAAAATCAGGCTGTTACAGGTAGAGTCTTACTTGATACTAGATTCACACACACATAGGAATGAGTAGAACCTGGATCTATCAATGCAATCACATCAGTATCAAATAGAGTAAAAGTACCAGTAATGACGTCTGGAGATGACGCTTCTTCTCGTGCACGTATAGCATAAGCTCGGGCAGGTGCTTTCGCCTCCAATCTCACAGCTGTATCGGTAGTCCCTCTTTGACTTCCACTCACATTTTCGGTGTTTCTGGGAGGTCTACCCCTAGTCATCATATTACTCGGTCTCACACTCTGAACATGTTCTTCCTCAGCTAACTTTGGGCAGTCTCGAATGAAATGATCTCGTGATCCACATTTGTAGGAAGTTCTATTATTGTACTTTCCCCAGCATTCTCCCACATGTCGTCTTTCACACTGTCTACACTCAGGCTTGTTGCTTTTAACACTAGCAACACTTGATTCAGTTGGAATTTAAGCTCTTGGTCCAACATTGTCTCGTACGATCTTTACTCGGATGTCCAAACGAAGCATCTGATTGATTGCTTGCATCTCTCAATCTCTTTGTCGAAGGTTGAGAAAACTTACTCATAGATCTTTTTATTTCATCTCTAGCCTTAGAATTGGCTTTCTTCTTTTCTTTACTGAGCTCCTCGGCTTTGCAGGCTCTTTCAACTAACACAACAAATTCATTTATGTCAAGTGTTCCAACCAACAATTTAATATCTTCATTCAGCCCTTCAATGAAGCGTTTACACATAGTAGCTTCAGTCGAAACACATTCCTGCATACTGACTCAATCTCACAAACTCCTGTTCATATTCAGTAACGGACATGAGGCCTTGTTTCAGTTCTAGAAACTCTTTACGTTTCTGATCTATAAATCGTTGACTAATATACTTCTTTCGAAATTTAACTTGAAAGAAATCCCAGGTGATTCTCTCTCTTGGAACCACTGATGTCAACATCTTCCACCAATTATAAGCCGTATCTCTCAACAAGGAAACTACACACTTAATGCATTCATCAGGGGTCAACGACATCTCATCGAACACTTGAATTGTATTCTCGAGCCAAAACTCAGCTCCCTAAGCATCATCATCAGCGGTGGCCCTACAACTTGTGGCATAACAGGAGGTTTGTTCAACCAGATTAGATCTACAACTTATGGTATAACAGGTACTTGTGGGGGTGGAGGTTGTGGAGTAGCCGGATTCGTTCGAATGAACTCCGAAAACCACTCACTCATCATTCGAAAGAAGGCTTGGTTAGCCTCTCCTCCCTCACTACTATCATTCGGCCTAGATGTGGCCGGCGCTGTCCCTTGAGCGGGAGTAAGTGCATTACTCTCAACATCATCAGCAACTGCTCGATCGAGATCCATTACTATATGAAAACATATTTTCAACTGTCAGGATTCATCACACTATCATAATTATATATATGGCATGTATAGCTAGACTCACACGCACTATGTTAGTCCGAAAATCGACTAAACCGTAGCTCTGATACCAATAAAATGTAACACCTCTAACCCATAACCGTCATCGGACTAGGGTTAAGAGGCAATATCGAACAATCGAAACATTTCATATCCATTTTGCGACACCAAGTCAATTATCATTCAATAATATTCAAATATAATCATATAGTCCCTTAATGAGGTCATCGAGACCATAAACATGCTTTAGAATAGAGCCAAGACTAAATCGAACACTTACGAAAATTTTTGAAATTCAAACATTTTTCTAAGTTACAGAGGTCATACGCCCGTGTGGGTAGGCCGTGTGCCTCACACACCCATGTGGGTAGGCCGTGTGCCTCACACGGCCTCGGACACGCTCGTGTGTCCAAGCCGTGTCAAAACAGGGCATACATACTGACTTGTCCACACAGCCTGAGACATGCCCTTATGTCTTACCCGTGGTCGACGCTAACTTGCACCACAGGGCCAGTCACACGCTCGTGTGTCCAGCCCGTAGTCAAGCCTAACTTGTTTCACTTGATAAGCTTAAACAACACGGTCGAGCCACACGGCCGTGTGCTCAACCGTGTGGCCAATTATAGGCCATATTCAAGGCCAAACTTGCCACCCACACTTAGGTACACCTACAAGCTTCAAAGCAAAACCAATTCATGCCTCAAAATGCATCCAAACATACCATTTCATGCATCAATTAATCACCAACTATACCATCTATAATAATAATCAATTTCATCTCACATTTGTTCAACCAAAGTACCAAAATTCACATCTCAAACATATAGACCAAACATCATATAAACCTTAACACCATTCACATTTAGACCACAATTTTCATCAACCATGTAAGCATGAAACATAACATACTCATCATTTACAAAGCTCATACTTAATACCTACATCATTCCACTTCCAAGCCAAACCACATGGCAAGGATTAAACATTTCAAAAATGCCATATCATCTAGCCTATACATGCCATATACCACATTTATACATATCTTTTCAAAAGTACCGAAATAGATAGCCAATAGTGTGATAGAGATGCTGACGATCCCTAGATCCGAGCTAACTTTACTGACACTGTAAAATAGAGAAACAAATCACACAGTAAGCTTTTAAAGCTTAGTAAGTTCGTAATATAATACATACTACTCAATAATACCACATCAATACATAATTAAGCCATCACATAGATAATTTCTTAAATAGGCACATCATCAATCTCAATCATGCACTCAAGTATCTATTCATTCAACTTTTAAAAATATCATCAACCACATAGGTTCAAACGTACCTTGATCAACACATAGTTACTCACCATTCATGCTACTCAATTGCTCGATATTACACCTTGTCCAACTTTTACTATTCTTTTGATTATTTCGCACACTTAGTGCGAGTTTCATAATCGAAACATAATCGTCATCGCACACTTAGTGCCAATATGTTAAACCAAACTATATTGGTATCACACACACAGTGCCAAATCAATAAGTCGAAACTTCTATCTTTTCACACACACAGTGCTAATCATCTATGTCTCATTTCTAATTTCGCACACTTAGTGCCATCTAATTCAATTCCGCACATAGCATTTCTAATCTCATAATTATATATATTCATTCAATTCACATCACATAGATATAATTTAACAACTAGTATTATATCTGAACTTACCTCGGATGTCTCAGTAACAAGACGGTCGATTAATCGAGCACTTTGTCTTTGCCTCGATCTCGATCCGAATCTCTCCTTTCTTGGTCTATACATTTACAAATTTAACTCATTCAATCACCAATTCATTCAATTTAGTCCAAATACACATATTTAGGGTATTTTACAAAATAACCCTACATTTTTACATTTTGACACTTTAGTCCCTATTTCATAAAATCATCAAATACACATAATTTCTTTTCACCCATGCCTGGCTAAATTCTTATAATGTCCATACAAGCCCTCACATTTCATTTATTTCACATTTTAGTCCTCCAAAACATTATTCTCACAATAAAGCCCAAATTACTCAATTTCACTAAAAATTCAAAGACAAAATATGTTAATCTTTCACCTATCTTTCATTTTTCATCACCAACTATCACAAAGCTTAAGTATTCATCAATGGCATATTTCAAATTCATCATCCATACACAAATTTTAAGCATGGGTTTGATAAAACACAAAGCAACGATCACTAAAACGTAGAAATTATCAAAAATCAAGCTTAAACATACCTCAATCAAAGACTCAATGTGCCGAATGGATAAAAACTCAAAACCCCTTTTTTTTCTTCTTATAAATTCGATGGATGAAGATGATAATGGCCATTAAAATGTTTTTGGTTTATTTAATCATATATTAATTCATCATTTACTAAATTACCCTTAATAAATTTGAATAATAACAACCAATGCCAATGCCATTATCATCTATTTACTTTCAAATGGTTTATTAACAACATAAGGACCTTTCATTTAAGAAGTCATGACAATTAAGCACTTTAACAATCAGCACACAACTTTTGCATTTTACGCGATTAAGTCCTTTTCTCAAATTAAACACACAAACGATAAAATTTTCGTACGAAACTTTCACACATGCTAATACACATATTATAAACACCAAAAATAATATTAAAATATTTTTTCGACCTCGGATTTGTGGTCCCAAGACCACTATTCTAACTAGGGTCTAAACTGGGTTGTTACACTTGGGCACCAAGTGGCAAACCCAAAAGCTTCACTTCCGCCCCCGATAACATGTTAGAATCACTGTAAATATAACACGATAGTCCGCAACAAATGTTGAACTTCGGTATATTCAGTGGAAGTTATCAAGTTAGGAAATCACCATCTCATCATTAGTCAATCCTGTACAGCACGTAATATAACCTATTGGCATGCCAATTGTACTCTATCCTACGTTCATTAGGCTCAAAACACATCATCGTTTAACAACGATCAATCAATTTCTTTCTCAATTCATAACAGTTTATAACAAAACACGTATACCAATAATATTCAACAACCAATTGCACAATCAATATTACATTTAAAATTATACTAAACTAAACCAAAGGAACTTACTATGGCTAAATTGTAAAGATAATAAAAGTTTCAGGGACTAGTCAGCAGCTTTCCCTTTTCCTTGATTGTCTACTAGTTCTTGATCTATAAAGTAATTTATTTCAATTTATTAGCTTCAAATTTATATAATATTCAATTTAGTGCATATAACTTCCTATTTACAATTTTTCACATTGTCCCTAAACTTTTACATTTTATGTAATTTGATCCTTAATACGAAAACAAGTTTATTTTCACAATTAAACTGTAAACTCCTTGTGCTGAATTTACTAATGCTCCAAATCAGTCCTTACATGCTATAATTTCACAAGAAAATCATATTATATTTACTTTATTTTCAATTATATCCCTAAACTTGAAAATTATGCAAAATCACTAAATAAAATATTTCTATTTAACACCCAAGTATAATATTCTACAATTAAACTTCAAAACATATAATATTCATCAATGGTTTCTACCAAAACATTTAACAATTTAACAAATTAATCCCCAAATTAACTAGATTAATCTAAAACGATCTTAAAAACATAAAATTCATGAAAAACAGATTGAGAAAACACATACCATGCAATGAATTAAATTAACCGTTGCTTTAAGCTTTTCCCCCATGAACTTTCGGTTTTGGAAAGAAGAAATAAAAAGGAAGATGATAACTTTCATCTTTTGTTTTTGTTTATTTATTATTTAATTACATTATTAACCTTTAAAATTAACACAATTTTCATAATATACTAACTTAAACCTTCCACTACAATAAAATAAGGTTTAATTACCTTTTAAGACCCTCACTTCATGTTTTAATATCCATTTAACACATATAACCTGTTAATGGCTTACTTTTGCAGCTTTTATAATTTAATCTTTTTTCTTTAATTAACTAACCAAACATTAAAATTACTAGACCAAAATTTAATAGGACACTATAATAACCTCGTAAATATAAATAAATAATATTTACGAATATACATGTCGAAATTGTGGTCCCAAAACCACTGTTTTCGTCACCACTAATTATATAAAATAGAACTTGTCAACTCGATTAACTCAAAAAAATTTCACTCAATTCGATCGAACGCTCATCCCTAATTATGCAACAATATATATATATATATATATTTTCTAAAACCAAAGGTAGTATTTTAAGTCAAAATTTATAATATCATTAAAACTAACATAAATTTTACTTTTACTTAATCATACAATTTTATAATTTTTTCATTATAAAATATCATAAATTTCATAACTTAGAATAAGCATACTAAAACCAAAATTTCATTTTTTCACATAACATTTTGATTGACTTTTTTCTCAAAATAATCATTTTCAATATATTTTAATATGATCACGGTTCCTCATAATTTAAGTATTACCTCATCAAACCTATAAATAAATTTATATGTAATGGTAATTAGATTTAAAACAAATTTAAATAAGATAAAATAAAATTTCAGCTAGTCCAATTTTCTAAATCTAACTCTTGTAGTTGCAGTTAATCTAATTTTTCATTAGAAGAGAAACCAAAAACAAATGACTTTTTTTTTTTCAAACCCTTCATCTTTTATTCTCATCTTAACCTTGAGAATATAGATTCATGTTCAATAAGCTGATTCCATTGACTTATTAATTAGCTTTCAAAGTGAAGCAAAGAAAGAAAATGGTTACAAGAATTAGAAATGTAATATTTGATAAAATCAATTTACTTACTTGCAAGAATTACAATTATAGGACCTAACCAATAGATTATTAGTGGGAAGGGCTGCTAAATGAAATTTGCCTAAAAACAAAGTAATTTATATATAAATTAAAGGGTAAAATACCCAAAAATACCAAAAAAATAAATTATTTACGAAAAAGGCCCAATTTTAAAAATATTTACGAAAAAGGGTCGTTTCACCCCAAAACGCGTCCACATCAGCGCGTTTTGGGGGATATGTCACCAAAGCGCGTCCCCAGGGGCGCGCTTTAGCCCTCAACGGTCAAAAAAAACCTATAAAAACCCCCTAACCCTTTTATTTTTTTCACACTTTAATCCTTACTCATTTTTCTCTCAAATTCCTCTCAAATTCCTCTCAAAATTCTCTTTAAGTCCTTCAAACTTCCTCTAAAATTTTGAAATAGTCCTTTAATATTTAAAAAAAAACCCTTTTTAATTTTTTAATATATTTTTTTGAAACTTTTAAAACTTTCGATCGTATTACAAATGGCGAGGGAATTACTTCGTCTAGATAACAAGCACATCTCCGTCGAGCAATTGCAAATGGTAAGTTTTTAATTTTAATTTTTCAATATTATTTAATATTTTTTAGGTCTATGCAATTTTCATTAATTTTTATTTTATAATTTTTTAAACAGTTTGTAGATCGGGTGTTGGAATGTTATATTCGCAACATGCATGGTCCCCCATCACCGTTGATCGAGAATTACCTGCGAGAAGCGGGTTTTTGGCATGTGGCCACGATAGGCTAGGGGTTCAAGTTGGAGCCGCCTTTGATCAGTGCGTTGATAGAGAGGTGGAGACCCGAGACGCACGCTTTCCATCTTCCATGCGGAGAGTGTACCATCACTCTGGAAGATGTGTAATTGCAGTTGGGATTACCGGTGGACGGGTCGGTAGTCATCGGGTCCGCAACTTCTGGTGATTGGGGAGCCGTATGCTACGAGCTTCTGGGTTCCATTCCGGATAAAATTCAAGGAGCTCGCATCGAGATGGCCTGGTTACGAGACACATTCCCGGAGCCGAATGAGGGTTCGACTGAAATAGAAAGAATACGGTATGCTCGGGCATACATTCTTCAGATAATTGGAGGCTATCTGATGCCGGACCTTTCTAGAAACCTCGTACACCTGAGATGGCTGCTGAGACTTGTTGATTTGAGCAGTCGGTGAATTGAGTTGGGGGTCTGCCGTGCTATCGAGGTTGTATCGAGAGATGCGCGGGGCGACGCGGCCAAGTAAAGTGAAAATTGGAGGTTGCCTATCACTACTGCAGTCATGGGCATGGTTTCGATTTCCATTTTTACGACCTCGACTCGACCACCCATATTCATTCCCACTGATAACGAGGTAAATTTAATATTATATTTTATAATTATTTCGTAGATTTATTGTATAATTGTATGCTAAATATTTATTTAATTAGATGGAACCATTCGGCGAGTCATGTTGGAATACCTACCTCGCTTGAAGATATACGGCTTCTATTGGACCAACGGTCGGAATCACAAGTAAGTTTCGAATTTCGTATTTAAAATTTAGTATTTCGTATTTAGTGTCTAGTATTATGTATATAACTAATATTTTGGTAATGTTAATATAGTTTCAATGGACACCGTACGAGGATCCAAAAATTCAGGCAGTAATTCAGGAGGAGTTCTTCCAAAATCCGAATAGTTGGCACGTGAAGGTCCCATTGATCACCTATGCGACCGTGGAGATGCACCAATCAGATCGGGTTCTATGACAATTTGGACCGCGAACCGATTCCCGTGCCACCTGAGGTGTTCGATGATAAGCACAAAGTGGACTTACGGCAGCTGCATACGGATTGGCCAAGATTTTGGTCAGCACATATCGAGACGTGGGAGAACCGGTATGACTATTTACCTATTTGGGAATCGATCATCGTTCCTGAGTTAGCGTGCGTGCTGGAATACATGCCATGGTTTAGGATCCATGGTAAGACGTATCTGTTGTCGGAAGAAAAGAGGCGATGGCAACTTCGTGAATGAAGGGAACGTCGGGGCCCTTTAAATCCAAGAAGAAGGGGTGATGAGACGGGGCCATCAACAAAGCAACGACACGATCCACCGGGCCCATCGATTCAAATTGACAACACTGACATTACAGCCTTTACCCTTTATACCAGGTGCGTACCCTACCCATTATATGTATCCTCCTAACCCATATATGTTTCCTTTTCTCAATCCCAGCCCAGGTTGGAATGCATGGCGGGTTCGAGTCCGTTCCCGACTACTCCCGCTGCCCAGCCGATCATTAGGCCGTGGTCGCGTGAGGGATCACAGGAGGCGCCGTCGGGGAGCACTTCTTTCTACCACCCTTCTTCACCATACGGGATTCAGACACCCCCACCATGGTTTATACAAACACCTCCGGGGTCTTTATTTTATTAAGATAGGTCATCCTCGCAACACCCACAACTGACCCAGTCTTGAGGAACCAAATCCCACTCAAGTTCTATGACCCCACGGAAGCTAGACGAAGGAGGAATCCAACAGAATCACGCAATCGCCTGTGTGGCATTGATTCCACCAAGCACCAACACCGATTCTGATGACTTTTTATTTTTTAATTGTAATATAATTTTTTAATTTTAATTTTTATTGTAATTTAGTTTTATATATTTAATAAAATAATAGTTTTTTATTTTTATTGTAATTTAATTTTTTAATGTAATTTAATTTTTTAATGTAATTTATTTTTAATATCTTTAATAAAATAGAAATGGTTTAATTTTTTATTGTACTTTAGTTTTATATATTTAATAAAATAATAGTTTTTTATTTTTATTGTAATTTGATTTTTTAATGTAATTTATTTTTTAATGTAATTTAATTTTAATATCTTTAATAAAATAGAAATGGTTTAATTTTTTTATTGTACTTTAGTTTTATATATTTAATAAAATAATGCTTTTTTTTTTTTTAATTTGATTGTAATTTGATTTTTATTTTTAATGTAATTTAATTTTAATATCTTTAATAAAATAGAATGGTTTAATTTTTTATTGTACTTTAGTTTTATATATTTAATAAAATAATGCTTTTTTATTTTTTATTGTAATTTAATTTTTTAATGTAATTTACTTTTTTAATGTAATTTAATTTTAATATCTTTAATAAAATAGAAATGATTTAATTTTTTATTGTAATTTAGTTTTTATATATTTAACAAAATAATGCTTTTTTTTTTTTTATTGTAATTTGATTTTTCTTTTAATAAATTAAAACTTAAATAAAATAAAAGTTCTTGTACAAAAGTTCATCGTTTTCATCAAAAAAAATAGAAATTACATAGCCACGAAAAGATAAAAAAGCTAAGAACACGGTCAACTATTCCGATTTGGACACGAGCGAGATGTATGCCCCGGGTTCCTACACCATCCGCACAGCCTACTTTGGTTGCTCGTTTCTCGGATATCCATATTGTTGCGTATTCTACTCAAGAAAGGTCGACCTTTTGGTTTGCGCCTCAATTGTCTATTCGGCAACAACTTATACGGTGCAAGCGATACCGACGGCCACTTACGTTCATCTGGGACTGGTGGGAATACGTGTCTCCACACGTTGTACATGTTTTCTAATTTATACACTCATGGGATCAAGACGGAGATTCTGACAAGCTGCAAGTACATGAGCGCATAGGTAACGAAGTACATCAAATATCCCACAGTCGCAGGTCCTATTTGTCAAGTGTACACGATACTGCCCGCCAACAATACCTTGGTTCGATCTGTCAAACTCCGTGACACGAAACCATAGGCTGTCGCGATCGTGACACACTGTGTACATGGTGTTGGCCTGTGCCTTCCCCCTATTTATTTCTTGCAAGACATTTGGGCTCCATACATGGCCTCCTTGCATCTGCCCTCTATAACTCGCTGCTCGCTTCGAAAATAGTGCCACTAAACAAAAATATGTCTCTCGCACAACCGATGTAATCAGCAGATGACAAGTTCCTTTTAGAATAGAATTTATACATTCGGTCAGGTTTGTGGTCATATGACCATATCGTAGGCCGTCGTCGTATGCTTGTGTCCACTGTTCGAAAGGAATATTACACAGGTAGTTGGCGCCTTCTTCGTTATCTGAGCGCAAACTCGTAAACATGTAACACCCCAAACCCGGTCAATACGCCACGACCGAATCTGGTATGTCACTAAGGAAAATAATTTTTGAAAGAATCGAATTAACAATTAAATTTTTGTGAAAAACTCTTTGTAATTCTTTATTTGTCGAAAATAAGTTAAAATTGAAATTTACTTCAAAATTACATAAAACTTGAAAACTTAGTTGATAAATCATATGATAGAAAACATTTATATCTTTTAAGAAAATTGAAATATCATTTTGGAAAATCCGTTTGCAATTGAGTATAGAAACTTGAATTTTGGAAATCACTTAACTGTTGAAAACATTTAACTTGTAATTTTACTATTGAACTATTTATGTTACCCGATGGTAAGATTTTTAAAACCATTATGAGTTTTTAGTTTAGAAAACTTTGGGCTCAATTATTAAATTAACCAAGTAATTTAAAAGCCATATTTTAAACATATTCAAAACATAAAAATAATCCAAAACATAATTAAACAGCCTTATTACAAATCCATAAAATATGAAAACCAAATTCAAATAAAGTACCCAATTGGAAATTCATGTAAAACCAAATTTTATTGCATGGCCTCCTCGAGTTCATCCGGCCTCATCCGCAAACTCACGAATCACCCGAAAAGATAAGGGAGAAGGTGAGTCACCAAGACTCGATGCATATTCCCTCTCCCGGTAAATACCACATACTTACACAAATTATAACAAAGCAACATATATGTATAATGCACCCAACCTAGCCATCCATAACTCCTTTTCTACCCGTGTGGTACCAAACCACGGTGGTGCCAAACCACCGGTGACCAAGTCACGATATAAATGTGATACCAAATCACCGGTGACCAAAGTCACGAATAATCCATCGTGGGGCCAACCCACGTGTGATACCAAATCACCGGCGGCGATCCCATATCTCAAAAGTGGGGCCAACCCACGGTGGTGTTAACCACGGGACGAGTCGCTATGAGGTGCCAAACCTCCGTGTCCAAGACACGAATGTGATACCAAATCACCGGTGGTGCCAAACCACCGGTGACCAAGTCACGAATCATCAAATTGTGGGGCCAACCCACGTGTGATACCAAATCACCGGCGACTATCTAATATCTCAAAAGTGGGGCCAACCCACGGTGGTATTAACCACGTGGACGAGTCGCTATGAGGTGCCAAACCTCCGTGTCCGAAGACACGAATGTGATACCAAATCACCGTGACCAAGTCACGATATCAATCTTCCCTCCTCTCATCATACCCGTGCAATATGACATAATAATTGTATGCGTTATGTCATGTATGCTAGACATATATCAAATATAAGTATAACATGAATTACCATCATAATCAGATAGACATAAAACAACATAATCATGCTAATCAACCTCTAAGGGTATAACCGTAATTTTACCTACCAAGGGTATTTTCGTAATTTATCCACCAAGGGTATTTTCGTAATTTACCCACCAGGGGTATTTTCGTAATTTACCCACCAAGGGTATTTTTGTAATTTACCAACCAAGGGTATTTTTGTAATTTACCTACCTAGGGTATTTTTGTAATTTACCTACCAAGGGTATTTTCGTAACTTACCCACCAAGGGTATTTTCGTAATCTACCTACCAAGGGTATTTTTTAATTTACCCACCAAGGGTATTTTCAGTAATTTACCCACCAAGGGTATTTTGTAATTTACCCACTAAGGGTATTTTCGTAATTTACCCATCAAGGGTATTTTCGTAATTTTATACATGGAATGGCCTTTCTAAAGGTGCAAAGGTCGCTTGAGCGACTCAACTACCATTTTCTGGTCTTTCTTAGATTGTTGGGCTAAAACTCGATTTAGGCCATTCGAATACACACTGCGTGTGGCCCACCTAACACAAATCTATCCACGTATATAAGTTCCACCTAGTCTAGTTCACTATATACTATATCATCATACAATTTATTCCAATTGGGCCTACGGGCCCATTGGGCCCACTTCGGCCCATCGCAGCCCAAGCAGCCCCAACCAACAAGAATACTACTGATGGCCTCAACTATCGCGTTGAAGCCCCACACGTGAGCTCGCACGCTCGTGTGGCTACTATTGCCGTGACCGGCACTTCGACATTTGCCGCTCTACAACTAGAGTAGAGAGAGTTACACACCTGATAGGACTCTGATGCTAAACCGCGCTGCGACCACTCCTGTGCCCAACGCCCACCAAGGTATGTTAACCCTTCTCCTGGCATGCTCTTTATATAGCTAGCTCTTCACCTTCATTCCTTGTATCTTTCCGATGTGGGATCCTTCACAAGAGAGTTTAAATTCAACTGAAACTCTTACCGTCCACTCAAAAAATAAATACTCCTTGCTTCTCATGAGATTCGAACCTGTGCTCCTTATAACATAATCCACGCCGCTAGCCACTTTACCAACTAGCTCCTTGTGCCTCAAACCATGCGCAATTAAATATAACCCTATGGCCAAGGTCTAAATTCATTTAATAAAATAATCAAAAGGAATGCAAACGCTACAACTAGAACCTAGGACCTCCTTCCTTCCTTGTGGCGTCACTTTGCCACTACACCACACACACCACTTGTGTCATTTTCCTCCACATTTTATTCTTAAGGCCTACCCGCCAACCTCCAAGGTTTTTTTCACCTAAAACCAAAATTTTACCAAAGCTAATATTTGATCCGGGACTTCATAAGCCCCCAACCTTCCAAAATCACTTATCTAAAAGGTCCAACTTGCACTTAAGCCGATCTCCTATTCTCCAAAAATTTTAAACGCTACTACGCCTAAGGCCCATTGGGCTCAATCCTACTAGGCCTAATTTCAGGATGTTACAAATCTACCTTCCTTAAAGAAATTTCGCCTCGAAATTTCCAACTAACTAACAAATACACGTCCTAACCTACCACACTACGCTCACGCTGCGCTTTTGATCTAATAACACTAATAAACCAAATCTCAAACTTCTTTCTCATAACTAGATAACTAAACACAAAAGCAAATCGATATTTATACATACAATTTCTATATCCAAACCAAGACACACAAAATAAATACCAAAAATACAATCATAACATTGTCTTAACAAACATAAAATAAGGGAACTTACAGTTTGGATGCTGGAGATTCAAGGTGCCATACTTCCAAACAACATGTATTTTCAAACAAACTTTTTGAACCCCATAACCCACAGTAGAAGTTTTTGAAACCTAGGCTCGATACCAATTTGTAACACCCCAAACCCGGTCAATACGCCACGTAGAATCTGTATGTCACTAAGGAAAATAATTTTTGAAAGAATCGAATTAACAATTAAATTTTGTGAAAAACTCTTTGTAATTCTTTATTTGTCGAAAATAAATTAAAATTGAAATTTACTTGAAATTACATAAAACTTTAAAACTTAATTGATAAATCATATGATAGAAAACATTTATATCTTTTAAGAAAATTCAAATATCATTTTGGAAAATCCGCTTGCAATTGAGTATAGAAACTTGAATTTTGGAAATCACTTAACTGTTGAAACATTTAACTTGTAATTTTACTATTGAACTATTTATGTTACCCGATGGTAAGATTTTTAAAACCATTGAAGTTTTTAGTTTAGAAAACTTTGGGCTCAATTATTAAATTAACCAAGTAATTTAAAAGCCATATTTTAAACATATTCAAAACATAAAAATAATCCAAAACATAATTAAACAGCCTTATTACAAATCCATAAAAATATGAAAACCAAATTCAAATAAAGTACCCAATTGGAAATTCATGTAAAACCAAATTTTATTGCATGGCCTCCTCGAGTTCATCCGGCCTCATCCGCAAACTCACGAATCACCGAAAAGATAAGGGAGAAGGTGAGTCACCAAGACTCGATGCATATTCCTCTCCCGTAAATACCACATACTTACACAAATTATAACAAAGCAACATATATGTATAATGCACCCAACCTAGCCATCCATAACTCCTTTTCTACCCCGTGTGGTACCAAACCACTTGGTGGTGCCAAACCACCGTGACCGAAGTCACGATATAAATGTGATACCAAATCACCGGTGACCAAAGTCACGAATAATCCATCCGTGGGGCCAACCCACGTGTGATACCAAATCACCGGCTACGATCCCATATCTCAAAAGTGGGGCCAACCCACGGTGGTGTTAACCACAGGACGAGTCGCTATGAGGTGCCAAACCTCGGTGTCCAAGACACGAATGTGATACCAAATCACCGGTGGTGCCAAACCACCGGTGACCAAGTCACGAATCATCAAATTGTGGGGCCAACCCACGTGTGATACCAAATCACTGGCGACTATCCAATATCTCAAAAGTGGGGCCAACCCACGGTGGTATTAACCACGGGACGAGTCGCTATGAGGTGCCAAACCTCCGGTGTCCAAGACACGAATGTGATACTAAATCACTTTGGTGACCAAGTCACGATATCAATCTTCCCTCCTCTCATCATACCCGTGCAATATGACATAATAATTCGTATGCAATATGTCATGTATGCTAGACATATATCAAATATAAGTATAACATGAATTATCATCATAATTAGATAGACATAAAACAACATAATCATGCTAATCAACCTTTAAGGGTATAACCGTAATTTTACCTACCAAGGGTATTTTCGTAATTTATCCACCAAGGGTATTTTCGTAATTTACCCACTAGGGGTATTTTCGTAATTTACCCACCAAGGGTATTTTTGTAATTTACCAACCAAGGGTATTTTTGTAATTTACCAACCAAGGGTATTTTTGTAATTTACCTACCAAGGGTATTTTCGTAACTTACCCACCAAGGGTATTTTCGTAATCTACATACCAAGGGTATTTTTTTAATTTACCCACCAAGGGTATTTTCGTAATTTACCCACCAAGGGTATTTTTGTAATTTACCCACTAAGGGTATTTTCGTAATTTACCCATCAAGGGTATTTTCGTAATTTTATACATGGAATGGCCTTTCTAAAGGTGCAGTGTCGCCTTGAGCGACTCAACTACCATTTTCGGTCTTTCTGGGATTGTTGGGCCTAAAACTCGATTTCACCCATTCTGCCCACACGCCTCGTGTGGCCCACCTAACACAAATCTATCCACGATATAAGTTCCACCTAGTCTAGTTCACTATATACTATATCATCATACAATTTATTCCAATTGGGCTCTGGGCCCATTGGGCCCACTTCACCATATCGCATTGAAGCATTGAACCCACAAGAATACTACCGATGGCCTCAACTATCGCGTTGAAGCCCCACACGTGAGCTCGCACGCTCGTGTGGCTACTATTGCCGCGGAATGGATTTCTTGACATTTGCCCTCTACAACTAGAGTAGAGAGTTACACACCGATAGGACTCGATGCTAAATCACTGCGACCACTCCTGTGCCCAACGCCCACCAAGGTATGTTAACCCTTCTCCGGCATGCTCTTTATATAGCTAGCTCTTCACCTTCATTCCTTGTATCTTTCCGATGTGGGATCCTTCACAAGAGAGTTTAAATTCAACTGAAACTCTTACCGTCCACTCATAAAATAAATACTCCTTGCTTCTCATGAGATTCGAACCCAGGCTCCCTTATAACATAATCCACGCTGCTAGCCACTTTACCAACTAGCTCCTTGTGCCTCAAACCATGCACAATTAAATATAACCCTATGGCCAAGGTCTAAATTCATTTAATAAAAATAATCAAAAAGGAATGCAAACGCTACAACTAGAACCTAGGACCTCCTTCCTTCCTTATGGCGTCACTTTGCCACTACACCACACACACCACTTGTGTCATTTTCCTCCACATTTTATTCTTAAGGCCTACCCGCCAACCTCCAAGGTTTTTTTTCACCTAAAACCAAAATTTTCCCAAAGCTAATATTTGATCCCGGACTTCATGAAGCCCCCTAACATTTCAAAATCACTTATCTAAAAGGTCCAACTTGCACTTAAGCCGATCTCCTATTCTCCAAAAAATTTTAAGCGCTACTACGCCTAAGGCCCATTGGGCTCAATCCTACTAGGCCTAATTTCATGATGTTACAAAACATCTCCTGAAAACGGTCCTTATTGATCTCGTACCCTACCAATATAAGTTGATAGTTACATACCACTCTTCAATTGAGAATAAATTGAATATTACAGATGAAATTATATTAATAGATATTACATACCCATATCGGTCACTTGCCGTCGCTGACTTTTAAATCGATGTTGCCCGTAGTAGTTGGATGCAACATGCCTTAGGTAATATCGATGGTGTGTGCGATGCCACAAGCTTCTCTAGCGCTCTATTACGGCTAGTATCCCAGGGCCCCAATCCGATATAACGTATATATTAGGTTGGGGGCAAACATGCCTCCTTAACCTAGATAGGAAGAAGTCCTGGTCATCAGCTGACTCCCCTGGTGTTATTGTGAACGCAATCGGAAGGATTCTCCCACAGCCGTCTTGTGCCACAGCTTGTAATAGCTGGTGCGTATATCTACCATACATAAAGGTACCGTCAATTTGTACCAATGGCTTGCAGTATATAAAGGCATCTCGGTATTACTTAAATGACCAGAACAGATGCTTGAACACTGTGCATCCACGGAGCAAACGATCGTTGTAGTACGCCGGCCCGCTTTCAAGGTCCATTATCTTTGCTTAGACATATCTCTCCAAAGACTGACACCACTGCCACACTTCATTATATGAAGCGTCCCACTGACCATGTAAATTTTCTAACGTCTTCTGCTTGGCTATCCAAGCCTTTCTATAAGAAGGCATGTACCCCAATTGGCTTCGAATATTGTCAATTAAGGCTCGGCACTGTAGTCTTGGGATCGGCCTTCACCGTCGGGATTATTAAGTCAGCCAACATGTCTAAATACATCTTCGCATGATCTTGTGTAACACCTGTCAACGAAGTATGTTAAATAATGCAACATTACATAATATTAGTTTTATTTAAAAACATTGAACACATAGTGGTACTGTACCGGCAAGACATGTATGTGGACCTTTGTACTTTTTGATCTCCCACAAGCCTGTCATTTTCCTCAACGAGGCCATGATTTTCCATGAACATGTACCGTCTTGCACTACACTTCGCCTCGTACTTATCGAGCTTGGATTTAACCACGTTATAGTTAACCCCATTCCTGATGCCGTATTGTTTCAATGAAGCAAGAAAAGTATTCTTGTTGGAATATTGGTTACCAACTTCTAATTGGTCCGAATCTAACAAAGAAGTTGTATGGTCACGCGTCCGGTGTGGTAGCTCAGGAAACTCCAATGCATCATCTTGAGATAGATCGACATTATTAATGTGGGCTAGAGGTGAGTACGTCCTGAATAGCGGATCTTTTTCTTCTTCGTCTGAACTGCCCTCAACATCTTCAAGTACAATTGGAACAGGCTCCGGTTCAGAAAATAATCCAACTTCTGCACCATCGGGCCCGGGCTCTCGAGGTGGATCCACATCGGATTCATCGTTCGACCCTCCATAACCTACAACAAATGAGGGCCCCTCACCGGTGGATGTCGTGGGGAGTACATTATCCCTCCTTAAACATCTTTCGTAACGTTCCCAATCATATGTGGATTGCCAACCACTAGAAGTTGATGATGTCCCCCAATACGTACTTCTATCATCAGACATCGAAGGACGGATATGCATGTCCCATCCACCAACCGAGTGTCGTGCAGGAGTTATGTTTTCCATACTACTACAGAACTCGGGCACTTCCGTGTTTTGCCTCCCACTAACAGAGTGTCGGCTTGGGGTCGTGTATTCCCCTCAAACAGCAGTAGATGTTGAGGTCGCAAAAGATCACTTGGAGATGAAAATTGTACATATACCTCGAGATAAGGTGATCCACTGACAAGATGAGTCTCCACCATTGCCTCAAAGCTCCGAGGACCTTTGATGTCGAATGAGTCATATCTCACCGGATCAACCGAAGCGCAAAATCTATACTTAATAGACTGAACTTTCATTGGCGTTGTTCCGAATATTTTACGCCTAATTCTTTTACGAAGTTCTACCAAATCGACGTTCTGATTAAAACTCAGTCGCATTGTGTTCTCCGATAAGAAAACAACACCATTTTCGATGTCACAAACCTCACCATCGTAGTAAATAACAGCATTAATACGTTCACTCATTTTCAGTTTTTTTTTCTTTTGCCTCAATTTCCCTTATGCAACCTGAGAATGAAATTTGACTGATTTATAGTCTAATTTTCCCGGAGACTACTGTAGCAAAAGAGCGTCCACGTGGGAGCTCTTTTTAGTACTCATACTGACAATGCACCCTGCTGGAAGCGTTTTGGCCACTGTTTGTTCAGAAACTCTTCTCAAAATAATTTTTTTGGAGACTACTGTAGCAAAAGAGCGTCCACGTGGGAGCTCTTTTCAAGATTTTGCCGACAAGGCACCTCGCCGAAGCGTTTTGGCCATCGTTGTTCGTAAACGTCTTCTCAAAATAATTTTCTCGAGACTATTGTAGCAAAAGAGCATCCACGTGGGAGCCCTTTTCAGTACTCATGATGACGTGCACCCTGCTGGAAGCGTTTTGGCCACTGTTTGTTCAGAAATATCTTCTCAAAATAATTTTTCATGAGACTACTGTAGCAAAAGAGCGTCCACGTGGGAGCTTTTTCAGTACTCTTGCTGACAGTGCATCCTTCTTAAAGTGTTTTTGGCCACTGTTTGTTCAGAAACATCTTCTCAAAATTATTTTGCCACATACAACTGTCAAAAAAATTTAATTAATTTTTTGGGGCTAATATATTTTGCCCAAAGCCCTATATATATTTTTACCCTAGCCCAGAAACCTTAGAATATCATATCAGAATCGGACGGGAGAGAGGGCAAAAATGCGTCCACGTCAGCGCGTTTTCCTGGTTATTCATCAGTAAAGTGTGTCCCCAGGAGAGCGCTTTACTGGCATATCCCCCCAAAACGCGTTGACGTGGACGCGTTTTGAGGTGAAACGGCTCTTTTCCGTAAATATTTTTGAAACTGACCCTTTTCCGTAAATAAATTATTTTTTTAGTATTTTTGGATATTTTACCCCAAATTAAAACTCTAATTCTCATCTCATAACATATAAAATTAATACAGAATAGATGGTAACATGCAATTATTAATAGAATTTAAATAATTTAATTTTTCTTATTTAGTCAAAAACTTTTCCAATGAATATAATTTTAATGAAAAGCAAAATGCAACAGTATTTCAAACATTATTAAACTGTAAAAGATTTAATTCTTCCTAACTAATCAATTCATATATAGATATAAACATGTTCAATTAATACTTTTTCCATATTATATAACACTAAAAATTGTATCTCAACATTATACAAAATTAACTCAAAATAAAATAACACTATATAAAAGATAATGATTGGAAAAAGTTTGGAAAGTTTTTTATTACTATAATTATAACGATGTTTTCAATTTATCTATATATATAAAAAAAAAAAAAGGAATGAATGCAAAATGTTATTTTAATGAGAAATTTGAAATTACTGTCATTATTTCAATTCTAACTATTTTAAACCTATTTAATCAATAAGAATTCTCTTTCTATTTATGGGTTGGGAAGGAATTATCGATAGTTTTAGACATTATGTCAAAAATAAATCGGACCTATAATAAGATTGTTAAAAAACTCTAGAAAAATTAAAGAAAGAGATAGAAATATATATAATTTATATTAACTAAAATGTCTATATTACCTTTATTAAACTCCTATGGCTCTCTATATAGCTAATTTTATATAATATATAGATATAGATTAATATTAAATTTATTGTTTCAAAATATAGCACAATACATTATTATTTGGTACCACATTAATAATGGATATTGAGATGGTGTTAATGTCACGGGACGCTCTTCGAAGTTCGTGATTATTGCACAAAATGTATCCTATGGAGGTTTACCGATTAAATGGGATTCACTTGACCAATGAGAACTAACCTGATTCGAAGAACTTATGAAGAAATCTATCTATTTGAAGCCTGAGTGGCCTAATGAAGTAGATATGAAAAATTAGACTACCTTGATAAATAGGAAAAAGTAATATTAGAAAATTGAGGGAAATAAAATTTGATAACATTAGATATGATTTGATTGTATAATCTTATAAATCCATTAATTGTAGGGATAGGCTTCATCTCTTCTGTCGATATAAATTTAACTAGACCGTTGGATTTAGAGGTTCTCAACTATAAATAGAGAGTCTCTCCCTCAGTTGTAAACCACTCATTGTATTCCATTCTTTATTTGTAAATTCTACATTGAGAGCATTTATTCACGTCTCTCGTGCATTGTTTTTCTGTAGCTTTTCTCATCTCTCGAATTCTTTATCTTTTGAGTTGCTTGCACTATAATTCCGGTGCCTTGAAGGAACTCTACGAGAAATTTTACTTTGTGAGAATTAGGTTGACTTAGATGCATTTGAAGCAAGAAATCACATAAGGTCACACAAATTGCGAGACTAAAAGTCTAATCCCATGACACTAATACCTTTCTCACATGTAACCTAATTCACATACCCTTATTTGATTTTACAAAATAAAGAAATTGCTATTTTAGTAAATTTTAATTTCTTTCAAAATTTTATTAAAATAATAATTTTCTAAGCGATGAATTACATTTTAAAAAATCCAGAAACAATATGCTAATTTTTAAATTGAAAATATTGAAAATTTTAAAAGACATTTGTAATGAAGGCATAAAAATATCATTATTGTTTTTAGAGTGTTAATGGATTGAATCAGTTTCATTTCTGGACTCAAGTTTAGGTCCAAGACAACTTAAAAGCTTATCTTATTAGTATTAAAATATATTTTATAATTAAATTAATAAAAATAGTTTTGAGGTGCAAGTTGAAGTAATTGTTGGTACACTAGAAACTATAAGAATAAAGGAAACTATTTTAGGCGTGGGAATAAAAGCAAGAGGTGTAAGCTATACCAATCCGAGTTGATTAGTCAAACAAGTAACTTCCCCGGCTCACGAGATTTTTGCCACATGCACCTTCAACAACCTCTGTATCTTCCTCCTATATATAACCATCTTGGAAGCTGGATTTCAATTCTCATCATATCTTCCATTAACTTGTAATCAGTTGTATGTGAGAATTAGAGGGAATTAAATCAATTTTATTCCATTGATTTAATTTCGTCCAATATCTTACCTCCAATTCTTACTAAATTTTAGTATTTTCAACTCATCTTCTTTTATTCGATTTTCTCCATAATATTCAGTTTAATTTACTGCAATATCACTAACTTTTACAAATATATAAATATTTTATTAAATAATTATTGTTAGGATTTATATCTACTTATTTTCTTTTTTACTTCAAAATTCCTCAAATCTTTCTGAAAACTAATAATCTAAGTTAAAAGAAGCATGTATGTCTATAATTGTGTAAAATTCCTTATTCCATTCATATCATAACCAAATCCTCAAAATCTTTTTCCAGTTTAAGGATCTTAAAAGAAATCAAATGTCCATAATTTCTCCAATAAATTATTTACTTGTTTGATTCAAATCAAACTTATTAAGGGTTGAGTTATCGATCTAAACTTAAAATTCATTCGAAATTTAAAGTGTTTGAGAAAAATATTAAATCTGAAAAATAAGATTGAACAAAAACTTTAACTCCGATTAAAATATGGTTTGGGCTCAAGCTCAAACATTTAAGACCCGAGCTTAGCCCAGTCTAACCTTTTATCTAGATTTCTAAAATATTGTATTATGTTTAATTTTTAGTATATAAAAATTAAATCTATAATATAATATGAACATATTAAAAAAATGTTAAGTTTTCTAAATATATATTTTTTAATGAATGAAAAATATATAAAAAAATTAAATATTTTTTCAAAAAATTAAAATAATATAGGTAGGTCTAAAATGAGCTTGAGTTAACCATTTACAAATATGAGTGGACTTGAATAAAATTATGCCCATATTTCAAATTGGACCAAACTTGAGCAAGTATTATGCTTAAGCTCAGGGGCGAAGCCAGGGGGATTGGCATGGGCCCTAACCCTTTAAAATGTAAAATTATTGTTTAAGCTCTTAAAATTTTTTAAAAATTTTAAATTAATAAAGGTAAAATTACACTTTAGCCCCCCTAAAATTATAAAAATTCTATTTAATTTTGTACAAATTATAAAGATATAAACTATAAAAAATTAAAATTTCATCCGGCCCCCTAAAAAATTGTTCTGGCTTCGCCTCTGGTTAAGGTCAACTACTAATATAAACACCTATAATTCAAATAATAAATGATTAATTCTTATTATATAATATATATTATTTTTAACGAAATAAAATAAATAAATTTGATAAGCTTAAAAATTTTAAATATTGGTTTAAGTAATAAATTTGAATAAAATGATAAATATAATATTGATTTCAAATCTTAATTTAACATGTTTGATCCCAACTTTTATCAATTGTATATATATATAATCCAGGCATTTTTATTTTTTTTAACCGGTCAAAATACATAATTGCATTAGCAGGTAATACGATCATAAATTCCAAATTATTTTTACCTTTTAAAGTTTAAATATATAACTACTCTTTTAAATTTTAAAATTTTAGTTTCTATATTATAACTTTTAAGATATTAAGTTAGTTATTTAGTTAAATTTCTTTTAATTTTAACTTTAAAAAATTTATAGCCTTCAACATTTATAATTTTTGTCATTTTAATCCTTACCCTTTAAAAATACATAACAATTCTAAGAATTAAAATTATTAGTTTTTATTTAAAATAAAGAGAGGTGGAGAGAATAAAGAATAAAGAAAATATAAAAGAAATAGAGAATATAATTTATTCATCAAAAGGGGTTATTACAATGCTTCATCAGAATCCCTATTTATAAGCATAAAAAGTATAAAAGAAATTGATCATGATGGAAATCCACTTAAAAAGATATTCACAATAGTTTTCATATTTTTCATAAAAATAAAAATTATTGTTTTCTTAAGTACAAATTTAAAATCTTTTCGGTTTCTTTCAAAATTTTAAATTATACTCTTTTTTTTCAAAAATTTGCACTCAATATCCCACCAAAATTAATCGAAATTTTCTCTCTTCAAAGACCCAATTTAAATTTCATTTTTATATAAAAGTGATCTATGCATAAGTTTACTTCACAAGCTCATTCATGGCGACCACCAAAGCAACTCTTCCACAATCCACCCTCAACGTTCTTCTATTTTCAGCCCACCTTGCAAACCTACTTCCAACTGGTACCATCTTCGCATTCCAAGCCATTATACCTCTCCAACAGTGGAAGATGAATGACTCAGTGACTTTATTATGGTTTATTTAAACCATTTTCAGCAATTATACTCGCTTGCTTCGTATCTTCTTTCACCGTTAATTTATGGGCAGGGATGACAGGCTTTATAATGGCATTGCCGCCATCAATGGGCTTTGGGTCTTCTACAATGAGCTTGATGATGGCCTCAATTTGGAAAACAATTGATAAGAATTTAAATTTTTATTTCTAGTATATTTTATTAAAAATAAAGTTCAAATTCATAAAAATTATAAATTTTAAAGTTATTATAATTGCTACTTCATAAATTGGATGGAAGTTAGGTAAAAGATCAATATTTTCAACTAAAAAAATATAATGATTCACTATCTCAAAAATAAGTCTAGGAGTAAATTTGTAAATTTTAAATGAGTATAGAAATTAGCTAAAAGATCAAGATTGTGTAAGGATTCACTATTTTATTTTTTTTTAAAAAGTAGAGACACCCTTAACATATTTAAACATTTTTAAATTATATTATCTCTACTATTTTTCTATATTTCTAATCATACCTTTCTTCCAATGATTCCAAACAGATTTAGGTTTAGAACCAAATCCTTTTTCTTATTAAGGATCTATTTTACAAGGATGATGGCCCTCTTTGACAACTGATTGATAGTTTATTGTTGATTAGAGTGGTTGGTTTGATCAACTAATTATATTAATTGTTCATTTAAAAGTGTTTGATAAATTTTAGTTGATAACTAAAAGTTGATATGTGTAAAATGACAAATAAGGGCATGTCACATTTTATTGTTAAGTATTTATTTGTTTATAATAATTTAGTCTTTATTGGGTGAAATTATTGAAATAAAACACTATTACCAAGAAATTAAAACATCCATTATGGAAATTAATTAGTAAATATTTTTGAAAATTTAAATAAAATAAATTTCTTAAGTTCCTTATTTGCAAATATTAACTTTGTAGAAATTGATAAATATTAATAGTGTATCGATATAATTGTAAACTACATTTTAGTGATAATTATGTCATATTCTTAGTATGTAAATTAGTGATAATTATGTCACACTTTGAATAAATTTGTCAAGTAGCACATTTCAATTAATATAAAGTTACATAAGATCATTTTATACAAGTAAATTGAAAATAAAATTAAAAGTACATAAATATTCAAGAAATAGATACATATCTCATTCCATATATCTCATTAGGTTGAGAGCATGTGACAAAGGGAGTAATTTTTGAGCAAGCATAGTCAAATATATCATTTTACATATCTCATTCCCAATCAGCTGTGAAAATAAGTTGCCTATCCCTGCGTTTTTTGTTTTGAAAGTTTTCACTCAACAAGTTCTTACAAACCTCCATTCATCAAATACTACATGTAACTCCCCAATATTTCTATTTCTATTTATTTCTAGATAAATTTGACACAACTGTGTATCTGTTTTAGTGGATAAGTGTTCTAGGTGTGTGTGTGTGTGTGTGTGTGTGTGTGTGTCCCAAGTTCAAGCCTTGTATTTGGTAAATTTTGGTATTTTTTCTGACTTAAGCATTTTACTTGCTTAGTGGGCTTATACTGAATTAATTGTAAAACCATGTCAGAATGAGCTTGCTGGTTCGAGTGGTAAGAGAGTCTGTGTGTTGTGTGGAGGTCTTGTGTTCGAATCCTTGCGTTAGCATGGGTATATATTTTTACTCCGTTTTTAAGCAGAGTTTGGGTGGAATTAAAATTCTGAAGTGGTTGAGATTGAGGTGTTAGGGAGAAGTTGGGAATATCATATTGGTTTTTATTTTTCCAAAAATTTTGCTAAGTGACGTTTTTCTCTCTGCTTCCCCCTCTCTGCATTTTTTTCCTTCTTTTGTCTTTTACTATTCTCTTCGAATTCTTGTTTCCAACTAAACTGTGGGATTTGTTGATCGAACAACGTGGGGTACTATTATGGCTTCTTTCTGTTCTATTCCGGTTGCGTTTCGATTCAGTAAGTGGGGTAGGGTAGTTGAGTTTTCGCTTGGAAATTCTTTTCTGACGGGTGTTGTTAATAATGATTAAGGGAAGATCAAGGGGTTCAGAATCGTCTGTCGGTGACTTAGTTGTGAGGGAATTACCATTGTTCGATCAAATATAAGGGTTGGTTGTTTTATGGATGAACGAACTGGTTTGGATTCGGTTTTGGTTTGGTTTAAAACGTCTAATTTGGTGTTTTTGTGGGTCAATTTTAGGTTCTGGTGATTCGGGAATGCTTTTGCATTGAAAACGTACCAGGTGTGTACCCGAAACGCAAAAAATGGGGATCAGAGAAAGCCGAAAAACCCCTCTGTCGACGCCACCTGGCCATGTGGTAGGCCGTGTGCTACGACACGGCCGTGTGATTGATGAAGGCCAGTAGCATGCAAGAAGACTGACTGCTTGATGGTCGGGTATAGCCGTATGGGCCACACGAGCTTCACCAAATTGGGCATGTAGGTCGCACGAGCTTGTGGGCCCACACAGATGTGAAACACAGGCGTGTAAACTCTAGGCCGGCTATGTGATCCAAACGGTCAAGGCCAATCGGGGAGTGTGGGCCACACGGGCATGTGGGCCCATTATACAAGTTGTCCTAATCGATTGTGAACCTATCGGAGGTCAGTAAAGGCTACTAAACCCTAAATTTATGTGTTCCGTTAGAGTGATGTACTATTCTAAGCTAGTCTATGCCATGCATATCTGTTATCTGCTTATTTACACATGTTAAGCATATACTATCTGTAATACTATGCATGTTATGTTATCTGATATTAGGGATGTGTTGATGTTTATTGGAAGAAGTGTTCTAAAAAGCATTTTTGCGCCTATTATCTGGCAACATGGCTGTAATCTATCTGTTATGTGCCGTATCGGCACAATGTGGTGTGTAGGGCTGGATGGGTGTTTTAAACCCCACATGGTGTGTAGGGATCATCGGAGATAGTGTGTAGAGGATGGGGGATAGGATATCTGATTTTTGATTCTGTTCTGTATATCTGTATCTATATTTGAAATGGGCTTAGGCTCGACTTTACATCTGTATCTGTAATGGGCTTAAGCCCGAGTCTGTATTTGATTGATTATGTTTTCTGTGTGCATGCCTAATTCTGTTAGGTTACAAACTGAGTTTACGTAAACTCACTCTTTACTATTTATTCTGTACAGGTAATCCACAGAGTTGGGTAAATCGGTGCAACGGAGGACTCGACGGTGACCACTCGCCAAAACTGTTAAATTTGTTTTAGTTTTTATTTAAGTTTGACGATAAGATTTGAGAGTTTGTATTTTCTGGGACTATCTGGACTGTTTTAAACTGTTTGGCTTTGGTTTTTGGTTTTATTTACTTATAACTGTGACGGTTTACCAAAAGTAAGGGTTTTTAAAATCTTGAGAACGATTTTCTAAACACAACAATTTTACAAGCTTCCACTACAAATATGTTTTAGCTTTAAATGATTAAATGAAAGAGAGTTTTGAAATCAATAATAGCGATAAATAAAAATGAACTGGAAGGGGCTTTTAATTTAATGACAATAATTTTTCAACCCATTTCATGTGACACTTCTGGATTTGACCTTAACGTCTAGGTCGGGTTTGGGGTGTTACATTTAGTGATATCAAAGCCAGGTTGCAAAACTTAGTTAAGGATTTTGGGTTCCAAAATTTGGTTTTCAAAAGGTTTAAATGTTCTAAAGTAATTATGTGGTACACAGAGTCTCCGACGCCGATTCTGTAAGTATTTCTGATTTCTGATAGAAAATTCTAAAACACTATTGATAGTCTACTTGAAAACACTATAATTAGTAAACTCTGAAACTGTAGTGAAACTTATTAAGACTAAAACTTTCGAAAACAACTCTGAATTTCTGATACTTTATGCATAAAACATCTATTAATAAATATCAAAACTGACGCATAAAATTTTTAATGTAGATAAAACTTCAAAAAAATAATGAGTGCACGAGGTATCTGTGGACGTGGTACTCGAGGCCGAGGTAGAGGCCGTAGGGGGCTCAAGCTGAGTCCTTATTTTTGGGTAGCATGCCGAATCTGGACACGAGTGAGACACCTGTGTCACCTGCTACTGAGACTGGGTCTCAGAGTTGATCTGTTGGGGACGACGCACTATCTCAAGCCATGCTGAGGATATTAGAGAGGGTCACTAGGCCCAATTCTGGATTTGGGGGCCGAGGGTTAGTAACTGAGCGACTCCAGTCTAATGGAGCTGAGTTGTTTAGGGGTGTCACAAGAGTCACCCTTTATGTTGCTGAGTATTGGTTAGAGGCCACTGAAAGGATTATGGATAATTTGGACGGTAGTCCCGAGCAGAAATTGAAGGGTGTAGTCTCCTTACTTCGCGACGAAGCATATCAGTGGTGGTTGACAGTTAAAGAGGGCACTCAACCTAACTGTCAGAATTGGGAGTTCTTTAAGACTACATTTCAGAGAAAATATGTAGGAGCAAGCTACGTTGATGCTCGTAGGCGTGAGTTCATAAATCTCACGCAAGGGAATAGGTCTGTGGCCTAGTATGAGTCGAAATTTTGATGTTGAGTCACTACGCTCGAGGCATAGTAGCTTCTAAGTACTAGAAGTGTGTCTACTTTGAAGACGGTCTGATGGACAGTTTGAGAGTACTCATTGCTCCACAGAGGGAGCGTGAATTCGTGGTATTAGTAGAGAAGGCAAATATTACTAAGGATGTCAAGCGCAAGGAGCGCAGAACAGGGACCGTGAGAGAGGTAAGAACAAGAGAGATTCGGAGCCCTCAAGTTCTGTACAGTGGCCTAAGAAAGAGGCCAGATCTGATGGGCCAGTTAGAGTGGGGGCCCCTATTGCTTCTACTGGGATAGTGCCTTGTGGAGATTGTGGTAGGCACCATCCGAGCAAGTGTTGGAGGAAGATTGGGGCTTGTTTGAGATATGGGTCTTTAAACCACCGCATTCGAAGGTGTCCATTGATGGCTGATCAGGTGTAAACTCTGACATCAAGTCCTGCACAGTCGCAGAGAGTAGTTCAGCAACCACCTAGAGGCCGTGACCAGGACAGGGTTGGTAACGGTATAGGTCGAGGGTAAAGAGCACTGGCAGAAGTGCTGGTTAGACTGAGGCAAGGCAGCCTACTTTAGTTTATGCTACACATCGCCGAAAGGACAGAGATACTCCTGATGTCATAACCGTACGTTCTTTATATTTGATGTACATTACATTTCTCTGATAGATATAGGATCTACTTATTCCTATATAGACAGTTTAATTTTGGAAAATTTGGGGATTACGATTGAGAGTACTACGAGTGAGGTTACTGTACTGAGCCCGTTGGGGCAATCTATTCGGGTTAGTAAACTCTATAAGGATGTACCCTTGGTGGTGCAAACGATTATTTTTCTAGAGGATCTGATGGATCTTTCGTTTGAGTAGTTCGATATAATTCTGGGAATGGACTGGTTGGTCAAGTACCGGGTTAGTCTAGATTGTGCGAATAAGAGGGTCACTCTGAGAACTGAGGAAGATGAAGAGATAGTTGTAACCGGAGAGTGGTAAAACTATCTGTCACATGTGGTCTCTGTACTGGTAGCCGAGAAATTGGTCCAAAAAGGGTGCGAGGTGTATTTGGCTTACGTCAGTACTACTACTTCTAGGAACTCTTCTATTGAGGATATCAAAACTGTGAAGAATTTTTCAGATGTTTTTCCTGATGAGTTACCAGGATTACCTCTGAATCGAGAGGTTGAGTTTGGGATCAAGCTTCTTCTGAGTATAATTTCGGTGTCTATCGTTCCCTATCGTATGTCACCGAAAGAGCTTACAGAGCTTAAGGCTCAATTACAAGAGTTGTTGGACCGTGGTTTCATTCGTCTCAGTGTGTCTCTGTGGAGAGCACCAGTTCTGTTCGTTAAAAAGAAAGATGGGACCATGAGGATGTGTATATATTATCGGCAGTTAAACAAGCTGACCATTAAGAATAAGTATCCACTTTCGAGGATCGACAACTTATTTGATTAGTCCTGAGGGGTTTCTATATTCTCTAAGATAGATCTTCATTCTGGGTATCATCAATTGAGGGTTAAGGAGGCTGATGTACATAAGACTGCATTTAGGACTCGGTATGGGCATTATGAGTTCCTAGTTATGCCTTTTACGTTGACAAATGCACCAGTCGCATTCATGGATTTCATGAACCGAGTGTTTAAGCCCTATTTGGATCAGTTCTTCGTGGTCTTCATCGATGATATTCTAGTTTACTCTAAGACTGAGGAGGAGCATGATGAGCATCTTAGAGTAGTACTTCAGATTCTGCGTGAGAAGCAACTTTACGCTAAGCTAAGCAAGTGTGAGTTGTGGCTTCGCGAAGTAACTTTTCTAGGGCATGTGGTTTCTATTGAGGGGATTCGTGTTGATCCTAAAAATATTGAGGTTGTGCTAGATTGAAAATAGCCTAAGAATGTATTTGAGATTCGTAGTTTTCTGGGTTTGGCGGGATATTCGGGTTTTCTTTGATTGTTGCGTCATTAACTAAGCTTCTGCGTAAGGGCATACCATTTTTCTGGATCGATGCACAGCAATCGAGCTTTGAGAAGTTCAAATCTATTCTGACTCAGGATCCTGTTCTGATACAGCCTGAGTCTAGAAAGGAGTTTGTAGTGTACAGTGACACGTCACATATTGGATTGGATTGCGTTCTAATGTAGGATGGTAAGGTTGTGGCTTATGCGTCCCATCAGCTTAAGACACACGAAGGAAATTATCCGACGCATGACCTCGAGTTAGCTGCTGTGGTCTTTGCACTGAAAATTTAAAGGCACTATCTATATGGTGAGAGGTATATCATCTACACCGATCACAAAAGCCTCAAGTATCTCCTTACTCAGAAGGAGTTGAATCTTAAGCAGCATCGATGGATTGAGATGCTGAAGGATTATGATTGCACCATCGAGTATCATCCTGGTAAAGCCAATTTGGTGGCCGACGCTCTAAGTCAAAGAGCGATGTCTAATTTGAGGGCGATGTTTACTTGTCTTAGTTTGTTCGATGATGGGAGTCTGTTGGCCGAGTTGGAAGTTAAGCTAACTTGGATTTAGTAGATTTGAGATAAGCAGTTAGGGGATGAGTCTTTGGGTTTGCGGTTCCGATAGATTGAGAGTGGTACTACTTCTGATTTTGGGATAAAAAGTGATGGTGTGTTGAGTTTTCGAGGACGAATCTGTGTGCCGAACGATTCTGATTAGAGGCAGTCGATTCTAAAAGAGGCGCATAGTAGCCCTTATACTATGCATCCCGATGGCAATAAGATGTATCATAACCTTCGTGAGTTATACTAGTGGCCGGGTTTGAAGCGTGAGGTTACTGACTTTGTGGCTCGATGTCTAACGTGCCAGCAAGTTAAGACTGAGCACCAGTTGCCTTTAGGTTTATTACAGCCAGTTAAGATTCCCTTATGGAAATGGGAACGAATGACTATGGATTTCGTTAGTGGGTTGCCCTTGACACCCACTAATAAGGATTCTGTTTGGGTCATTGTTGATCGGTTGACCAAGCCTGCGCACTTCATTCCAATTCAGACGGACTTTTCTCTTCAGAAGTTGGCAAAGTATATCTCCGAGATAGTTAGACTGTATGGGGTTTTAGTGTCGATCATTTCTGACAGAGATCCTCGTTTTACATCTCAGTTCTGTAAAAAGTTACATGAAGCTCTAGGGTCAAGATTGGACTTCAATATTGCATTCCATCCTCAGACCAATGGCCAATCTGATAGGGTGATTCAAATACTGAAAAATATGCTTCGGAGTTATGTGATAGATTTTTGAGGTAGTTGGGAGGATTATCTGCTCACGGCCGAGTTCGCCTATAATAACAGTTTTCAGTCTAGTATCTAGATGGCACCTTACAAGGCTTTGTATGGTCGTAAGTGTCGTACTCTATTGTGTTGGACTAAGTTGGATGAACGGCAAGTTTTGGGTCTTAAGTTGGTTTCTAAAATTGAGAACAAGTTTGACTGATTCGAGATCGACTGAAAGCGACTTCTGACAAACAAAAATCTTATACAGATCTGAAGAGACGTGAGATTGAGTATTCTGTGGGGGACTTTATTTTTCTTAAGGTCTCACCGTGGAAGAAGGTTCTGAGGTTCGGTCGTAAGGGCAAGTTGAGCCCTAGGTTCATTGGGTCGTACCAGATTCTGAAACGTGTGGGACCAGTTGCTTACCAGTTGGAGCTACCTCTTGAGCTGGATCATATTCATGATGTGTTCCACGTCTCAATATTGAGGCGGTACCATTCTGATCCATCCCATGTTGTCTCGGTTGAGGAGATCGAGGTTATGCCAGACTTGACCTTTGAGGAGGAACTTGTTCAGATTTTGGATCACGGTGTTAAGGTTCTGAAGAGGAAGCCCATTCCGTTAGTGAAGGTTCTGTGGCAAAATCATGGTACTGAGGAGGCCACGTGGGAACCTGAGGACTCGATGCATCAACAGTATCCTCATATGTTCTTATCAGGAAAATTTCGAGGTCGAAATTTCTTTTAGGGGGTAGAGTCGTAACGCCCCAATATTTCTATTTCTGTTTCTGGATAAATTTGACACAATTGTGTATCTGCTTCAGTGGTTAAGTATTCTTGGTGTGTGTGTGTGAGGTCCCAAGTTCAAGCCTTGTATTTAGTAAATTTTGGTATTTTTCTGACTTAAGCCTTTTACTTGCCCAGTGGGCTTATATTGAATTAATTGTAAAACCATGTCAGAATGAGCCTGCTGGTTCGAGTGGTAAGGGAGTCTGTGTGTTGTGTGGAGGTCTTGTGTTTGAATCCCTGCGTTAGTGTAGGTATCTATTTTTGCTCAATTTTTAGGCAGAGTCTGGGTGGAATTAAAATTCTGAAGTGGTTGAAATTGAGGTGTTAGAGGGAAGTTGGGAATATCATATTAATTTTTATTTTTCCAAAAATTTTGCTGAGTGATATTTTTCTCTCTGCTTCCCCCTCTCTGCGTTTTTTTTTCCTTCTTTTGTCTTTTGCTCCTCTCTTAGAATTCTTGTTTCCAACTAAATTGTGGGATTTGTTGATTGAACGACGTGGGGGTACTACTGTGGCTTCTTTCTTTTCTATTCCGGTTGTGTTTCGATTCGGTAAGTGTGGTAAGGTAGTTGAGTTTTCGTTTGGAAATTCTTTTCTGATGGGTGTCGTTAATGATGATTAGGGGAAGATCAAGGGGTTCAAAATAGTTTGTCGACCACTTAGTTGCAAGGGAATTATCGTTGTTCGATCGAACGTAAGGGTTGGTTTTTTTATTGATGAACAAACCAGTTTGGATTTGATTTTGGTTTGGTTTAAAATGTCTAATTCTGTGTTTTTGTGGGTCAATTTTAGGTTCTGGTATTCGGGAGTGCTTTTGCGTCAAAACGTACCAGGTGTGTACCCGAAACACAGAAAAATGGGTTCGACAAAAGCCAAAAAACCCCTCTGTCGACACCATAAGGCCATGTGGTAGGCCGTGTGCGACGACACAACTGTGTGATTGGCAAAGGCCAGGCATGCATAAGACACGACCGTGTGATGGCCGGTGTATGGTCGTGTGGGCCACACGGGCTACGCCAAATTGAGCGTATGGGCCATACGGGCGTGTGGGCTCATACGGGCGTGTCACATGGGCATGTAAACTCTAGGCCTGTCTGTGTGATCCACACGGGCATGACCAACCGAGGCGTGTGGGCTACATGGCGTATGGGCCCATACGGGCATTTGGGCCCATTATACTAAAATTTTCCGTAGGGTCGCACGGGTTGTCCTAATCGACTGTGAACCTATCGAGGGGTCGGTAAAGGCTACTAAACCCTAAATCTATGTGTTGTTTTAGACTAATGTACTGTTCTAAGCTCGTCTATGCCATGGATATCTACTATCTGTTTATTTACGCATGTTAAGCATGTACTATCTGTAATACTGTATGCATGTTATGTTATCTGATATTGGGGATAGGTTGATGTTTATTGGAGGAAGTATTCTAAAAAGCATTTTTGTGCCTATTATCTGGCAACATGGCTGCAATATATCTGTTATGTGCCGCATTGGCACAATGTGGTGTGTAGGGCTGTGTGGGTGTTTTAAACCCCACTTGGTGTGTAGGGATGGTCGAAGATGGTGTGTAGAGGATGGGGGATAGGATATCCGATTTCGATTCCGATCTGTATATCTGTATCTGTATCTGAAATGGGCTTAGGCCCGAATTTGCATCTGTATTTGTAATGGGCTTAAGCCCAGTCTGTATTTGACTGATTCTGTTTTCTGTGTGCATGCCTAATTCTGCTGGGTTACACACTGAGTTTACGTAAACTCACTCTTTACTGTTTATTTTGTACAGGTAATCCATAAAGTTAGGCGGATCGGTACGGCAGAGGACTCGACGGTGACCACTCCCCAAAACTGTTTAATTTGTTTTAGTTTTTATTTAAGTTTGGTGATAATATTTGAGAGTTTGTATTTTCTGGGACTCTCTGGACTGTTTTAAACTGTTTGGGTTTGGTTTTTGGTTTTATTTACTTATAACCGTGATAGTTTACCAAAAGCAAGGGTTTCTAAAATCTTGAGAACGGTTTTCTAAACACAACGATTTTACAAGCTTCTGCTACAAATACGTTTTAGCTCTAAATGATTAAATGAAATAGAGTTTTGAAATCAATAATAGCGATAAAGGAAAAATGAACTGGAAAGGGCTTTTAATTTAACGACAATGATTTTTCAACCCATTTCATGTGACACTTCTAGATTCGGCCTTAACGTCTAGGCCAAGTTTGGGGTGTTACACTACAATTAGAAACTTCGACTACCTAATTCTCCATTTGTGCCCAAATCAACTAAAAACAATCCAGAACTCTATTTACTAAACACTCCCGATATGTTCTAATTCTTCTAAATGAAGATTGCTCGAATTATCACCAAAATCGCTTAGATTCGATGATGATGATGATAATGAATTTAATCAGAAGATGCGATTTGACATCCAAATGTAGTAACTCTTTTATAGGTATACTGGATGAATTTTAAAAGAATATGGAGTGGTCGCCAACCTTTAATTGTCTATTTTACAAGAATGATAAGTTACGGTTCTTTTAAATGAAAATTGTTTGTATTATCCCCAAAATCGCTTAGATTCGATGATGATGAATTCAATCAGAAGATGAGATTTGACATTTACTAGAAAGATCCAATATGAGGCACCAAATGTAGTAAAGTTTTTTTAGGTTGGCCATCTTTTTTAATGAAGAAGATGTTTAAAAAGGAATTAGTTCGAGTCGTCCCAATGACTTGAAAGATTTTTTTTAATAAACCAAGTTAAATTATTCTTTTTTTAATGAAATATTGAATCCATAGATCTCAATGACTTAAAAAGATATCTATAGTATTAATAAAAATTTTGATTGGGTTGGTGTCATAAGTTAATTGAATGTAAATCCGATTAGAAAATTATTATTTTATCCTTTTAAATGGTTACTATTATTTTTATGATATTTTTATCTTTTCATACTTTTATATAATTTTAAATAAAAGAACTATAAATTGACAAGTCTAGGGATTAAACTTGTGTTTAATAGAGTTATAAACAAATTCTTTACCACTACACTAATAATAATTCTTAAGTAAATTTAAAAATACAAATTATTTTTAACATAAAATATTTTCTTTCTCCAAATTTGTGTATTTATATTACTACTAAAACGCCTTGATCGAGTTGGTGTCACAAAGTTGACCAACTTGGTTAAGAAATGACTAATATATCCTTTTATTAAATGATACTATTATTATTTTTTATATTTTTTTCATACTTTTATATAGTTTTTAAATAAAAGAACTAAAATTAACATGTCTAGGGATTGAACCCATCATTTATGGAGTTATAAACATTATTGAGTAAACTTAATAAAAATTACTTTTAACTTCAAATTTTTTCTCTCACCAAATTTGTGTAAACAATTTTAGTGCATTCTATTAATATGATGTATTTATGTGTTCTAAATTTGTTTTACTCACAATGTCACATCCCAAAAATGGGCCTAGAAGAAATAGGGATAAAAAAAATTAGATTTTATTTTTTTAAAACAAAGGATAAAAGAATTGAATATGCCTTAAAAATTATTTGTGTTAAGAATTAGTAAGTGAGCATATTGGTTTAGTGATAAGACCTTAGCTTACCCATAGGTCTTAAGTTTGAAACCTTATGTGTGCATTTAGGCAAAATATTTTATTTCTTTATTTTTACCCCACGAAAGTGTCAAATTTTCAAAATACCCAGCCAAAAACCATTTATTTCAATTTAGTCCTTAATTCAAAATAATCCTAATTCTACATGAATTCCTAAAACCTAATTCAATTAGGGAAAATTAGTTTTGTAAATAGCCAATTTTAATCAAACCCTAGAATTTTATCAACAAGAATTTTCAAGAAAACATCTAAAAGTTCTTTCTTTGTCAAATCGATTTTCAAAGCAAAACGATTGAAGGTTTCAAAAACTTTCCTCTCCCTCAAATGGATCTTCAAATCCTTTCTAAAACTAAGGTTTTTGAGTTTTCCAAAACTATTGTGGGATCTTGTTCTAAATCATCATGTATGACTAAATCATGTTGAATCATTAGGAGATTAGGGTCAAATGTGTAAAGAATAAGCATGTGAGCCTCTCTTTTGAAAATACACCTGCATACAGACTCGAAATGGCATCGAAGGAACCTCGGATTAGCAGCTTGTTTTTCGTTATTGTTATTTTAAAAGTTTCATTAAAGTTTTCCTTAATCGTTTATTTGTGGGTTGTAATTATTTTCTCGCTTTATAACATAGGTTTGAAATTGTTTATCTTATCTATTTTAAGCATGAGGTTTAGTTAAACTCTTATATTTGCATGCTTTTCTGTTTAGAAAATAATTACCTTAAATGTTTTTCGCTGCTCCATAACTACTTAATGTTTTGATAAAAACGCTTTAAAACTTAACCATTTTCTCAAAATTACATCGCAATAATATTGTAATTGTTAAGTAAAGCTAGTTTAAACTAATGAATGTTTTTCCTAAAAACAAAAAAGCGATTTACATACAAAATCCACTCGAGTAAACAGTACGACTTTACAGGATCACTTCGGTGATCATTGCAACACCTTTGACTTAGCCAAAACTCCTAGGTTAAGTTGAGGGTGTTACACACAATTTAATCTATTTTTTATTTTAATATCGTACATAACTTATGTGTTTTTAATTAATTAGTCTAAAACTATATATCAGATATTATTTTTAAATACATATTTGTGATCTAAATCTATAATTTCCACAAGCATATAATAGGATTTCTTGTATTTAATAAAATAAATGAAATTTATATTTTGTTAATAAAATTGATTGAATGTGCTTCATCCTAGGGACTCTAGAAAACAAAATTTGTATTTTTAAAATTAGTTAATTAATCTGTGACATTCCGGGAATAAAAAATAATACTTGCTCAATCCTTTCACTCACCCACGTATATTTTCCCAACATCTACACCATGTTTAGTTAGGGGAATAAGAATGCATTACAGCCCAATTCAACCAGCCCACCACCAACCATTGTTTCGTAGGGGGAATAGGCTATTACAACTCGTAGTGAATACGGGCTTATTCCAAGTGAAGGGCAAACTATCATTTGGTGCTCTTCCCAATGAATGGTGATTCAGGCCATGGTTGGAATAAAAATGTTTCGATTTAACTCTCACCATTCTCCTTTTTCTCACGTCTGAAATCCCCAACTGGATATTTCCTTTTTTTTCCATGATTCTTTCCTCTCCTGTAATGATCAACAAATCCTCAATTTCATCTCTTCTTCGCTTAACCCTAAAACAACATACTTGAGCCTATTTATGGTGTCGATTTGACCTCCTTACACAGCTCGACAGCCCTCAATCCTTTGGCTTGCTTGCTCCACCCACAGCTGAGCCTCCGATGTTGATTTAACTATAGGTTCTTCTCTCTCCCCCTCCCTCCCCTCCCCTCCCCTCCCCTCCCCTCTCTTATTGTTTCTTTTTCATTTTTAAAAATTTTTTATGTTGGTTTTCTTCCATTTCTGGGTTTTTAGTTGGTTTTCTGCAAAAAAAAATATTACAATTTTTTATTAATTGTAATGTGCTAAACTGCTAATTAAATTTATTAACTTCAGGGTTTGTTGGAGCACCATGTTGTATCTGATTTTGCTCATCGTGACTGCATCCAAGTTAGTTGGCTATCATAAAGTCTGTCAAGTTTGAGCTTCTCTAAGATGACACTAGCTCCCATGCATTTGTATGTGTTGTAATTATTTTCTTTGTTTCAAGAAATTATATTCAACTAAGCTGTAGATATTTGTTTTTGACTTTTCTAATTAGTCGGAAATATAAATTTGCTTGATTTTAAATTGAGTTGAAGTAAACTGTGCACATTTACTATTGTACTATGTTGTGCTACTTAGTTTTGCACTTATATTGCAATGTACTAGCATGGTCTCTTTCTTATTTTGGTTTGTAATACAAGGATTACAAGTTTGCCTCTTCATGCATGGATGTTAGTTCCGTGGTTTGAATTAGTGTTTCAACGTCAACATATATTGTAGTTCAAAATGAGATAAATTTGTCATGATTTTAATATATATTTTAAATATCTTTTCCTACCTAGATTTTTATTTGCATATACGACTATGCTTACCTATCAGCGCTTTTAACTTTTCAGTCACTACTTAGAGGTAGATTATTACGAAATGAAAGACCTGTTGAAGAGGAGAGACCATGTTCAGTAGTAGCAAGTGAATTAATTCAGTTAAGACAATGGAACACTGCATCTGGTTTGAGGTATGGATGTTTTCCATTGATGCCGACGATTAAGAAGTTTTAACTGTTAATAATTTTTTAATGATTTGTGAAAGGTTTTGTTTGAAAGTAATGTTACATTCTGAGGAATTTTGGCATATAATACATACCACAAGATGCATTGCTTGAATAATACATGGGATATGGTGCTTGGGATTGACAATCTTGCTATGTTTTTGCTGATGTACCATGCAGTTAGACCTCATTTAGAGGATAGGGTTCTGTTTGTAGTTATGTATTAATCTATAACATTCTCCAATTCATGGAAAATTGGAACAACTTGGTTTGAAATTTTTCCATTTGTGCTTTTTTGTTTGAGAAACATAAAAGTAGATATTGCAAGCAAATAATGATAAAAATGTGGCGTGTATGATTTTATTAAATAAGGCATGGATCATTTTGCAGTTCATCTACATGCCTCTGGATTATGACTTTGACAATATTTGCAATTCTCATTTTAGCTTACTCAAGCACAAAACTCTTGAACTTATACTTTGATTTTTGTATTGCCATTTTTCCCCATTTAGGGAAGGGCTCCATAACAGATTAGCAACAGATTACCTTATACTAAATTATCGAACCAAATAAAAAGACAGTAGAGGTAAATTATTGAAGCATAGTTTAGTTTAGTTGTTAGTTTATTCTTGTTTCCCATATATTATTGTTGTGATATACATTTCAGGTTTCTAATATATGCCGACTTTATTTCGCAACAAATTATGTAATAAGTGACAAAACTATTGGGTTGTGGCTGGCTAGCTGCTGTAATAATATTCTACAATACAATAAAATAAAATAACACACTACAAAGCACATTTTCTAGAAACATAATTTTGTTATTATTGAACCAGTTTTATATTTTTAGTTTCTTTATATATATTTGAGAGAGGAAATCGAATTATTTGGGATCTAATCCAAATTCTAATACTTATAATATAATATTGTTGCCACTTAGAATGTAATGTTGATGTCGCATCAATGTGTATGCCATGTACGTCAGTAATTAATTACTTTAAAAAATAAGAATTTTTATATCTTTTATATTTATATACTTTAATAATTTATTTAATATATTTTAAAATTTTAAATATTAAAAAATAATTAATTACGTTAACAGGCGTTAATTTTATTATTCTTCTAAATGAAATATCATATATTTTTAAACAAGTCATGTATCAAATTTCATAAACTTTGTTATTCTTCTACCATATAAAAGAAGCTGGCAGATGCTCATAAATGACCAAACTGTCTTGCTCATGCAATATGATGAACCTGTTAATTTCATTTGCATGCATATGAGTGGGCATGTTACTTTACTTCTTCAAACATATTGCTTTACTTTTTATTCTTCTGTTTTTAGTACTGAACTTGTCTTGTTATTTTTACCTCTCAGTCCTAGCCTCCCTTGCTTGCTTCGCCTCTGACAACTAACACTTCTCCCTTAGTCCCTTGGCTTGCTTGCTCCACCCACACCTGAGCCTCTTGTATTCACTGAGTCAGTGTAAGTTCTTTTGCAATTAAATTTTTTTATTGTGTTTTACTGTTATCGAGATTAATATTGAAGAACTTTGAGCCTTTTAACTTAATTCTCTCTAATATGATGGTGGCCAAGATTGTTAACTCTACCACAAAAAATTACATTACCAGAACATAAAACCAACAACACTTTGAGTTACAAGAATAATTACTTGTTGTCATTTCAAGCATTCTTCCATGGTTCTAAGATTTTAAGCTCCCTCAGAGGAAATAAGAAATCCTTATTTGATATTCTCATCTAAAAACTATCCTTCAATCCACCCCGCTTCAATTATTGGTACAATATAAGTTTTATATTTTTATGCACAACGAGATTATGTGAAAAGACTTCTATATGATAATGATGAGACTTGTATTGAACAAGTTAGGATGAATAGAGTTACTTTTTTAAAACTATGTGAGATGTTACAAACTTTAGGAGGATTGAAGTCGTCAAGGAACATACTTGTTGATGAGCAAGTGGCAATTTTCTTACATATTATTTCTCATCACCTTAAAAATTGAGTTATTAAACATCACTTTAATAGGTCCGGGGGAAACCATTAGTAGATCATTTCACAATGTTTTAAATATTGTCACACGCTTATAACATGTGCTATTTAAAAAGGCAGAGTCAATTATAAATAATTCTACAAACCCAATGTGAAAATGGTTCAAGGTATTAGAGTGGGTTTCATATGTAGCTTGTACATAATTCACTTGATTTAGATTTAACTATATAGTATCCTAACTCGAGATTTAAACTATTTTTGTAGGGTTACTTAGGTGCTTTAGATGGAACTTACATCAAGATTAGGGTTTCAAAAGTAGATAAACCTAGATATCAAACATGAAAAGGTGACATAAAAACAAATATGTTAGGTGTTTGTGCACTTAATATGCATTTTTTTTTATGTTCATCCTGGTTGGGAAGCTTCTGTTGCTGATGGACGAGTTCTTTGAGATGTCATTAGTAAGAGATATTGACTAAAAGTTTCTCATGGTAAAGTGCAAATTTGGATGAATTTGAATTAATTTTTAAGATCATACTTTTTTTGGAAAGTATTTCATGATAAATAATTTTTTTATTTTTTTATAGGTTGTTATTATCTAATTAATACTGGTTACACAAATTGTGAGGGTTTTCTTGCACCTTTTAGGGGACAAAGATATCATTTGAATGAATGGTGCCAAGGTCACCAACCAAGTACTCTAGAAGAATTTTTCAATATGAAATATGCTTCAACGCGCAATATTATTAAAAGATGCTTTGGGTTTTTAAAATCTAGATGGGGAATACTTAAAGTCCATCATTTTATCCTGTGAGGGTGTACAACAGAATTATTATTGCATGTTGCTTGCTACATAATTTTAATCGAACCTATATAAGGCTTGATCCTATTGAAGCAGAGTTGGGAGAAGAATTACCTATGAATGTGATAGAGGATGAACGAAATATCGTAAATATTCATCCATTGGATGCATAAGCTACTTGGAGGATAGAACTAGCCAATCAAATATTCTATGAATGACAAGCATCTAGAAATCAGTTAGGTTTATTAAAACATAGTAAAATGTTAATTTGTTTATGTTATTTCATGTATCTAGTTTATGAAAGTGTTGTTTGTATTGTCTTTAAGTATTATACTGGATTTCTTGAATTACAACTTTAATTTATTTTCTTCGATTCATCATGTGTTATAATTTTATAAAGTGTCTACCTTCTGATTCATAATATCGAACCTAATTTTATTTTTTATTTTTTCTTAAGATAGTTATATCAGACTTTTTACTATCAACAGTAACTTTTTCCCAAAATTTTGAAGGAATCAAAAGGAAATGGGTTTCAGAAGAAGATGCTCCATTGGTTTCCTATATGGTCGACTTGCACAATGTTGGAACTTTTAACGCAAATATGGGATTCAAGGTCAATTATTTAAATGTGCTAAAAAGAACTTTAGAAAAAAATTTACTTCATGCTATGCTAAAGGCTAGATATAATTTTGAATCGAGGATTAGGACATTGAAAAATCAATGGGCAATCGTTTACAACATGCTCAGAGGAAAAGACAATAGCAACTTTGGTTGGGACGAGCATAGGTAGATGGTTGTTGCTGAAGATGCTGTGTGGAACTTATATATAAATGTAAGAATTATTTCTTGACTTTATTATCTTGTTTTAACCAAACTTATATCTAATGTGGATTCTTTCTTTTTTATAGCCATAAAGAAGTCGGTCAATTCAGACATCGCAGTTTCCCTTATTATGACCAACCTATATTCATATACGCAAAAGATCGAGTCACTAGGAAATATGCTTAAACAGTTATTGATATTGTTAAAATCTTGATACTGAGGATGTAGCTACTGCAAAGAATCCTGAAGAAGGAAACAATTACCATGGATACAAATATGATGTTTCCTTGGATGAGATGTATGTCTCGACTACACAATTGCAACTGTCGAAGCCAAACTATGATGATTCCACATTTTCAAAAAAATTATTTTTGATGGAAGTGAATAAATTTCTTCTACTTCACTTAATGATGCCGCCACGTTATTGAGGGAAACCATACAAACTATTGGCTTTGAATTAAGTAGGAGTATTGCCTCCGAAATGCTAAATAAAGAAAAGTCAGAAATGCTCATTCAAGAAAATGCCCAAAAATTATATTTAACCTTATGTGAAGTAGAAAAACTAATTGAGGATGAATGCTTTCTTGCATTAAGAAAAATTTCATATTATCCAACACAAATACTTGTTTTCTTTAGTCTGCGATTAGAATGGGTGAGAAGATTTATTTCTACCTATTAAAAATCATGATTGTGTTGATAAAATTATGATAACTTTTTGTATATGTAATATTTGGATGGTATAATGACATGATAAAATGCCATAAATTGTTGTAACTTTTTTATCCTATAAAATTTAACATATAGACTATGGCATATGAGCTAATGACATCATGTAACTTTTTGTTAATGTATGAACATTATGTTTGGATGAAAAATATAATTACCAAGCTATTTATTACTTTTAATCTTTTGCTTTTTACTTTAGAGGATAACTAAATTATTTGTTTTGCTAATGATACTCTACTATCATGAGGCTAGATTTTTAGTCTCGCAATCTGTGCAGCGTTAAACGATCCTTTGATACAAACACATCTAAGTAAGTCTAACCACCACAAACAAAGCATTCCTCTAATGCACTAATTTATTTAGCGAAGCAACTTTGCCAAAAGAAAGCACAAAAGAATAGAAAACCACAGAAAACAATGCACGATAGGTGTTTGAATAAATGTTCTCAAAGAATCCTATTACTCTTAAAGAATTCAAGATACAATAGATGGATTTACAAGTGAAGGAAGACTCTCTATTTATAGTTGAGCTCCCCCACACCCGACGGTCTAGATAAAGTTATATCGATGGACGACATTAAGCCTATCCTTAAATCAAGGGATTTACAATATTATAATATCAAATCTAATCTAATCTTTACAAGAAATGATTCTCTATTAATCTTCTAAGATTAGTTCCTATATTTTCCAATGTAGTCTATGTTTCTATATCTGCATCATTGGGCCACCCAGGCTTTAATCTAATAGGCTTCTCCATCAATTCCTTGAATCGAGCCAATTCTCGTGGGCTAAATGATTCCCATCTAATTGATAAACCTCCATGGGAAGCATCTTGTGTCATAGTCACAAGCTTTGCATTTTGACCCATGACATTCTTCCCCACCTATTCCCGCAACTCCCTCATTGCACCTTCAAAATGGCACTAACTTGATTCGACTTGGAACTCTCACGTCTCCTTAGCTCCTTCCCGACTAGTCTTGCTATCGAGTTATCCCTTCCTTCGAGACCTTCACCTCGGCTTCTGTTACCTCTTAACTTGAACCATTGCACTCGTTGGTACATCTCGTTGGCAAGAACTTTGCACTTTAACTTGCCCCAATTTTGACTTGCTCCGATTGGAATCCTCTTGAATCTCACATCTTGGCTTCGATTTTCCCACAGTCCTCGACCTCTTTGCTTAAGAACTTTGAAAGTGTCTTACGATCTTGCCAAGCCAACAAGTCAGAATTTAAAATACTACCAAAGTGTTCAAAATGTACCTTACTCACAGCATTTACTTGTCCCGACTATTTTTACATCGCTACTTTTCCATCAAAATTCGATGCACAACCAACATTTCCCAAAGGTGGTAGCTCTACAGTCGACTCCATAGGCCTCATATCGATTTTATGTGCCACTAACATTTCCGAAAGGGCTTCCATAGTACTCCGTTCTATCGAGTCAATATTCCTCCCATGCGAAACATGCTCGACTAGTTGAATTGATGACAACACCTTAGTCCCAACTTTCATATCTTAATGCACCAGTACAACAATTTATGATAATGGACTAGTAACGATATGAATTTGATCGACCCATGGAAACAAAATCGCTTGAATCCTGTCAAGGAAGTTTAAGCCAAACACAAAATCGTAATCATCTAATTGGATTACCTCAAACTCTTCATTGCTTTTCCATTTGTCGATTTGTAGCTCCATGCCTCAAGCTACTCCCATAATTGGGGACTTTTCAAAATTTACCACCTTGATCTTCTTATTCGATTTTCTAATCGAGAGACCAAGTTTCTTTACAGCCTTTTTTGAATTGAACAAATTTGATGCTACCCGTATCAACAAGAGCACTCCTCTTCTGACCTCCAATGTTAACCTTTACAAACATTAACCCTTCCATGCCATTCCTTTTTGCGGGAATGAGTATCATCAAATTATTCCTCGATGTCTTTTTCTTAATAGGCTTAGCTTCCTCCTGCTCATCATCCCTCTTAATAGCCAAAAACGAAGATACTTTGGGGCAGTCCTTCTTCATATGTAACCCCTTAAAAAGGAAGCATCTCATCTTGCTCCCCTTTTTTTAGGGTTGTTGGGTCTCCACTTTCCATATCGTGGTTTCCCATTACTACTATTGATGTTGCTTTCATCATATCCTCACTATCTCCCCCATCATGGCCCTTCATGTTGGGCTTGGAAGACCAAAACTTATCTTTCTTTGGAACAATCTCGAGCAACGACTCAGCTACAATCATGGCTTTTGACAGTTCTTAGACACCTCGACGTTTCAATTCCTATTTAACCCACAGCTTCAACCCACCCATAAAGAAGAATAATGCATCATCTTCAGTCAAATTAGTGATTTGCAGCATCAATTCATTAAACTGTCTCACAGACTCTCTTATTGTGCCTTATTGCGAGAGTCGAAGTAACTTTTCCTGAGCCTCATTCTCGGTATGTTCTGGGTAAAACTGTGCTTTGAACTCCTTTTGGAACTCCTCCCAAGTCCCAATTCCAATTCCACCATGTCTCACATCTGTGGAACTACGACGCCACCATAACAAAGCAACATCAGTGAGATACAAAAACTAGTATTTACCTTAGCATCATCATCTTTGATGGCCATGGCACAAAAGTGTTGCTCAATCTTCCATAAGAAGTTTTCCACCTCCCTTACGAACCTTGTCTCATTGAACTTCTCCGGTTTAGGAGTGTCAATCTTATGGCTTGGTGTACCACCCAACACTTATTTACCCAAAGCGGTTTGGCACAAAGCAAGCTCACCCACAAGCTCATCCACTTTTGCGTTTAAAGCTCTTATTGTGGCCATTGTTTCTTCCTTTAAAGCCATAGCCATGGCCTCGAGAGCATCATCCCTCTCTATCAGCTTACCTACAGTGGAATTGAGCACCCCTTGCATCTCTTCCATATTAGAATTAAGAGACTCCAACACTGCTTCTTTGAGCTACTCTCCCTTCGAGTCCAACTCCACAATACGCCATTTGATTATCTCAATATTGTCCTTCACATCACCCATAGACTCTTCGAGATTGACCACTCGTTCCTCCAAAGCTGACAGCATATCCGTCGATCGAGTTACTTTTTTGGCCCTTCCACGGGTCTTCACTGGCTCATTCTAATTGACAACTTATTTTGACATCCCAACTGTGCCTTCGCAACCAAAGCTCAGATCCCACTTGTCAGGGGGCTATATCTTTAGTCTAGCAATTTGTGCGGCCTTGGACGATCCTTTTGATACAAACACGCCTAAGTAAGCTTAACCACCACAAAATGAGGATTCACAAAGAATCCCTCTAATACACCAATTTATATAGCGGAAGCAACTCTGCCAAAAGAAACCACGAAAAAATAGAAAATCATAGAAAAATGCATGAGAGGTGTTTGAGTAGATACTTTCAAAGAATTCTGTTACTATTAAAGAATTCAAGATGCAATAGATGGATTTACAAATAATGGAAGACTCTTTATTTATAGTTGAGCTCCCCCACAACCGACGGTCTAGATTAAGTTATATCGATGGATGAGATTAAGCCAATCCCTTAAATCAAGGGATTTACAATATCACAATATCAAATATAATCTAGTCTTTACAAGATATGATTATCTATCAATCTTTTAAGATTAGTTCCCATATTTATTAAGGTAGTATATGTTTCCATATCTGCATCATTGGGTCACCCAGGTTTTAATCTAACAGGCTTCTCCATCAGTTCCTTGAATTAGGCTAGTTCTAATGGGCTAAATGATTCCCATCGAATCCATAGACCTCTATGGGACGCATCTTGTCCCATGGTCATGGGCTTTGCACTTTGACCCGTGCCACTAGCACACAAATATACATTGCAGTTTAAAAATGATAAAGTAGACTATATATTATTTTTCTAACATTATATATTTTTATTTTTATTAATTCATATTTTAATAATAATTATATTTAAAATGTTATTAAATTATTTATTTTTATTTTTATTAAATTATATTTAATAATAATTATATTAAAAGAATATTATATTTTTATTTTTATTTTATTTTTATTTTATTAATTGATATATAATAATACTATTAAAATTTAATAACAATAGTTATCTACCTAAACAAAATCTATTAAAGGTACTCTAGTCATTTCAAAAAATTTATAACATCTATTCTATTCAACCAAACACAAGAATATCATACAATTCTATTTCATTCCATTCAATTAAACAATTAAATTATTAATTATAACTCTATTCCATTAAATTGAAGCGAACGTAGTGTTATGCAATGTATTTTAACAACTATAAAAGTTAGTTCTGTACCATATCGGTTGAAACACTCCGTTCCAATAAGAGACCAAGATGCTCACCCACAAGTTTCATTTCAGTTTAAATTTCGTCCGATACCGATTGTTCCGCTATGTTCCAATAAGCTCAATCTTCCGATCATTTTTTAGAATTTCATTTTCATTTCTCATTTTTATTTTCATTTCCATTTTTAGAAAATCACATTCATTTCTAAATAATTTCATTTTCTTCATTTTCATTTTGTTCATTTTGATTCAATATGCAATTCATTTATAATTTCAACGAGCTAGCAGAAGGACCGATTGGACATATGCAATTGAGGCTCAAATGATTTATACTTAAGTTCTAACCTTTTGCCTATTGATTATAAATTCAGTTAGTCACAAAGTCATTTCATTATAGTATCATGACCAAGCTCTCACTAACGTAATACCATTACGTAAAGCAACTCGATTAGTACTCGTCTAATGACCTTATCAAAAGTGTGTTACTCTCATAGAATATCCTTAATATCTTTGGGATAATATCCGTTCTCCCAATATGATCCTATTTTATCTCATGGTAATCATAACATCTTCCTTCAAGAAAAGTCAATCACTATCAAATTGTCACACCCAGATATCTTTAAGGACTCTAATCTAGAAGAGTTTTGAGACTTAATTGAACAATATAGAGAGTTTGGCGGGCTCTACCAGAAACTTTGGGAAAAATTATGAACCGTCAAGTAAATAGTTGAGTTTCAATTCTGGTTTGGTTAGGATGGAACCAGTTGGTTCCATAGTGGGAGACATAATTATTGCCAACAATTAGCTAAGAGGGTTTGGGAAACCGTGTATAGTAGAATATATAGGTAAAAGTGGCCGTTCTCAAAAGAAGAAAAATTATCTTTAATTCAATCTGTAAGTTTCTTTTAAATTGTTTTGTCTTCTTCAGTTGTTCTGGAGAAGAAGAGAACTTAGGAAAGCTCTACACAGAGAAAAATTTGTGAGAATTGGAATCTGGGAGTAGAGAAATTAAGTAACTGATAAGCTTTCTCATCCTTCTGTACTCGAAGATGTGAGGAAGGGAAAGTAAGAGCTCCTAATAGGTTTTTATAAACTGGATTCTAGGTTTTAAGGTTTAAATATTTTCAAATTAACCAAGATAAATGGTTTTCATGCTTAGCTACCAGGACAAAGTAGGCTCTAGCGTTGTGACAAGCTAAGCTGACAAGGAGAAAAGATTTAAGGTGAGTTTCTATGCTCCATTTTTGGGTGATTGATGATAATGAACTACTAGAAAGATATGAGTCTATCTATTTCATGCTGTATGAACCCGTAGTTGTGTATAAACCTGGTGACTGAGTATCCTTGCATGCATGTATGTCGGATGTTTATTTAGTTATAAATTGAAGTGTTAATAGGTGAGTACTGTATGCTATAGAAATAAATACAATATATTGTGTGAAATGCTTTTACGTACATGATACGGAGAAAGGAGGGATATACTTTGATGGGGTAGTTAAAGATTGGAATACTTTGATGAGTCTGTGTCTATTTTGTATTGTATGAACCCCTAATTGTGTATGAACCTGGTGACTGAGTATGCTTGCATGCATATATGCTAGATGTTTATTTAGTTATAAATTGAAGTGTTAATGGGTGGCATACTATATGCTATAGAAATAAATACAATAAATTGCGTGAAATGCTTGTATATATATGATGCGGAGAAAGGAAGGATATACTTTGACGGGGTAGTTGAAGATAGGAATACTGGGTAAAAAGGAGGAATGGATGAAATAAAATGAGGATTCAATGGAGATTGTACGGCATTGCGAAATGATATCGACTAGCTTTCCAGGGCGACAACATGATGACGATCTATCGACTTTATAGGCTAACATTGTGATGGCGGTAAGGTCTTTTTGGGTGACATTATAGAAATAATTCAATGTGCAAGACCATAGCTCGACTATGGCAACCAATAGATTCAGTCAGGACATTAAACATGGGGTTACATGTGTAAGACCTTAGTTTGGCTATGGCAACATGATATTCCGTCGGGATAGTAAACATAAGGTAGTCTATCGGGACAGTAAACATGGGGTAATCGATCGGGACAATAAACACGGGGTAATCCATTGGAACAATAAACACGGGGTAGTTCATCGAGATAGTAAACATAAGGTAGTCTGTCGAGACAATAAACAAGGGATAGTCTGCCAAGACATAAAACATGGGGTTATGTGTGCAAAAGCATGGTTTGGTTATGGCAGCATGTAAAGTCTGTAGATCAGTTAACTAGGAGACCTGTCAAAGTACAAAGTAAAAGTTGCATTGTGACATGCGCGACAAGTTACAAGACATAATGAACTCGACACTTATGGGAACACAGACTAACGAGATAATAAGAGAATTCATCAAAGGAAATGATGAATGGTGCCTAGAAAGCGTCTTAACTCAGTTATGTTTAAAATAAGGGAAAGACCCCTTAGACAAAATGGTAAACATGATGTCAACCAATACGAGTCCGCCAAAAAAGTCGCAGATCTCATATTGTTTAAGTAAACACAGAATAGGCTATAATAGGATATAATCTTAAATTGGAAATCGGTAAGGAGATAGTTGAAAGAATGAGTAGACGACAAGGGTACTCATAAGAGTTAATGACAGCTTATGACTGATTGACCAATAAAGCCCGCCAGAAAATAGTAAGAGGTGAAAGTCCATCAAGGCCATGAAGCACTAGAAGGATCTTATAGGTCTACCAAGGGTGGAAATTGTCAATAGATACCTGAGTAAGAGATAGTTCATTGGAAACTACATGTCTAACAAAGTATCTTAAAGGAACAAACTAAAGGAATAAGTGCTTAGGGTTACATTGGGGCACGAGTTCACCAAGGAAAATAGAGTGTTAATTAGCCCCTCACTATATTTAGATTCTGTAAAATTTTGTATCAGGAAAGGACCTTATTTAGGAAAGAGGATTTAGTTAAGTACTCACAACCAAGGCAATTAATTGAATAACTAAAAATAGTTGTCACCGATCAGAGAAAGCGAATAGAGGACAATATTGAAGCTTATCAAGAAGGGTAGAATGAAAACAAAAAAGAATAGCGGGGGTAAGACCTTAAAGAGAATATGTCTAGATAGAACATGGAAATGATTAGCTCAAGTTTTATGTAACATCCTTAAAATGGGGTCTCTGCATTTTGCATGTGGTTGCATATGTTGGTAAGTATACTGTGTTGGTTTGATATGTTTTGGGGTCTAGGCATGACCTTGGGTTAGTCTCGGGTCATGGCTAAAAATTTTGTTTTAGCATTTAAGAGGAAGGAGCTAGAAGAATTAGGGGTTAAAGGAATATTATTGGGAGTTTTAGACACAAGAACTGTCTTGGTAATGTGGCAAGGAGGCGCCACTTAAGTCACAAGGGAGGTGATGCCACAGGGAGCAAGGAGGACCTTGGTTCAAGCTACGAAATCCTTTACCTTATTTATTTTGACGCCACGAGATAAGCGGAGGTGTGCTCGGGTAGGACTCTAATTGAGGGATAGGGATTAGACTAAATTCAAGTGATAGGTGTAGGACTCATTCAAATCGGTTTGAATGAGTGGATGGGAGGAATTCAAGGCAAGATGAGGGGGACGGCTAGGAGTAGGAGTCTTGAAGAGTTGGCTGAAAGATGGACAGTGGGAGAGGAGGTGTGATCAGTTTGGGATTTAGGGGTAGGCTGAAACCCCATTGGGGTGTGTTTCTTTTTCGGCAGCTCATGTAATTGGCCGAACCATTGGTGCCATTATGAAGAGCCGAACTTGGTAGCCATTCTTCTTTTCAGTTCTCATTTGATTAGCCTATTTTTGCCGAAAATCATCTTTGTTCACCTATTTATCTCCTATTTTCCTTAAGCCGAAAACACCATACCTATCCCTCTTTTATTTTTGTTTCATCTTTTTCTTGAAACCCTCCATAGCCGAATCTCCTCAAGACCCAATCGAATCTTCTTTTCTTCTTCTAATCGAAACCATCACTCTCACTCTCTCTTGCGATTTCTTCTTTTCTTTTCTTTTAGATTCATAGCCGAACCCCATTTGTTTCTCTTTTATCAACCATAGCCGAATCTCCCTTCATCACTCAACTTCTTGCCGAATTTCCCTTCTCTCTTCTAGTACTATTTTGGCCGAATATCAACCAGGAGTGGATTTTCTTCGGGTTCTTCTCTAATCGGATTTGAAGGGGGTAAGTGTTCCTGGCCAAATCTCTGTTATTTCCTTTCTCTTTTCTCTGTCGACTCACATGTGGACAAAAGCCAAATTTTGACATTTGTTGACATGATTCCTAACCATTGATGGAAACCGATTTCTCCTAGGATCTTTGGGATAAAAATTTGAATCTAATTCTTCCTTTTTGGGGTGTGCCGATCCTTGGTGAGTGGAGGCCGAATCAGTTGTAAGGTGAGGATGCGACAACTCCTTGGTTTCGAGATTCATGTTATGGTCGAATGGCCTTTAGAACTCTAATGGAATGTTTAAACCAATTGTAGGGAGGAGCATAGCCGAATACAGTGAGTTTTTGGGATTTGGTTGGAAACTAAATCGGCATTAAGGTAAGGAAGTATCCTTGTGCGATTTGTCCTTCGGGATTTATTGGTATAGCCGAATGGCTTTTGGTGATAATCTAAGTGTTGGCCGAATGTAGGGGCAAAGAGGATCTAGTGTAGTAGACTGAATCTTCGGGATTTAGTGATTACGTTAGCAACCAGGTGTGTAATGCTTACACACTCCTATTTAGTATAAGATGCTTATTGTGTTACCGTTATCACTATTGAATCAGTGAGTATGCTTTGTGGACATGAACTTAGAAACCGGGTAAGTCCCCTGTTATGTGACTTTTAGTATACATCGTCATGATCTGTTGATGCTATGTTATATGTTATTTGCATGATCATTCGATACTATGGCATGTATGTTATGAACATGATGATGGGTTTGATGAGAGGAGGGGGATGATTTATTTTGGACTGTCACCAGTGGTTTTGACCACACGACAGGTTGGCCCCGTCTTGATATTATATTTTGTGACTAAGTCCCAGTGGTTTTGACCACCAGTGGTTTTGACCACATATGAATATTGTGACTCGTCTCAGTGGTTTGGTACCACAGTGGGTTGGCCCCACATGTTGATTATAGGATTGTCATCAGTGGTTTTGACCACACGATGGGCTGGCCCCATCACTTGATTTGTGACTTCGGTCATCAGTGGTTTTGACCATACCGATATATTTGTGACTACAGTCACCAGTGGTTTTGACCACCAGTGGTTTTGACCACACGGGGTAGTTAAAGGTGTTTGGATGGCTAGGTTATGGGTTGCATGTTTTGCATGATTTGCATATTACTACGATAGTTTGTGTAAGTGAATGCACTATCGGGTTGGGGATTTATACATGAGTCTTGGTGACTCACCCTTCCTTATATTTTGCGGATGAGTAGATTGCGAGATAGAGCGGGAGGACTCGGTGACCATGTATGTTCGTTGGATTTGATTTCTTTTAGTTACTATTTCCATTTTATTAATTTTCTTTAAATTTTGGTTTTGGGTTTTGTAATAAGGCCGCTAAGTTTTATTTTGGGTTTTTCTTTAATATTTTCTATTATTTTGACTATGTTGAATATATGGTTTTGTTAAGTTAAACGGTAAAAAACAATGTTTTCAAAACTATAACTCCTTCGTTTTTCTTAAAAGCGTTGCCATTGGGTAACACCACTTAAATTATGATAACAAAGATAACTCAAATGTTTTCTAAAAACTTGCAACAATACGTAGATTTCAAGCAAGGATTACTAAACTTTTCGTACTACAAAACGGGTTTTCTAAGAAAATTATCCGACAAAATTTCGCTTTTAAAAGGTTATCACTCCGTGGCATGCCAGATTCGGTCATGGTGTGTTGACCGGGTTTGGGGTGTTACAATTTTGGTGTCAAAGCCAAGTTCAAAAGCTCCTGGATGTGGGCTCGAGGCCCAAAATGTTTTAAATTTGACTTTGAAAAGTTTTGTGGAAAAGGTACATGGGTTAAACACATGGCATCGAGTCTCCAAGCACCAATCGCCTGTGTAAGTACTTCTGACTATTGTGTGAATTATATGTGGGGAAATGGGTATTTCGGGATCGTAGATTAAGTAGAATAGGAATTATTGAACCCTAGGAATAGCTTACTCCAACACAAGTTACATAAGACTTAATGATCCACTAAACAAACCTATGAGTACGTTACTGAGCCAAGGGTGTGGAAACCGTTGTGCGCATGTCTAGGAGTGGATTCAGGGGGGAGCTTGGTATTTAAGCAGTCCTAGTGACTCACCTCCTCTCCACTCGAATCATACCTGGTGCGTAATGACGGTTCATCCTAGCTGAGATGACTTATTCACAGGCTAAATTTAATAACTAAAACCCAAAAGGGATCAACCATTTTGTTCTGAAATACTTTAAACCTTAGTTTGAAATTACCACGGTATCCTTGATTTAGGAAATAACCAAAATACCCCTAATTTGAAAAATGACCAAATTACACCTGACTTGTAAAAATTACCAAAACACCCTCAATATGGAAAATTGTCGAAGTACCCTCGAAGTGGAAACTTTCAAAATACCCTTCTTTTGTAAAATCACCTGGAACCACATTTTAAAAAAAATTTACGAAAATACCCCTGGTTTACGAAATCACCAAAACACCCCCGATTTCTAAAATTTTTGAAATATCTATGATTTGTAAAGGTCTATGAATTAACTCTGTTTTATTGCTAAAATACCTCGATAGGTTAAATTATGAAAATACCCCCGGGTAGTGAAATGACGAGAACACCCCTACACGTGGAATGAGGGTAGGAAATTAAACTGAAAACTCTGTGATGATCGAAAGAACCACTGCCAAAGTACTTCACATAAAACTTATTCGTGGGTAATAAGTGGAATAGAAGCTAATTCATAAATTTTTTTAACCAGATAAATCACGGTTTAGATATGAGTACTAGGGGACGTGGTCAGAATATGTGAGGATGCGGTAGAGGTAGAATGACCGTATCGGAACCCGTTAGGTCTGGTCAAGGGTCCGAGAATGAGATACCACCACCACCAGCACTGGCGTTGAGTATCAAGATCAAACGGGGGATGATGTAGTGTTGCAGGTGATGCTGCGAGTGTTGGAAAGAGTGGCTAGAGTAGGTGGGGGTACGGGAGCTCAAAAATCTGTATCTGAGTGACTCCGAGCCAATGGAGCTGAGGTATTTTAAGGTGTTTCTGGTGTGGCTCCCAATATGGCTGAGTATCGGTTAGAGGCGACGGAGCGAATCATGGATGACTTGGATCTGACTGCTGAGGAAAAACTGAAAGGGATAGTGTTGCTTCTCGGGATGAGTCATACCGGTGGTGGCTCACGGTTCGGGATAGTCTGAATGGATGATCTCACTTGGGACTATTTAAGGTAGCTTATCAGAAGAAATATGTTGGGTCTAGCTATATTGATGCGCAAAGGAAGGCGTTCTAAAATTTGGTTCGAGGAATAAATCAGATCGGAGTACAAGGCAGAATTTTTAAGGCTGAGCCGATATGCTCGGGGCATTATAGCTACGAAGCATGAGCGGTATGTTAGATTCAAAGACGGATTAAGGGATGATTTGAGGCTGTTGATTGCTCTACAGCAGGAGAGGGAGTTTGAGGTCTTAGTGGAAAAGGCCAAAGTTACTGAGGAGGTGAAAGCATCGGTGAGACGTAATCGGGACCGGGATGGAATAAAAGGAATGCTGGATCATTTGGGTCTAGTGGGAATCAACAGAACTAGGGTAGATATAGTGGGCCGAATTAAGCTGCTAGGCCTACTATTGGTAATACTCAGTGGCCGCCACGACGTGCTCAGTGTGGGAAGTCTCACAAGGGAGAATGCTAGACTAGAAACAGAGGATGTTTTGAGTATGGGTCGATGGAGCACCGAGTGAGGGATTGTCCAGCTAGATTGCAGTCTGGGGATTAGAACCGTACTCAGAACAGGAGGGATGGTTAGCAGCACAGAGGGGCCGTGGCGCTGCTAGGGAGGTAATGGCTCTGGTAGAGGCCGTGGAGCACCAGGCAGAGGTGCAGGTGGTACGGAGGCTAGACAGCCTGGGTTAGTCTACGCAGTGAGGCCTCGAGAGAAGGGTGATACACTGGACATCATAACCGATACGTTCTTAATCTTCGTACTACCTTACAATGCTTTAATAGATGTGGGTTCGACGCACTCATATGTAGCCAGTAGCATAGTGGAAATTATGAGCTTAGACTTTGAGATTACTTCTAGAAAAATGACTGTGATAAGCCCTTTAGGTCACTCAGTAGAAGTAAGTAAACTATTTAGGGATGTACCCCTAGAACTTCAAGGGGTCGTGTTCTTGGCTGATTTGATGGAACTGCCGTTTGGGGAGTTCGATCTGATTCTCAAGATGGATTGGCTGGTGAAGTACCAGGCCAGTTTGGATTACGCGGCTAAGCGCATGGTGTTGAGGACAATGGAAGGTGAGGAGGTGGTGATGATAGGTAATAGGAGAGAGTACTTATCGAATGTGGTCTCTGCTCTGAAGGCGGAGAAAATGGTCAGGAAGGGCTGTGAGGCATTTTTGGTTCGGGTGTGTGCCCTGGAGGCCAAAGAGTCAGCAGTGGAAAATATCCAAACAGTGAAAGAATTCGCTGACGTATTCCCTGAAGAATTTTCGGGTCTGCCTCCGGATCGGGAAGTGGAATTCGGGATAGACCTGTTACTCGAAACTGTGCCAGTGTCTATAGCCCCGTATAGGATGGCGCCAAAGGAATTGGTGGAGTTGAAGCCCCAAATTCAGGAGTTGTTGGACCGAGGTTTCATCCGACTGAGTATATCTCCTTGGGGAGCGCCAGTGCTCTTTGTCAAGAAGAATGACGGTACGATGCGGATGTGTATAGATTACCGCCAGCTGAACAAGTTAACGATCAAAAACAAGTATCCGTTGCCCAGGATTGACGACTTGTTCGATCAACTCAAGGGTGCATCGATTTTTTCGAAGATAGATCTTACATCGGGGTACCATCAACTCAAAGTGAAGGAGGCTGATGTCCATAAGACGGTATTTTGTACTCAGTATGGGCATTACGAGTTTCTAGTAATGCCGTTCGGATTAACCAATGCACCGAAAGCATTCATGGACTTGATGAATCGGGTGTTCCAGCAGTACTTGGACCAGTTTGTCGTAGTATTCATAGACGACATATTGGTGTACTCAAGGGCTGAGGAGGATCATGATACACATTTGCGTGTGGTATTGCAAATTCTGAGGGAGAAGCAGTTATTTGCCAAATTCAGTAAGTGCGAATTCTGGCTTAGGAAAGTAACTTTCTTAGGTCACGTAGTGTTTGCTGAAGGGATTAGAGTGGACCCTCGTAAGATTGAGGCGGTGTTGGATTGGAAACCGTCGAGGTCGATTGTAGAAATTTAGAGTTTTCTAGGTCTGGCAGGGTATTACCGGAGATTTATGGAAGGATTTTCTCTGATCGCGGCACCGTTGACTAAGCTATTAAGGAAAGGAGTCCCATTTGTGTGGATGGAGAAACAACAGAAAAGTTTCGACAAGTTGAGAAAGATTTTGACGAAAGCTTCGGTTTTGGTACAGCCTGAGGCAGGAAAGGTATTCACGGTCTATTGTGATGCATCACATACTGGCTTGGGATATGTGTTGATGCAGGGAGGGAAAGTAGTGGCGTATGCGTCTCGCCAGCTGAGACCGCATGAGGGTAACTACCCGACGCATAACTTTGAATTGGCTGCGGTGGTTTTTGCCTTGAAGATTTGGAGGCATTATTTGTATGGAGAAAAGTCGATAGTCTACACGGGCCACAAGAGTCTGAAGTATCTTCTGACTCAGAAGGATTTGAACTTGAGACAGCGCAGATGGATTGAGCTATTGAAGGACTATGATTGTTCGATAGAGTATCATCCGGCAAGGCTAACGTGGTGGCGAGATCGTTGAGCCGCAAGGTAATGCAGAACTTAAGAGCGATGTTTGCTCGTCTTAGCTTGTATGATGATGGGAGTCTTTTGGCGAATTACGAGTTAAGCTAACTTGGGTAGAAGCGATTAAGGAGAAAGCAGTTAGTGGATGAGGGTTTGAATGCTCGAAGGTTACAAGTCTGAGTAATAGGTTGGAAGGATACGACTTGACTCACGATGAAATCTTGTGTTTTCAAGGGAGAGCTTGTATCTTAGAAGGGCGTGGAGTTGAGGCAAAGGATTCTTGAGATACACATAGCGACCTATCGCTATGCATCCCGGAGGTAGCAAGATGTCTGGGATTTGCGAAGCGATTACGGTGGCCAAGGTTGAAGCGGGAAGTGACTGAGTTTGTGGGTAAGTGTCTGATGTATCAGTAGGTCAAAGCTGAGCATCAACTACCGTCAGGATTACTTCATCTAGTAAAGATTCCTCAATGGAAGTGGGAAAGGATTACCATAGACTTTGTCAGTGGGCTACCCCTAACGCCTAGTAAGAAGGACTCAGTCTGGGTGATTGTGGATCGTCTGACCAAATCAGCTCACTTCATACCAGTGAGGGTTGATTATTCACTTCAGAAGTTAGCCAAGTTGTATGTGGCCGAGATTGTGAGGTTACATGGAGTGCCAGTGCTAATCATCTAGGATAGAGATCCTAGGTTCACGTCAAGGTTCTAGAGAGCTTTGCATCAGGCTTTGGGAATGAGGTTGGATTTCAGCACAGCTTTTCATCCACAATCCGATGGACAGTCTAAAAGAGTGATTCAGATTTTAGAGGATATGCTAAGGGGCTGTGTTCTAGATTTCAGTGGTAGCTAGGAGGAGTATCTACCATTGGCGGAATTCGCTTATAACAATAGTTATCAAGCGAGTATCCAGATGGCACCATATGAGGCACTGTATGGATGGAAGTGTCGAACTCCTACGTGTTGGACAGAGTTGGGTGAACGGTATGTTTTGGGTCCGGAGTTGGTGGCAGAAACTGAGAATAAGGTTAAGGTGATTTGGGCTCGTCTCAAGGAAGCGTCGGACGGGCAGAAGTCTTACGCCGATCTAAAACACAGAGATATAGAGTATGCAGTAGGTGATAAGGTTTTTCTGAAAGTATCGCCATGGAAGAAAGTGTTGAGATTTGGACGGAAAGAGAAGCTAAGCCCTAGGTTTATCGGGCCGTACACGGTGTTGAAGCGAGTAGGACCCAGTAGCTTCGATCACCGATCCATCACACGTTGTCGGCCATCACACGTTGTGTCGAATTGAGGTAAGCTTGGACTTGTCTTTTGAGGAGGAGCCGGTACAGATCTTAGATCGGGATGTCAAAGTTCTGCGTAGGAAGTCAGTACCCTTGGTGAAAGTGCTATGGCGGAATCATGGGACGGAGGAGGCCACGTGGGAGCCAGAGGATGTGATGCGGTAGCAATACCCTCAACTCTTCTGACCAGGTAATTTCGAGGTCGAAATTATTTTTAAGGGGGTAGAACTGTAACATCCTTAAAATGGGGTCTCTGCATTTTGCATGTGGTTGCATATGTTGGTAAGTATGCTGTGTTGGTTTGATATGTTTTGGGGTCTAGGCATGACCTTGGGTTAGCCTCGGGTCATGGCTAAAAATTTTGTTTTAGCACTTAAGAGGAAGGAGCTAGAAGAATTAGGGGTTAAAGGAATATTATTGGGAGTTTTAGACACAAGAAGTGTCTTGGTAAAGTGGCAAGGAGGCGCCACTTAAGTCACAAGGAGGTAACGCCACTGAGGAGCAAGGAGGACCTTGGTTCGATGCAGAAATCCCTTTCTGCTTATTTATTTTTGACGCCACAGGCAAGCAGAGGTGTGCTCGGGTAGGACTCTGATTGAGGGATAAGGATTAGACTAAATTCAAGTGATAGGTGTAGGACTCATTCAAATCGGTTTGAATGAGTGGATGGGAGGAATTCAAGGCAAGATGAGGGGGACGGCTAGGAGTGGGAGTCTTGAAGAGTTGGCTGAAAGATGGACAGTGGGAGAGGAGGTGTGATCGGTTTGGGATTTAGGGGTAGGCCGAAACCCCATTGGGGTGTGTTTCTTTTTCGGCAGCTCATGTAATTGGCCGAACCATTGGTGCCATTATGAAGAGTCAAACTTGGTAGCCACTCTTCTTTTCGGTTCTCATTTGATTAGCCTATTTTTGCCGAAAATCATCTTTGTTCACCTATTTCTCTCCTATTTTCCTTAAGCCAAAAACACCATACCTATTCTTCTTTTATTTTTGTTTCATCTTTTTCTTGAAACCCTCCATAGCCGAATCTCCTGAAGACCCAATCGAATCTTCTTTTCTTCTTCTAATCGAAACCATCACTCTCACTCTCTCTTGCGATTTCTTCTTTTCTTTTCTTTTGGATTCATAGCCGAATCCTATTTGTTTCTCTTCTATCAACCATAGCCAAATCTCCCTTCATCACTCAACTTCTTGCCAAATTTCCCTTCTCTTTTCTAGTGCTATTTTGGCTGAATATCAACCAGGAGTGGATTTTCTTCGGGTTCTTCTCTAATCGGATTTGAAGGGGGTAAGTGTTCCTGGCCAAATCTCTGTTATTTCCTTTCTCTTTTCTCTGTCGACTCACATGTGGACAAAAGCCGAAGTTTAACATTTGTTGACATGATTCCTAACCATTGATGGAAATTGATTTCTCCTAGGATCTTTGGGATTAAAAACCGAATCTAATTCTTCCTTTTTGGGGTGTGCCGATCCTTGGTGAGTAGAGGTCGAATCAGTTGTAAGGTAAGGATACGACAACTCCTTGGTTTCGAGATTCATGTTATGCCCGAATGGCCTTTAGAAGTCTAATGGAATGTTTAAACCAATTGTAGGGAGGAGCATAGCCGAATACAGTGAGTTTTCAGGATTTGGTTGGAAACCAAATCGGCATTAAGGTAAGGAAGTATCCTTGTGCGATTTGTCCTTCGAGATTTATTGGTATAGCCGAATGGCTTTTGGTGATAATCTAAGTGTTGACCGAATGTAGGGGCAAAGGGGATCTAGTGCAGTAGACCGAATCTTCGGGATTTAGTGATTACGTTAGCAACTAGGTGTGTAATGCTTACACACTCCTATTTAGTATAATATGCTTATTGTGTTACCATTATCACTATTGAATCGGTGAGTATGCTTTGTGGACATGAACTTAGAAACCGGTAAGTCCCTGTTATGTGACTTTTAGTATACATCGTCATGATCTGTTGATGCTATGTTATATGTTATTTGCATGATCATTCGATACTATGGCATGTATGTTATGAACATGATGATGGGTTTGATGAGAGGAGGGGATGATTTATTTTGGATGTCACGGTGGTTTTGACCACATGACGGGTTGGCCCGTCTTGATATTATATTTTGTGACTAAGTCCCGTGGTTTTGACCACCACCGTTTTGACCACATATGAATATTGTGACTCGTCCCGGTGGTTTGGTACCACGATGGGTTGGCCCACATGTTGATTATGGGATTGTCATCGGTGGTTTTGACCACACAATGGGTTGGCCCCATCACTTGATTTGTGACTTGGTCATCGATGGTTTTGACCACACGATATATTTGTGACTACGGTCACCGGTGGTTTTGACCACCGTGGTTTTGACCACATGGGGTAGTTAAAGGTGTTTGGATGGCTAGGTTATGGGTTGCATGTTTTGCATGATTTGCATATTACTCTTGATAGTTTGTGTAAGTGAATGCACTATCGGGTTGGGGATTTATACACCGAGTCTTGGTGACTCACCCTTCCTTATATTTTGCGATGAGTAGATTGCGGAGATGGGCCGGAGGACTCGAGGCGACCATGCATGTTCGTTGGATTTGATTTCTTTTAGTTACTATTTCCATTTTAATTTTCCTTAAATTTTGGTTTTGGGTTTTGTAATAAGGCCGCTAATTTTTATTTTGGGTTTTTCTTTAATATTTGCTATTATTTTGACTATGTTGAATATATGGTTTTGTTAAGTTAAACGGTAAAAAGCAATGTTTTCAAAACTATAACTCCTTCGTTTTTCTTAAAAGCATTGCCATCGAGTAACACCACTTAAATTATGATAACAAAGATAACTCAAATGTTTTCTAAAAACTTGCAACAATGCGTAGATTTCAAGCAAGGGTTACTAAACTTTTCGTACTACAAAATGGGTTTTCTAAGAAAATTATCCGACAAAATTTCACTTTTAAAAGGTTATCACTCCGTGGCATGCCAGATTTGGTCATGGTGTGTTGACCGGGTTTGGGGTGTTACATGTTATACCACCAGCATTCGGCTCAAAGTAATGGTAGCATTGGCTACGCTAGTTGAATTCATAGATTTTTCCCATGAAACCCAGGGAGTTTAACTCTATGCACAAAATCTCTTTTCTTAGAAATTAAGTAGCCTTTTATAAATTTGTATGAATAGACCTCACTAAGTTCCTTTAAACTTATAAAAATTTACTGCTTGGATGTAAGGTAAATAAGGACATGGAAATTAAGTGGAGGGACCAAGCTAGATTCCCCCAAGGTTACAGTTGGACATGGAAGTTGACTCATGTATATAAAGGCCACCCTTATATGCCATGCCTCAGGGTTTAAAATGTTTGCGTCATTATTTTTTCAATAATTCAAAACTTGTAAATAACTTCCATGTTTATTTAAGGAACCAAAGTTATAAAAATTTAATTTTAATATGAAATGAGTCTTAACGGTAGTTAGTTATTGGAAAGGTCGAGTTGTCTAAGTTCGTAGTAAAATTAGACAAAATTTGGTTAAGATATTCGGATTTGTTATGACATTCAGTACCCGAACCTGGCGATCGGGTTGGGTATAGGGTATTACACAGATAATGATCAAGTCATCCATCACAAAGACGAACAACCCGTGGCCACGTTTACTTTTCATCAACCATGTAATGCTAATGAAAAGATATCATTTACCCATGTTTTGGGCTATGAATTCCACTATTTTGAATGACACTACATACTACAAAAGTTGTACACCCAATGCACCAGCTTTCGGTTCCTTATCTATTCAAACTCAGGCTTTTACTTACATCAAAGTGTAAGAGTCATGTATATATAGCTCGTGATCCACTCAGGATTTAGGTATGTCACACTATGAATGTCACAAGTAAAAAATCTATAAATAGATTCAAGATTTATTCTTCTTGGGTCCAGTCTGATGTACTGTCAGTCCAATTAGACACCTCTATGTCTCTATCTTTTGAAAGTTATCTGCTCTGATGCCCAAAACAAAGCATCTTTCTAGTTTGACTTGATAGATGACATACTAGTCTTTCAGTCAGTTTGTTCATTTCTAATTAAACTAAGGACATGTTTAGGTTCATCTACTAATATAAGTAGTCTTTTGTATTACAATTCATTCACGTAATACTCCTTAGTATTAGTTAAACATTAGATAACCAATGAGCAACATTTGCTTCCATTTTGTTTTGCATGCAAAAACCATGTGAGGACAATATACAAAGAATTAATGTAATTCATGAATAATTTTATTAACCAATCTATTCAAGAAAATTACAAGTGTACATTGACAAAAATACTACACTTAGGGCACTAAATTCAACAGTAGCTTGTTGAGATAGTTACAATACAATTGGCATGCCAATATGGAATATATACACGCGAGAGATAGGAGATGATGTTTCAAACATAGTTTAGTCTTACGATTGTAGCACTTAAATGCACTATGGATCCATTCTATTCTAGTCTTCAAACGTAGAGCTTCGGCGTGTTACTGTGGTCTATTTGGTTGGTTTCTCTAGCTTACTAAAGGCAAAACGAACTAAAAGTTGATTTTTGAGATAACCATGAATATAAGTGTTGGATACCCTTAATGGTACATATTGAAAAGGTATTAATCTATATGAACTATAAAGAACTAAATGTGAAAGTCACAAAGAACAAGGTGTAATAATATATCCTAACAAAATTTGGCCTAAGTAAAAACCTTACAATGTTATTAAGGTGAAGGTTAAATTAAGTAAGCCATTAAGGGTAGAAAGTGAAATTGAATTGTGAGAATCAAAAGACAGGATAAGATGTCCAAAAGGAGAACATATGTATAAATGAATTTGTGAAAGAAATGGCTTAAGGGTTGAAATGAAAGATCAAATACGATATGAACTTACAATAATGGACTTAGGCCTGAATTTCATAACTAAATTATTAATAATTCCTTAAGACGCATTAGTGGTTTAAAACACATAAGTACGGACTTACCAAGAAGTCGTTATGATAGCTTATGAGCATCGCATCACTGAACAAACTTTTAAGGTTATATTTTAAACATTTGAATGTTATCGGACTTGAACTAGGTAGCATATATACAAATATATATTTTGTATGTAAGGTGGAATGGCATGGTTGATTTTTTTTATAGTTTTCTTAACCATTATGAATGTCATTCTAACTATGAATGTGTTTATGCTCTATATTTGAGTTTAAATGAGTTTAAATTTTTATTAACGATGTTTTGGTTTATAATAGAATGATATGGTGATTGTTGGATATGTTTTTAAAGTATTTTTTTCCTGATTTTCAACTTTAAGGGCCTAAGGTCCAATACCCTTGCATCCCAACTTGACAGAATGCCAAAATCAATAGTACAGGGACTTAGGTATCGATACCTAGGAGATAGGTACCGATACCTAGCCTCCTAGACAACCCCACTACACAATTTTGGTCATTTTGAGCCCTCTGAGGCATGTACTTGACCTCAGGCACTTTTGATCGCTCAAAAAATTTTCCAAATGGTTTTAAGTTGTTTTAAAGCCTTCAAAATATTTTTTTTTCTATTTTATGAATTTATTTTATTTGTTTAAAGTTTTTTATTATGATAAATCCCCTATTTTACTTAACCCAAAAAACTTTATTTTATGTCTATGAAAAACTTTGTTTTATGATTTGGATGTACCCCTATAAGTGTTAAATGATTTGAAATGGATTCTAATCATATTGGACTCCTTTTAAAATTTATCAATTTAATTTAAAGAACATTAAGATGTTTTGAATTTTTCGTTTTATAAAAGAAAATTCTTCGTTCAATTTTGAAAGTACACCAATAGCACCTTCTACTTGTATAATCGTACACGAGTGAAGAGTGTTATAGTGGATGTGTTGTAGAGAAAAGAGAGGAAGTGACTAAGATATGTATACAAGCCTAATCCAGCCCAGGCCCAACAAACACTATTAATTAACAGTCCCAAACAGCCCAAACCCTTAAACCCAAACATTATCAACCCAATTAAACTAAATTGACCCAAACTCGAAGCCCAATCTAACCCTAGCCCAATACCCTAAAATCATTAGAAAAATAAAAAAACCCTAGGACCACATATCATCGCTCTCCTCCACGCCAAGACTTTCAGTACCTCCACCACCCAGCTGGCCTCCGTACCTGCAAGGACAGACAGCAGAAGCAAAAAAACAAACACATTGTAAAAAAATCAGCTATAAAGCCGATTGAACCCATTTGTAAAAGAGGCATTTTTTTTGAAATACAAAAAAAATAAACACAAAAAAGGAAGGAAATAAAAAAGGAATCAGTTAAAGAATGAAAAGGTTGCCTTTCCATTATTTTTTTTTTTTTTTTTATTTCTCTTTTCACCTATATTTGTTTTCATTTTAAAGAAAAAAGCAAACACAAAAAAAGGTGAATCTTACCCTATTTTTGCATTTGTGCTGCCGTAGGCGGTTGAGGTCTGTCGATTCCAATGAAAATCGGCGATTTTTGGGTCAAAAAAGTCAAAAAGCCAAAAAAATGGCATTGTTTCGATTTTTCGACCACCGTAGATGACGACACCTTCGCCGATGACTGGCGGTCCGGTGACCGGAGACTTGGCCGGACTTGGAGAGGGGGAGAGTGTTTTGAAAGGTTTTGAAAGTTTTTTTTTAAATAAGGGGTAGAATGAATTTTTGGTAAAAAAATTTGATTTATAAAGCTTATCAAAACGGCGTCGTTTTTATTTAAAACACCAGGCGCAAAACGGCGCCATTTGCCCCAAGATCCGCGTGTTTTTCAATGGAAGGGCTAATTGCATTTTTAGCCCTTCCGCTTTTCAAGTGTTTTGCAGTTAATTTTTTTATATTTTTAATTTTTACCCTACGTTTTATTTCAATTACGTTTGATATTCGAAAAGTCGTTCCCTAACTTACGGGGTTCCGATTTTCTCGATAAATCCGAATAAACGAACTTTTTTCAAATGTGAATTTTAAACATTCTCGAGAATTAGGAAAAATTGTGTTCTAACTTACGAATACGATTTCTTTCTAAAACCGAAATAATCGAATGTCTTTCAAAATAAACAAATTTTCGGTATTTATTCTCGTTTCAGGATTTAAGATATTGTGTCCTAACTTACGAGACGTAATTCTTTATTCTCGATTAACGTGAAATATGCCCTCTTCTCAGAAAAATTTTCTATTAAGCAATGTTTTAACAAAGGATCGTATTTTATTTAAATCTCTTCAAGATTTTCAATTTTCGACACTAAGACACTAATTAATCAATTAGATACCAATTTTGGGCGTATCGAGGATGCTAATCCTTCCTCGTACGTAACCGACTCCAGAACCCGTTTTCTCGAATTTCGTAGACCAAAATCGTTGTTTTAGTAAATCAAAACATCTTATTAAAACGATCAAATTACGAGGTGATCTGATCACACCTCATAAAAAAGGATTGTTGGCGACTCTATTTTTGTTTTTAAATAAAAAGTCGACCCTTTTTTCAAAAAAAAATGGTTTCGACAATGTGAAAAGAAGAAAATGAAACAAAAGAAGTGAAATTCTAGCCAAGTAAGTACTAATGTGAACTCTATTTATTTCTAAATGATTAAATTGAATTATGAGAAATAATAGGTGTATTGAATGTGAAATTAGTTAAAAATATTATGAGAGTGACGGAATAAATGATAAATTATATTATAAAATCTAAGAATTAAAGTGAGTAATTTAGTATATTAGATGACTTTGAGAAGTTATATTATAGGGAATTTTATAGTGTTCATGATATGTTAAAAAAGTGGTACTAAATTGAATAATGCTAAAAATATGATGAAATTTAAAAGCAATTGAATCATTAAAATAGAAATTACTATGTCATAAGTGTATTAAATTGTGAGCAGAGAATTTAATGAAATAAATATAGAAAGTGGTAATAAATGATAATTAAGTGTTGATTCTAGTGATTATGTATGGATTTAATAGATAATTTATAAAGCGAATTAATTGTGAAAGTTTATATTTAAGTGAATAACATAATAAAGGTGATAAGTAAAATAAGACAATTTAATTACTAAAATAATTAATTCATGAAAATGAAATATAATTTGTGACACTAAACCATGAATAAGTGATAACGTATCACTAAGTAATCACTAAGTAATATCATTAGCGAAGTAAGGAATATTATGAACTTAATTTAAGAAATATGAGAAGTGAAAAGTAGTGTTAAGTGGAATCAAAATTTATATATAGGTGAAATGAGGTACTAGTGAAAGATTGCTTCATAAGTAAATTGAAGTGAGAAATGAAATAAATTAAGTGACATTAAAAATGCTATGTGAAAGTATATATAAGAACTAAAAGAATCATCTTAAAGAAGAGAACGAATGTAAAGTTTTAGTAAACAAAATAGAACTAATAGGATATAAATGGCACGGCATAGGAATATCTTAATATGTTAAAATGTAAGTGGCACTTCGATTCTTAATGATTTCGCCTATCCTTCTTAGTTTTCTATCGTTTATTAAGGGCTAATGAACCAAGTGGAATCGAGGAAAGTGATAAATAAATAGGTGGCAAGTGAATTAAATAATGAATAAATTGTTAATACTTAAAACATGTTGTACAAGTAACTAGCTAGTGTCCTTAACATGAAGTGACTCAATTAAGTCATAATATGAATAAGTAAAATAAACATATTAAATACTTAGATAAAAGTGCATTTCTTGTGAATACTCACTAAACTTTGAATAAGCTTAATGCATTAATTTTAACGCGTAATTTTGCAGAAAAAAAATTGAAAAGTTGGAGTTCGAGTGGAGCTTGTCAAATCACATCATATAATCACCAAGATATGAATTATGAAATATTTTATCAACATTTGTACTTAGTTCATAAGTGTTAAACAAGTATGCAAGCTTAGTGATTAGGTGGAATTATTAGAATCTGATGTTACACGACATGTGAAATGAGAATAAATGATCAAGTAATTGTTTAAGTCATTTTTGAGGTATTATAAAGGTTTAAAATGATTGAATCTGTTTGGGATTGATTTGGAGGTGATTCAGTATGACTTTGACGTGTTTTGGAATTGTTTTTAGCTCCCCCATATTTAGGTTCCAGTATGATACATGCATGGATTGGTTAAATTTATTAAATTTCATTCATCGAAGTTGCCAATTTTCAAGCTTAGAAAATCAATAGACTTGCGACGACTTTTTGATAGGATCCTGACATTTCTAGGTTGAAATGTCTTCATAGAGTTCAAATATCTATTTCTTAGCTTTGAAACACACTTTCAATCAAGTATACATTATTTGAGGAGGTTCCATTCTAAATTTTGTGATTTTTGGAAATCAGGAACACCTCGAACGAAGTTTGTCAAGTTGCTTCGCTATTTTTTGGGTTTTCAGGTTTCAACAATTTTTATTGACTCTTAACCTTAGTTTTTCTTTTCTTTTCTTTTCTTTTTTGCTTTTTATTGTTTCTTTACGCATTCTAACACTTTATTGTGTTAATAGGTTAAAGCATATTGCACATTCCTTCCTCCATGCAACATAATTAAATCTTTGGTGTCTAACCGATTTTGAACTCCTAGTACTACTAAGTTTGCTTTGATAGTTTGATTCTAATGCATTCTAATTGATTGATATAGACACTTTTAAATGACTCACAATATTAATTCTTACCTCATTAAGAATTTTATTTTATTTATAAATGCATAACAGTGAGGTTTGCTTAATTTTTCGTTTCTTGAGTGTTATGTTCTTTTCATACTTTCATAATGATTTACGATACTATGATCAGAAAGATGCAAAGGGATCAAGAGGTTCAAGTTACTTAAGGTCAACAATGGGACACTATTCTAGACACAATCAGCAAAAATTTGGAATGTTTAACTACCAAAATTGAGCGTTTGAATTGTAATTAGGGAGATAAGGTTGATCAGTCTCGTTTTCGTGCAAATAATGTTCGATGTATCTCTCGTGCAAATGATGATACTTTCGTTAATAATGATCATGGGCAACATTTTTTAGTTAAATCAAAGTTCTCAATTCCACAATTTCGTGGAAAAAAATGATCTCGAGGCATATTGTGAGTGGGAATCAAAATTTGAACTTATGTTTCGTTACTAGAAATGTCGGGAAGAGGAAAAAGTCTCATTAATGACCTGTGGATTTTCAGATTATGCGTAGAGTTGGTGGATTCAACTTAGAATTAATCGTCAAAGAACCTATAAAAGGTAATTGAAACATGAGACGAGTTGAAACAAGTAACGCAAAAGCATTACGTTCCTTCTCATTACTACAGAAAGATCAAAATGAAACTTCGACACTTTATTTAAGGTAATTGATCTGTTGATGGGTACTTTAAGGAGATAGAGATCCTTATGCAAAGAGCAAATGTGCAAGAAGATAAAGAGACTACCATGGCGCGGTTTGTAGATAGCTTGAATGTTTCAGTAGCCAATGCTCTTAATCTTCATACCTACATTGATTTTGAAGAGGCAATACACAAGGCATTTGAGATTGAGCAGCAATTTCAACAACGTCAATCGCGTCCATTTGGTGCATCACAATATTATAGAGGTATAAGTTCTCATTATACTTTTTCGAAACCTCCTTATGCTACTAATAAGTTGCTGCCATAACATGATGAGACTAAACTTTTTGAGTGGAAAAGTGAGGCTCCTACAAAACCTTCTTCTCCATCTTCTAAGCGGCGCACTTCTAATTTTTTGCCAAAACAACAAAGAGCTCGTGATATTGAATATTTTACGTACAAATGGCGTAAGCACAATAGTCATGATTTTGCCAACACGATATTTTTGTAGATAAAAAAATATAATAGTGAGAATTTTTTTCTCTAATCTATGGAGTTAGATAAGATTAAAACGTCATGTTCTTCTATTGAGATATATTGTATTGAATTGAATATTCATAATACTTGTGAGGGGGATATGGGAAGTGAGAGAGAAAAAATTGTAAAGATAGAGAGAAAAGAGACCTTGAGTGATAAAAGTCTACTTGATGGTCCACTTCTGATGAGTGAAAATACATATGAGGTAAAATTGGAGATTTCTCATGTGAAAAAAGAAAATGAAAAACAAGAAAATGCCTATGCAAAAGTGAAGAATGATTATGTTTTAACTAACTATAACTCGAATTTATTTAGTAGTGTTTCCTTGTCACAGGATTTTAAGGATCCATTGACGGGCTACCAATTACATTACTCTACCATCGATCGACACTTTTACTTGTGGGAGAGAGGTAAGTTGAACATTAATAATTCTCCACAAGTGCTAAAAGGTAATGAAACATGAGAAATTGATTTAAGAAAGCATACAATAAATGTTTTTGATAAGTATGCTAAACATGCTTTCTCGTTGGTCAAATTTCATTAAACCTTAGTCTGCAAGTTCAACTGATTTTATGGGTTTATTTAGATTTGTAAAGGTTAAAAATAGCAATTCTCTTACACTAGATAGGTTTATTAAAGCATTTTATATATTTGCTCTTGCCACAAATTTTTTATCTTGACCTTTAACGATGAATTTTTACATAATCTTAACATTATTTATTTTTATAATTATGTGAAATTCTTAACTCATCATTGGAAATTCTTATAGATGAGTATGTATATTCAAAAAAGCTATAGTTTTTTTTTTTTTACTTTTATCACTCATGTGCCTAATATTTTTTTTGTCTAGTGCTGATGGTTTGTTTTTGAAAGAAAGATGCTTGATTCATACTCACTTGGGAGATCAAAATTACATCTTTGATCCTGGAGATAGTTTTGGCGCACAAGAAAGTTTAGATAAATATTTTTTTTTTTTTGTTTTATTGTTATTTGTTCTAATTCCTTTTCTTTTTGTGCAGCTAAAGATTTGGAGACGAATCTTCTTGAGGAAGAGGAAATGATGCGAATCTTAAAGCCCAATTTCTCACCAATGGGTGTGATTGGCTCACATTACCTTAAGGCCCAACAACAATGTCAAATGCCAGGCAAATCAAAACAAGATTCGAGGACGAATCTTTTCAAGGAAAGGGGGAATGATACATGCACGGATGGGGTAAATTTTATTAAATTCCATTCACTAAAGCTGTCAATTTTCAAGCTTGAGAAATCAGCAAACTTGCAACAACTTTTTGGATAAGATCCTGACATTTCTAGAGTGAGATGTCTTCATGGAGTTCGAAAACATATCTCTTAGCTTCGAAACACACTTTGAATCACTCAATTTTAAGTTCAGGAGCTCAAGTTATGACTGTTTTAATGAAAAGCGAGCATAATTTCTAGACATGATTATGATGAAAATTACAAGTTTTGGACTTTTAATTCGAGTTTAAATCATATTGAGTTCAAGTTTTGGCTTAATTTTATTATATAAGTGAAACTTGAATGACATATTTTGTTCATAAGTGTAATGTTTGACTCGAAATGTAATATTCGTTATTTGGATTTAGGTTCAGGCTTGGGTAAGGGCAATACACTTTCACCTAAAAAGCTAAAAAAAATAAATTTATTAACTAAATTTGATAAAAATATGCAAAAAATGGATAACACCCAAAACCTAATATTACAATTTTCATGTTTTCTCGTTCTTTTAAAATCAAAGTAACAAAGAAAAGCAAAACTACAAAAAGAAAAACAAAACAAATTACACCATGTGTAAATCTTGAGGATTAATTTTTTACAATCAAAACTAAATTGACATAATTTATAAATGTTAGAGGGTTAAAGTTACTATTATGACAATTTTAAAAGCTACCACATTAATCATGGTGATTAAAAAGATAAAATTGAATAATTAGATAATCTTTTAGAACTTTTCATTGTTAGCGACTAAAAATATATTTACTAATAGTTAGATAACTACTAATATGATTTACCATTATTATTATTTAAATAAATTTCACATTTGTTTTTAAATAACAATAGAGATGAGGTAACATAGTTTGAAACCACACCAAACAAGTGTTTGACAATAATTTCAACTATTGCTCCATACAAATCAAACATAAATTTTATAGTTAATAACTAATAATTACTAATAAACATAATAGCTTATTTGACCCTCCAACTTTATAAAAAAATCATTATAACCATTCATTTTATCTTTTTAGACCTTAAACTTATGTTATTTGTCAAATCACACTAAAATGAATAAAAAAATTAACATTTGCTAACTTGTCATGTGAATGTCACATAACAATTAACTACTTTCTATAAATTTTAAAAATTCAAGAGAGTTATTATTTTAAAATTTGTTAAAATTAATAAAAACTTGTTAATAACATTTTAATTTCTTTATTTTTAATTAATTGTTAATGTGACACACATGACAATCCGTGAGTAAATTACATTAGTAAAATTAACAAATAACTTTTCCTCCATTATTTATAAAATATACATTTTCCTTGATGTGACATAATCTGTTTAGTGGTAAACTCAATAACTAAATTAATGTTAATAGTGATAACTTCTCATTATATATCAAAATTTTATTTTTGTAAATTTAAATGCTCAATAACCTGTTTTCTGCTTATTTTTCTCCAGCAATTAAGTTTTAATTAAGAGACCGACATTTAAATAGATCATTATCTTTTGTCTGATTATTAGATACATGTATGCTTTTTCCAATATGAATATATTTAATTTACTAAATTTTTCCGTGTATTTAGTAGGACTCCAAGATAGGAGCACGTTAAAACTTTCCTAAACAACATTGTGATCGGTCTCTATTGATTAAAATTTTAAATATGAAACGCAAAATTCTTTTTTCATTTGTCATGCAGAGCTATGATTTTATCATCAGAGACTCACCGGAAAGTTGCACTCCTATTCCCTGAAGCAGGAAAAGCTTGTCGTCGTCTAGCTTGAGGGAACAGCTTCGTCCCATCATCTATTTGCAGCAGCCCGACTGCAGAACTTTTCTTCTTACGGGCAGAGTTTACTTGACTTCCTGGTTTTTCCTCTGTGTCTACTCCAAATTTAACCTGTTTCCTGGCTGCCTCATAATCAAATGGCTTTATTTGCAAAGAACCACTTTGTTCTTTTGATTCCTTGACTTTAAAAGACTGGGTGGATTGTTGGAAGCTTGTAGATAAATCAGATAGGGACATAGTCTCCTCATTGCCACCTTTACTTGTTTCCGAGGTGTAACAAACGGGACTATCACCAACGGAAGCATCACTGGGTTTCCGGCCACCACCACCATCATTTGATTGATCTTTATTTACATTTTCTCCCAACATTATTATATCTTCAGATGTCAACTCGGTAGCTACCACAGGAAGAGGTTCTTCAGGTTGTGAAATTTGTGATACTTTAGTTGCCTCCTCCGTCACCAGTTTTGACTGCTCCTCTATACCCAAAAATGAGTGGAATGGTAGATTCACCGAAGATCTGATCTGCTCCAACTTGTTCTCTTCCTTCTAGATAACAGTAAACAAGTTAGCAAAGAATTGCTATTCATAAAGACTGATTGAACAAATCAAAACCTATAAATAAATTTGAAGATACAGGAATGAAACTGTTAAAACTATATGCATGGACAGCATCTGAGCGTCTTGGTAAGTTTCACTCACAAAGAACCAAACCAAAGCCAGAAAGAGGGAGATCTACTTTTCTAAAAACATTGCAGTGGATAAAGAATTGTAGCAAAAAAACTTGGTTCACCTTTTTATCTATATCAGATTTTTTCTTTGTGGCAGAATTCCCCAGAAATGCCCAAAAGCCACAGTTAGGTCTCTTCAGAATCTGAACAGTTGCTCCACTAGCCTATACCAGGAATATATATTTTAGCCAGCAGCTACATATCAGAAGATAGATCACCATGCATCTATGAAGGATTAACTTACAACCTTTGTCGAAGGTGGACTCAGCCCTGAATCGGCAAGACCTTCTCTCGCAGACATTGAGATACTGTTCACAACTGGCTCCATATGGTATCTTTTTTGTTTTTTGTCCGTGTCAGGTCCAGGAATACTGCTTCCAGTCTTTACTAATTCTTTATGTGGAGGAGAAGCAAGCTTTGCAGTTTTCCCATCAAGTCCCCTCATGCCACCATATATGATTTCAGTTCTATCCTTTGCAATTTTTAAGTCTGTACGAGTCTCAGGAGGTACGACTACAGCTCCGTCATTAACTGCTACACTTTCTTCCGATGCCTGTTCATTGGAACAAACAGAAGCAACACAAAGAAAAGTGTAAAATCAACACTTTTTCAACCCATTCTAGCAACTAAATAGATTTCTAAAGCCTATTCAAAAAGGTTTAACAAATTGCATACATTTGAACCAGTTATCTGGCATATTATTCACTTTTGCAACTTCAATTGATAACTGATGATGAACATTATGAATTTGACTTGGATTTTGTTATTCATGTCATATGGCCAGCATTCTACAACTCAGAATGCTACTAAGAATGCTATCTTTTATTTCTAGATAAGATGGCAACCAATTTGAGGACTGAAAGAAAAATGAGATAACAAAAGAAATTTAATCGATTAACAACATATATTAACAGTATGTCAACATTAGGATCATCAAATCAGTGTAATAACTCTTACGTGTAGCAAACGCCCCATTTTAAGTTGTTGAGCAGCAGCTTCAAATGAGACAGCATTCTGCATAGATCGCTTGATGATGCTAACAACTGCACCAAGATTTCGCTCCACGTATGGGAGTCTAGATTTCAACAGTCGACGCAACTTGCCAGCAGTTACAGGCATCTGCTTGGCTTTTCACGGTAAGAAAAAATAAGAACAAGTAAAAAAACACCAATAAGTAGAGTATAAAAAAGGATATACAGTGGAAACTGATAAAAACTTGAAGTGCTCATACCGATTTCAATAAGTATTTTGTTAGGCAATACATAGCCAGTACTTTCATCCTCTGAACGTGCAATATGGTCTCGCCATTCATAAAGCCCCTGTAAGCCATTTAAGTGAGTTATATAAGCCAAAGAAATGGATACCATCCATCTACTTTTGCAAGTCAGGCTTCTTCACATCAATTACATATATCAAAATTGAAATTCGCCATATCTTGTGGTTTACAAACAAATCAATCTGTTATTTTAACATAAACAAAACGGCCATGTAAAAATGTAAACAACATGATCTTACAGAGACAATTGATAGCTGCTCAGCATTCAAACCAGCAGCCTGCAACCTATATCAAATGGCAAAGAATAAAGGCCATAATTTAGTTTGGATTAACATGGTATATTTAAACGTTCACACAATCATGCACTGTGTAGTCTAAGCATTTAACAAACCCGTATATGTGGAGATATGAATTCTCTGTCAGAAGCTCTTTCTCGTATAGTTGCATGCATACATCAGAACTTTTCTTGTAGACCTGCTAGCCAGAAAACCTTTGCAGTCAAAAATAAATACTGCAAAGCATCAAAGCTCACAAATTCATATATCCTAGTAAATTTATTTGAAAAAGAAAAGAAGAAGTCAATTTAAGGGGGAAAAAAAAGAATCAACGAAAGAATGCTTATGCATTAAACATTTTGAATACATAGCCTCAGCTGTAAATTACACATTGAAGCTCGAACAAAATAAACGTCAAATGCCAGAGGATTATGTAAAGAAGCACAACTCTTCCATTATTGAAACTATGATTAAAGATTACTGAAATCCCTTAGCTTCTTTTCTCCAAGAAAGTCAGGACTATGATACAAGCAGCGATGGTGAATGTAGAAAATTATGTGAACTATGATTCATTGCGTCATACCTCTACCAACGGAGCATCACAATGTTCAGGTTCCATGGGCATGGATAGCAATTTGATTCTCATTAAATCATAAATGTACAGTAAAAAGTGTGTGTCTTCTCTAGCATATCTGTCATAGAAAAATATAATAGAAGGAAAACAATTAGTTGACATAAAACAATGAAAGTTTCCTCTTCAATATCTGCAATCACAGAACCTTGAAACTTTCTTCAAGCAGTGCAATCATAAACAAAAAGCAAAGTGTTTTACTTCATATTTGATGAAAAACTCGAAACTAACTACAATTTACATCCTATATGATTGTTTAGTTTTTCTTGTAAAAACAAGTACAATGTCAGTAATACTATCTTGCAGATTAGTTGGTTAAATTTTTCCCGTAAAATGATCAATTGAGTGAAACAGAGAAAAGAAAAGATGCAGGTTCCAAAAGCAATGTTACCTAAGCATTTCAGCAGGAAGAGGACGCAATCTCCAATCTGCATTCTGATATCTGCAATGAGGAAGATAGAACAGATTATGATCAATTTGTAATGAAGAAGAAGAAGAAGAAGATCAAACAAATTTAAATGAAAACCTACTCTTTGTTAGCAGTAACTCCACAAAAGTGTTGCAGAAGATGTTCCAAACTATTTCTTTCCATTTTCAAGACCCTCGAGGCTCATGCCATGCAAAAGCATAAGTCAACAAAATGGTAGGTGTCCAACACAATTTTAACTTCAATTCAAACAATCATTTCATTCACATCTAATTGCACTCAAAACTATGCCTAAGCATTTCTATTGAGAAAATGGCACTTAAAGTACAGTAATTAGGCTCTTTGAATCTGCAGTAAGCAGTAATATTCCCAAGCCTATAATATATTTAACATCTTCAATGGGTTCCAATGAGATTAGCATCTCAATAATCATCCAAAATTTGTGTTAAGTTAGTTCAATCACCTGAAACACAATTACAGAGTTGTCATGTATAGTCTGAGACACCAATGTCCTCTCCCCTAATTTATCATTACGTGCTAATTAACCCTAATAAATAATTTGATAGAAGAAAATAACTTCAATTCTTAAAACATAGCAGCAAAAACCAAGAGTTTACAGTACATTATCATATTAATCAAGTTCAGAGAAGTAACAGGTTGGCAGTATAAACCTGTCCAGTGTCAAAGAGGTTGCATATATATATGCCAAAGTCCCGCTGAAGCCACACAATATCCCGGTCTGCCCCATGCATAACCTATGTAAACTAAGGATATTAAAAAGTGCAGAAGGACCAAAATGGGAAAAATTGCAGCCATTAAAGAGGCCAACCTTTTTCTTGGTGGGATCCTTGAATAATTCCCGAAGATACGGGCCAATATGAATTCGTAGCTTCAAAGTATCGACAACAAAATTCTCATTTCTGGTAGAAATTTGTATCAAACAAGTCAATCCTTGAAATGATCTATATTGGTTATGCTCCAAATCAACCTGAGAACAATTACAATTTTAAACTACATGCAAAGTGGTAACATGTTACAAGAATTATTTTTTTAAAAAATAGAACACCTATGTTTGACGCATACAAGGTCACATCAAACTGGTAGCCCCAATACCCGAGAAATATATACCGTTCTTCAGACCAGGTAAACACTTCATTCTATGTCTTACCAACTGTTAAAGGAGAGTAAGAATGATCACATAAACAATATTAGTTCTCAGATTTTTACCACAAATTCATTTACACTGCGTAATTTGGCTGCCAACTCCTTCAAATCTTTTACCTCCTCCACCAGCTTGAATGGGGTAGACTCAATTGAGGGTGGTTTTACAGGCTCAATATCTGCTATATCTTTATCCACAAAATCCATAACAGACAGCTTCTCCTGTAAAGTGCAAAACAGAAGGGGGTTTTTTAATTATAATTTTGGCAAGCACCACAAATTTACCAGAGATAACCCAGCTAATTATATAGAAGCTATTGTAGAACACAATTGGATGTGTGTGAGATACTGAGTTATAAAAAGGAATTAAAGTGAAATTTTATTATCAAATCCGTATCTAAAACTGTTAAAAGATGGCTCTTAAGAACATGATAACATTCTTAAAAACAATTGCGGTCCTCTGTCTTCTAGTTACCATTAATTACACCACCATTGGCATCAATAAAGAAAATAAGAAAAATAACTTTGAAAATGCTTTCCTATAAACCATTGAAAGGTTCTTTAACTTTAGAAAACTTTAAAAGGTCGCCCTATTCATATACATACTGTCTCCATAGGAATCATTTCTGAGCAAAGCATTCAAACAACTTACCGACCCTATAAAAGGAGCTTCAAAAATTGATAAATTAAACAAGAAAAGAAGAAGAAGAAAAACTCACCAGTGGATGAACAAAGCGCTGCCCATCCTCACTCCTTTGCAACCAAACATGTTCGAAAGGCTTATTCGAATTATTCACAAGAATATTATACTCTTCCTGCGGCTTCCGTATTGTTGGTATATGAAAAAGAACCTTCGCTTTCCCCGACGTCCCTGCAGCCAACGCCCATTTCTTCACCTTCACTCCAGAATAACTCGGAGACCCACCTTCCTTCCCACTCACTGACTCAGCAACCGAGTCACCCATTAACCCACCATCCCCTTTCTTCTTTTTCTTCTCGTAAACCAATTGAAACCCATTAATTTCCGGATCCGACCGGATAAACCTCCCCGTTTCCTCTTCTTTCTTTCGGATATTTTGAAATTCATCCACGGAAACGTCAAATCGTTCCAAGATTTCTTCGTTGATATCAACAAGCCAATCATAAGCTTCATCATCCGCTATACTCCCAATTCTGTCAGGAAATATGATCGCTTTATTGACGCACCATGTTTTAGCCGATGAGCCGATGGATTCAAGCAAAGAATCCGATATTTTGGCAATTTGATCAATGGGGAGCTTGAAACCGTCGAAATTCTTAAAGAAATGAAAGTCTTGATTGGAAGGGATGGTTCGGGATGAGGAAGACAGTGAGGAAAGAGAAGAAGAGAAAGGACCCGAAGCTAGGGTTTGAAGAGATTGGGCATCTTTTGAAGCTTCAGACGGGGATTCCATTGCAATTGGATAATTGTTGATGTTCATGGTTTTTAGGGTTTTCGATGGAGAAAGATTAGGGTTTTAGTGATTTTTTTTTTTCACTTACTTTAATTTGGGGAAATAATAGGGAAAAATACAGTTTATCAGAGGGAGAAACTGTGAAAAACAAAAACGAAATAAAATTACTAATAACTGTCTTTTGTGAGAACTAGAATTTGACACATAATACTTTTTTTTTTTCAAGAAATAATGCCTAAAGAGTAACAAATATTGGTATTTGTTAAATAATGTATTAACAAATATTTATATTTTAAGAAATTATTTAAATTTTGACATAATGTATTTACAAATCTTTTTTATTTGTTTTTTTTTTTAAGAACAAGTATTGCTATTTGTTTGTTTGATAAAGAAATATTACTATTTTTTATAAAGTAGTATTACTATTTTTATAAAATGTAATAATTATTTTCAATTAAAATATTTTATACAATATTTAAGTAGAAAAGAGGATAACACAATTTAAATTTGTGTCAAAAAATATCTGACAAAATTTTAAACACCGTTTTGTTCAAATCAAAACCTAATTAAAATGTTAAATAATTTAGATTACTATGTTAAAAATAATAAAATCCTCTACTATTTTATTGTATCCCTCCTTATGCCTTAGCTATCATATTTTAACATAGGTATTTTTACTAATAGTTTATCATTTTCTTAAACGAATTGTTTTAATATGTTTTAAGTTTTAAATTATTTTAATACATTTTATTTATTTATTTCATATTACTAATTAGCGTTAAATATGCTTAAGTTCTTGTACTTTTATAAATATGGAATTTACCTTAAATTTATTTTGTCAATTTTGTAACGTGACATTTTAAAATTAAAATAAATATTCATTTAATAGTCAATAAAAAAAGCTTTAATGAACTTGAATTTAAGAAAAAAAACTTTAACGGTGTTAATAATTAGATTTGTATTTTAATCTTAAAAAGTAGAGGAATTAAATTCTTTAAAATAAAAGTAGGAAGTAAATTCTAAATATAAGAGTATAAGGTGGTTTTATCAAAATAATATAAAAAATTTAATTACAAAATGAGATAGGTTGTAAATTAACTATGAAAATGGGGGCAAATTATCAAAAAATACTCTTTTTTTACAAAATTTACGGAAAATGACTTATTTTGTAATTATTTACCGGAAAGGGCCATTTTCCCCGAAAACGCATCCATGTCAGCGCGTTTTCAGGGGATGCAGCAGGAAAACGCGTCCCCGGGGGAGCGTTTTCTGCCACATCATCAAAATCGCGTCCTTTAGGGCGTGCTTTGCTGATTAGCAAAAAGGCTTCCTTGGGGACGCGTTTTTGCCCTTTCCCTCAATAGGGTTTTTAATTATTTTTAGGGTTATGGTATGGGTTTTTAAGGTTTTAGGGTTATAGTTTATGATTTTTTAGGGTCTTAGAGTTTAAGGTTGTTAAGGAAAATTAATGAACTAGATTTTAGGGTTAATTAATTAAGATAATTTTAGGTTTAGGGTTTTGGAAAAAATATATCAACAATATAAAAAATATTTATTTTTTTTACAGTAGTATCTGGTAAAATAATTTTGAGAAGACGTTTTGAACACATAGTGACCAAAACGCTTCAAGCAATATGCACTGTCAGCAAGAGTACTGAAAAAAGCTCCCACGTGAACGCTCTTTTGCTACAGTAGTCTCTGATAATATAATTTTGAGAAGACGTTTCTGAACAAATAGTGACCAAAACTCTTTAAGCAGGATGCACCGTCGAATATAGATCTTGAAAAAAGCTCCCACGTTGACGCTCTTTTGCTACAGTAGTCTCTGGAAAAATAATTTTGAAAAAACTTTTCTAAACAAATAGTGACCAAAACGCTTCAAGCAGGATACACTATCAGCAAGAGTACTGAAAAAAAGCTCCCACATGGATGCTCTTTTGCTACGTAGTAGTTCCTAATTGTCCTTAGACTATAAATGAGTCAAATTTCATTCTCAGGTTGCATAATAAAAATTGAGGCAAAAGTAAAATAAAAACTTAAGATGAGTGAACGTATTAGTGTTGTTACTTACTATGATGGTGAGGTTTGTAACACTGAAAACGGTGTTGTTTTTTTATCGGAGAACACAACGAGACTGGTTTTTAACAAGAACATAGATTTGACAAAACTTTGCAAAAGAATTAGGCGTAAAATCTTCAGAACAATGCCAATGAAAGTTCAGTCTATTAAGTATAGATTGTGTGCTTCGGTTGATCCCGTAAGATATGACTCATTCGACATCAAAGGTCCTCGGAGCTTGGAGGCAATGGTGGAGACTCATATTGCCAATGGATCACCCTATCTTGAGGTATATGTACAATTTTCATCGCCAAGTGATCTTTCTTCGACTTCAACATCTACTGCTGTTCGAGGAAAATACACGACCCCAAGTCGACACACTATTAGTGGGGGCAGAATACGGAAGTGCCCGTATTTGGTGGTAGTATAGAAAACACAACCCTTACACGACACTCGGTTGGTGGATGGGACATGCATATCCTTCCTTTGACGTTCGATGCTATAAATACGTATTGGGGAACGTTATCAACTTCTAGTGGTTGAAAATCCACATATGATTGGGAATGTTATGAAAGTTGTTTAAGAAAGGATAATGTACTCCTCACGACATCCACCGACGAGGGGACCTCATTCGTTGCAGATAATGGTGGGTCAGATGATGAGCTCGATGTGGATCCACCTCGAGAGCCAGACCCCGATGGTGCAGAAGTTGCATTATTTTCTGAATCGAAGCTTGTTCTAACCATACCTAAAGATGTTGAAGGGGGTTCAGATGAAGAAGAAGAAGAAGATCCGCGATTCAGGGCGTACTCGCCTCCACCCACATGTATCATGTCGATCTATCTCAAGACAATGCATTGGAGTTTCCTGAACTACCACACAGAAGGCGTGACAGTACAAGTTCGTCATTGGATTCAGGTGAATTAGAAGTTGGTAAAAAGTTTTCCAACAAGGATAGTTTTTTTTGGTGCATTGAAACATTATAGCATCAAGAACGGGGTTAACTACAACGTGGTTAAATCCAAACTCGATAAGTACGAGGCTAAGTGTGCAGTGCAAAACGGTACATGTTCATGGAAAATCATGGCCTCGTTGAGGAAAAGGACAGGCTTGTGAGAGATTAAAAAGTACAAAGGTCCACATACATTTATTGCCGGTACAGTATCACTAGGTGTTCAAGGTTTTTGAATAATACTGATATTACGTAATGTTGCATTATTTAACGTACTTTGTTGACAGGTGTTTCACAAGATCATCCCAAGATGGATTCAAATATGTTGGCTAATTTAATAATACTGACGGTGAAGGGGAATCCAAAAACTTTAGTGTCGACCTTAATTGCCAATATTCGTAGCCAATTGGGGTACACGCCCTCTTATCGAAAAACTTGGATAGCTAAGCAGAAGGCGTTGGAAAAATTGCATGGTCGGTGGGACACTTCATATAATAAAGTGTGGTAGTGGTGTCAAGTCTTGGAGAGATATGTCTCAGGCCGCATAACAGACCTTGAAATGGAACCGGCGTACTATAACGATCGATTGCTCCATGGATGCCAAGTGTTCAAGCGTCTGTTCTGGATATTTAAGCAATGACGAGATGCATTTCTATACTGCAATACATTGGTACAAATTGACGGTACCCTTATATATGGTAGATATACGCATCGACTATTGCTAGCTATGGCACATGATGGCAGTGGATGAATCCTTCCAATTGCATTTGTAATAACATCGGGGGGAGTCAGCTAATGACTGAGATTTCTTTCTATCTAGGTTAAGGAGGCATGTCTACCCTCAACCTGATATATACGTTATATCGGATAGGTGCCCTAGAATACTAGCCGCAATAAAGTGACAGGGGAGCCTATGGCATTGCACACACCATCGATATTGCCTAAGGCATGTTGCGTCCAACTACCACAGGCAACATCGATCTACAAGTGAACGACGACAAGTGACCAATATGGGTATGTAATATCTATTAATATAATTTCGCTTGTAATATTCAGTTTATTCTTAATTGAAGAGTGGTATGTAATATTCGCTATCAACTTATATTGGCAGGGTACGAGATCAATAAAGACCGTTTTCACGAGATGTTGGCGAGTTTGAGCTCAGTTAACAAAGAAAGCGCAAACTACCTATCCAACATACCTTTCGAACAGTGGACACAAACATATGACGGCGGCCTACTATATGGTTATATGACCTCAAACCTGGCTGAATGCATAAATTCTGTTCAAAAAGGAATGCGTCATTTGCCGATAACATCGGTTGTGCGAGAGACATATTTTCGTTTAGCGGCACTATTTTCGAAGCGAGCAGCGAGTTATAAAGGCCAAATGCAGGGAGGCCATGTATGGTGCGCTAAAGTATTGCGAGAAATTAACAAGGCGAAGGCACGGGCCAACACCATGCACACAGTATGTCACGATCGCGACAACCTATGGTTTCGTGTGACGGAGTTTGACAGACCGAACCAAGGTATTGTTGGCGGGCAATATCGTGTACACTTGAGAAATAGGACCTGCGACTGTGGGATATTTGACGCACTTCATTATCCATGCACTCATGTAATTGCAGCTTGTCAGAATCTCCGTCTAGATCCAATGAGCTATGTCGGCGAAGTGTATAAAATAGAATACATGAACATAGAGGTGTTCAATCGGTTAACCGACCCGAAATAACATTAACCGAATTAACTAACCTTTCAAAATTTTAACCGTTAACCGAACCAAAATTTTTTCAAAAAAATTAATCAACCGAAATTTTTTCGGTTAATTGATCGATTAACCAAATTAACCAAAATTATATTTTTTTATTTTTGGTTAAAATTAACCAATTACCGAATTAACGAATTAATCGAATTACCCAAATAAATCACTACATAATTAAAAAGATTACATAATTTTAGTTTTAGAATTTTAGAATTTTATTTTTATTTATTAAATTATTTGTAATTTTTATGATTGGGTTAGATTGGGTAATTGGGTTGGGTTGGATATTTGGGTTTAGGGATTGGGTTTAGGTGAATAGTGGGCCTATTTATATATTATAATTTTATTTATTAATTTTTCGATTAACCAAAAAATTCAGTTAACCGACCAGTTTCAAACCGAATTAACCGTTAACCAAAAAATCATAAAATAAGTAACCGACCCACGACCGAAAAAATTCGGTTAACCGATCGATTAACCGAATTCGGTCGGTTAATCGAATTTTTTCGATTTTACCCGAATTTTGCACACCCCTACATGTACAATATGTGGAGACACGTATTCCCACTAGTCCTAGATGAACGTAAATGGCCGCCTATATCGCTTGCTCCGTTTAAGCTATTACTGGATAGAGAACTGTGTCGCAAACCAAAGGGTCGACCTTGTTCGACTAGAATACGCAACAATATGGATATCCGAGAAATAGTCAACCAATGGAAGTTATGTGGATGGTGTAGGAACTCAGTCATACATCTCGCACGTGTCCAAATCGGAATAGTTGATAGTCTCCTTATCATTTTTGTCTCTTGGTGGCTATGAAATTTTTTTTTTAATTTCTTGATGAAAATGATGAACTTTCGTAGAAGGACTAAGTTACAAAGCAAAAAAAAGTTATTCAATTAATCTAAAATATCACCATCATCATTATTTTATTAAATGAAACAAAAAAATAAAAAACAACATTTATTTTATTAAATGAAATAAAAAATAAATTACAAAAAAACAAATTTTATTTTTTAAAAATATAAGAATTAAATTACAATTGAAATATTAAAAGCAACATTTATTTTATTAAATGAAACAAAAAATTACAACAAAAATATAAAAAACAATTTTATTTTTAAAATATAAAAATTAAATTACAATTGAAATATTGAAAACAACATTTATTTTATTAAATGAAACAAAAAATTAAATTACAATAAAAAATAAAAACAACTTTTATTTTTAAATATATAAAATTAAATTAGAATTGAAATATTAAAAACAACATTTATTTTATTAAATGAAACAAAAAATAAATTACAATAAAAAATAAAAATAACTTTTATTTTTAGAAAATATAAAAATTAAATTACAATTGAAATATTAAAAACAACATTATTTTATTAAATGAAACAAAAAATAAATTACAATAAAAATAAAAACAACTTTTAAAATATAAAAATTAAATTACAATTGAAATATTAAAAACAACACTTATTTTATTAAATGAAATAAAAATAAATTACAATAAAAATAAAAATTTTAAAAAATATAAAAATTAAATTACAATTGAAATATTAAAAACAACATTTATTTTATTAAATGAAACCAAAATATAAATTACAATAAAATAAAAACAACTTTTTTTTTTTTAAAAATATAAAAATTAAATTACAATTGAAATATTAAAAACAACATTTATTTTGTTAAATGAAACAAAAAAATAAATTACAATAAAAATAAAAAACAACTTTTATTTTTTTAAAAATATAAAAATTAAATTACAATTGAAATATTAAAAACAACATTTATTTTATTAAATGAAACAATATAAAAAAGTTGATACAAATATATTAAAAACATCAATGTTGGTGCCGGTCGGAATCAATGCCACATGGAGGTGGTCGACGGTTACGCGATGGATTCTTCCTTGTTCTAGCTTTCGGCGGGGGTTGTGGTTGCTCAGCGATGATTCTGATTCCTTCGGTAGGGGGTCTGGTTGTGGGTGTTGGGAGGATGACTCACCTTGATAAAATATTGACTGCGGAGGTGTTTGCATCACCCATGGCGGAGGTGTCTGAATCCCATAAGGTGAAGGAGATCGGTAAAAAGAAGAGCTCCCCGACAACGCCTCATGCGATCCCTTATATAACGACGGCCTACAGATTGGCTGGCCAGTCGCAGTAGTCGAAAACGGACTCGAACCGGGCCATGCATTCCAACCTGCCATTAGATCGAGAAAAAGGAAACATATAGGGGTTATGATATATAAAGGGCTAGGATACGCACCTAGCATAACCGGAAAAGGCTGTGATGTAGGTGTCGTCGGCTGAAGTGTTGGGCCTGGTGATTGTGTGGGCTCTGTTGATGGCTCCGTCCCATAATCCCTTCTTCTTGGATTTAAAGGGCCCCCGTCTTTCCCTTTGTGCACGAAGTTGTCGTCGCCTCTCCTCTTCTGACAATAAATACTGTTTGCCATGAATCCTAAATCATGGCATGTATTCCGGCACGCACTCTAACTCAGGAACGATGATCGGTTCCCGAGTAGGTATATAATCATGCAGATTTTCCTACAATTCGATATACGCTGACCAAAATCTTGGCCAATTCGTATGCAACTGCCGTAAGTCGACTTTGTGCTCATCATTGAGCACCTCAGGTGCCACAGGAATCGATTGTCGGAATCCAAATTGACGTAGAACCCGATCTGATTGGTGCATCTCCACAGTGACATAGTTGACCAATGGCACATTCACATGCCAAATGTTCAGATTTTGAAAAAACTCTTCCGAAATTACTGTCTGAATTGACGGATCCTCGTATGGTGTCCATTCAAACTATATTAACATGATAAAAAATATTAGTTATATACTAAATACTAAATACGAAATGACTATTTTATTACGAAAATATATTTTATTTAATACTTACTTGTGCTTCCGATCGTTGCTCTATTAGAAGCCGTATATCTTCAAGCGAGGTAGGTATTCCAACATAACTCGCCGAATGGTTCCACCTAATTAAATAAATTTTTAGCATACAATTATATTTTAAATCTACGTAATAATTGTAAAATATAATACTAAATTTACCTCGTTATGAGTGGGAATGTATATGGGTAGTCCACTCGAGGACGAAAAAATGGAAAGCGAAACCGTGCCAATGATTGCAGTAGTGATAGGCAACCAATTTTCGCTTTATTCGGCTGCATCGCCCCGCACATCTCTCGATACAATTTTGCTAGCACGGCAAACCCCAAACTCAATTTACTGGCTGTTCTAAAATCAACAAGTTTTAGCAGAAATCTCAGATGTACGAGGTTTCGTGACAAGTCTAGCATCAGATAGCCTTCAATCATCTCAAGAATGTATGCCTAAGCATACCGTATTCTTTCTATTTCAGTCGAATCATTATCTGAATCCGGAAATGTGTCTCGTAACCAGCCCACTCAATCCGATCTCCGTAAATGTTATCCGAAATAGCACCCAAAAGCTTGTAGCATACGGCTCCCCAATCACCAGAAGTTGCGGACCCGGTGACTATGTATCCATCCACCCAAATCCCAATTGTAAATGCATGTCTTCCAGAGTGATAGTATACTCTCCGCATGGAAGATGGAAAGTGTGCGTCTCGGGTCTCCACCTCTCTATCAACGCACTGATTAGTTTCGGGTCCAACTTGCACTCCAACCTATCGTGGCCACGTGCCAAAAACCCGCTTCCCGCAGGTAATTCTCTATCAACGCGATGGCAAACTAGGCATATTGCAAATATAGCATTGCAACACCTGATCTATAGACTGTTTAAAAAAATATAAAATAAAAATTAATTAAAATTGCATAAACCTAAAAATATTAAATAGTATTGAAAAATTAATATTTTAACTTACCATTGTCATTTGATCGACGGAGATGTGTTTATTGTCGAGACGAATTAATTCTCCGGCCATTGTTAATACAATCGAATATTTTTAAATTTAACAAAAAAAATATTTTAAAAAACTTTTAAACAATACTTTTTTGTAAAAATTAAAGGACTATTGTGAAATATGAGATGAACGTTAAAGGAATTTGAGAGAAATTTGAGATAAATTTTTTAGAGAAAATTGAATTAGGACATTTGTGTGAAAAAAATGAAAAGGTGTGGGGTTTTATAGTTTTTTTTTTCCGTTGGGGAAGCAGGCAAAACGCGTCCTCGAGGGAGCGTTTTTTCCACATCAGCAAAGCGTGCCATTAAGGACCCGATTTTGGCTGATGTGGCATAAAACGCTCCCTCGTGGATGCGTTTTCTCTTCATCCGCCAAAAAACGCTACCGACGAGACGCGTTTTCGTGAGAAATAGCCCTTTCCAGTAAATAATTAATTAGTAGGTCATTTTCTATAAATTTTAAAAAATAAGCATTTTCTAATAAATTACCTGAAAATAGAGTATTTTCTACACTATAATTAAGTGTAGTCAATATATTAGATGGCACTAGCTATAAAAAATAATATTTTAAATAATAACAAATTAAAAAAATAATATTTTAATGTAACAAGGGCGAAGCCAAATTGTGCGGCACCCTTTTTCCGCTCCCCACTTATAGACTCTTTTTCTTCTTTTTTTTTTTTTAATTTTTAATTTAGAGTGATTGTGGTATAATTTTGAATTCCATACATCTATTTTATAGAAATTAGAAATTAGTCTTTTATTATCATTTATCATAATTTGATTTTTATATGTTTTTGAATTTAAAAGCTAGTCAAATTATTTAATACTAGTAAACTCGATCATCAAATTACTTTCTTTAAGATCAAACGTTTATCAAATTCATATGCAAAGAATTAATAAAATCATCAATTCAATAATTTAAATGTGGAAAATTAGAATTTTTGATAATTTTATGTTTTAAGTTTTCTCGTATTTTAATTATTTTTTTTTGTATTGTATATGTTTTCTATAATCATATAATGTCTAGTATTGCTAAGTTTGTTTTAAAGGTCTAATTATGAATTTTATCTCTTTACTTTATAAAAAGCGAGAAACTAATTCATTTACTTTAATTTGTTAAAATTTAATCCTCATACGTTATTAAAACTAATCCAATTGTTGATAAAAATAAATATAAGCTTGAACTATTGAATTTTTTTCTTATTTGCCACGTATAAATTGTTGAATTGATGATTTTATTAATTATGATAATAAAAGGACTAACTTCTAATTTTCATAAAATAGAAGTATAAAATTCAAAATTATTCCACAACCACTCCAAAATTAAAATTAAAAAAAAAACTGAAAGTGAGGAGGAAAAAGGAGCCCGTTGACAATTTGGCTCCACCCATTTTTCTATTAAAATATTTTTAAAATTTTAAAATTTTATTTATTTTAATTAAAATATTATTTTTATAGTTAGTGCCTCTAACACATTGATGGCATCCAATTTTACCCTAGAAAACATCTATTTTCATAATTAATCTATAACTTATCCCATTTTGTAATTAATTTTTATATTATTTTGATTAAAAACCCAATATAAAGACTTAGGTTTTACCCACTCATTATAACAAAATTTAAATTATTTTAGACATTTTAAATATTACATGTTCCTTTTATTGATATTACATGTACATTTTATTGAAAGACCAACAACTAATTGTAAACTCAGGGATATAGTAACAGAAGAAGGAGCATGGAACCTAGAGGCATTTAAGAAAAAGTTGGGAAAAGTTGCCAGAAGAAATGGTTATAAGGATCGGACAAAATCTTTTGGGTTCGAACATCGAATGAAGGGTTCTCAATTAAAAGTGCATATCAAATGATAAAAGGAAACACGTGGGATACACGGGATACTAAGTAGGAGAAAGTTTGGAAATTCTAAGGATCGCAACATGTACGCTTTTTCCTTTGTCTTGTTTGGAAGCAAAAGCTACTTACTAATATTGAGCGCGTATGAAGAGGAATTGGTCATAATACATCTTGCTCAGTTTGTCACCACAACACAGAAGATATCTTATACGTCATTAGGGATTGTTTGACTATTAAAGAAGTCTAGATGAATTTTGTAACATCCTGATTTTCAATGGTGTCGGAAACAGTGATTCAGGATCACTAGATCCAACAAGTGAGTTCAAAATTTTAATAAATTAATATATTAGTCAAGTGTGATTTTAGGAATATTTTTGAATTAGTGAATTTTGTGATTTAAAATAATTTATTAGGTAAATTAGGTCGAAAACAAGGTATCAAGATCTCGAATTTATAAACAAAGCCATAAATATTTTTAGAAATATTTATGGAGTGCCATTGAGTTAGTATTAAAGTTTTGTCAGAAAATTTTAACGTTTCGGTAGTCAATTAATTAAAAAGGACTAAATTAAAAAAGGTACAAAACTTGCTAAAGTGATTAAATAGCCTGATAGTAAATAATGGAGGACTAAAAGGGAAAATGGACCATCTTAAATGGCTGAGGCGGCATAAGGTGAAAAAAAATCAAAGATATTTATGTGATTATGGACAAAATTGGAATTAAAATAAAGTTTATATGGCCAAATGTTATTTTAATAGTTTCTAGACATTTTCTTCATCAATTTTCTGTAAAAAACAGCCATTAAAGAGGGTTTGAGCTGGTATTTCACATTTTAGCCTCAAGTAAGTTCAATGCTTGTTTTTTTTCTTGAAATTTTTATATTTTTGGACTTTTACAATTAGGTTCAACTATTGAATTTATTTGTTTTTGACTCCACGAGTGATTTTGAAAGTTACCATCAATGAGTTCTGGAATTTTATGATGAATTATCATGGATTTGAAGCTTTAATTTCACTATATGATGATTTTATCAAGTAATTTCAATATAAATTGATTTTAGGACCTAATTGTGAAAAAGTTAAGAATTAGGGTTTGGTATTAAAATTCCAAATATTAATGGCTGTATGGTAGTCTAAAATAATTAGGTAAATTGTCAATTGAGAAAAATTAGCTCAATTGATGGGTTAATTGCATAGGGACTAAATTGTAAAAAATATAAAATTTGGGGTAAAAGTGTAATTTTGAAAATTGAAGAGTATAAATTGTAAAGTGAACTAGAAATGGAAGAGATGCTAATGAATGAGTAATTTTATATAATAGATCAAGAAACCGAAGATAAACGGAGAAAATAGAAATTAACAGACTAGTCCCAAATTTCTAAAATTCTACAAATAGGCCAGGTAAGTTCCTATGATCGAAATTTGATATTTATATTGAATTGATGTATAATATTATGTATTTATTCATATTATGTGTTAAAAAATGGAAAATTTATAAATATGAATGGTTAACTAAATAAATACATACTGAAATTCATGAGAATAACGATACATGGAATATTTATTGTTATTGAATTGAATGTATGTGGAATAGTGATATTTGAATATTGGATATATTGAAACGGATAGATTTAATAAGTGATGAATTTATTGAAATTATATTGATTGAATTGGTATATATATTGATTTGATTGATTGACTGAATTGAAATAAATATTGACTATTATTTAAAAGTGAATTGAATTGTATTGAATTATGAATATATTTGATTAATTGAAATGTGTATTGATTGGAAACTGAAAAGTGATTTGGAAACCCTATTAACTAATCGGGCTAAGTCGGATATAGTTGGCATGCCATAGGATTGGAAGTGTTCAGGGTTACTTCGACTTCGAGTCGATGAGACACTAGGTGTCATTATATTACTTCAGATAGATTTGATGAGGTACTGGGTACCATCTTACTTCGGCATGGCCGATGAGACACTGGGTGTCAACTTATTGCTTCGAACTATCCGATGAGGCATTGAGTGCCGTACTGGTGTGTTTTGGTTGGATTCGTGTATCCGTCTGAGTCCGAGTCGGGTTAATAGGGGTAAACAAATGATTTGGCCAATTGATTGATATTGAATATGGATTGGAATGGACAACGAAATGAAATATGCATTTGAAATGCATGAAATTGCATGAATCATGGATTCATGAAATGGATATTGATATTGAAATTGAATTGTGTATCCTAATGAGAAAAGCTATTGAATAGCAATTATGAGATTGAAATAGTATGATATGAGAAGTAAAAGTGCTATGAATGGTATATTTATGAAATTATATCTAAAATACTCGGTATTGATATATAATTGATATATATTGAAAAGTGTATTGAAAACGATATTTACTTGATATATTTATTGAAATGTGACATGAGAATGATATTTATTTAATATATATTGAAAAGTGACATATAAATATGTGTTTAACTTTAATATGTTGATATAAGAAGATTATGTATATGATGATGAGTATTAAACCCAAGTGTGATATGTTGAGAAAATAAATTTATTAATATTGAATTTATATGTAAGATGTGTAAGTACGCTAACTATTGTTGTTGCTTGATGATTAGGCAAGTGCCAAGCTATTGATTGAATAGTAGTATATTTATTTATTTGAAGCACTGAAAAGGTAAGTATTTAAGTGAAAGTGATAACACTCTAGAATGTCATGTTTTTATGTGCTAATTGCATATTAATTTTGAGTGTGATTCTACTAATTTGGGCTATTTATGGACTTTTATCTCGTAGGGACTAAATTGGAGACCAAAGTAAAATTTAGGGCCAAAAGCTGTGAAATTAAAGATAAAATGGACCAATGTGCAACAAAGGGAAAAGATGGTGCCAAAAGTGTAAACATGGAGGATGAAAGAATGAAATGCAAAAGAAGAGACTTTGCTTTATCAAACTCTATTTTTATTATATTAGGATAATTAATATTAGGATAATTACTTAGGATTATTTAATTTCTTTATTTATCTTTAATTAAATTGTAATTATCTTTGGGAGTTTGAGTAGGACTAGTCCATCTACCTTAGCACTATAAATAGGGGATGAAGTGACTCATTTTGGGTGTTCATTCTTTTTCTGAAAACTCTCTCCCTGTAGCCTTTTGTGCTTTCTATATTTATTTCAATAAAAATTCTTTTCTCCACTCTCTTATATTTATTTTCTTTCACATCCCATCCATGAGCCACTAAAAATCCATCTAGCTGAAGGTTGTCGAATTCCTCCAAAAGGTTCTTGAGGCTTAGAATCCGCACTTAACTTCCTCACCAAGTATTCATCGCTTTTCCGCATTATGGGGCTGACGCTTCCGTCCATGTCCCTTAAGAAGTGATCTTTTCAACGTGTGCAAGGAACGGCCGCTTTGTATATTTTGAGGAGGTCGCACAGTCGGTTCGTTAGCTTACTGCGTCAGAGGTTGGCGGGCCCAAGAGACAAAATGGCGTGGGATTCGCCATTGAGAAGCGTTGATCTAGCATAGATGACTCCACGGAAGCCGTTGTAAGCTAGAGTCAGGTTCCTTAAATCTGTAAGTCTAAATTCTTGGAGCTGGTGGTCGTAGGCATCCTCTTCCACTATAACTGGCTTACTTGGATAGAGGAAGGTCATCTAAAAGCCGAAGATTGAACCCAAGGTGGAACGAGACAACCGGAGGCTAGAATCTCACCAAATAAGAAACTCCTCTTCTTTAAACTCTTTAATTTTCCTTTTAATTTACTTTACTTTCGATTTCAATTCCATTTATATTCTGTTTTATCCCGTTCAAAATTATTAATTCTGTTTTTTTTATTTTTCCAGGAATGCACGTTTTCTTGGGCACGATTCTGCCCAGGATTTTGAAAAACAGGCATTTGTATAATCCGATCCATGTGGATTCGACTCTACTTCCCCTTTACTGTTATTTTTATTATTTTAGGGAATAGGATATTATTTTTGGTGCTTTCAACAACGCATCAGAAAGTAAGTTAGTGCTCATGAAAGAATGGTAAGGCTTAAATTATGAAAATTCTTATGAAATGACTTATTATGTGTCCAATATGAAAAAAGGCTTAGTTAAGTGCACTAACTTGTAACTATGGCTGAATGACATGCATGTGAAATAAGTGTAGAAGAGTTAAAGTTATATAAAATTTTACTAAGCTTGAGGGTATATGTCTATAAGTGATACTATGGATTAGTTCACCTTGTGAATTAGTGAAAACAGTTTATAAGTATTACATTAACAATAATGGGTTATTTTTTATATGTAAAGTTTTATAATTGCAATAAATTAGTATGATTAAATACTATGCAAGCTTACTAGGCATTCATTGCTTACATGTTTGTTTTATTTATCTATCTTACAGATTATCGAAAGCTCAAGCGGGTTGTAAGCTTATCGGAGCCATATCACACTATCCATTGGTTCTATTAGTAATTATGGATGACTTGATTCTGGTTATAATGGCATGTATAAGTTATTTTGATTAAATGTTAGTCTATAGGTGTTATGTAGATATTAGTCATTTATTTAGTTTGCGTTTTGGTATTGTGGTATTTGCATGATTTGCCTTATAATGTTGATGTGATTGAATGATGAGAGGTAAAATAGTAGTCGAATATGTATAAGAGGTTCCTAAAAGTATAATGATTATGTATGTCTAAATAAAAGTTAATACAAAGGATCATGAAAGAGTAAAATTAACATTAAAATAGTTTTTGGACAGCAGCAATAGTTTAACTTTGAAAAATCACTAAAAATTGTGGAAATAGAATTAGAGGCTGAATAAAATATGAAATTAAATTTTATTGAGTCTAGTTTTTCATAGAAGAAAAATGTAAACAACATAATTGTAAATTATGAGATATAATAAATTTTGTGAGACAAGGTTAGAATTATTTTGAGTTCCCGTGTTCTGACTTTGGAAAAACATCAAAAAATTTTAAAAAATAATTAGAGGTTTAAATTTATATGTTTAAATTCTTAATGAGTCTATTTTCAATAGAAACAAATGAAAACATCATCCAAATCTCGTACTAAGAGATAATTAATTTTTAGTGAAGAAATGTCGAAGCTGTCAAACAACATAACAAAGATAAATTTGAAGATTTTACTGTACTTATTGGCTAAATTATAAATTCTGAAATTTTTATGGTAGAAAAATATTTGAGTCTAGTTTCAAAAACATTAAGCAGATATTAATTTAGAATTTTGTAGCTCTAGATATAAATAATTTAGTGACTACGACTTAAGTAAACAATTTTGATATGAATATAAGTAAATAGTGAAATTATCTATAATTTTTCTGTAAACTCTAATAATATTTCGTAACCCTATTTCAGTGACGGATGTGGGTTAGGAGTATTACAATTTTTATACCTAAAAGTTGTCAACCTCAATTCTTTTCAGGAAACCTCTTTGATTGAGTTACAACAAATTTGGGGAATCTTAAGTGGGTGTCAGGAGTTGGGGTTCTTTGGGTTATTTTCTTTAGCCTACTAACATGACGTCTTTGGAATAATAGAAATCTTTTGATTTTTTAAGGATTATATTAGAGTTTTATGGAAACTATTAAGATATCAGTAAGTTGGGCAAAAATGTATAATGCTACTTATAGATGGGATCTGTCCAGAGAGTATACTTTTTGATTCTGAGCGGATATTAGGAGGTATATTAGAATAAGTGAGGAAGTTAGAGGGTAATTATGTTTTTAGTTTAGTTAGATTTTTTTTTTCAAAAAAGATATATTAAAAAATATTAAATTTAAACATATTTATCTTAAGAATAATGTATTTTTGAATGGTTAATCTTATTATATTTTTGAGACTATCATTTATATGAAAATTTCTTTAATTAATAATAAAATTTTAGAAAATATTAATTAACTTAATATATGAATAATTCATTGAAAAAAAAACTATTCAAGTAAGCTAAAAACCAAGGTATTGTGAATAGATATAAATATTAAAAACAAATATTCCAAATTCTTAATTATATTTTTATTAATGATTTTAAAGCGGAAAAAGTCCTCAAATTTTTTAAAAATAATAATTAAGTTTTTATTATTTTATTTGTATTTAATTGAGTATTTGAACTTTTAAAATGTATTAAAAAGTTCTCAAACTTAAAAAGAAGAAGCAATTAGGACCATATTTTTACACTTAATTGGGTACTTAAATTGTCAAAATGCATAAAAAATATCCATTAACCGTTAACTTTAATAGTTGAATATTAAAGTTAATTGTTTCTATGTTTTTCGATTAAAAGCCACGTGTCACAACCATAACGTGACATGTGACAAAAATTATAAAGAATAAAAATCAATAAAAGTTATAAAAGTTGTTAAATTTTAATAAAAATATAAAAATTAAAAATCAAACAAAAATTATAAAATCTTAAAATATAAAAATATAAAATATAAATTGTAAAATTTTATAAAGTTATAATAAAATTATAAAAATGTAAAAAATATAAAAATCGTAAAAAATTATTGTACTAAAAGAAATATTTATAATTCTTCATAATTTTTATTGATTTTTTTACCTTTTTATCATTTGTCACGCTATGTTATGACATGTGATGACTTTAATTAAAAAAACACTAAAGATTGTTAATTCTAATGACCAACGGAATTAATGATTAAATGGTTTTTTGAAATATTTTATAATTTTCTATGATTTTGTAAAATTTTATAAATTTTATATTTTTATTAAAATTTAATATTTTTTAAAAGAAGTAGAGAATTAATTTTTTTTTGAAGTTTAGGGGGTTTTTACACCCTAATAAAAGAGTTTTATTAATGAAAAAAAATAAAAAGAGTTTTATATTCTAGAAAACATTATTCTATATTTTCTGTTCTCGAAACATAATAAAACCCTTCCATTTGACCGGCTTGACCAACGATTGAGCTCAGTTTTGAAGCTTCGGAAATTCGTTGAGCCCTACTCTGATCTTCCCTCAAACCCTCTTTCTTTTTCTTTTTATTTTCTACTGTTTTACTCTCTTGCTTCAAGTACCCAGATATGAGGTTCTGTAGTTTTATTTTTTTCTTTCCTGATTCTTATAAAATTTCGATCATGTTTTCTTTTTACTGTTTCATCCTGCTTTTCCCTGCCAAAAGATTTTCAAAATATTTTATGTCTCTGATAAAAAAAAAGAAAAAATGTTATACTAAACTTGTTTGATTTTTAAGAACAAATCCAGTGCTTGATTTTCCATGTAAAAGATCTTTTTGGTAAAAAAAGTTGTAGATTTTTGCAACCATTTTAGTCTTTTCTTTCTAGTTCTTGCTATATAATACTGTTAAAAAAAAGTGGGTTCATTTTATTTGATTTCTTATTTATGGGTTCAAATTACTTAGTTGTTTTGTGCTTTACATGGAAATTGATATATGTTGTCTTTGATGATTTTAAAACTGTTTGTTTTGTTTCGTTCTCAGTCGTCACCCGGAGGTTCTTTGGGCTCAGCGCTCTGATAAGGTTTATCTTACGATTTCTTTGCCTGATGCGAAAGACATTTCTGTTAAATGTGACCCTCAGGGGCTGTTTAGCTTCTCTGCCATGGGAGTGCAAGGAGAATCCTTCGATTTCAGTTTGGAGCTTTTTGGGAAAATAGTTCCTGAGGTGAGTTTTTGTATCTTAGATGCTCATTTTCGTTATTCATTGGTAGCATAAAGTTCTTGCCTGTCCTTCTTGTAAGTTATAAGAGATTTCTTTCCTCGACTTGGGTGTGAGTGTTGAAATGGAGTTGTGACATAGTTTCCTCATGTGTGTCTCTCTGAAAACATCTTGCAAGGTTTTTAGAACTGGACCAGTGACATAACCAGTCAGACCATGATTCCCGGTTCAACCGTTACATTCAGTTTAATTAAATAAATATTAAAAATCCAGTTTAAACAGCATTGGGAAAGAGTGGAGTTTGTGAAATGGTTCATGTTATCTATCTATCATAACATGAGGCTGATAAGAGAGTTTGGATCTCACACTTCCATAATGACTTTAGTCTTCTAGAAGTCAAAAGCTGCAGATTGAAGGAAAATCAAGAATTGAGCCTAATTTGTAGATTTGATCTTTGACCTGTTTCTTATTAGAAGCAAAATACAAGCATTTTGAATCGAGATCTTAAACAAGTGCCATTAAGAAAGTTTGGATCTTGCATCTTCTTGAAGGCAAAAAGCTGAATATTGAAGGAAGGAAATCATGAAGTTGAGCCTAGTTAGTAGCTTTGATCTTTGGGCTGTTTCTTATTTGAAGTGAAACACAAGCATCTCAAATTGAGATATTGTAGCTTTTGTTTAAGATGCTCAGAGTTGAATGCCATTGGTGAAAAACAAAATCATTGAAAAACCAGCAAACCGGTGACATGCCGATGCAAGGTTGTCTTGAAAATTTCCCTGAAAGTTTATCACAAACGGAAATTTTCTTTTATTGCTTAACTACTATTTTTATTTCTATATATTCCCTTTTATTCATATTTTATTTAAGAAAATCCTTTAGACTTTCATTCAAAAGAAATATTTTGCTTATGTTGCAGGGTTGCAAAACTAATGTTGGGTTAAGGAATATAATATGCTCAATCATGAAAGAAGAAAAAGGGTGGTGGAAAAGATTGTTAAAGTCAGAAGAGAAACCCGCACCTTACATCAAGGTTGATTGGAACAAATGGTGCGATGAAGATGATGAAGATCCAAATTGTAAGTTATTGAATAATATATTTAGTTTTTAATCTATTAACTTCTTCTATTTGTATTATGTGCCTTGTATGCTTTTCACTCTTGCTTATTTCTAAGAATCTAAACTGTTTCTAGATGATACACTTACTTGTGTGTTGGGTTTTTCATTACAACATCGGTGAAACATTTATAATATCAGTTTACAGTTTCACCACTGTAGGGTTCTTTTAATTCTATTCATCTACACCTTTCCAGCCTACATTTTTGGGAAATTGTGTTTGTACATTTATATTTTAGAAACCCCATGAGTATTCTTATTTTCCGTTGATGCTTTTATAATTGAAAATCACCCTGTTCTGTCCTCTGACACCTAAGTTATTTGAAGTTTTTTCTTATGTTGGCTCCGACCCATGAGTCTGACATATATTTGGACATGGATATGGGGGTATAAATGTCCCAAGATCCTCCGAATACATGGAAAAACTTTTGAAAAATTAAACATACCTATGATGGACACATACCTGTGTTTGAAACTCACACTGAGTCCGAGTAAGATTAGGTTTTATCATGTGATCTTAATGCTGAGCATTACATGTCTATTCTAACAAATTTTCTCTACCTATTGGTCGATCTGATTAATCCTATTCTTGTTGTATAGAATTCATATTTAGGTTATTGATCTGACTGGAGTTTTTTGGGTCCTTGGCAGCTGATTTGGCCTCTGATGACGATGATGCCACGGTAAGTGGCTTTCTGTTCCATGATGTGAAATGCAGTTGATATGGGATAAAATGATGGCATATTTGAAGTTAACCGTTAAATCCAAAATTTCTTGCCAAGAAACAAAGGGAAAGTCTCTTCTTGGCTGTCAGGCAAATTATAAAGTTCCTAGAAAGACTTAAAAGTGTAATACTAGTATTTTTGAGTGGCTTAACATATCATTGTATCCTTTAGTTATAAGACAGATAAAAGCCTAAGATCCCGAGAACATCTAATCAGAGTCCTGACCATCATTCTTTGCCATTCTTGATAATTATTAAGAGGAAAGCCAAAAACTTTAACTTGTTGTCCCTACATTTAAATTGGTAGAGACATTTGCAATTCTTCATAATTATTGACTAACCATTTGATGTGAATTTGTTTCTTTTTGCAGGATGTTGGTCAAGAAGAAGAAAGCAGCGATGATGAAGGATTGCTGTGTGAGTTAAACAACTTAATTGCTTCCTGAAACTATTAAATTGAATTGCATTCTGAAGACATAAGCATGTATTATTCAGAGTACAATTTAAGGTTCCGACATCCTTCTCGGGTCATGCAATAGAAATAAGTCAAACATTCAAAATGATAGAATTCTTTAGAGAATTAGAGAAGTTGTTAGTGAAGAGTTAAGAGAATTCTTTAGCACTTACATTTTCATATGGTCTAGTTTACGTGCTGCCCCTGCTGAGGCAATCTATGAACAAATCCCGACTGGGGAGTCAAAGTACTTGAAACCTGTTAACAGGGAAGGGGGTGGTAGGTTGGGTTAACGTTCTGAGTCCGACTTGCCAAGTATTCTAGGGGAAGGAGAGGCTTCTTTGACTTTCCAAAAGTTGGTAGTGAACGGTTGGAGAATTCTTTAGCACATACATTTTCATCTGGTTTAATTTACTTGATCACCCCTCTAAGGCAGCCCTGGTTGCATGACAAACCCCAGGTGCGTTTATTCTGCATTTAATCAAGTAACTTGGAAGTCGAAGTACTTAACAACCAGTTTAACAACAGGGGAGGGGGTGGGTTTGGTAAGTTCCGAGTCTGACATGCCAGCTAGGCTAATCGAGTTATGTGGAAAAGGGAGTGCTCTTCGACATTCCAAAAAGTTGTTACTGAAACAATTCGAGATTTCTATGATACCATGTTTTTCTTGGTTAATGTTTTTTGCGTCATATTTCTAATCTCTATTCTTCCTAATTGCAGATCTTCCAGATTTGGAAAAGGCAAGAGGAAACTAACAAATCCTAACAAACCATTCAAAAGTTGAAGGTACTAAGCTTTTCTTGGTAGCTATCCTATTTCATGTGGAATTATATATGTGTAATCTGTACTTGAAAGTAAGGTTAACCGCAGATTAAGAACGCTAAATAATAGTGAGTATGTTCAACTTTTTCCTTATATTTTGGATGGTTATAGTCTCGTATAGATCTCTAAATTTATGTCGGGTAGTGCTTGGATAACACAGCAGTAGTGATTGTTTACAAATTACAACATTGTTTGATCGTTCTCTAGAGATACTAGGCTGATAGCCTTTTGATTTTTGACAATCAAAGCTAAGGAAATAATAATAATAATAATAATAAAAGAAAAAGAGTTTAATTGATTGATTGTGTACTAGGTGGAATTGAGATGGACTTTGTAAAAGAAAATCTATCAAATTGCATAATGAAATGCCACTACAATTTAAAAAAAAAGCCGAATGGCCCGAATCTGATCGAGAAAGACAAATATATTAAAAGCTAAACTTGAAAATTGAAAACAACTCACAACTCTATAAATCTAGAAACAATTCATAGAAAGAACATTCTACTAATGAAACCTAGAGGCAGAAAAGGTAAATGAGTAAATAAATTATATTTAAGGTAGAATGTAGGCTAAATAATTCATATACCGTTTTTAGAGAAAGAGCGTTCAGCTAGGTGAATTTTTTAATATAATCAATTTCTTTAGTTAGATAGTTAAATGTCAGTGGTTTTGTCCTTAAATCACATGTTTGGTTCTATTCACTTTTATATTTTTATTTCATTTTGTTTTAAGCTTTTCATTTTTAATTGATGTCTTTAACATATTAGCTCTTTTAAATACATTTGTAATTTTTATTTCATTTTGTTTCTAGCTTTTTTTATTTTTAATTTATAAATATATTTTTTCAAATTTTTATTTTTAATTAATCTTTTAATTAATAACTCTTTTATTCATAAAATCAAATGATAAATATGTAATTATATTTTACATATATCATTATGTTAAAAATATTTGAAATTAATAATTCCTTTATATATAATATAAACATCAACTAATTTTTTGATATATTTTTCTTTACATATAGCACTTATATGTCAAGTATTTATTTTCTCTACTTATATTGTGCGTATGATGATTTCTAATATAATAGAATGGAATAATTATTTCAAATATAATTTTTATTTTATATGTAAAATATTTTAAATATCATTGTTTTTCCATCTACATTGTGTGATATTTTAAATATTTTTATATGTGAAATATTTCATTTAATTATTTCAAATATCATTATGTTTGTTTGTGAAATATTTTAAATATGCATACAAAATATATAATACTAAAATTTATTACACTCATTATATAGATTGAAAAATAAATATTAGACATATAAAATATATTTACTAAAAATAAATATAATTTTAATAATTATTTGATTTTATGAATAAAAGATTTATTAATTAAAATATGGATTAAAAATATATTTTTGAAAACAATATATTTATTAGTTAAAAATAAAGAAAAGTTTGAAATAACATAAAATAAAAATTACAAATGCTTTTAAAAGAGGGAATTAAAATTAAGAAAATGTGATTTAAAGAAAAAAAGCACCCAGCTGAATACACTTTTCACTTTCTCTCCCAAAATGACTTATTTTCTTAAATTCTCAAATATAGCTAATTTAGCCAAGAATGTAACATAAACTAAATAAATGGATAAATAAATTTCAATAATAATGAAAACCATAAATAATTGCAATTAAGCGCTTTCATGATCATTAAATTAAATAACAAAAAAAAAATTCTTTTTGGAAGTTTTATAACTATATGGGTTTTAAAAAATCTCCTAAGTATTAAATAAATAAAATTAAAATAATTATCAATGACAATTAAAGGAGTAATTTATCAGAAAATACTAATTTTTTAAAAAATTTATGGAAAAGGATCGAAAAAATAATTATTTATCGGAAAGGGTTATTTCTCCCGAAAATGCGTTCACGTCAGCGCACGTTTTTAAGGGATGCAGCAGGAAAACGCATTCACGAGGGAGTGTTTTTTGTCACATCAGCAAAAAACGCAAATGAAATCTTTATATAGACTCAAAATATTATTTTCCTTGTTTTCTTGAGCAATGTGGGATATGAGATTTGTGTATTTATAGATAATGTGGGATTCTTTCCTCTTTTAACTAACAACATGAGATGAAATGCTACACTATATTTGATTTTTTACTTAGAGTTTAAGTTTTTTACAAAAGTTAATATTTGTTACATTATAAATAAAATTTTTAAACTCTATACGTAAAAAAATATAAAATATAAAATGAGTATGGTAAAATATTAAAAAATAAATATTTAAAAATTACTAATAGTTGAGTGATTATTTTGTAAGCTTTTATAATTCGATAGCTAAAAGATATAGTTAAGTGACTACTAATGTAACTTAATCTAGATATAAAATATGAAAAATAATTATTATATTTTATGTATATTATATGTTTCTATAAAAAATTATTTAACATAATTATATACTATGTTTAAATAGATTATCTATCTAGTCAAAATATATCTGAAATAAATTTATCGGCATTCATTAGGTGATGAAAATTAAATTAAATTAGAATTAAAAATTAATTAGTATAGTAAAATATTAAAATAAATAAATATTTAAAAGATATATCAATTTTTAAAATTACAAAATACTATTTGAGTACCAAATACTTATCATTTATTTATTAATCAAACATTTATAATATAAAATAAAATAAAAGTAAAAAATTAAAGGAATAACTTCTAAATTTAAATAAAGAAAAATTATTTTAAAAATTAGAATTGCATTGATATTAACTTCAACATTTAAAATTGAATAGAAGATTATTGCATGTACAAGTTTCATATGTTCAATTTGTTCTATTTTTTAATAGTTCTTTTGTATATGTTAACAATTCTAAAATGCAACAAAATTAAAGATCTCAAAAGATAATTTTATAATATAAGAAAATGTTAACAAAATATAAAAAAAAAAATTATTTTGTAAAAAAAATATCAAATATAGTGTAACTTTTAATCTCATGTGATATACAACTTGGTTAAAAAGAGTAATTATTTTGTAAAAAATGTTAACTTTTTTGTAAAAGAAATTATTTTGTAATTTTAAATATAGTGTAATTTTTTGTAACAACTTGGTTAATGGCGCAGGAACCAGCGAAATCCCTCAACAAACCTTCTGAAATACCCAGCGAACCCAAGGAAACTTCGAATTTCTGCTACTGACTTCGGTGGCTTTTAATCCAAAACAACTTCAATCTTTAAGGATCAACCCTAATCCCCTCGGCAGACACCACATAAAATGGGTCACACGTTGGGACACATGCCCGTCTAACTTTCAAAATAGGGACACATGGCTTTGTCCTAGCCCGTGTCTGTATTCGTGTAACTTTCTAAGTTGGGTCACATGGCCAAGCAACATGCCCGTGTGCCAGGTGAATATATACATAAATATATATTTGGTATATGCCCGTGTTGCATGTGTGACGAAGTACTTTGTCAGAGGGTCAATCGAACACCTATTCCTCGTAATAAAAGACTCAGATTGTTGGTGCCGCGGAGATGTATCGTGTTACGGATTCCGAATAAGGTGTCTAATCTCACACCTCTCTGAATGTTTGCATGAAATGTTCTGTGATTCGGTCGAAAGATTGAAAAATCGAAAATCGGCATCTGTGATCACTCGGGCGTGCGTATGTTCGTAGTGGTAACCATATTTTGCAATGAAATAGTTTTTGGTTAGCAGCAGTGACGTGATTTTAAAAATAACGAAAAATAGGAGAAAGGGAATTAGGAAGTGAATAAGATAAAGAATTAAAGCTTATTGTGTCTATTTTTATATGAAAGAAACAAAGTAGGAAGAGGAATTTTATATTTTGAGATATTTTAATTTTATTTATTTTTTTATTCATTCCTTTTAGGATAATTTTTGGTCTTCTAGATATTTCTTGGCTGAATCTCTATCGGGCTAGGCTGATCGGGCCAGCCTTAATGGACCATGGTTATTTTTTTCTTCTTTGTTTTTTTCATCTCTATTAAATGAAAGCCCAATCTGAGTTTACTCAAAAAAATTTAGTAAGACTGGCTCTGAATGACTTCGTGGTTCCATGTTCTATCTTGGAAAAATCATTAAAAATTGTACAAAGTGAATTATGAGTTCTAATTTATATGATAGTTTCCTTAGTGAGTCTATTTTCAATAGCAATAACTGGGAGTAACATATGAAAATTGTACAATGAGATATTTGAATTTAGGGTAAGAGAGGTCAAAACTGTTGGTCAGTGAAATAGAGGAAACTTTAATGAATAAACTGTACTAAATGGCTAAGTCAAAAATTCGGAAAAATTGTAGTAAGAAGATATATGAGTCTAGATTCAAGGAAAATTTACAGATCAAAATTTCAAGGTTTCTAACTCGAGTTATAGTCAATTTAGTCAATGTGACGCAGATGGACAATTTCAATTTTGAATGCCCCAAATTAGTAGTTAAGTCCGGGGTTGCGAATTACCAAAATACCCTTGGATGATAAATTACTGAAATACCCCTGGGTTGTGAGATTACTAAAATCCCCTATGGGTCGATTTTCTAGAATGCCTTAGTGGGCCGATTTATCAAAATTCCCTCGTTGGGCTGAATTACCAAAATACCCTTGTTGGGTTGACTGTCTGTTTTATCTTCGATATCGTCTGGTAACATATGTATGATTATATTATGTTTTTATATATGTATATTGTGATGTATGATGCATTTTATCATGTTGCATGGGGCGGGAATCTAAATGAAGAGAAGTGTAGCCTAGTGGCATTACCACAAATTCTGATAATGCCTATGTACCTAACATATGAATTAACGACTCTGTGTCGATCATAATTACCTAAGGCTGTGTGCCGATTATATTATTATTCTGGTGGCTTTGCCACAATCTGTCTGGTGGCTATGCCACATATATTCTGCTATTCTAGTGGCTTCGCCACAAATTCTGATATTAGCAGCTTGCTTGCGAATTGGTGTGAGCGGCGGGGTGGGTTGACTTGATCCCCCAGATGTGTTGGGCTGGTACGGGTGGTGTGTAGCGGAAGGATGGGTTGGGTTACATACATTGCACATATATAAATATTGTATTGTAAATGGGCTTCGGTCCAAGATTATGTTTTATGGGCTTAGGCCCAATATGTTGCTTTTCGGGTTTAGGCCCAGTGGATGACGGTGAGGGGATTATACACTGAGTTCTTGTAACTCACCCCCTTCTTTCTTAATCCTTGTAGGTAATGCTCAGTGACGAGGACTTGGGGCCATGGATGACTCGGTGGAGGCCATACTTTTGGATTGAGATTTTCGGACTTTAGTAAATTACTTTACCGTTTCATTTCGTTACTTTTATTATGTTGGGTTTAAAGTTGTAATAAGGCCTCTGGGATAAACTTTAATTTGCTTTATGTTTGGACGTATTTATTATTTGCTTAAATTGTTTTAAACAGGGATTTTTCTAAAAACTTAAATAAAGAATTTCTAAAATAGATTAACAAATGGATTTTATAACAAACTTCTCCAAATATTTTAACTCGGAAATTTTCTCTTGAATTATCAAATGATGTTTTCGAAAGTCATGGTTTATAAGATCTCTAGTTCAAATTATCGATTTATCAATCAACCTTCGGGGTTAGTAGTACTTTATCAAATATTTCAAATCAAACTTGTTTTCTTAATTATAACAAAATAATACCTATTTTAGTACAAATAAAAAGGATTTAACATGTTTTTCTCATGTGACATGTCGGATCCGGTCATAACGCATGGGCTGAGTTTGGGGTGTTACACGTTTCTTCTTGACTCGTTCACGAGTGCCTGTATTTACCCATTCACATAGCTTTAGTACTGATTTCATTTCTACTTTTAACTCATATACTTGTCCCATTGATCACTAGGGATAATCAAAGATGTATATTCATCGTCATTCATGTAGGTACGAAACCAATGCCACATTCCCGAGGTGGTCTTGTATGGAGTCACCTTTAAATGCCAATGCCATATCCCGAATAAGGTCTTATATAGACTTTTACATCAAGTATCGATGCCATATTCCAAATATGGTCTTATACGATTCTCATATTCATTACCAAAGCCATATCCTGGATATGGTCTTATACGGAATCATAACTTGGTGCCGAGGCCATGTCTTGGACATGGTCTTATACGGGACCTTATCTATTTCATATCTCAATGATAGTCTTTTTATTATAGTACTCTAGGACTTCAACCTCATGTTCAACAACAATTATTCTATTTAGTAGAGTATCATGTATCAATGTGATACAAAGCATTCTCAATTATTCTAACATAATTATTGCATTAATCACATACAAACTTACTCAACTTGGTTCTCATAACATCTCATCGTAATTCAACAGTGGTAAGGAAGGTGAGGTCACAGAGCCCCTTCACTTAACTCTCGTGACTACATACATATGATTTAATATTCATCGTCAATGAAATATCATCATAGTCACACAACTCACTCCAAGTGAGTTTTCATGTTTTTCATGCTACAATTGTTTCTATCACCCATACTTTCGAATAGTGACTTCACTTACTCAAGTTCTACATTAATATCTATTCGAGTACTCAACATTTAACTCTACTTCCTATTATTATTCCTTAGTAATTTAGAGAATGTCTTACGGGTTTGAGTACATCGTTTACTTGATTGCCATAGTCCAACTATGGTCTTGTTCGCATCACACACCATAGCCTAACTATTTCCTTACATGTTATCACGATGCCATAGCCTCGCTACGGTCTTACACGAAATCTAATATCAACACCAATGCCATATCCCTGATATGGTCTTACATGGAGTTCATGTAGATGTTGATGCCATATCCTAGATATGGTCTTATAAGGGATCTTGTAACTCGATGTCGATGCCATATCCCAGATATGGTCTTATACGAGATCTTTCTTTGGTACCGAAGCTATGTTCCAAACATGGTCTTACGCAGAATCACTATTAGATGTCGACGCCATATCCCAGATATGGTCTTACACGGGATCGTATATCATTGCCAATGCCATGTCCCAGATATGGTCTTATATGGGGTCTTATGTATTGCCATGGTTCTACCATGTCTTATTCATCAATTTATTATTTAACGAACGTACTCATCTCCTGCACTCTACTTAGTCAAGCTTCTCAGTTTAACTCCTACACTATAATATGTGTGACTTCATAACAGAGTCATAAAACAAAACATTATACATTTTCTACTTTAACAGTCACACATGATGTAACACCCCTAACCTGTGTTCGTCGCCAGTTTAGGGTTACGAGGCATTACCTAACCAAACACAAGTCCACACACTCAGATAAAGTCATATTACATTAATTAATACGAAATCAATTCATGCTATTTAAATCAAGAAAGCTACCACCAAATAATATCATTAGCATCATTTAAAACCAATTCCGTTTAACTAGTAAAATCACTATTCATTTGGTCAATTTCAGAAATAAGGCCGAATATGCATATAGTCATTAGTCAGCTATATTAACAAAATGCTAAACATTATAGACCAAAAATTTTCATACCAAAACTTAACCAACTCAAGCTAGCTTTAAATGGATCGATTACCACATTTATTGCTAATAATATTCAACCACATGAATACTCAAATTTCCTCTAAATGGCATAACTAAAATACTCAAAACCATACATTTAAAGTATGTGTATATATATATGTATATATCTATCAATTTAAATCATAGTAGTCCGACTACTTTCATATGACCTAATGCATATACAACTTAGAAATGATCCAAAAATAAATCACCTAAATGCATAAGACATGATCTTATCATTTCATAATTTGACATACGGTGCATACACATAATTATTCATCAAATTATTCAATCACTTCATATACTATAAGTCCTACTTATAACTTTAATCATGCGTCCACATACATAACATAAAAGAAATTTCAAGGAATCAGCATTCCAAAATCAACTTACCATTAAAAACCAACCATAGATAAACCTTATCATCATAGATAAATGTTCATATTCAACTCGAACCCCAAACATAAGAGTAAGCCATTTTCGCATGGCATTTATACATTCATATAAACATCATTTAAGCCACTTCAAAATCAGTTTATCCTATGCATGCCATAGACTTTAAATTTATATTCAAAAGAGGTAACAAAACTTCGATGATAGTGTGCTTGACTTTGACAATGAATCCCCGAGCTCGAGCTTTAACTTTAAGATCTATAAAATAGTAAAATAAACACATAGAGTGAGCTTACATAGCTTAGTAAGTTTTTAAGCAATGGTAAAAATATGCAACTAACTAATATAAAATTTAATTAATCCAATAAACTCAATAATAAATTCATGAATACTTTATGCAAATCAAATCACTATTCATCATCCACCATATCTAATATATCTCAAATATCAAATATTCAAATACTATATACCCTTTTCGAACAAGTTCAAGGTTTAATATTTGCATCTCAATTCTTTATTTTGTTAAAAAAGACAACTTACCTCACTAATACTTGTTTATTAAGCTAACTTGCAACGCTTATTCATGTATCGTTTCACATTATTCTCCCTTCAACAATTTATGTCTACAAAGTCTCTATAATCTCGCACACACAGTGCCAATTTCATAACGTATCTCACACATAGTGTCGTTACTTATTAATCCACACACATAGTGCCATTTAACAGTAATGTATAGCACACATAGTGCCATTTAATCGATTACGCACACACAGTGCTCGGTACTTTAGTTCGCACACTTAGTGTCTTTTTAACAGACCTTTTCCTTGCTCTTCAATACATTTACAATTCCATCACCATTCATACATACTCAATTAATCTCCTTCAAATACCAACACATTCGGCATACTCAATTTACATATTTTTATTCATAACATACATATATCTATCAACAACTCAATGGCCTTTTTCACTTACCATTACATTCGGCAAGTTCAAACATATATATGCACAAACATCCAATTATTCAATTACCATCTCTACTCACTTTCCATTTCCATATATATATACATATCTATTCCTTAACACAAAAACACATATACTTAGCCAACTCATATATTCGATAGTTATACATATATACTCATATGTACCAACTCACATTCGATTATTATATACACATCCCATTTTATTTCATGATACATTCGGCAATAAGAAAATTTAAAATGATTACATTTTATATCCATACATATGTTTGTATACAATGAAATTCATTTCATCCAACTACTTAAAAACTTACCTCGGAAATTGTCAGATTAAGGTTTCCCGGTTACTCGTTCAATTTCGCCTTTCCCCGATCCAATCCCGTTTCTTTATGTTCTTGATCTAAATAATTCCAAATTGAACTCTTTCAAATACATTTTCATTCAATTTAATCCAAAAACACATAATTATACAAATTACCATTTTACCCCTAACATTTATAATTTTTACAATTTAGTCCCTAATACACAACTCACAAATTACTCAAAATTTGACTACCATCCTTTAGGGCTGAATCCTCATAAGGGTTACATGAGTCCATAAATTTCATAAATTTCTCAATTTAAGCCTCCAAGATAATATTTTCACAAATAAATCCTTAATTAGCTACATTCACCAAAGACTCAAGAATAAGATATGTTCATCAAGCTCAAATCTCTCATTTTATACTAAAAATCATCATAAAACTCAACTTATCATCAATGGTATATCTCACATACATGACCAATACACAAAATTAATACATGGGCTTGAAAGTAGAGTGAACAAAAATCTCAAAAATGCAAAAATCATCAAAAATCCAAAACTAAAACTTACCTAATTTTGGTTGATGAGTGCCGAACCCTTGTTGGGTTTTTCTTTTCTTTTTCTTTTGCTAATTTCGGCCAAGAGAGCTCAAAATGATGAACATGCAATGGCTCTCTTTATTTTATTATGTTTAATTCCATTATGCTAATAAAATATAATATAATATATCATTAATATATATATATATATATATAACATATAAAGTAAACAAACATATAATATAATACCACATTGCCATCCACTATAAAAATAATAGGGATAATTGCAACATAAAACCCCTTAATTAAAAAGACACATTGATTTAACCTTACAATTGAGTAAATGGCTAATTTTACCACTCATGCAATTTAATCCTTTTTCTTGAATTGAACATACAAACAATCAAATTATCTCACAATATTTTTAACACATGCTCAAACATATATCATAGATATCAAATATAATATTAAAATATTTTTCTAACTCAAATTCGTGGACCCAAAACCACCATTCCAATTAGGGTCATAATCGGGCTATTACAACTCTTCCCCTTTAAGGGATTTTCGTCCCCGAAAATCTTACTGTTAAATAAAGTGGGTAGCATTCTTTCATTGATTCTTCGGTTTCCCATGTCGCTTCCTCAACCCCGTGGTTATGCCACATAACTTTAACCAACGAGATTTTCTTATTTCGCAACTCTTTCACTTCACGAGCTAAGATGCGAATCGGTTCTTCCTCATAAGTCAAATCGGTTTAAATTTCAATCCCTGATGGACTGATTACATGAGAAGGGTCGGTTCGATATCGTCAAGCATTGATACATGAAAGACATTGTGAATCTTGTCTACCTGAAATGGCAACATAAGTCTGTACGCAACCGGCCCAATACGCTCAATAAATTCGTACGGCTCAATGAATCGCGGATTCAACTTTCCTTTACGACCAAATCTAAGTATCTTTTTCCACGGTGAGACTTTCAAAAATACCGGTCACCCACTTGAAACTCTATATTCTTTCGCTTCAAGTCTGCGTACGACTTCTAACAATCTGATGCGGCTTTCAAACTTTCTTGGATTACTTTAACTTTCTGCTCAATTTCTTTGATTAAATCAACCCCGTGTATCTTTCTTTCACCTAACTTGGTCCAATATAGAGGTGTACGACATTTACGACCATACAAAGCTTCATAGGGTGCCATTTTGATAATCTATTGAAAACTGTTGTTGTACGCAAATTCAATCAAAGGTAAGTATTGTTCCCACGTACCCTCAAACTCAATAACGCAACATCTCAACATATCCTCGAGTACTTGAATAACACGTTTGGATTGACCATCCGACTGAGGGTGAAATGCAGTATTGAAATGCAACTTGGTACCTAGAGCATCCTGCAGTTTCTTCCAAAACTGCGATGTAAACCTTGGATCTCTATCCGAAACAATAGAAACAGGTACTCCGTGCAATCGTATGATCTGCGATATGTACAACTCAGCTAACTTATCAAGTGAGAAATCCGTACATACTGGAATAAAATGGGCCGATTTTGTCAATCTATCAATAATAACCCAGATTGAATCTTTCTTACTCAGCTTCAATGGCAAACCCGATACGAAATTCATCATGACTCGATCCCATTTCCACTTAGGTACCATAATCGGTTGGAGTAGTCCTGATGGCACCTGATGCTCAGCTTTCACTTGTTGACATATTAAACACTTCGATACATAGTCTAAAATGTCTCATTTCATACCAAGCCACCAATAATGTTGTCTCAAGTTGTTATACATTTTTGTACTACCCGGATGAATCGACATTCTACTATTATGAGCTTCGTCACAAATCATTCGAATCATCTCAGGGTTCTTAGCCACACATATTCGATTCTTAAACCATAGACATCACTCAGCATCTATCTAAAACTCTGAATCATTACTCGTACCACACTAACTCCTTTTTGCTATTAAATCATTATCCACCTCTTGCGCTTCGCAGATTTGTTTTATGAATAGTGGTCTCGCTTTCAATTCTACGATAATCACACCATCATCATCATAGCTATATCCGCATTCATTACACGTAAAGTGTAACACCCATTACCCGGGATTTTCACCGGAATAGGGCACAAGGCGTTACCGTACAAAAGTACTTAATTTCCACTTAGGTTCAATGAGACTACTCTTCTTGAGTCACTTTAACAACCTCATATTCGACCTACGAGACCTCACTCGTACCCACGAGGGCTCTCGAGACTATATCAAAAACTTTACGATCCATAAGAATTCTTTTCATTTAAATAGGAGTACACGCCCATGTTAGATGTGCTCACATCGTACCCAAAAACCCCACCATTCTACCAAAACTCCCACAGCTAGGGCACACGCCTATGTTAGTCTAGGGGCACGCCCGTGTATCCCTAAGACACCCCCGTATTTCCCACCCGTGGTCGACACTGACTAATCTCACACGGCCTTGACGCGCCTGTGGCCCTAGACCATGTGCCACACCTTGATATACTGACTTGTTCAACACGACTTTGGCACACGCCCATGTTCTAACCGTGTCTCACCCACGGTCTACACAAACGGCCGTGGATTTTGCCCGTGGTCTATCCCAATTTAAAACACTAAGGTGCAGGGTTCGCAAGGTCTAGACACACTCCCGTGTATCCAACCGTGTAGGCACTTAGAGGCTATCTTCCAAGCCTTTTTTCCACTCTCATTTGCATACATACATACATACATACATACACATACACACACACACACACACACACACACACACACACACACACACACACACACACATCAAAATCATCCTTTTCCGTCACTATAAATCCCCCACCCTTCACTCTAGATTCTACGCATGCACGCACGCACACACACTATAAATCCCCCACCCTTCACTCTAGATTCTCCATCCTATGCTACACTCTCTCTATACTAAACTTCTTCCACATAAAAGCAAGTTAGCTAGATAGGGTTTTGTGAGCAGGAGAGATGGGTTCGAAAAAACAGCATCTCTAGCCCTCTTCTTTGCACTCAACATCCTCTTCTTTTCCCTGGTGAGTGCTTGTGGTTCCTGCCCTTCCCCCAACCCCAAACCTAAACCTAAACCTAAATCAAAGCCAAACCCCACTCCCTCCCCATCTTCTTCTGGCAAGTGCCCTAGAGATGTTCTTAAACTCGGTGTATGTGCTGATTTGCTCGGTGGCTTGCTAAACGTCACCATTGGTACCCCTCCTGTTCAACCCTGCTGCTCTCTCATCCAAGGTCTTGCTGATCTTGAAGCTGCCGTTTGCCTTTGCACGGCAATCAAAGCTAATATTTTGGGCATCAACCTTAATGTCCCACTTTCCCTCAGCTTGCTTCTTAATGTCTGCTCAAAGAAAGTACCCTCTGGCTTCCAATGTCGCTAAATCAGTTCTATAATTCTTTCTCTTCTTAGTGCTGCGTGGTTTTGATGTTCTTAAGGTCCAGTTTGCAGTGATCAATGTTTTCTCGGTAACCGGTCGTTTAATTCACGTTGTTGTAGTGTTGTTTCCTTTTGGATTGATACTGAATAAATGTAACACCATATAAAAAAGAAGATGTTTAATTTCTTTGTATTTATGTATCTTCATGGGGAATGAAATATTAGTATAATTCAGCTTTTTAAAAAAAAAAAATTATAATATGCCGACTATCTTTCATCACAGAGTAGAAGCAGGTCTAATTTCTCAATGCTCTAATTCTACAGTATCTGGTCCCGTGGCCGTGACTTTAGTGGCGAAAACATTTTGTATATAGGAAGCATTCACTTCTTTTGTTTATTTTATACTCTACAGGTTGAGATCACCTGGTTTGTCTCCTATATTATCCTTTCTATTTTGTTACTTGTCAGTATCTTAGTGCAAGCCTCATGTAACCAGCTTGTTATTATTTCAATTAAATAACATGATATCTAAAACCTCCTGTGGCCATGAAGAATTATAAAGCACCAGAAAAATTAAACCTCGTGAAGGTTACGGCAAAACTGTGGAATATGTCGTGTAATAAAAGAAGCAAAAGAGAGGGGACATGCTCGTATATCAATGCCGGTTCAGATTTTGTGAAGGTCTGAGAAATAACAGCTGGGACATGTTTCACTAACAGGGCCCGACAAGTGTAAACAATTAGGACGAGATGTTTCAATCGTTCCTACGGTTCTCATCTCGTTTATTGCTTGGAGTGGGAGAGATAATTAAAAGTACCATTCACCAAGTAGTATGAGTAAGATTACGTTTTGTTTTATTAAAATTTGAGTAAATTAATTTAGGAATGTTAAATTAAAAATAAATTGATTTTTGTTAATTATTTTATTTTTATTGTTAAATATATATATATATATATATATATTAACATGAGGTATAAGTGATATATTATGTATTCTTGTTTGATTATTCTATTAGCAACACTAATTTTTAATAGTGCAAGTTAATAAACTTTTTAACATAATAAATTAATTTACTTTTTAATTTAATATATAAAATTATTAATTTATTCAACTTTTAAATGAGGTAAAATACAGTTTAACTCTTAATAAAAATATGTGGTTAATACTTTTATTGATAACATAACTATAAACATTTTTAATATTTTTAATTTTCATTTTACGTTTGATATTTTGTCTACCTTTAAAAATATAAGATGTTTTATGGGTACATAATATAGTAATAAATTTTTCTAGTAAGAACTAAGTGGTTTCAAGAAAGTAAATAAATGAGAGTGGTATGGCTCATGGCTCATGGTTTTGAGAGCCGGTAGAATCACCCACTGAAGCACAGTTTGGAGCCCGTGACTAATATGAACGCGTTCTCAAAGGAGGAAAATGAAAAAGGGAATGATGAAAAAGATGGCTGCACCAAAAGAAAGGCAAATGATTCGTTTGGCCTTCCAGAGATTTCAAGACAATTAATGATGGTCATCCTTTAAACGTGTTGATTACTTAGGAAGTGATAATTTTATGATCACATTATAAAAAGTGATAATCATGTGTATTTTATTTCATTTAGTTAAGCATTTTTTTTATATTCATTTTAAAAATCATAAATACTAGTTGTTTTAAGAATGTAATATATCGCATCAGTACCTTGTTATTATTTTTTTGATGGTAAGTTTCTGGTCATAATGCAATACCTGAAAGGATTAAATTATTAAAAAAAAATGAACGACAACTTGATTTTAAACATTATTAGGAAATTGGAAAATTATGATTATTGTCTACCATGGATAAGACCAAAGTCGTATTCATTACCATTAACCTTTAATTTCTTGCATTAAGATTCTTTAAAGAAAACGGACACTCCAACCCCACGCAAAGGGAGGTAATAATAGCTAGCCGATAACCCTCCCAATCCCATTCTTACACCTATCAAATCTTAGTGATAAAAAACGAGATTCCATCTGCTTAACACCTATAACATAATTAGAAATATATATATAAAAGATTTAAAATAAAATATAACCTAAAAAAGGATTATAAAGCAAGACCCGTGAACTGAATCCAATAATTAAGTTTTCATAATCTCCTCGATACATGCATAGAACACGTCCTATTATAATAACTAAAATGCAAATACAAAATTTACTAAAAAGGGGGGAGGGGAGGACACCTTTGGCATGTCATAGATATTGATTTTTGAGAGCTGAGATGGATATCCAACTCATCCTGATTAATTATTATTGTACTTGAGATTTAAGTTGAACTTTGAGGCATTGGAAATTTGATTAGTTATTGCTAAAACTGAAACTATTTTCGTCTTCGTTCGAAGGAAAATGACGTCCACAAGCAACAAAGTTCTATTTAGATAATGTCGATGAATTGCTATTCTAACGATATAATAGTGGCATTATGAGTTTGAAGATAATAGTGTTCTCTGTAAGTGCAATTATTACAATAGATTCTTCCATATATAGTTTGCCTGTCCATTACTATAAGTAGTTGAAGAATATATCTGTTATTTACCATGATGTCTAATTACGTTAATTTTTCTTGCAAAGCTGATTACGACAATTATTATTACTATATTAACCCAAGGGGAAAAATAGGTATAGACTTCTCTAATATCTAACATAAATACTGTAAAATTTTTGAACAATTAGCTGTAAATCATAATATAAAAGAAGCGAGTGAATGTATTGCATTTAGGTCTCTTCTAAGTTAAGTACCACCAAGATTATTAATTCATTTTAGTTGAGTTAAATCATGATACTTTCAAATGCAAGTTCTATAAGTTCCAGCCCCGAATATTAAAGGAAAAAACGCTAAATCAATTGAAAATACAACAACAATGGTGAAATCCTAAAACGACCCTAACTCAAACCTAATGACGAAAAGTACAGATTTTCTTTTCACAATTTCAACGGGTTTTTTGGTAGTTAATGAAACAGTTAAGAATAGGTGACCAAGGTGGCAACCCTGCCTAAAAGCTGAACTGACTATCTGACAGTCTTTTTACTTGTGCGTCGGGAGAGAAAGTGTGATGGATAGCCTAGTAAGTAATGAATGTGGCGCTTAAAGAGGAGGACAAATGAAACCAGGTGGAGGGTTTTTCCCACAAGTTATTAAAGCTTGAAGAGCAAGGGGAATGAAGATGTTAAGGTTTAGGAGCTTAAGCCTTATGGCTGTGCAAAGACAAACGGCTGCTTTGAGCTCTAGTAGACCTCCCAAAGATTTGGCAACAAGCATTCTCAACAGGGTCTCCTAACCCAATATGCACCAATCCTCCAAGCACATCCACGCACAGTCCTAGCTTAAGTGCATTAACCGGGCATGTTGGTTGGGTAGTTGGTGGATGTTAGAATAATCTGTTAGTGAGGCAGTAGCAAAACAGTTAGTTGGTTAACAATTGGTTAACAATTTGTTATGACTTACCATAACCAAAATTTCTCCTATAAAATGTTGTATCAAATGAACAAGAATTTTTTGAGATTAATTGAATAGAAATCAGAGAGTTTTTCAGTAAGTTCTTTCATACAAATTTTACCTAAACAATTCAATTTACCTTAGTTTTCAAGATGGTATCAGTCGCCAGCTAAATCCTGGGAGTCATGGCTGTTGATGATGCTTCTGCGGTGCCGAGTGGTGTATCCTTTAGTGGCGATCGTGTGGTTACGTCTTTCTCGCATCATGAAGTGGTCAAGCTTACGGATGAAACCTTCATGCAGTGGCAGCAACAGATTAAGCTTCTTCTCGATGGTTACGATCTAGTAGGTCTTCTTGATGGAACCTTGCCTCCTCCGGCTAGGTTTGTTACTAGTCCCGATGGCTCGTTGCTTCCTAATCCTCTTGCTTCGGTCTTCAAGCAACAAGACCGGTTTCTCACCTCCTGGCTCCTCTCTACAATAAGTGTCTAGTTACTGCCGTCCTTCACCGATGCTAAGTCAACAGTGATGTGATGTGCTCATGACCACAAATCTGTTCGTCGCCATATCTGAGGAGCCAAGCAAGGCGCCTCGCCATGAACTTCACTCACTTAAAAAAGGTACTCAAACTGTTAAAGCTTACATAGCTAGGATTAAAACTCTGTGTGCCTTGTTGGAAACTTCTGGATCTCAGATCTCTGATGATGAAAAGATAGAGATTGTTTTGGCCGGTCTACCGTCGGAGTTTGAGACTGTTGTGTCCTTCGCATCTATGGCTCCTGGTCTTCTCTCCTTCAATCGGCTTGTCACTGCTCTTGTGGAGTGTGAGAGTCGGCAGACTCGTGCGATCCAAGATCTCCCTCTCCATGCTAATCTTGTTGAGTCTGAGTCGCCTCCGGTGGTGGAAAGCTTCCGTGGTGGACGTTCCTCCTCTCGAGGTCGTGGTAGATCGTTTCGCCCGCGCGTACAGTGCCAGATCTGTAGCCGGTTTGGCCATATCGCTCAGAGGTGTTACTATCGTTACAATCGGAGCGACGCGTCGCCGTCTGAATCTACACCGTTGCCTTATGTGCCGATGCCCACTGGCAATTTTTACTCTTCTGGATCGGCGTCAAATGAGTGGGAGCTGCCTTCTAAAATTGCTAGGTTTTCTTATGGTGATGATGGCCAATATTGTTTGATGGCAGGCTACTATGACACACGTGGGGCCGATCAGTATGGGTTGTCTAACAACTCCACTTTTCAGCATAATAATTTTTCATATGGTGGGCCCCAAAGTTATGTTTCACATGGACATATGCGGTCAAATTTTTCGCCTGATGGTGCGCACTATGGTGGGCCACATGGTCCACATTTTCATGGGCATATGTGTGTACCAAGGCCACCTAGGCCGAATGCTATTAACCCATATGCTTATGGCCCAAGTTTTGGGCCCCAAAATGGTGAAGGTGTTTATTTTCCTAGGCCTCCCATTCCTCGGCCTTCTAGTAGTGGACCATCTAATGACAAACCTACGGCACCTTCTGCTCCTCATGTGCCTACCTCTCATAATGTTCAAGTTGGGACGGTTCCGTGGTCAACAAAACCGAAAGCTCGTGTTTATTCGGGGTCGAATCCTTGCATTGGAATGCCTCGGGTAGGTGATCTTCATGCCTCGGATTATTCTGATTGCTCTGGCTCTCGATCTCGTGCCTCTCCATTTGAGTCCGCCAGTGGTGCTGATGGCTCGTATATTCCTGTACCGGTTGGTACTACATCCTGGTACCCTGACTCCGGTGCAAGTAACCATATCTGCCGGGATCCCTCTGCTTTGCATAATGCTACTCCTTATTCAGGTAATTCTTTACTTTTGATGGGGGATGGGTCTCCGGCTGTGATTTCGTTGATTGGTGATAGTTTTTTACCTGCGAATTCAAGATTATTGCATTTATCTAACATTTTATATGTGCCTAGTATACGCAAAAATCTACTGTCGGTTTCTCAGTTTGCTAATGATAATAATGTGTTCTTCAAATTTCATCCGAAACATTGCATTATTAAGGATGTCGTGACAAAGGAAGTTTTGATGAGGGGGCACATTCATGAAGGATTGTATCAGTTTTCCGTTCCCGCGATGTCTTCTCTGCCTGCTAAAAGTCCTTTTGTTGCTCATTCAAATGTTCAAGATAAGAATACTAAGTGTCCTGTAAATGCTAAAAATAAGAGTATTGAGTGTCCTATTTTTAGTTTGTGGCATAATCGCCTTGGACACCCGTCAGCATCTGTTGTTAAGAGTGTTTTGGATAAATGTCAAATAACTTCTTCTAAATATAGTTTTGATGGCTTGTGTATTGCTTGTCAACAAGGTCGATCACATAAACTGTCATTTCCTCTGTCTAATACGAAGTATCAGCCATTTGAGTTAGTAGTATCTGATCTTTGGGGTCCTGCAATTATTTCCAGTGATGCTAATCGGTATTATGTGTCTTTCATTGATATGAGCACTCGATTTACCTGGATCTATCTTCTCCGACAAAAGTCTCAGACTGTGGAGTGCTTCTCTAGATTTTAACGGTTGATAAAAACACAGTTTGGTAAGGATATTAAACAATTTCAGAGCAATTGGGGTGGTGAGTATCGGCCTTTAATGTCTATTCTTGCATCTCAAGGAGTTGTTCATCGGTTGACTTGTCCTTATACTTCCGAACAAAATGGCGTCGCTGAACGCAAACATAGGCATATTGTTGAAATGGGATTGTCTCTGTTGGCTCAAAATTGGTTTGTCTATGGAATCTTTGGATATGCCTTCTGCTGTGCTGTTTATCTCATTAATCGTCTCCTACTCGGTTCTCGATGGCGGTCCCCATTTAAAGCTCTTTATGGGAAGGATCCGTCTTATGATCATCTCCGAGTGTTTGGTTGTTCTTTGTTATCCATGTTTACGGCCTTTTGGAAGTCATAAGTTGGAGTTTCGATCTCAACCATCTACTTTTCTCGGTTACAGTCCTCAACATAAAGGGTATCGATGTCTTTTGCCTAATGGAAAAGTTGTCGTATCTCGACATGTTGTGTTTGATGAAGATAAATTCTTGATGCCTAAGTGTGGTTCTCAAGGCCAGTCCGATACCTCTATCTCTACACTGGTACCTCTAGTTCGGGTTGTCTCCACACCTTCTTCAACTCGGCCACTGGAGACGGTTTCCACGCTACCTTCGTCAAGTAATTCGTCCCGTCCATCTGTGCTGCCTACTTTAGATTCTCCGGCATCTGTGCTGCCTACTTTAGATTCTTCGGCGTTGCCTACTTCTGTTCCAGATATCCACATGTCTCCTACAGCCCCTGTCTCTCCTCATACTGCTTCTGAGTCTTCTCCACCTGTGTCTTTGGGTGATAATGAGGCTGTTCCTTCTCACAATGTTAGCTCGTCCTCTTCTGACAGTGAAGAGAATTCTCTCGTACCAGTGGTCAACTCTTATTCTATGGTTACAAGGGCAAAGGCTGGCATATTCAAACCGAAAGCTCTTTCTGTTGAAGCCGTTGAACCATCTTCGATAGAGGAAGCTTTGGCTACAATGAATAGAGTCTGACACACAAGTGAGTATGATGCTCTTATTCACAATTCCACATGGGACCTGGTTGATCTACCACCAAATCGCAAGGTTATTGGGTGTAAGTGGTTGTTTAAGGTTAAAAGGAACCCTGATGGCACAGTTGCACGTAGAAAGGCTCGTTTAGTTGCAAAAGGCTATTCTCAAACTCCAAGATGTGACTTTAAAGAGACTTTTAGTCCGGTGGTGAAACCTGCTACTATTAGAATCATTCTCTCTGTAGCCGTCTCCAGACAGTGGCAGCTACGACAGGTAGATGTTAACAATGCTTTCTTAAATGGTGATTTAGATACTGAGGTTTTTATGCAACAACCTCCGGGATATGTTCAATATAATTCTTCAGGACAACCTCTTGTATGTAGACTGAAGAAAGCTTTATATGGCCTCCGGCAGGCTCCTCGAGCGTGGTTTGAGAAACTGAAGTCGTTTATTGTGTCCATCAATTTTCGTGCCTCAAAATCTGATGCTTCTCTGTTTATTCGGGTTCAGGCTGACTCTACACTTTATGTTTTGGTCTATGTTGATGACATTATCATAACTGGGAGTACTTCTCCTGCTATTGAGTCGTTTGTTCGTTTGTTGAATGATAAGTTTTCCCTTAAGGATATGGGTGCCCTACATTACTTTCTCGGCATCGAGGTAACTCGTTCATCTTCTGGATACCTTCATCTTTGTCAAACCAAATACATACGGGATATTCTTGCTCGTGCGTCTATGTCAGGTGCTAAGAGTGTTCATACTCCGATGGTTAGTTCTTTCACTCTCTCTAAAGACGATAGTGATCCTTTAGCAGATCCGACTGAATATCGGAGCCTTGCAGGAGCTCTTGATCTGTTGTAATTACTAGACTGATATTGCCTATCTTTGTGAGCAGATTTGTCAATACATGCATAATCCTACTACGGCTCACATGGTTGCCCTAAACGCATCTTAAGGTATCTATGCGGGACTCTTGATCTTGGAATTGTTTTTCGACCTTCCAATCGTCTCTCTTTAGTTGCCTATGCTGATGCCAATTGGGGACTTGATTTTGATGATCGTCGCTCCACTTCGGGCTATTGTGTTTATTTTGGCTCATCTCCTGTGTCCTGGTGCTCTAAAAAGCAGCAAGTTATTTCTCGATCTACAGCTGAAGCAGAATATAGGAGTCTCGCTGCTGCTACTAGTGAGGTTGTTTGGCTACTTTCATTACTTCAAGAACTAGGGATCAAATCTGATGACACTCCCAATATTTGGTGCGATAGTTCTAGTGCGGTTGCTGTTGCGGCCAATCTTGTCTTGCATTCTAAGTTCAAACATGTAGAACTTGATCTATTTTTTGTTCGTGAACACGTTACAGATGGATCTGTTTTGGTTGGTGAGGTTCCTGCGTGTGATCAAGTAGCAGATATTTTGACTAAACCACTTACAGCGAGTATTTTTCTTCGGTTTCGACATTCCCTTCGGGTCTTACCCGTGGAGAAGATGGGTGAATGTTAGAATAATCTGTTAGTGAGGCAGTAGCAAAACAATTAGTTGGTTAACAATTGGTTAACAATTTGTTATGACTTACCATAACCAAAATTTCTCCTATAAAATGTTGTATCAAATGAACAAGAATTTTTGAGATTGATTGAATAGAAATCAGAGAGTTTTTCAGTAAGTTCTTTCATACAAATTTTACCTAAACAATTCAATTTACCTTAGTTTTCAAGATGGTATCAGTCGCTAGCTAAATCCTGGGAGTCATGGCTGTTGATGACGCTTCTACGGTGCCGAGTGGTGTATCATTTAGTGGCGATCGTGTGGTTACGTCTTTCTCGCGTCATGAAGTGGTCAAGCTTACGGATGAAACCTTCATGCAGTGGCAGCAACAGATTAAGCTTCTTCTCGATGGTTACGATCTAGTAGGTCTTCTTGATGGAACCTTGCCTCCTCCGGCTAGGTTTGTTACTAGTCCCGATGGCTCGTTGCTTCCTAATCCTCTTGCTTTGGTCTTCAAGCAACAAGACCGGTTTCTC